>OY740784.1:77249913-77849913 GCA_963514005.1 Raja brachyura
CTGCACATTCTTCAGACTTCTTACTGCTTTTCTCACTAAATTCAATTACCCTGCTGCAGGTTTCCACGACATGTATTCCACAGAACTAGAAAGAACCTTCATGGGAATCGCCAGTAAAACAGGCATCAGTTAAGTCCGCTCAGCCATGATGCCTAGCTAGCCTGAAACAAAGCACGTGATTGGCCAACTGGCATACAACTCAATGTTAAACGTGCTTTGATTGGACTAAAAATACCCAAACATTTTCAGTTTTTTCTCTAATTTAATAAAAATGTGCAAGTCTTGTTCTTGGCACGTTTCAGGGGATGAGTTATATAATATTTATACACAATATGTGAAAATTTCATGTAGTTCTGTGACTTGGGTCACTGCCTGCCATTCTGAAAATGACCCGTTTACTCCTACTCTTTGCTTCCTGTCTGTCAGCCAGTTCTCTACCCACATCAATACTGAACCCCCAATACCGTGTGCTTTAAGTTTTTATGCTAATTTCTTGTGGGACCTTGTTGAAAGCCTTCTGAAAGTCCAGATATAACACATCCACAGGTTCTCCCTTATCCACTCTACTAGTTACATTCTCAAATAATTCTATAAGATTCGTCAGACATGATTTACCTTGCATAAATCCATGCTGACTTTGTCCAATGATTTCACCGCTCAGTTCCTCCATCTCATTTGACCCCTGGTCCCCTGCTATTTCCGGCAGATTATTTAAGTCTTCCTTTGTGAAGACAGAACCAAAGTAGTTATTCAATTGGTCTGCCATGTCCTTGTTCCCCATGATCAATTCATCGGTTTCTGACTGCAAGGGACCTACATTTGTTTTAACTAACCTTTTTCTCTTCACATATCTATAAAAGCTTTTGCAGTCCATTTTTATGTTCCGTGACAGTTTTCTTTCATTATCTATTTTCCCTTTCCCAATTAAGCACTTTGTCCTCCTCTGCTGGACTGAATTTCTCCAAGTCCTCTGGTAGGCTGCTTTTTCTGGCTAATTTGTATGCTTCATCTTTAGTTTTGATACTATCCCTGATTTCCCTTGTTATCCATGGATGCACTACCTTCCCTGATTTATCCTTTTGCCAAACTGGGATGAACAATTGTTGTAGTTCATCCATGCAGTCTTTAAATGCCTTCCATTGCATATCCACCGTCAACCCTTTAAGAATCACTTGCCAGTCTATCTTGGCCAATTCACGTCTCATACCCTCAAAGTTACCTTTCTTTAAGTTCAGAACCCTTGTTTCTGAATTAACAATGTCACTCTCCATCCTAATGAAGAACTCAACCATATTATGGTCACTCTTGCCCAAGGGGCCACGCACAACAAGACTGCTAACTAACCCTTCCTCATTACTCAATACCCAGTCTAGAATAGACTGCTCTGTCATTGGTTCCTCTACATGTTGGTTTAGAAAACTATCCCGCATACATTCCAAGAAATCCTCTTCCTCAGCATCCCTGCCAATTTGATTCACCCAATATATATGTAGATTGAAGTCACCCATTATAACTGTTTTACCCTTGTTGCACGCATTTCTAATTTCATGTTTGATGCCATTCCCAACTCCACTACTACTGTTAGGTGGCCTGTACACAACTCCCACTAGCGTTTTCTGCCCCTTAGTGTTTCGCAGCTCTACCCATATCGATTCCACATCCTCCAAGCTAGTGTCCTTCATTTCTATTGCGTTAATCTCCTCTCTAACCAGCAACGCTACTCCACCTCCTTTTCCTTTCTGTCTGTCCCTCCTGAATATTGAATATCCCTGGATGTTCAGCTCCCAGCCTTGGTCACCCTGGTCACCATGTCTCCGTGATCCCAACTATATCATATTCATTAATAACTATCTGCACATTCAACTCATCCACCTTATTACGAATGCTCCTTGCATTGAGACACAAAGCCTTCAGGCTTGTTTTTACAACACTCTTACCCCTTATACAATTATGTTGAAAAGTGGCCCTTTTTGATTTTTGCCCTGGATTTTTCTGCCTGTCACTTTTACTTTTCACCATGTTACCCATTGCTTGTATCCTCATCTTACATCCCTCTGTCTCTCTGTTCATGCTCCCATCCCCCTCCCACATTACTTTAAATCCTCCCTGACAGCACTAGCAAACACTCCCCCAAGGACATTGGTTCCCTTCAAGCCCAGGTGCAGACCGTCCTGTTTGTACTGGTCCCACCTCCCCCAGAACTGGTTCCAATGCCCGAGAAATTTGAATCCCTCCCCCTTGCACCATTTTTCAAGCCACGTATTCGTCTGCAATATCCTCCTATTTCTACTCTGACTAACACGTGGCACCGGTAGGAGTCCAGAGATTATTACATTTGAGGTCCTACTTTTAAGTTTATCTCCTAGCTCCCTAAATTCGCCTTGTCGGACCTCATCCCGTTTTTTACCTATATCGTTGGCGCCAATGTGCACCACGACAGCTGGCTGTTCACCCTCCCCCTCCAGAATGTTCTGCAGCCATTCAGTGATATCCCTGACCCTTGCACCAAGGAGGCAGCATACTATCCTGGAGTCTCGTTTGCGGCCGCAGAAACGCCTATCTATTCCCCTTTCTATTGAATCCCCTATTACAATAGCCCTTTCACTCTTCTTTCTCCCCTCCTGTGCCGCAGAGCCACCAATGGTGCCGTGAACTTGGCTGCTGCTGCCTTCACCTGATGAGCCATCTCCCCCAACAGTATCCAAAATAGTATATCTGTTTAGGAGGGAGATGACCGCAGGGGTCTCCTGCACCACCTGCCTACTGCTATGCTGGCTAATGGCCACCCATTCCCTTTCTGGCCGCTTAACCTACGGTGTGACCAACTCACTGTACGTGCTATTCACGAGCTTCTCAGCATCGTGGATGCTCCAGTATGAATCCAACCACAGCTCCAATCGTTCAATGCGGTCTTCCAGGAGCTGCAGCTGGACACATTTCCTGCAAATGTAGTCACCAGGGACACCGACAATATCCCTGATCTCCCACATGTTGCAGGATGAGCAAACCATGGGGCCGATCTCAAATGGCGGTAACGTCGAGGGGGAGGTCGAGGGGGAGGTCTTTGACAAAGAGCAATCCAACTAAGACTTCAACAGTGGAAGGGGCGGAGGACGATGGCTGACCTTAGTGGAGCATCACAACGGCTGGGATGGCGGATGAAGGCTGTGGCAGAAAAGGTTCTCCAATCATCTTGGACTCCATGCCACTGGATCCTGACCCAGATCTGGCAAGGACCATAGGGTGGCTGTCTGTGCACCAGTCTTCCCACGTTAAACAAAGTCACACACAGGCATCCTCCATATAGGGAATAGCACCCTGGACGCACCCATGGTCAGCCATGATCGAAGGGGACATAAGAAGAAGAAAGATAGGGCAAACATTTGCCTTCTTGATCAACAACTACTTGCATTGTAGATTGCTTCCAAAGTACAAAGTAGTCCAAGATGTTTAAAAACCAAAATCTGACACAGGTCACTGAAAGAAAATCAATGCATGTCCCAAATGCTCAGCCAAAGATACAGTTAACACAGAACATCGTAAAGAAGAGAATGCTAGATCACTGAAGTAGCTCTGACAGGGAACTCAGAACTGAGCCATAACCACCAACAATGGAGCCATCATCAGGGGAAATTCAATAAACCATTTTTTAAAATATAAACATTCACGTCATTTAAAAAAATATTTCTCAATATAGATGACATTTAAAAAATGTGAAGTGTTTTGCCACGGTTTTGTTAGCAGGTAATTCCTTGCTCCAAGCTTTGCCTTTGGCTGTAGCCCAGAGGGGAGTTCAATGCAGGGCCATCTGAGGTTTAGTCATAACTGCCAGCTAACTCAAGCGTGAGGAGACTCAGTGAAATTAGCCTTCTGATTTCAGACTCTGCAAGTACAAGCGCACAGGACTCACAGGTGGCAGTTCTGGAAGGCAGGAGTGTGTAGTAGGATGGTGCATTACCTCATGACGTGGTCAAGTTTCATCTGATAAAAGTTGCTGTGAAGCCCCTCACAACATTTTGTTACGTTAAACATGTTATATAACCAGAGGGTCTGTCTGCAGAGGGAAGTATGTAGCTAAGAAGGAATCAGATACATTTCAATACGCCAAAAATGGCAGCACCTGCATATGTAATATATGCAAAAAGAATTTCACTGTTACATACGTGACAAATAAAGCACTATTGAAATATTGAACTATTGGAGCTAATAGACTTCAAGCTTGTGAACATTATTTTTTATGGTCAGCAGATGGGGCTATTTCTCTACAAACCTTGCCTTTATATTCTGTTTTGTAGCATTGAATTTAGTAAGTAATAGATATTAAATGATAGGCAAGGATCAAATACAAAAGATTTAGTATCTTATAGGAAGATAGCAAATTATAGAGGTGCAATGGGAATCCTAATTAAACTTAGAAAAGTGCAAGATGCAGGAGAGTGGCAATCTTGGAAGATTGTGTGCGTGGAGGAGATTAAGAGATGGCAGGGATAAAACCATTTAGGATATATTGGTCTAGAATGATAATTTTAAAATCAAGTTGTTACTAAGATGGGAGCAAAGCTGCTGAAGGATAGGTGCAAATTCATACACTTATGATCATATCTCCTGGAACCATAGAACCATACGTCATAGATACAGGCCTTTCGGCCCATAGAGTTGGTGTGAACACCAAATACTAATCCTGCATTAATCCTATCCTATTCGCAGAAGGTGAGAAAGGCTGTTGAAGTATATTGTGGGATCTAGATCAGCTACAGAAATGGGCAGAGAAATGGCAGATAGAGATGAATCCGAGAAAGTGTGAGATGTTGCACTTTAGAAGATGGAATGTAACGTTGACACTGTTGATAAAGGTGGACAAGGACCATATACTGTAGGAGCAGTGAGGTTATAACTTCATGTTAAAGACATTGTGACACGTACATGCATAGGAACGGTTGAGAGCGACATGGGCCAAACACAGGCAGGTGGGACTAGTGTAGATAGGGCATCTTGGTTGGCTTGGGTAAGTTGGGCTGAACAGCCTGTTTCCATGCTGTATGACTCTGTGACCATAACTGTTGGGGGGAAAGCTCAGCAGGACAGGGGAAGGCTGATGGAACCCTCTCACGTAACAAATGTCTTTGGCAGGGTGGAAATAGAATCAGTACAAATGGGTGCCTGGTGGGCCCCACATACTCTGTGGGCTGAATGTGCTGTGTTGATGATTTATGGTTCTATGGTTTTAGGAGATACGATCTCAAATGAATGAATTGCACCTATCCTTCATCAACTTGACTCCCATCCGAGTAACAACTTGTTTTTAAAATCCACATTCTAGAGGAATATGTCCTCTCTGGTTTTACCTCGTTAAAAATGCAAATTATTATTACTTGAGAAGGAGACCTACACTCGAGCCCATAAATGAGGTAGCCACTTATACATTGAAACAGGAGTTCAGGCAAAGCTCCTGAACACAGAGGGTGGGAATGATATTGAATTCACTGCCATATGTTGCAAAGAACATGGCAATGGAGACTCGATATAGGACAAGCGCGAGTGAATGGGAGTAGCTCACTGAGGCAACTTCATAGGCATTGTCGATTTGGGCCAAAGGGCCTGTTTCAATGCTGTACTGCTCCATGACTATGACTCCTGTACTTAGTTAAGGTTCATATCTCCCCCCTTCTTCCTTGACTCACCATCCTATCCCTGGGTCTTACAAATCCTCAAGTAGCGACAAGACATGGCAGTGGTAGAGTTACTGCCTTACAGCGCCAGGGAGACGGGTTCGATCCTGATTGTTCGGCACGGACTTGAAGGGCCGAGATGGCCTGTTTCCGTGCTGTAATTGTTGTTATATGGACCTGTCTTAGCTGAGAAGACCTGGGTACCGCGGGGAGATGGCGTCAGATATACCGGTGTAGTTCACATTCGCCGAAGGATTTTGTGGAAGAGGTGTTTTGTAACGCAACTAGCAATTCAGGTCCGGTTCCCACAAATAACCATGTGTAATATTGAGCCAATAATATGATTTTTGGCTGCTGGTTGGTGAAGACAGAGAGAGAAGTAAAGAAAAAAAGAAGGGTGGAGGCCGACACAGGAGGAAGGGAGGTAAATTGGCTTTGTATGTTCCCTGAAGAGCAGTGCAACATGATACAGATGGGAATGGGACAGGTTAAATCTCCAAAGTGTGCTAAAATGATAATAAGCCCATCAAAGCTGGAGGTTATCTTGGGTGAAATTAAAATACCAGGGTTAGTGCCCCTGATCGCTATCAGTGACCTTGCTGGAAAATGTGGCGGTGTGTGTGTGATGGGGCAGCTGGGATTGGAGATGTTGACAGGGCAATGAACTGATGACATTGACTGCCCAGGCTTTGCATGTGATCGTGCTTGACATAAAGTCCTCTTTGGAATGACATGTAGAAACATGCTGAACTTCATTTTGTGGCTGTTGGGAACTTGTGGAGAATTCAACATTCTTTTCAGGTAATTACTGTCAGATGAGGCGAATTTAATGTGCACCTTTCGGCTTTTGATTTTTAGAAAGAAAATGAGGAACAGGAGTTTTCCTTAAAAAATTTTGGAAATCTCTAAACCTGCAACAATAAAACACATTGCTCAATTGAATGATTTAGTCCCCCATATAACACTCCACCACCTGCGACTAGTGTAGGCAACTCTTTGATGATCACTGATAAGCCTCTACCATTTTTCAAGATGTGTCGCCAATGCCCTGAGATATTTTCAGATTTTTATACTTTTGCCGACACTTAATAGTCGCACAGAGCACAGAATCAGGCCTTTCAGCCCACCAAGACCGTGCCAACCATTCACTACCCATTTACACTGACCACTTGTGTTCTCCCTGTGTGCCCATCAAGCCCCCCCCCCCCTCATTTTCGACTCAAGTCGCAGTCAAATTCCCTAAAACAACCTGTAAGTCTTTGGGATGTGTGAGAAAACTGGAGCACTGGAGGAAACCATGGGGTTATAAGGAGCACATGCAAACTTCACACAGACAGCATCTGGACAAGATTGAATCCCAGGTGTCTGGTGCTGTGAGGCAGTGACTCTGCTAGCTGCAGCACAATGCCGACTTAATATCATAATCCACTGGGATGGCGCAGTGGTAGAGTTACTGCCTTACAGCGCCAGGGAGACGGGTTTGATCCTGATTACAGGTGCTGCCTGTACAGAGTTTGTACATTCTCCGTGTGACCACATGCATTTTCTCTGAGTGTTCCGGTCTTATCCCACACTCCAAAGACGTACAGGTTTGTAGGTTAATTGGCTTCTGTAAATTGTAAATTGTCCCTAGTGTGCAGGATTGTGATAGTGCACGGGGTGATCACTGGTTGGCGTGGGCTTGGTGGGTCTAAGGGCTTGTTTCCACGCTGTATCTCTAACGTCTAAAGACTAAAAGTCTAAATTAATGAAAAATTTAAGTATTGGAGAAGGTACTTTTTATCATACCTTCTCCAATACATCTATTGTTAATAAATGTGGATTATTTGCATTATACTATTAAAGAAACCCAATTGATTATTATTGAGTTTCAGCTCTTGTCTCAGAAAGTAATGGGCCAGAAAGTAATGGGTTCAATTGAGCCAGAAAGTAATGGGTTCAAATCTAATTCCAGATATTTGAGCACAAAAATCTCAGCTCGTGTTTCCCAAGGGAATACTTTACTGTTGCACAACACAACTTTGAACAAGATATTAAATTGGGAACCTGCCCGCCTTTGCAGTCAGATGTGAAAAAACCCTGAGTCACTATTTTGAAGAACAGTGCATTTTTCCCCAATACCTAGCTCCATGTTTGCGTTCAATGAAGGTTGGTGACTCGTGTTGCAGCTGTATAAATCTTTGGTTAGGCTCCATTTGGAGTATTGTGTGCTGATCTGGTTGCAGCATTACAGGAAAGGGTGTGGAGACTTTGGAGAGGAGGTTCACCAAGATGTTGCCTGGATTGTACAGAATTAGCTATAAGGAGAGATTGGACAAACTCGGATAATTTTCGCTTCTGTGTTAGAGGCTGAAGGGCGATCTGATAGAGATGTATAAAAGTATATGAAGCATAGATAGGTTAGGATGGTCAGTCAATTTTCCAGAATGGAAATGTTAAATCCCAGAGGGTGTAGGTTTACGGTGGGAGGGAGAAATTTAGAAGGAGATTTATGAGGCAGGTTTTTTTTAATACTTAGAAGATAGTAGGTTGCCTGGAACATGTAGATATGGGAGGCGGGAGAAGCAGATATGATAGCATGTTTAAGAGACATTTAGCCAGACACACAAACAGGCAGAGGATGGAGGAATATGGACTGAATTTAAGCTCATAGGATGTTAAATTGGCCTCAAGGCAGATATTGTGAGCCAAAGGGTCTGTTCCAGTGCAGTACTGTTCTATCATCTAACATTTGCCATATTTTGACCAGCGATGTTAGACCTAATCATCATCATCTGCTGTTGACAAATTGATGCGCTCTCTCCCACTTTACTGACCAGAACTCAAGAGAACTTTTATGCCTGCAAAGGGCTTTGGGATGTCCTAAGGTGGTGAAAAGCATTTTATAAAGATTAAGGAAAGTCATATCTAAACTGAATTGAGACAATTTAATGTAATTTAATATATATATTAAGTGCAGATGCCCGGATCTAACTCAATTCCCTGTTAGTATGGATAAAAGCAAAACTGTCATCTTGCATACAGTGTCTCTTTAATAAATTATGATTGTGCCTGGGGTAGGTCTGGTTGATACTGGCACTGATTCAGGCCCTGGAGTCTGGCTGGAGTATGCTACATAGTAAGAGGTTTGAGTTTTTTCCAATTGCACTGGCAATCTGACAAGGCTATTAGAAACCAAAGCAATCTGAATTCAGTCACTCTGATCCCTTCCAGTTGCCTGTTCCAGGTAAGTGCTATAGCAGGTGTGACATTGACATATGAACTGCTTGTAAAACCAGCGAGATTGTTTGAAAAGCCAGAGTGTCAGCGAGGTTATTGGAATGCCTGGAACTCAGCTCCACTGACTGCACACGTTGGATTGAAGGTGGCTCCCCTCCAGTGCTGCAAACGTTTGAGATTTTTGCACTCCTCCAACTCACCAGTTCAGAGCCTTATCATGGGGAAGCTGTCCCAAAGCTTCAATTCTATATCAAGGATGTGTTGCACCATTAGGGGTTTCAGCTTCCAAAAGTGACATTCAGCAACGCTCCTGCCTGTCCTCCATCCCAGCTGAAGGCTCTATATTGCGATGTGTCTGCCCAGGACTAATTCCCCAACTAATATCACTAAAGACTGATGATCTGTTCATTGACAAATTGCAGTAATTGACAATTGCTGCACTTATATTATTCTCAGAATTCCTGCGTTGTTACAGGAAATATTTCAGAATTACATCATTGGCTGTAAAATGCTGATGATGTTCTGAGGTGCTGAAAGGAGATAAAGAAGGGAACATCTTTTCCCTTCTAATTCTGGCCTCTTGAGCATCCCTGATTTTAATCTCTCCAGTCAAAGTACCACACCATAGAATTCACATCTCAAACATCCTTGCCTTTCTGACAGGAACAACCAGGACGTTGCTTGGAATGTAGGTCTGTAGTTATAAGGAGAGATTGGACAGCTAGGGTTCATTTTTATGGAATGGAGGAGGCTCAGTGTGATTTATAGAGGTTTACAAAATTGTGAGGAGCATAGATAGGCCAGATATATTATTTTCTCCAGGGCTAGGGTGTCTAAAACAAGAGGGCACAGGTTTAAGGTGAGACAGGTGAAATTTAAAGGAGATTGACGAGTTCTGGATGGCCCAGTGGTGCTGTTGATAGAGCGGCTGCCTCATCCTGACCTCGGGTGCGGTTTTGTGGAGTTTGCATGTTCTCACTGTAACTGTGTGGGTTTCTTCCAGGGGCACCAGTTTCCTCCCACATCACATTGGCGTATGGGTTTGAAGGTTACTTGGCCCCTGTAAATTTCCCCTAGTGTGTAGAGAGTGGATGATAAAAGTGGCCAGACAGTCTGAAGACAGTGTCTGAGGAAGGATCTCAACCTGAAATATCACCCATTCCTTCTCTCCAGAGATGCTGCCTGAGGTAGTCCAGCATTTTGTGTCTATTTTCGGTGTAAACCTGAGTCTGCAGTTCCTTCCTACACAGAACTAGTGTGCACGGTGATCAATGGTCACTGTGGATTTAATGGGCCAAATGGACTATTTCTATGCTGTATCTCTAAACTAATCTAATCCAAGTTTTTCTCGAGGGGTGTGAATATTTTGAATAAGCTTCTGGAGGAAGTAGTGGATGCACATATACTTACAACATCCAAAATGCTTTTGGGCAAGTATGTGGAGAGGAAAAGGATACGGGCCTAATGTGGGGCAATGGGATGCGTGTGAATAGGCATCATGGTTGGCATGGGTGAGGTGGGCCACAGGGGCCTATTACTGTGCTCTATTCTATGACTCGATGAACACCCGTTCTTGAAAACTTCATCTTCTTCATGAAGCTCTGGTCATCTTTCTCATATCTTCTCACAGAATCGAATAATGGTTACAGGTGGAAGGAGGCCATTCACCTATGAAACCAATGCTGGATCAATGTGAGAGAAACCCAGTGAGTTCTCACTTCACAACTCTACAAATGAATTCCTTTCATATATTTATCAAGTTTCAATTTGAATACCATGGTTGAATTCCCCTCCTTTGTCCCACCTGCAGGATGTTCCAGATCCTTACTGGATAAAGTGCTTTGGTCACGTTCACTTTGGTTCCTTTGGTTCTTGAGCCTTTTACCAATGGGAGCAGTTCCTCTCTATCTATGCTGTCTAAACCATGATTTTAAACATTGCGGTCAGATTCCCACTCATCCAAGAGGAACAACTCCATTCCAATCTCACCAAGAAACTAAAGTTCCTGATCAATGTGATCCTTGAATAACATTGATAAATCTTTTTGTCCACTTTCTCTAAACTCTTTCATCTCCAATAAAGTGTATGTTTGAAAACAACTGGTGTATTATGTGCCTTGGTATCAGAATGTGTATGTGAGCTTCCTTGCATTATTTCCTAACATTAAATCTGCTGTACAAATACAAGGTGTTGTTAATGTTGGACGTGAAGGTTTACTTTATTCAGGGCTGCCAACATTCGGCAAGAGTTGGGAGTGAGAAATTGCAAGAGGGCGCGTAACGTCTGGGGTGTGGGGGAGGGGGGGGAGAGGGTGTGGGAGGGGGGTGTTCCCAGTGCTGAAAACTGCCTTTGTCCCAGCTTTGACTGCACACCTAGTACTATTCCAGACCTTGACTCTGGATGCACACTTGGCCTTGCTCCTAGCCCCTCTGCACTGACAATATATCTGGACCACACATAAAGCCCATATCTGACCCCCTGGACTAGTGCGGTAATCTTTTATGGGGCACTTCATGGACCACATTTTGTATTAAAAAATTTGCTGCATCCATTGGCTTCCTTGTTATCTAACATGCTAGTTACTTTGTCAAAGAAGTCATCAATTGGTTGAACACAATTTCTCATCCATAAAATTATACTCACTCAGCTGTATAAGTATTCTGTTACCATTTCCGTCATTTCCTTCCTAACAAACTGTCCTGAAGTTATTTTCACCCCCAATATTTTCAGTATTTTGCTGTCTTCCTCTCAGTTGGGACTTTTCCAAAATGCAAAGTCCAATAATTATATATTTAAGCAATATTATTCTATTAAATGTGATCTTGAGAGTACATAATATTTTCTGTGGTATTCATAACACAACAATGATAAAAAGATCTTTGTTTTGATTGCACCTACCAACATGCATACATTATTATATTACAGTTAATATGTACCGAGGGCAAATTTTTGTTCCAATGCTCTGCTTTCCCAATTACTTTTGCATTGAAGTGATTGAAATCCAAGTGAAGTTTAAATGGCATCAGAAAAATAAAACCTCCGGAATGGATGATATTCATTACGTGGTTGGTTGGAGTCAGTATCAGCACAATTAGTGTATTAAACTTTGAATCTTCAGATGTCCTGGTTCAAGCTAAAACTAAAGACAAATAATAACCTCCTCACAGATTCCCCTGCAAGTATCTCTGTCACTCCTTTAAAATATGCCCCTTCTTTGAACAAGCTCTTAAACATCGCATCTGAATCAGTTTCCTTCTGATTACACTCCTTGAGGATGTTCATCGATGTGTTCAATTAATAAAACAACAAGATTGGGGACATTTCTATTCAACCTGTCAAAGGAATTTAGGGGGGGGGGATTAGAAATAGCCAGTGAGGTAAACAAACATAATAGTTAAGTGGCAAATGACAATAGTGTTACCTTCCTAATATTTAACTGAAGGAAATAATGGGTTATCGGGGCTGTATGTTGTCACAGACAGCCTGACACCTTGCATGTCATTTTAATATTACACTTATCCCATCACCCTGGATATTTTGTATTAATAAATTAAGGTTTTGTCAACTAATTACAAATCAGGCTAATTACAAATCAATAGCATTAGCCAACTCCGGAACACGAAGCGCTGAGCATTGGGATCCACACATCATGGATAACTGGCCTCAGTTCCCCGTTCACATCTGGCAATGCTCTCTGTCTGAACCAGGTGCCACGGAGCGTTTTTCAAAGTGGGGGGATTGAGCGATCACTGATCACTCGCCTTGGGGGTACCCGGCGAGGGAATGGAGTAACCAAGTGGGGAGAGGGTGTGGGAGGGGGGTGTCCCCCTCCCACGGTAGGGACTTTTTGAAATTTGATGTATTAAAATCATGTTTTAGTGCATTGTAGTAGTATGATTTCAATGTGTTTTGTTTGAATTATTTTTAAGAGATAACTTTTTACGGGTGGTGGGTGTATGGAACAAGCTGCCAGAGGAGGTAGTTGAGGCAGGGGCTATCCCAACATTTAAGAAACAGTTAGACTGATACATGCATAGGACAGGTTTGGAGAGATGGACCAAAAGCAGGTAGTGTAGCTGGGACATGTTGGTGAGTGTGGGCAACTTGCGCCGAATGGCCTGTTTTCACTCCATCACTAAATTATACCTCCACCATGCATGAATGCTTCAAAATCAAATGGTCGAGTTTTATTGCCATATACTCAAGCATAGAAACATAGAAAATAGGTGCAGGAATAGGCCATTGAATCTGCTTCCACTGCCCTTACAGGCATCAATGATATACTTGATAAGTTGGTCGTTATATCATGCTGTTAATAAAGTACGTTTTTCTGTGCAGAGATTGGTTTATGAGAAATTAAGATAAAATAAAAACTCAGAAGACACATATCCAACCAATAAGTGGAAAATTGTCTTTCTGATGAGCTGGCTATGAAACATTAAAAGAATAAGCTTACAGTTAAAAATTATGATTATATATATTTAAAATCATTTATATCTGCCTCCAAAGATTGAGGGCCAAGGAAAGTACAAGGCAGGGGAAAAAAAGGGGAAGATTGCAGATGCTGGGAAGCAGAATAAAAAGAAATCAGCAAAAACAGAATCCTTCAGCAGTCAGCCAGCTCCTGTGTTGGAGCACAGAGAAATGACTGTATCGGCTGCAGTGTGTCTGCCAGAACCTCAAGTCTGCCAGCATACCTCCTCGTATAAAGTGGCTCCAACAATCCTCCCAAGCAGGGATCAGCCCCAGCATAGAAACAAAGAACACGCTTGCATTATTTCTTGCACTCTCAAGCTGCTCCAAAGCACTTCAGACACAACAATTTTCTCTTTGTCTTCACACGTGTATTTTACTGTTTTAATGTAGGAAAGAAGACAATCAATTTACACACAGCAAGTGGTACAGGTCTGAGTACGCAAGTGCTATGTCTGAGGATGGGTCCCGACCCAACACGTCACCTATCCGTGTTGCCCAGAGACCCTGCCTGACCCGCAGTACCGAGTTAGACAGACAGAGTTACCGCAGCACTTTTGTTTTTTCCATTTACACCTCACGCTGTCCCAGCAAGGAGTGGCACCCCGGCTCACTTCACCCCTCTCCCCTTGGGCAATAGATATAGAAGTGTGAAAACGCACACCTCCAGATTCAAAGACAGTTTTTTTCCCAGTTGTTATCAGGCAACTGAACCACCTTACCAACAACTGGAGAGCAGTCCTGATCTACTATCAAACTCATTGGAGACCCTCGGACTAACTTTGATCAGACTTTACTAGACTATACCTCGCACTTACATTATTCACAATATTTCTCTTTAGCATATATCTCTACACTGTGGATGGCTTGATTGTAATTATGTATTGTCTTTCCGCTGATTGGTTAGCAGGCAACAAAGGCTTTTAACTGTATCAGTAGAAGTGATAATAAACTAAACTAAACTTTTTTTCTAAACTAGCAACTGCAGTTCCTTGTTATACACACAGCAAGCTCCCATTATCACCAGTGCGACAATTACCAGATAGCCTAACCTATTTGTGCTGAGATAAATGTTGATGGGAACTCAGGAACAATTTCCCTGGCTCTTCTCCAAGACTGCGCCATGGGATATCTTGTTTTGACCTGAAAGATCTGACCAAGTTTCCAGTTCACTCTTCCAACAGGCAACACCTTTTTTAATGTACTATTCCCTTAGTACAGCAGTGGATTTGATCTCAAATTCGGCATCACGGCCTCTGCAGTGGGGTACCTAGGTTTACGAATAAAACTCACGACTGTCATCCACCATCTCACAAAGGAGGCAATTTGAATGTCCTTGATTAATCTGCCTGGTGGAAATCTTGTGCTGAGTAATTTGGAAAAGGCAAAAATCCTTCAAAAGGTATTCATTCCAGCTCATTTGCTGTCAAATCACCAACACGTCAGAGTTAATCAGGTTGACCCACGAGTTGGAAGATTGATATTTGCTTCGTGTTTACACAAGTAAGCTTGGTGTAACCTTACCTGAGATCATTTGTCTCGGCTTCACACAGACATGCAGGGAATAACATAGAGGAAACACACATTGTGGGAAGTGCTTCACACTTGACTACTAAAGTTGCTAAAAAGCCAGGAGAGTCTGATTTAAGGCAATTAGCAAGACGGCCAAGGGAGTGAAGCAGAGATTCATCTTGCAGTGAGTTTCTGTGAGCTGGAATGTGCTACTTTTAAGAACAGTGGAAGCTGGGTCTGCGGGGAACATGGGGAGAAAATTCACAGGGCCACAGGGAAAGAGTGGGGAAGGTAGGTGTTTCAAATATGCATGATGGAGCAAAAGGTCTTGTGCTGCGCTGCATTGTCCTGGTACGCAGAATTCATCAGTTTGAAGTTCAGAGCTGGAAATAGAAATGATGGATTATTGGGTCAATGGCCATATATCTTTCTTGAGCAATTTTACTCCAAACAGAATAGGTGACAGTGATAGAATCGTAGTCACATAGCGTGAAAACAAGCCCTTCGGCCCAACTTGCCTGTGCTGACCAACATGTTCCATCTACACTAGTCCCACCTGCCTGGATTTTGCCCATTTCCCTCTAACCCTATGCAGCTGTCTAAATGTTTCTTAAACGTTTTGAGAAATTGAGAAAAAAATGTCCTGAGTTTCAGAGAAGCAGGAAACTGCAGATGCTGGAATCTGGAGAAGACATCTGGAACTCAGCAGGTTGAGCAGCATCTGTGGAGGGAAAGGAATTGTTGATGTTTCATTCCAGATGAAGGGTCTGGACCTGAAAATTTGGCATTTCCCTCTGCAGATGCTGTCTGACCCAATGAGTTCTTCCAGCAGATTGTTTGTTGTTGTGTTTCTGAAACTAAGATTTGTGATGTGACATCAAAAGGGAGATTTAGGATTCTGTAGCACCTTTAATAGCCTCAGATATGTTTTACAGCTGTTAAAAGTTTTAAAATAGAAATCACAGCAGCCAATCTGTACACAGTAACTCCACCCAAACAGCTCTGGGCAAATGGTCTAATACTAGTGAAGGTGATTGATTGCCCAGAAAGAATTTCTCTGGTGCTTTTCAAATAATACTGTAGATTCTTTGAATCTACCAGGACACAGATGCACTCCACTCATCCAAAGGACACCTACGGCAATGTTTCACTCCCTCTGTCCTGCACTGGTGAGTTTTCCCTTAAAATAATGTGGACCAAACTCTGAAACAGGATTTGAGCCCACAAGCTTCGGACTTCTAGTCAGGATTGATGGAACTCTAGCTCTTAATCAACTTCAACAAACATTATATCTGTGGATCATCATTTTGGGTAGAGTTTCAGAAGAGATAGTCATAGAGTGATACAATGTGGAAACAGGCCCCTCATCCCAACTTGCCCACACCGGCCAATATATCCCATGTACACTAGTACCACCTGCTAGCATTTGATCCATATCCCTCCTAATCTGTCCTATCTACGTACCTGCCTGTAAAGTTTGAGACCAGATAAGGCCCTGTTGTGACTAGCACAAAGACAACATGTCCGCCATCGAGTAAGATAAGTTTTAATCTGCAATGACTGAAACTTCCAGAAGGTCACTTGACCTCAGTCACGAGGCACAGGTACATTTGCCAGCTTCTGCTTTTGGCATCAAGGGGCACTGGCATTTACATTGTATATTACATTACATATATTACATATAGTACATTACAAAGACATCACATCTCCCCCTTCACTTTAATTACATTTGCCAGCTTCTCTTTTGACCTCAAGGGCACTGACATTTACATTATATATTACATTACATATATTACAATTGTAAAGCTATTTGTCCTCCATGCCTACTGCTTTGTGGGAATTATAAAGGGGGAATAGGTGATAGTTTACTCTGGAGGAGTTGCAAAACCATTGACATTATTTTCAGCAACCTAATATTCATCTCGTTGATTTCAACAGAACATTACACTTACGCTATGGGAACATCATGTGGACAAGCCAAGCTGCATGTGGTTCTTTTAAAGACTTGAACCATGAAACTAATTTGTCTGCAATGTAAACATTTTTAACTGGTTTGAAATGCATTACTCCCCAAGTACATACGTAAAAAACTCGTCAAGTCAAGCTGAGTCAAGTCAAGTTTATTTTCACATGCACAAGTATGGTGAGGTACAGATACAATGAAAATTTTGCTTGCAACAGTATCATAGGCACAGACCCAGGAAACACACAAAACTATTAATTATACATAAATTCTACCAGATAGGGCACAGAAACAGACGTGCAAAAGCAAGGCACAATGAGAAAGTAAGTCCATGTTAATGCCAGCGATGATCTGTAGTAACCCATTACTGAGTTAGGATTAGTGTTGTGCAGGTTGGTATAAAAATCTAATAGTTGTAGGAAGTATCCGTTCCTCAACCTCGTGGTGTGAGACTTCAGGCCTCTGTACTTCCTGCCCGATGTTAGCAGTGAGAATTGCCCGGACGGTGGGGACCCTTGATAATATACGCCACCTCCTTGAGGCAGTGCTTCATGTGGATGCTCTCAATGGTAATGAGGGCTGTGCCCATGATGGACTGGGTTGAATCCACTACTTTCTGCAGTCTAGCAGTGGTACCGGTATGCCTTGTTCATAATCACATCTATGTGTAGGGTCTATGATGGGTCATCAGAGATGTTAACATCCAGGAAACCTTTCTCTCGCTCTCTCTAAATGTTATTTTATGTTACTAATACTTTAACTTATTGGCTATTCTCCAGCACAGAAACATAAGGCGTGATTTAACGGTTGATAAATCTATGGGGTCATCTCCCCAACTTAAGGTCAGACGTAGAAGTGGCCTGAAAAACGACATCCTGTACGATTCAGGTGAAATACTAAAACATACAACAAATAAAGGCAGTTGAGCTGCGAGACTTCCAGACAAGTAACTGAACAGTTTTGGAAAGAATGAAGTCCTTCATGTGTTACATGATTGCAAGGGAAGGGGAAAAATCAGATCCAACAAAAGTCAAGGAAGCAACTGGAGATGTTGAGTCAACAGACGTACAGTGAAATTACTAATTTTGTCCAGTGAAGTATTGCCACACCTAAGTACAATCACTAATCTTTGTGATTAGTACAAATCGTATAGAAAAAGTCCACGGAGACTGCCTGCAAAAGCCATTTCCAAAATCCAATCCAGTCCACATGCTCGGTCTTCTTAAGCAGTACCCGATCGATGTGAGCCCCAGGCTGCAGCAGGGCCTCCAGCCGTCATCTAAGTCTAGATCGACTAGTGAACCCTCTCCTCGCCTGGCCACCTTCAGCCTTTGTGGCTGGGAGTGCTTCTGGCAGCCGACCGTGAGGGCGTGGAAGGCAAGACCCTGTTTCTTTAACTTACCGGCCCTTTCTCTTGCATCTGTCATCGCCGACTCCTTATATCCTCCTCTCCTGTTCTCTGGTCCCCGGGAGGAATGCAGGGGCCAGGCTTGGCTCTCCTCTACAGGCAATGGGCCACTGGATCCTCCTCCTAGATGCACATTCGTCAGCTTTTGAAATAAGTTCCTGCCCCATTTGAGTGAGATGTGTGAGCTCATTCTGCCGACAGTGAGGATGGGGAATTATGCTTGTTGGACATTTGTGAAAAATTGGTCCTGAAGGTCTACACCTAATATTATATATGCCACATGTTATAACGTATGTTGGCCATTCAGTCCCGTCATATCAACCATTCAATGAGATCTTTACCAAATTTATCAACCTGAAAATGGTTCTGGCCATTTTGTTTCTCCCCTGGCCCCAATTTCAGTGAAACATGTAATCCATTTCATCACAGACCCGCTAGACAAGCTCAATGTTTGATAGTCAGGTCAGGCTAATAACTGAAGAAGGTCCCTGTTACTTATGTGGTGCATAGCTAACATCTTTTGTGTTCTGGCGCTACCTCCGATTATAAGCTCACGACTGTATCTGAATGCTTTCCGACAGTATTAGAGGCATGGTTACTTTGCGAGCTAAGAGTAAATTCTGAAAGGCTTGATCAATCTTGCTGTCATCAGAGACATAAATTTCTCTGCACTAGTTACAAGTGAGGAATGACATTTCCAAATGTTACTGAAAGGTTCATGCCATGTATCCACAGAGAACGGCAACCAGAGATTTAAATGCCTTCTGGGGGAATTTATAGACAGGATCAGTTCTTGAATTAAGTGGGCACTGGCTAATCCAAGAATTTAGGCAGCTTCATTGCCTGCCAGGGGAGTTGGTGTTGCATCACCTGTTATACATGCTACTGTACAAACAATTGCCTTGTGGTTTGTGCATAGATATTCTAGTTTTCAAACAGTCCTACCAGAATACTTTCCTGCAGAATCACAAGGGGATTTATGATAGAATAAATAAGAAGAAATCATTCCCACCTGCAAAAGGAGCTGGAATCGAAGCAAACAGATTGGAAGACAATGGGCAGGAGATGAGAATTTTTTTTTTTCAAACAGGGAGTTGTGATCAGGGACACAATGCCAATAAATTCTGTGGAAAGAGATTTAAACAGGAACTTTCAAAAAGTATGTACTTGAAAAGAAAACATTTACTGGGCTTTGGGCTGAAAAAATGGTGAGAGATTTACTGGACAGCTCTTTCAAAGAAGGATGAAGGCTGAAGAGTCTCCTGAGGTCTATAAAAAATATTTTTTTTGACATACAAGATAGTTAATGTGACAAATATTGTTATTGCCTTGTCAATAGGTGAACATATTAGAGTCTGTTATATTACCAGAGAGTCTGAACTGTCCATTTCAGATGGTGGGCATTGAAAAGGAGCAGGAATTGTTAAATCTAAACCATTGTGGTGTGGAATTACTGAGGATGACGACACAGGAGATCCATACATCTTTAAACAAGGATCACATCCATATCCTGTCTCCTAAATTCCTGCTGTGCCTGTTCTCCTTAATATTATTATTTCCACAAAGTCAATTTTAGAATTTTTACCCATGTTCAGATCATTCAATGGCCTGAATGTTCTGTACAAATGTCGCTCCCTGAGATATCCTTGCCCCTCCAGTTCCAACTTCTGTATATTTATGATTTCCACCACTGGTGCCCCCTCTTCAGCTGCGGGAGCTGCAAGTTCTGGAATTATCCCGTTCCCTTTATCTCACAACCCATCACTACGATCAAACCTTTGATTGTCCACCCAGTTTATTTGAGTTTGTGCCTGATAAGTCTTGTGTGAAAGCTCTTTACTCCATTGGAGGTATGCAAATGTACATGAATGAAAACATAGAAACATAGAAACATAGAAAATAGGTGCAGGAGTAGGCCATTCGGCCCTTCGAGCCTGCACCGCCATTCAATGTGATCATGGCTGATCATCCAACTCAGTATCCCGTACCTGCCTTCTCTCCATACCCCCTGATCCCTTTAGCCACAAGTGCCACATCTAACGCCCTCTTAAATATAGCCAATGAACTGGCCTCAACTACCTTCTGTGGCAGAGAATTCCAGAGACTCACCACTCTCTGTGTAAAGAATGTTTTCCTCATTTCGGTCCTAAAGGAATTCCCCCTTATCCTTAGACTGTGACCCCTTGTTCTGGACTCCCCCAACATCGGGAACAATCTTCCGGCATCTAGCTTGTCCAACCCCTTAAGAATTTTGTAGGTTTCTATAAGATCCCCCCTCAATCTTCTAAATTCCATCGAGTACAAGCCGAGTCTATCCAATCTTTCCTCATATGAAAGTCCTGACATCCCAGGAATCAGTCTGGTTTACATGTGAAGAAATGTGATTTCCATGTGCAGAAATGTAAATGTAAATGTAAATGAATGAAAAGGTTCAGAAATAGCTACTTTCCTCCAGCCATTAAGTTCTTGAACCAAGATGCGCAACTCTAATCCAACCTCAGCAACGGAACACAATGGACCACCTCTTGCACTGCCATGGATCTGTTTTCCTGTTGTGTATTTTTGCACAAATATCTTGTTTTTTTTTGCACAGTCTTTCATTGCCGTAGTATGTATGCGTAATTTATGTATAATTTATCTTTTTGCGTGTTGTTTGGGTCTTTGTGCCTCTGGTGTTGCAACAAGGAAGATTTTCATTGTACTTGAACCGAACTATTCTTGTGCTTACAAGCCAATAAACTGAACTTGACGTGACTTGAGTAATGTTTTTACAACCGGGTTGAAAGGAGGACAACTTGATTGATCCAGCAAGAATACTTGTTGGTCCAGGAATACCCTTGAAACAAGGGCTGAACCAGCAGGCTAAATCTGTCATCCTGTTTATAGGTTTGGTCGGCTTCAAATGCTTAAAGTTTTGCGCGGGCAAGGAGTCAAGAGTCAAGCATTAGTGCAACATGTTGCTGCACCAGGCGTGACCGCGGAGATGATATTCAACCCGGAGAATTGGTCCTCCCTGATTCTAACCCTCCACGCGTTTATCGAGAAGGGCTACCAGTCACGGTTTGGGATGCGTTGCTGGGATTTTTCATTGGCTGGGTCGGTGGGGTGTACACCCAGAGGGTCCGAGGGTGGGGTTGGGAGGTGTCTGGATTTGAGCTTGTGTGTGCCTCTCTCACTTCCAGAGGAGGGAGGAGCGAAGAGGGGAGTGAATGAGAAAGTCTCGCAGTCCCACGCAGTGAAAGAGAGAGAGAGAGTGTGAAACAGAGGGCGAGGGGGAGACAGATTAGAACAAAGTTCCTGCCACCGGGATAAACTCCACGGTTCACCAAGGTAAGCGTTTAACCTAATTGTATCCGCTGAAGATTCTCCTGGTGTACAACAGTGACCTGATGTACAACTGTGCTATCAGTAGCAGTGCGGCTGGGTCCGCCTTCCCACGGCTGTTAGAGGCTGCAACGTGGGACGTTTACACTTGATGCTAATAATGCTCAAGTCCCGCAAGGAAAGCGCTGGACCTGCGAGAGGGAATTTAGAAGTGTTGTCCTCTTTTCGCACCGGCAGCTGGGTCCATGAAAGCCAGCGGTAACAAGCTGCTTGGTACAAGTTGGAGCAGGCACAGCTGCTGCTGCCTTCCGAGGCATGTCTGTTGCTCGGAGGGAGAAGGAGAGTTAGAGGAGGAGAGAGAGAGAGAGAGGAGATTGCTGTGCAGTCCTTGCCTGGACCTGTAGCTCACTTGACTCAAAACTCCGCTCAAAGCTTCCCGTGTAGCCTCTGGGTCATTCCGTGAGCCTTTGAATTCGCAGGGAACTTGCATGGAGCATTTTGTGTCGGGGGAATTGTATTTTATGTATTATTATTTTTTTAAACACCATTCTTTCTGTCGAGCAACTATGGGGAGGGGAGATGATTAGTCGAAGCCCCAATCTCACCATAACGGGACCAGTCCGGACCTCCGAGCAGAGAGATCCCTGGCGACCTTGGGTCGTACGGTGTTTGGACAGAGGGTCTCTGGGTTAGCCCGGTTTCTCTGACCCCCCCTGGGGCCAGACGGCGTTAGTCTGGGTTGGGGACCAGCCTTGTGACTCTTTCTGCATTGTACACCACTCGGTATGAGTTGAAAACCATCCACTAACCTGTGATCAGCAAGCGCAGTGCATGCGTTTGGAAAGGTGGGCGGATATTTTGGGCGGGGAGCTGGTGGGCTGGCACCAGCGCTGGGCAAGGTGGGTCGTGTGTGGCCCGAGGACCTTGTCCCTTGACCATCTGCCCGTGTTGTCTGAGGCCATCTCACTCTGACCTAAGCAGAGATGATTCTGTGCCTGAAGAAGGGTCTCGACCCGAAACGTCGCCTATCTCCTTCGCTCCTTAGATGCTGCTGCACCCGCTGAGTTTCTCCAGCCTTTTGTGTACCCATGATTCTGTGCCCTCCTGACATGGGTAGATGTTGGAAAGGCGTTGTGGTGTCAGGAGGTGAGTTACTTAGTGCCGGATTCCCAGGCGCGGAGCTGTGCTGGTAACCAGGGCACTTTATGTGATTGGCCTCAGTCGATCAATTGTGGCCGAAGGATGTTGGTTCCCAACAACCACAGCCATCTTCTATTGTGCAATGTTGGACCCCAACCAATAGAGAATTGTCTTCATTGTGTGTGTATGTGTATGTATGGAGAGGGCACTTTCATTACTTCAGCGTCTGAACACAACAATATTCAAAGATGGAAATGACACTGAAGGTCAAATGTGGGCATATCTTACCTCTTGCCGTGCCTCCGCTTCATGTGAGCCATTGGTCTCATTCATTTGAAACGCTTCAACAACCTTCATTGCAAGACGTGCAGGTTTCCTTAATGACTGCGGCTGCATCAACAATCAGATACTGAACACCATCCAGAATAAAACAATCCACCACTCTGAATATTAATTCTGTCCATCACTAGCGCACCGTGACTGTAGTGTACGCCATTTATATAACTTGCCAAGGCCTCATTGGCAGCGGCTTCCATGACCGCTATTGGCGATAGGATCAAGGCCAGTATGCACATAGAAGCTCCACCATGTCCAAGTTGTCCTCACTCGGAAATATTTCACTGTTCCTCCATTTATGATTGCCAGGCCAAAATCCCGGGACACTATCCCAGCAAAGTCATGGGACGATCCGACCACAATGAAAGCAGTGGTTCAACAAGGTGGCTCAACTTTAAAGGGCAATGAGAGATGGTCCATATTTGCCATATTGGGTGCCATGTTCCAAGGCTGAGGTGTGCAAAATATAAACTGCCGGTGTGGGGGAATGGAGGTGCTTTGAGAGCTGGCCTAAAGCTGGAGAGCTGGATATGCAGGGAATGGAGGGATATGGGTTATGTGCAGGTAAGTAACCGATGGACGGCATCTTGTTTAGCACAGATAATGTGGGCCAAAGGGCCTGTTCTTGGCTGTACTGTTTTATGTTCTATAGTGCAGATGCTGGAATCTTAAGCAAAAAAAAAACAAACTGCTGGAAGAACCCAATGGGGAAGGCAGTATCTGTGGAAGGAATGGACAGACAATGTTTTTGCTTGGAATCCTTTTTCCGTTTGATGGAGTAGAGGGGGGAGATAGCTAGGGGGGAGATAGCTGGTGGAAAGAGGTGAGGGGAAAGGGTGCACTAGAACTTGTGATAGATGGATACATAGGGCGATGTAAGATGGGGCAGATGAGTCAGATAGGGAGAAAAGTGGAGATAGTAACTAAGGCTGGTGGAGAAGATAAAAGTGTGTAAATGGTAGTTTCTGATAATGAAGGAAGCTAGAAAGTGAAATGTAGAACCCGATGGTAGGATGGTTGTGAGAAGAGAATGGTAATGGGGGAGGGGAAGGAAATTGAGGGCCTGAGGTAGGGAGGATTGGGGGAGGAGTGAGTGGAGAAGGGGAAAGGAACTGGTGATGGGGGAAGGGTGAATGGAAAGAAAAGAGTGCTTGGAGGAAATGATGGGAAGACTTGATACTGGAGAAATCGAAGTTCCTGTTGTTGGTATGGAGGATACTCAAGCAGAATATTAGGTGCTGTTCTTCCAGTTTGTGTGAGCCCTCATTGTAGCTGTGGAGGATGCTGGGGACAGACAGGTCAATATGGAAATAGAAAGGGGAATTCAAATTGCTTACAGCCGGGAACTCCCGCTGGCCCTGGTGAACAGAGTGTAAGTGATTCGGCAAAGTGGTCACCTAGTTTACACTTGGCCTCACCGATGTAGAGAAGGTCATATAGAAAGCATGAAATGCAATAGCATGAAATGGTTTGGAGGTGCATGTAAACCTCTGTGCCACTTGGAAGGGTTTTTAAAGTCCTTGAGTTAAGGTAAGGAAGGAGGTGTAAGGACGGACATACTGCATCTCCTCTGGTTTTAGGAGACAATGCCTTGGGAGCAGCAAGGTTGGGTGGGAAGGGGGGAGCAAACTCAGGAGTCATGGTGGTCTCTGCATGAAAAGGGTGGGCACGGAAAGCCTATTGGTGGGATTACTTTAAAACTGCAGAAATATTGGAGAATGATGTGATGGATGCGGAGGTTGATAGGGTGAATCATGAGAACCAAGGAAACTAGGAGGAGGGGGCGTGAGACCAGAATTGTGGAGAAATGGAGTTGGCCTGAGTGAGGGCTTCTTCACAATTTTGCCTATTGTATTCAAAAGCTTTGCTTCTTATGTGTCTTATGAGTGTAAAAATAGATACAGAATAAGTTAGTCTATGTTTTGCAAATGTGATGAATCACTTATGCATCTTCAAATGCTGGTTAACTGAGGAAAGATGTATACATTGAAGGTGGATTAGCATAGAATGATTATTATTTTCGTATTGCCAGTAGCTAATGATATTAAAACAACCTGAGTGAAGTTCATCTATTGTACACTGTGCATTGAACTGTTTGTTGCCCTAATGCTCCTACATCTGAATACAGTGGACTAGTAATCAGTGAGGTGGAGGTAACTTGGAGGCAACTGGCTCACTGTCAGAAATAACTCAGTCCATAAAATCATGGATTAGTGAGATGTGAGTTTAGATCCCACCAGGGGAATTAAAAAACAGGTTCTTAAAAAAAAATTGGAGTAATAGAATTATTGTTTTAGAAAATATTAATCTTCCTTCGGGAAGGAAATTGTCATTTGGTTGGTCCTATTGAAGTATGCGAGCATCTGGCACAGATATAGGTGTTTAGGGGGTGTGTGAATAGGACTTGTTATGGCACTACTGGCACTGGGCAGTAAATAGCAAAAATGCTTCATTTTTGCTTATACTTCTGCTTTTCATTTTTGGTTCAATTTAAAGTGTTCATCATTTTTTATTTGTTATGTTATTGAAAGGTTGGAGAGATGTTTCAATTTAGCTCTAGATAAAACATGGCTAAATAAAAATTGGTAATAATAATTAGAGATTAATTCAGATTTTATCTTATTTGTCTTGAATAGAAAGGTTTATTTTTGTTAGATTTGTTAGATTTTTGTTCGATTGGTTAGATTTGAAAAATAATCAAACTGCATATTTAGTTTAGAGATATGACCCATACTGAAGGTACTGAAGGAACTTCAAGATTACATCATGAAAGTGTGTCTATTTGTCCAATGCGCTGGATATGAATCAGAACATTGAAATTCATAGTTGCTGCAGCTTTGCAGACCCAGTAAAGCAACAATAGCAACAACAACAAAATTGCTAAGTGAAGTAGACTACAATAGTGCAAATACCAAAGTTGGTATAGCAACCACAGAAGTGTAAAGTCTGTAAAGGTTCGATGCCGAGGTAGGATTGTGCAGAGTAGTTCAAGAATCTGATGGTTGGTGGGAGAAAGCAGTTCTTGAACGTGGAGGTAATGGTTGGCAGGTTCCTGTGCCACCTTCATGATGTAACATGCCCATGATGAGTGGGTCTTTGATATTAGCTGCCTTCTTGATACAGTGCCTCTTGTAGATTGCCTTTTAAAGGTAGGGAGGTCAGTACCTGTGATGGATCTGGCAATGTCTGATTACAACATTGTGATTGAGCAAGGGTATATTTTAGTGAATATTGTTGAATGTGGAAATGGTAGGTAGTGCTCTTGTGCTGGAGTTTTCAAAGTATGACATAAAGTCCTACTCCAGAGACTTGAGTATGGAAAACTAGGCTGGCAGTAGTGCATGGGGGCTGCATTGTGGCTGTGGCATTAAACTGAAGTCCATCGTGGTAACATAGAATCATAGAAAATAGGTGCAGGAGTAGGCCATTCAGCCCTTCGAGCCAGCACCACCATTCAATATGATCATGGCTGATCATCCTAAATCAGTATCTTGTACTTGCTTTTTCCCCATATCCCTTGATTCTGTTAGCCCGAAGAGCTAAATCTAACTCTCTCTTGAAAACATTCAGTAAATTGGCCTCCACTCGACAGATTCACAACTCTCTGGGTGAAAACGTTTTTCCTCATCTCAGTCCTAAGTGGCCTACTTCTTATTCTTAAACTGTGACCCCTGGTTCTGGACTCCCTCAACGTCGGGAACATTTTTCCTGTATCTAGCCTGTCCAACCATCAAGAATTTTATACGTTTCTATAAGATCTCCTCTCATCCTTCTAAATTCCAGTGAATAAAGCCAGTTGACCCATTCTTTCATCATATGACAGTCCCGCTATCCCGGGAATTAACCTGGTGAACCTACGCTGCACTCCCTCAATAGCAAGAATGTCCTTCCTTAAATTAGGAGACCAGAACTGTACAATATACTGCAGGTGCAGTCTCACCGGGGCCCTGTACAACTGTAGTAGGACCTTCTTGCTCCTATACTCAAATCCTTTCACTATGAAGGCTAACATACCATTTGCTTTCTTCACTGCCTGCTGTACCTGCATGCTGACTTACACTTACACTTGCTAACTGTAAAATAAAATCAAAATACAATTTTAAACCAATAAAAAAACAAAAAATAAATAAAATTAAAAAAATAAAAATATATTTTATTGTCATTACACATAAGTGCAATGAGATTTGGTTTGCAACTTCGAGATTTCGGTTAGCAACCCCTGAGAACAAGGTTTGTAAAAACGAACATTTGACCAATAACATCAACACAGACTAAAGTGCGAGGCCGGGGGAGACAGTACATGGGGGTGGGGGGGCACTCAGCAGGGCCGGTTCAGAGCTGCTATAGCTCTGGGAATGAACCTGTTCCTGAGTCTGGTAGTGCGGGAGTAGAAGGCCTTGTAACGTCTGCCGGAAGGGAGTAGTTCAAACAGTCCATTACAAGGGTGAGAGGAATCTTTATGTATGCTGACGGCCTTCCTGAGGTACCGTGTGTGGTAGATGAAGTGTAAAAGAAGTGTCTGTTCAATCTCAATAAACATAACTATATTATTATTTATTATTGGTGTTTTTGGGATCATTCCACGTGCAAATTGGCCATCATATTTCCTGCGATGCAATTACGACTTCACCTGAACATTTAATTTTCGATGTCCGGAAGTGGTGAAAGGTATGATATGAAAATAATAGTTTTTCTTTTTTTTGCTGAGGGAATTTTATTTGCCACTGGGTAATATCTCAACTCTCCATCCATTGCCTCACATTCTACCTCAGCCCCAAATGGATCGGGACTGAGGTAGTTACCCAGTGGCAAATTTATTTTATGTGAATACTTGGCCAATAAACTTATTCATTCATTCATTCTCTCTCCCATCCAAAACATTTAAATGGGCCAAGCTTTTGATTATCTGTCCTAATTTCACACATGGCTTGGTGACAACTGTTTGTTAATGTAGCACTTAGGATTTAGGAATTACCTTTGGCCATTGAAGTGTCTCCTGTGAATAGGGTTGCCAACTTATTGTCCCATGTTAGCCGGGACATCCCGTATATTGGGCTAAATTGGTTTGTCCCATATGGGACCGCCATTGTCCCGTATTTGACTGCACTACTCGAGTCGAGGGGACTGTCGGGGCGGAGCGCCTTGTCCGGCCCCGCCTCACCCGTCCCAATGAAGTGCAGCCCATGGAGTGCAGCAGCAGCGCCTCGCCCGTGGGCCCGTCAGTCGGCAGCTCGGCCAGCTGACTGACCTTCTGACCTTCGCTTACCGCCGACACCGCCACCCCTCCTTCTTCTCATGGCCAATCATTGGTGCATGCGTTGGATGGGGTGTTGGACTTTGTGTACAGCAGAGCACAAAGCACAGCCAGCGGGCCAGCTGAGGAGGTTTGGCCCGGGCGCCGGACTTTGCGTGCGATGCCGCGTGCCCAGGTCAACCCTCCTCAGATTGCCCGCTGGCTGGCCTTTGTGTGCAGTCCAGCACCCAGGCTACCTCATCATTCACCCAGCCACGGCCGGGTCGGTCAACGAATTGTCCCGGACTTGGTGACTTGGTTGACGTCCTGTCACTTCCGTGCATCAGTTTCAAGCCTGGTTCATGGAAAAGATAAACATTCAAAATTCGAAGTACGGTTTCTACTGAATGTGTATCGCGTTTGCACCATCGTAAGGTTGAAATATCGTAAGTCGAGGAGCATCTGTACTCTGTATTCACCAGAGGGTACAGTCACAGACAGATCCTAGATCTGGTACAACAGCGTGCATGCATGTTGCATGAGCTGTTGATGCCACGCACGAGTGACTCACCCGTCATCCAATCGCAGGCCCCTTTATGCGCATCAGTTGTACGCTATATTTTGCCAACTCCTGCCAAAACAAAAAGCTTCAGTAACATCTGGTGTTGTTTGGTCGGTTTGGCATGTGCAAATACGCATAAACTTGCAAAAAAGAAAAGACTGTGCAGCAATAACAAGCAATGGAAAGCAAAAAAGATGTGGGTTAAGCCCGTCAGCGGTGACTCGACGAAGGCCTTCTGTACTTTATGCCGTTGGCATCTTGTCCCTTAATTTGACCTTTTGTCCCTTATTTGGGAGTAACAAAGTTGGCAACCCTACCTGTGAAGCACTTGGGGATGTCCTGTTACATTATCAAAGCTATATAAATGGGAATTTTTACTCCGTTATAAGCCTCTTGAAATAGTGGACAAATTCCGGGTCACTACTGCTCTCCACTTCAACCAGGGGATGAGTTCCAATCATTATAAATTCATCCTTTGGGAAGACCAAATTGGCCTGGAATAAAAAAGCCCCATTGCACAAAGTAAAATTTGGATTCAAATTACCCAATTGATACAATCCATCTTGAATTACTAATGCCTTTGGACAATAGTGCATTATTTTTTGTTATGGCAGACTTCTGACAACGGGCCAGTGTTTATTACTCTGGGAATGCAGTGAATCAGTTCACAAAAAATGCTGCTATTTTGTTGATTTTGCAGGAATCCTGAGTAAAGCCAGCTGCCGACAACACCTCAGAATGCAGGTCTTTGGACATGGCATTGGGACCTGGCTTCTCGTGGGATTTGTAGCTGTGACGTTTGATTTCATCAGCGAGGCACAGGCTCAAGGTAATTTTTGCCAAGATAAAAACAAAATCACTTTGATGTGCAGAAGTGAGGAAAATAATTTATAATGAATTTAAGTTCTTTTGCTGTACCTTGTAAATGTAAAAATGCATGTGCCTGCATTTAAAAAAAATTATTATTGTAGCAAAATAGAAGATGCAAAGTTATTCCAAAGTGTGTTAGTATTTTAATAGCCTGAATTCGTTTTGTGGCTATTTTTTACTGTGTACAACGTACTATGATATGGCCTATTGGCTCCTGAACATGATGGAGTAATCACTCCAATCGGACATTCTCCTTGTAGATCTACAGAAGGCACATATCTGATTACCCTTTTGTAACATTCATTCTGCCTTTTAACCACAGCAGTCAGTGTTATTTTGACAAGCCTTCTCTGAAAAAGTGTTATAAACCTCCCTGTCATATTTTCTCACATCAGGGTATCACAGTTGGCATTTTCTGAGCACACAATCTGAATTGTCTCAGACTTCACCATCTGTCAGCACTTAATAAAACTTTGGCTCCATTTCACCCTTGGAATTGTAGGTTCAGACTGAACTGATTTTTCTTTGTCTCAGCACTCGTAACACAAGTCTGGAGCTGCCCTGTGAACTAACTCGAATGAAAGGCTCTGGTTGGATCCTTGGGTGAAACAATCTTGTGATGTTAGCATCACACTAAGACTGAGGGGTAAATACTGCTTAACCTCTTGACCGGTGGAGGATATTAAAACAAGAATGTTATACAAATCTGAGCGGAATTGCAATCTTTCCTCTACTTTTGTGCTAATGCAGCGTTCAAGTAACTTTGAGCAAAAAGCAAAATGCTGGAGGAACTAAACGGTTCAGGCAGCATCTGTGGATAGCATGTTGTACTCTGCTATTCTTTTGACTCTATAGAAGTGAAATGATTTTAATGCTTGGACACAGCAAAGCAGAATGTCAGTGATCTTGACTTGGGATGAATTTTGGAGCAGTTCCTTTTAATTTTGATCAATTTCATGCACACCACGAGAGTGCTCTGTCTTTGATAGCATAACAAGGGTATGATTGTATCAGCTTCCAATTGTACTCCATATGTTGGAAGTAACTAAATTTTGTTGAGTACATTTCGGGTTCGATTACTCTTTTGTGCATTTATTATCAACATTACTCCACCCTCGCCCCAATCCACCCTATACCACCCCACTGAATTGAATATAAGGCCACTTCAAATTGATCAAGTAAGAATAGAGAGATGACTAGCATTATTATTAATTTCAGTTTGCTTTTGTACTTATTAAATTGAACACAAAATGCAAGAGCAAACTTTAGTACTGTGCCTGCATTTGTTGATATTTAAATAAAAGCCAGATGTTTTGTTTGATAATTGAGGAATTGATGTAATCCTTCTCAGAAGAGCTCTTAATATTTGATGACGTATCTGCAAACGGCAAAACTGCACCAGTAATCATTTGAAAATTGTTGTAATTTTCAATAATAACAGCAATAATAATCACAGTTCCATTTCTTGTCTTTGTGTCCTGCACACTATTAGACAATGGTGATCAACATTTTTTTGGCAGGGATTGTAACGAATGTTGACTATGAATAACAAATAGAATTGCATTCGCTGATGAATTGTCCAACGAGAAATGGATTCTCTGTGATCATGTTGAAACTGTGTTTAAGATCAAAGTGACATGATGGAGGAATCTTGAATGAATGGTTTCATTGAATATATATATATACAATTAACCAAAGGTAACAAATGGTTAAATCTCAGTCTTTGAATAAAATAACTTCATTCTTAATCCCATGAAACATCTGTTCCAACATGTTAGGCATTTCTCACAAATGCAAATGATAAAATTCTATTGACAATTATGATTGAAAGGTCCAAATTATTCAAAATGCTGGAGTAACTCAGCGCGTCAGGCAGCGTCTCTGAAGAAAATGGACAGGTGACCTTTCAGGTTGGGACTCCTCTTCAGACTTCTTCGGGTCATAAGGTTATAAGAGTAAAATTAGGCCATTTAGCCCATTAAGTCTACTCAGCCATTCAATCCTGACTGATCCATCTTCCCCTCCTCTCCCCACTCTCCTCCTTCTCCCCATAACCTCTGACTCCTCTACTAATTAAAAATCTTTCTATCTCTGCCTTAAAAAATATCCACTGACTTGGCCTCCACAGCCTTCTGTGGCAACGAATTCCACAGATTCACCACCCTCTGACTAAAGAAATTTCTCCTCATCTCCTTCCTAAAAGAACGTCCTTTAATTCTGAGGCTATGACCTTGAGTCCTAGACTTTCCCACCAATCCCAACCCAAAACGCGCCTATCCATTTTCTCAAGGGATGTGGCCTGACCCTCGGAGTTACTCCAGAATTTTGTGTCTATCGTTGGTATAAACAAGTACCTGCAGTTCCTTGTTATTCCAAATTTTCTAGATGGGCATGAGAGGATTACATTTTTATTTTCTGAAATTTAATGTGCAGCCGTAGAGTTGCTCCCTTACAGCACCAGAGACTTGGGTTCAATCCTGATGAGTGGTGTTGACAGCATGGAGTTTGCCTGTTCCTAGTGTCGAGGGTAAAACTGGTGTTTGGGTGTTCGATGGTCGGCATGGGCTTGGTGGGCCGAAGGGCCTGTTTCCAAGCTCTATCACTAAACTAAACTAAACTAATGCTTTCCATCTCCACCCCCCTCCCCTCTACTCACTTCATTCACCCCATCAGTGATGCCCTTCATTCCTGTTGCTGGCACTTTGCTACAAGGTTGAGCGATGATGGACCTGTAGGGAAATACAACATTGGTGAAGTAAATATAATTCTTGTAGCTGCTTCATTTCCTTTGTGAGAAACCTCATTCCATTTGGTTTATCTGGAGGGGAAATGGATCCAAGCAGCCGCAGTGAGCCAACAAGCCTTGAACCCTCAGCCAAACCTCTGCGAAATGTGTGCTCATGACATTAAATGTTCTCTCCAGAGATGCTGCCTGTCCCGCTGAGTTACTCCAGCATTTTGTGTCTACATTAAATGTTTACAATGTAATGCTCCCAAACAGACATTGTCCAGCAGCTTCCATTGAGATAACACTAAATAAAGTTAAGAATGTGGTGTCATTTGCGATCATTTTCCATTTTAATCAGGGTTACTACAAAACGTGAAGAGAATTGGATTATCCTGTGATTTATTCCACAAACTTGCAATCCTACTACAGTAAAACCACCATAAAGTACATTTTGTTTTCTAATAGAGCAACTGCTTTTGGCTCAAAGTTTTTAAATAGATCTGTAACCTTCTGTAACCCGGGCACACAAATTCATTGGTTGCATCTGCTTAAAGCAAGTAAGAATGTCTGAAAGGTATTTTATATAGGTGTGTTTATTTCCTGCACACATTAGGCAAGGCAGATTCAGATTTTGTTTTTAAAAATGCCAGTGATTTAACTTCTGATTAAAAGATTTAAGAACCTTGGTGAATTAACGCTTCAGAAACCGACTTTTCTGTAAGACCTATAAAGGTTTGGTGCTGTTGGGTTGCATTCCGAGATAATTATTTTAATTTTTTTAAAAGAAAGTGCAATTTATCTGCCAAACCAACGATGTTCTCGGGACATTTTCTGGTTAAACACGTTAATGAAGCTGCAGGCAACTAAACTGTATACTGTACCTGACCCATCCTACACACTTACAATCTTCTTTATCAATGCACCAGTTTTACAGAGTATTTTGACACTATGTTCTAGCCCAAACTTGGGCAGGTCAATATGTTTTTTTTGGAAAAGCTCAATTGTTTGCTCGAAGGAAAAGAACGTGCAACTGAAACAATAAAGGTACCATCAACTGGTTGGTGAAAACGTAACTCCTGATTTGTCCTGTTCTGCTTGAGTGTTGGCGCTCTGTGCCCTCCTGGGTCTCGGCAAGAAACAAGCAATTTTGTGCCAAAACACTTCTCTGCACTAAAATGAAAATGCTTCCATATGGTCAATTCCTTATGGCTACTTTAGAAAATGGTATATTGAGGCCAGGAAATCATAGACAAAATGATAATTTTACAACTGAGGGAAATGGCCAGAAACAGTTTGCTTCACAAACCACAAAACCATATCCATTTGTTCCTCGTCCCTAAAGCCTTGATCACCCAAGACTTGAGAGGTGATACTGGTTGAAATAAGAGGTGGCCAGCAATTCACGACATGTCCCGTGGATTGTTGGGAGCCTGCCAAGTGAGAGCAGTGCTCCTACTTGGCTGTAGTTCTTGCTGTGAGGAGACACTGCTGGCACAGCCCATGATTTTACTAGGTGGGTAGCTGAGAGATCAGAGACATTTTTTAAAGAGATCACCAAAGCAAGGGTTTGACAAGTTCCTGCAGGGTAGGCTTGTCTGGAAAGTTAGATCACGTGGAATCTGAGGCCAGCTCGCAACATTAATTCAAACTTGGCAGAAGGAGTTGAAGGGTACTTGTGGAAGGTTGTTCTCCTAATTGGAGGCCTGTGAGGCCTGAATACAATGAGTACGGTACTGGGATGTACTCATTAATGATTTGGATGCCAATGCATTTAACATTGGTAGTAAATTTTCAGATAGAGGGTCATAGTGTTATAACAGCATGGAACCAGGCCCTTCAACTGAAATTGCCCATGCTGACCATGATGCCCCATCTACATGCCCCACCTGCCCGTGTTTGGCCATCAACAAATTTATTGGTATAATAGAGAGAGAGGAAGACTATTTAACATTAGAACAAGATCAGTTGGGAAGGTAGGGCCAAGAAATGGCAAATTAATTTAACTCTGACAAGTGTGAGCTGCTGAAGTTTGGAATATCAAACTAAATCTTGCACAGTAAATGGTAGAGCCCTGGAGAGTTCTACAGAAGAGAAGGATCTAGGAGTAGATCCGTAAAAGTCCTGTAAAACGATTCCATAAAAGTGCGAGTAGGTGGACAGTGTGGTGAAGAAGGCATCTGCAATACTTGCCTTCATTGGGAAAGGTATTGAGTACAAAAGTTGGAACTTCATGATGCGGCCACCCAAGTCTTCTCTGTTCCACTCTTTCCAGTTTAATAGCATCCATCCTGTAGCAGGGTGAAGAAAACTGGACACAGTACTCCAAATGTGGCTTCACAGATATCTTGTACAACTGTAACGTAACATCCCAACTTCTGGAAACAAGCAACTGCAGATGCTGGTTTACTAAGGAAAAGCACAAAATTCTGGAGTAACTCAGTGGACAGGCAGCATCCCTTGATAACAAGGATAGGTGATGTTTCCAATTGGGACTCTTCTACTTACTGAATGCCATGCCGTGGTTTGATTTCCCAAATGCAATCCCTCACACGCTCCTCAATCCACTTGCCCAGTTGATCAAGAGCCTGCCATATTTTTATAATAACCATCTTCATTTTCTTATACATTCTCATCCAAACCATTGATAGAAACCACAAACAACAATGGGCGCAGCACCAATCCCTGAGGCAGACCACTTGTCACAGGTCTCCGGTCGACATGTGCCCTTCTACCACTTTCTTCCATAAGCCTAGGAAAAGTGAAAGAAATAACCAACAGAAATTATCATTAGAAAATGGCCAATTTAACAAGGCTGAGATGTGATTTGGTCAAAGATGACTGGAATGGGTTACCAGTTAAATCTGTGCGAGGGCACTCCCACAATATGAAATGGGAAAAACTATCACCCCTGGATATCAAGGAGTGTTTGATACAGAATAAAATGATAATGGGGAGCTTGTTTCACATGCCAAGAGCTCAGCACAGTATAATGCCTGGAGGAGCGCAGAAAGTGAAGCGGTTAATGACGAAGCTGGAAAAGTTGCATGAAAAGATCATAGTGAGGCAAAACTCAAGCAAAATGCAATGGGGTTTTGTGCATAAAAGGAAGGGGGATAACAATATAGCAGGGTGTTTTGAAATTGGAAAATGAACTAATGTTTGGAGATGGAAAACGTGACTCTGCTTTTAAATGAATGCATTATATCTGTCCTCACACGGTGATGTTGTTGCAGACATTGCAATAAAGGAGGCGGAACATGAAATATTGGACGGGATGTGCGATGAAATAAAGAAAACGGCAACTAGCTAATTGAAAGTTGATGCATTGCCAACTGTGGATGAGACAATCTCCATGATTTTAAGACCATAAAGCAAGGAAATAGCGGAGGCTCTCATCTCAATTTTCAATTGTTTTTGTGCTTTACCTACTAGTGAAAGGGATGGCTAGAGTAACTATGGAACATCAGGAATAGGACGCGGGGATCATTTCTGAAAGACTGTATAAATCATCACCTCAATTCACTGGTTGATCATACCATACCACAAATCACTGAAGAACCAATGTTATTGTTACTCCAAGTTAACACTTCAAAGACATCACTTTGTTCTCCCCCTTGAGCTGTTGGCAGAGGCGGAAAAGAACAGCTGTTATCTCCATGTCGTGCTCTTGAATATCTTTCCACAGAGATGTCTTAAATCAACATATACTCAGTTCTCATTAAGAATCAAATGTTCTGCGCTAGTCTAATCAAAGGTCTTTTTAAACCACGTTGAGCATGTCAGCTGAACATGGCGAATGGCAGAATACAGCGCACCAAAGACGCTCAGTGCAAGAGCCTGGGTTTCACATGTTTTCCTCTACAAGATTAAAGTTTTCTATAATATCTCAGGGGCAGTTTAATTTAGTTTAGAGATATAACATGAAAACAGGCCCTTCAGCCCACCGATCCAGCGATGTGCAAACCAGCGATCCCTGCACACTAGCACTATCCTACTAGGGACAATGAACAATTATACCAAGCCAATTAACCTACCAAACCTGCACTTCTTTGGATTGTGGGAGGAAGCCCGAGATCCCGGAGAAACCCCACTACCGTCACAGGGAAAATGTACAAACTCCGTACAGACAGCACCCGCAGTCAGGATCAAACCCGGGTCTCGGGTGCTGTAAGGCAGCAACTCTACTAGCTGCACCACCAGATGAAGATGATGACCTGTGAATTAGAGGCTGGAGTTGAACACAGCAGCCTAGTTTTATAGGCAGCTGTCCTGTGATGCAGTGTTTGCCCATTAATTAGCTGAAAAGAGCTTAAATGCTTATAATCTTTAGGGAGGCTAAATGAGTTAAAATTAAATTAAACTAAAGGACGGCATTGTTAATATCTCCTCAGAAATATTCTCAGTGATGGACTGACCAAACATAATTTTGCTTATAGACACAAAATGCTGGAGTAAGTCAGCGGGACAGGCAGCATTTCTGGAGGGAAGGAATGTGTGATATTTTGGGTCGAGATATATGATATTTTGGATAGAAGGGTCTCGACCCAAAACGTCACAGTATTTTGTGTCTACCTTTGTTTTAAATCAGCATCTGCAGTTCTTCCCTACATAAATTTGCCTCACTGTTAGCATAGTTGTATTTTGGCATAAAATAATTTTAGTAACGCTAGATGAATTGTAATGATTGTCGCTTTTGTTGATTTGGTTTGTTTTTCTAGATCAAGGGTCATAGCTAAGAGGCACTAGGGTCCCAGATGCTTGGATTGTTGGCTAACCCAATGTAAACCTACTTACTTTGAGAGGGGCATTTGAATCTACACCTACTGTTACTTCGCAGAGTTCCAAATCTGCTTAGTTATGAACCCTGAATTTGTAATGGTGGTTCAGTTATTTAACAGGTGTGTTGGTGACAGATAACAAGCACTCTTCTTTATTATTATTAAATAGTAAAATGAATGAAGGAATAACATTTCATCAACTTTTGTTAAGGACAGAAAATCAATAGCAGGACAAATCATTTAGATTATACTTTGGATGGCAGAGAGATTCTTAGTCTTTATGTGCTTCCGTATCATATTCCGTCTGTATGTTGTACCACACAGATCTTGGATAGATGTTGTAAACCTCATGAGAAAAAACTTACTTGCCAAGTATTTTTTCTCTACACAAACTAATAGTTTCATGTAGTGTGTTTGAAACAGTGTTTTATGCTAACGAACGATTAAAGAGAGGCAAATATTGCTTACTTTAACAATTGGCACTTAAATTTAAAAGTGAACTGGAGAGTTTTGCAGATTTGGAAATTTCAATTGTATGCACAGGAACTGAGCAACCAGTGTGTACTTGTTTACTCCTGCAGTGAATGGAGTTTGGGTGTTGATTATTGGTGTTGATTTACTGTGATGGCTTTTGATGGCAAAACTATTTTGATATAACCACTACATCTGTTTCAAATGTTGAGTTAACTCTCATTTCTCTTTTCTTTTTGTACACCTTGTAGTTGCCTCCCCAACAAGATTGAAGTTTTCTATAATGTCTCAGGACAGTGTTAAGATTACATGGAAACCTCCTAGAGGGAGATTTCAAGAATACAGATTAATTGTGACACCAGTTGTAGGTAAGAATTTTATAATACTTTCAGATTCTTGTTCTGTTAACGGTTGTAAAACATTTTAAAGCAACATTCAAGATTTTTTCCCCCTTCTTTTACAGCTTGTGCATATATATGTTATTCTCGAGTCATATCACATTTCTGTAATGTTTGATGTTTATGGACAGATGTTGATGTTAAAGGGAATGTACAGGAAGTCTAGATGAATGCTTTGTATTCAAAGAAAAATTATCCAAGATTTTAAATTGACCTTAATGAGTTTTTTTAACCCAACCCACTGATTGGAAACCAGTGAGGTATGCATGTCCTGATTTCACACTGTGCTTGGCTTTAATACCTATTAAAGGCAACATTTGACAGGATGGAAGGCTAACATTTCACCCAGTTCTTGAGGACTGGAGCAAAATTCCACCCTTTGGAAAATAAGGTATTTGATGGGGAGACTCTGTCAAAGCAGCACTTGCCCACCCTGGCAAAACTTGCTATATTCGTAACCCAACAGAACAGCACCTTCTCGGTTCTCCGTTAATTAATTTTTAAATGTGTCAAAGACTACTGTACAATGATCAGCTAGGAAATGATAGTATCAGAAGTGAGCTAATGACGGATTGTGCAAGTTTCCTATGAAAAGTTCTTATATAGAATTGTGCAGAATTAGCAGTACAACAACAATCTCCTGTCAACCCTCTGAATCTCCACCCATCCCCCCACCGCATCATTCCATTGTTCCACTCTTTTTTCCCTCGTTTCTTCTAAACCTACCTCTGCTACTTGCTTCAATCTCTGTCTTCCAGATCTGCGGAAAACCTTTTCCTGAATTCCCAACTGGGTTTTAATCACCGCCTCAAATTTGCTGCCCCTGGTTTTGGACTCCCTCATGAGTGAGCAGATGTTCTCTTTCTACATCTTCATCATTTATAAACCTCCTCCTTTCAGGCCAACCCTCAGTCTATCCACTTAGAGAAAACATCCCAGCCTGTTAAGTCCTCCCTGATAGCAACAACCTCTCAAATATAATAGCATTCTTGTCAGCATTTTGTGCATGTTCTCAAGTCTATATCCCTTCTGCGGGTGTGGGTAGAATTGGGCCCAATTCTTTACGAGGCAACCATACAAACACTAACAAAACGTATCTGTAAATGGACCCCATGGCTTCGATGACTTGAATAACTACAATTGATCAAATATCAACCTATAATCTCATTGCACCTCTACCCAATTTCATGTGGATTTCCAATTCAAAATGCGTGAAGATTACTGTGAATCCATTACACCCGTGCCAGCTGTTTGGCAAGGCTATCAATTGATGCCATCCTTTCCCCATTATATCTTTTCCCTTCAAGTATTTATCCAGTTCCTAATTTTCTATTGAATCTGTTTCCTTAGTCCATTTTCAGACAGTGCATTATACAACATAATAAATCTTTTTCTGCTGATACCTTTCACTCCATAATCTTTGTGTTACTAGCCTACCTGCCATTGGGAACACTTTATCTGTTTGGTCTGACTTGATTTCAAATAATACTATCAACTTTAATCTTCTCTGCTCTGAGAAGAACATATTATTTAGTACATTCCACTGCAATTAGTAATAGTGTGTATCTGTATGTGTAAATAATGCCAAATAGCTACCCTGTGATTGCAGCATCACCAAAGTTACTGAAAATCTTGGGATATTTTCTGGATTAGGAGATGCCCAGGATAAACTTAATAATTAACAATGTTACAATAATTAACATTGTACTTAGTGCGTGTGATCCAGTACTGATTGTATCACAGTGAACAATGTTTAGCTCCTAATAACTGCTGCAGCATTGTCAGTTTTTTGCTTCGGGTAAAACAGATCAATGAACTGATATACCTTGAGGTTATCTAGTTTATGAGGGTAGTAAATGGGTCCCACACACTAATGGAGCAACATGTCCTCTGGCGTAGTCACCTTTCAGTGTGCAAGATACAGTTTTAATAAGTAAGCTCAGTGTTTTAAGTACTGAGCTGCATTTTTTCATGGAGGTTTTAGTGAATCATTAGGGGCTTTAGGAATTTCTCTGCATTTTTCTCTCTTGGTCGTCTGTATGGAAATTGTTCAGGTTTTGAGGGCTAAGTTTTGACTTGAAAGCAAATGAGAAAAGGAAACCAAAAGGCAACTTGCAGCCTCATTATTTTGAGGTCTTTTCCAACAAAAGTTAAAAGCGTGCTTAATGATAACTGTGTACGGTTGGGTTTGAATAAATGTAGGGATGATTGCAATTGTAAGCACAAAATATTATGTTCATTTACTCTTCACAGGTAGGTTGGAACTCTTGTCCTGTTGTTTCCTCAAGTATAACACCTTCATTCTTCATAGAAATTAGGTGCAGGAGTAGGCCATTCGGCCCTTCGAGCCTGCACCGCCATTCACTATGATCATGGCTGATCATCCAACTCAGTATCCTGTACCTGCCTTCTCTCCATACCTTCTGATCCCCTTAGCTCCAAGGGCCACATCTAACTCCCTCTTAAATATAGCCAATGAACTGGCCTCAACTACCCTTCATTCTTGTTTTTTAAATCCCTTTCTTCATTTGCAATCACCTGTAGACTCCTGTCCCTCTGTAAATTTCGATGCCTTCCCATTTCTGGCCTCTTGATCATCCCCGTACTTTACTTCATTTTCTGCTATTCGGCGATTTTGGGTCTGGGATCTAAAAGGCCCTCTCAAAATCTCTCTGCCTATCAACATTGTTTCCTGCTTTCAGATGTTCCTTTTAAAAATCTATTTCTTTGCAAGCTTTTTATCTGAGTGGCTACGAGTCAGATTTTGCCCGTTAATAATCCTGCAAAATGCATTTGGGACACAAGATGGAATGTTACCACCACGGTGGCTGCCTTGCCTTAGGCTTGCCTTCAATGCTATATCTGTTGACAATAATCTATAACCAACCCTTGATGTAATTGTTTTTCTATCCACCACCGGAGGAACTCAGCGGGTCAGGCAGCAGCTCTGGAGGGAAATAGTTGATGACATTTCGGGTCAGGATCCTTCTTCAGGCTGTCCATTTACCTCCAAAGATGCTGCTGTATCTGCAGTTCCTCCAGCAGTTTGTTTATTACTTAAAATTCCAGGTATATTAAAATAAGGCTCCTAGGTGGAGTTAATCAGAGGGACCTATTTCCCATGGAGGGGAGGGGAGGGGAGGGGAGGGAGGGGGGGAGGTGGGGTTGCTGAGATAGGGAGCAATTAATTGAAAAGTTAGAGGGGGGGAATGAGGATACATTTGGGTGTCGCGGTGGCGCAGCGGAGAGTTGCTGCCATACAGGGATTACAGCACCAGAGACCTAGGTTCGATCTTGGGTACGGTTGCTCGTCTGTATGGAGTTTCTCCCCGTGACCGCTTAGGTTTCCTCCCACACTCCAAAGATGTGCAGGTTTTGTAGGTTAATTGGCTTGGTATAAATGTAAGAATTGCCCCGAGTGTAGGATAGTGTTAATGTGTGGGGATTGCTAGTCGGTGCTGACTCAGCGGGCCGAAGGGCCTATTTCCGCGCTGTGCCGCTAAACTAAGTTAAACTAAACATTAACTCCCAAAAGGTGACTGGTCGGCATCTGGAACTTACTCTCCAAGAGGGTGGGAGAAGTAGAAACCTTCACATTTAAACAACATTTGGAGGACCTGCAGGGCCACAATCCAGCCACGGAAGGGTGAATTATGCTGGGTAGCTCCTGCATGACTAGCGTTGAAATGATGGGTTGAATGGTGGCCATCTTTGTTATAAATGCTCTGATGTTGGCTTTAATAGCCTTGCTGCATCTTTATTTTAAAGCCTGCACCCCCAGCCTTGTTCCGTACTTCTTTCCCTCCCTCACCTTTCCAGAAAGGAAATTGTTTTTCTCTCTTCCCGATGAAATTATTTCAACAACCTCATTAAGTTCCCCAATTCCTCCTGTGACCAGGTGTTCTATCTGCCTTTAGGCCCGTTACAGATCAGCTCAATTGGCAGATTATTCCTGTCACCAACAGCATTTAGAGTTAGGCTAACGTCACACAATGGAAATGCAGTACAGGGCTCCCCCTCTTTGTCCAGAGCTATCATCTTAAGCTGGGCAGACCCTTCTTCACACATTTCTCCTTTGCCTTGTCACCTCCAAATAGCTGTGGTCTTACGGCCATTCCAGATCTCTGCATCCCACCAATTCTGACATTAAAGATTCCAGAGCTTGGGAGTTGAATTCAAACTTAGAATCTTAGATAGATGGGTGTTTTTAAGGCCACCATATTGATGATGATGGAACTTGGGCAAGCTAATAGCATTGCGATACTGTCCAGTTAGGAATATAGAATTCTGGAAGGACTGCAGATAGGGAGCTGGGAACCGAAGTAGGACTGAAGCCTCTTGGACCTGGTCGGTCAAACCTCTTGCCCTGTTCACTCCTGGCTGGCCTCCCTTACTGTATTCTCTACAAACCTCAGGTCATCCAAAGCTTGCTAGCACATTCTAACTCTCACATTGTCTTGTGCCCATTGGCCTATATTGATTCCTGGTTAGATAAAGTCTTTAAAGTCCTCACCTTGCTTACATATCCCTTCATGGTTTTGCCCTCCCGATCTCAAACCCAACCTATCCTGGAAGTCAAAGATCTCCACACCCTTCCAATTCTGGCCTTAAACTTGCCCTGACATTTAATTAGTCCCCAACCTGTCTTGATTGTGCCTTCAGTTGCTAAGGCCCTGAGATCTAGAGCACAGCAGGATGCAAGAGAAGAGGAGCAGGGGATGAGTACCTGTTCCCTCAAGCCTTTCCCCATAGCCTGGTCATAGTCTGCCCCAGTTCTCAGTTCTCCACAGCCCTCTATACCCTGCTCTTTCCAGAATTATTTTACCTCTTCTTTAAATATTACCAATGATTCAGCTTCCACAATCCACGGGGCAAGAATTCCAAAGATTCACCAGAGAGAAGAAATTCCTCTTTAAATCTCTTCAGCAAGCTACGTCTTGCTTTATGGAAGACATCCTGAAAACTAAGCGCTCTCTAATCTTCTGATCACTTCTGTTATTTCCAGATGTGGCTTGGTGTCTGATTTTGTTGATAATATGCATGACGAACAATATGGACCATCCTGCCCTATTTAAAGGTGCTTCGGAAATGCAAGTTGTTGTTGTTGCTGTATTCTTGTGCTTTCCAATTTTCTTTAACTCCTCACTTTGTTGCCAATGACAGGTGGTAAACCCCAGAAATTAAGCATACGGAAGGGTGAGACAGCTGTCGTGGTGGAAGGTCTTCTCCCCAACCAGGAGTATGTGGTGCAACTGTTTGCGATCAACAATAAAAAAGAGAGTGCGCCAGCTCAGGGGCGGTTTACAAGTAAGCATCCTGTAACAGACGAGGTCGTGGTGCTGGGGCTGAAGTTGAGAAAAGAGTTGGGCTTACTAACCCAAGCTCGACAGGATCCAACTGTAGGGTTTGAGTCAGGCACACAGTAAAGAATTGTATCATGTCATAAAGCTGTTCCATCACACGTGTGCTCCCAACAGACTCCTGGTTCTGTTCTCTGTGATAAATCTTGCAAACCATTCCTTATCAATCGCAGCGTTGGCCATTTATGACTCGTCCCTTGTGCTATCAATTTGAACTGGTGGATGGGCTTGAGAAAGAGGTTCGATGTGAAAGTCATATTATAGCTGCAAGACATAGAATGGATAGCCAGTGCAACAAATAAAAAGCAAAACTCAAACGAACATCGATGGACACTGCAGAGCTGGTTTGATGATTTAAAAAAAAATGTTTAGATATTTTTGTGATAGTCCTGATGCCCTTTGATTCAAAGGTGAGTGGGAGAGCAAGTTGCGAGAGCATGCAGAGTCTGCAACATAAACCTATGTTGAGTAGTGGGACAGATTTGGCAAATGGAGTATAATGTGGGGAAATATGAGCTTGGCTACTTTGTATGAGGAATAGAAAAATATTTTATTTAAAAGCAGAGTGAACAGAAGGCGTTGAGGTAGAGCTGGATAAGTGATCCTCAGACACAGGATATAGTTAGCATGTAGGTACAGTCAGTACTGCAAAACTCTGAAAATCTGCAGCCCGACTGTCTGAAAATCGTGTAGGCTTAGCATTGGGTTCATCACGTAATGTTTATTGCCTTCTCTGCCCATTCACTACGGCCTCGGTTCCCTTGATCTCCGTCCATTCACTGCCACCTAGATCCCTCTCTCTCCGCCCCATCACAGGGCAACCGGTTCCTGTAATCTCTTTAAACTTAATGGGTTCATTGGGGATAAAAAACATCTACTTGCCCTGCTGACAGTTCCATGAAGGCTTGCTGTGTTGATTCTGGGGATGAAGGGCTTGTCTGATGGGGAATGGTTGAGCAGGTTGGTCATGTTCAATGGAAATCTGAAGAATGAACTAACGAATGAAAGGTGATCTTATTGAAACATACACGTCTGAGGGAGAGGCAGGAGAGGGATGGTGACTGGTCAAATGCTGAGAGGGCGTTTCCCTGTTGGGGGTATCTAGAGCTAAGAATGGTGGAATAGATTGAGAAAAAGAGATCACCCATTTAAGACTAAATTGTGGAGGAATGTCCCCTCTCTGAGAGTTGTGAATCTTTAAAATTCTCTCCCCTGGAAAGCTGTGGAGTAGGATCACTGTAGGTATTCACAGCCAAGATAGGTTTTGTCCATAGGAAGGCCAAGGGTTGTGGGGAGCTAAGGACAAGATGAGATAAGATCTTTGATTAGTACGGGTGTCAGGTGTTATGGGGAGAAGGGGGGAGAAGGGAGGAGAATGGGGTTATGAGGGAGAGATAGATCAGCCATGATTGAATGGCGAGTAGACGTGATGGGCCAAATGGCCTAATTCTGCTCCCATCACTTATGACCTTATGATCTTATTGAGTGATAGAGCGGGTTTTAGGATGTGAATGACCTACTTGTATTTCTTATGTATTTTTGGTTCGCTTCACAAAAGCTTCCATATCCAGGGGCATGAATTCTCTGATGAGAGATCAGATTCTCTGACAGGGCAGAAAACACTAGTGGGAGTGTGTACAGGCCACCTAACAGTAGTAGTGAAGTTGGGGATGGTATCAAACAGGAAATTAGAAATGCGTGCGACAAAGGCAAAACAGTTATAATGGGTGACTTCAATCTACATATAGATTGGGTGAATCAAATTGGCAGGGGCGCTGAGGAAGAGGATTTTTTGGAAAGTATGCGGGATAGTTATCTAAATCAACATGTAGAGGAACCAACGAGAGAGCAGGCTATTTTAGACTGGGTATTGAGTAACGAGGAAGGGTTAGTTAGCAGTCTTATTGTGCGTGCCCCCTTGGGCAAGAGTGACCATAATATGGTCGAGTTCTTCATTAGGATGGAGAGTGACATTGTTAATTCAGAAACAATGGTTCTGAACTTAAGGAAAGGTAACTTTGAGGGTATGAGACGTGAATTGGCCAAGATTGACTTGCAATCAATTCTAAAAGGGTTGACGGTGGATACGCAATGGAAGACATTTAAAGACTGCATGGATGAACTACAAAAATTGTTCATCCCAATTTGGCAAAAGAATAGATCAGGGAAGGTAGTGCATCCGTGGATAACAAGGGAAATCAGGAATAGTATCAAAGCAAAGGATGATGCGTACAAAGTAGCCAGAAAAAGCAGCATACCAGAGGACTGGGAGAAATTCAGAGACCAGCAGAGAAGGACAAAGGGCTTGATTAGGAAAGGAAAAATAGATTATGAAAGAAAACTGGCAGGGAACATAAAAACTGACTGCAAAAGTTTTTATAGATATGTGAAGAGAAAGAGATTAGTTAAAACAAATGTAGGTCCCTTGCAGTCAGAAACAGGTGAGTTGATCATGGGGAACAAGGATATGGCAGACCAATTGAATAACTACTTTGGTTCCGTCTTCACTAAGGAAGACATAAATAATCTGCCGGAAATAGCAGGGGACCGCGGGTCAAAGGAGTACTTGAGTGAAATCCAGGTTAGTCGGGAAGTGGTGTTGGGTAAATTGAATGGATTAAAGGCCGATAAATCCCCAGGGCCAGATAGGCTGCATCCCAGAGTACTTAAGGAAGTAGCTCCGGAAATAGTGGATGCATTAGTGATAATCTTTCAAAACTCTTTAGATTCTGGAGTAGTTCCTGAGGATTGGAGGGTAGCAAACGTAACCCCTCTTTTTAAGAAGGGGGGGAGAGAGAAAACGGGGAATTACAGACCAGTTAGTTTAACATCGGTAGTGGGGAAACTGCTAGAGTCAGTTATTAAAGATGGGATAGCAGCACATTTGGAAAGTGGTGAAATCATTGGACAAAGTCAGCATGGATTTACGAAAGGTAAATCATGTCTGACGAATCTTGTGGAATTTTTCGAGGATGTAACTAGTAGCGTGGATAGGGGAGAACCAGTGGATGTGGTGTATCTGGACTTCCAGAAGGCTTTCGACAAGGTCCCACATAAGAGATTAGTATATAAACTTAAAGCATACGGCATTGGGGGTTCAGTATTGATGTGGATAGAGAACTGGCTGGCAAACAGGAAGCAAAGAGTAGGAGTAAACGGGTCGTTTTCACAATGGCAGGCAGTGACTAGTGGGGTACCGCAAGGCTCAGTGCTGGGACCCCAGCTATTTACAATATACATAAATGATCTGGATGAGGGAATTGAAAGCAATATCTCCAAGTTTGCGGATGACACAAAGCTGGGGGGCAGTGTTAGCTGTGAGGAGGATGCTAGGAGACTGCAAGGTGACTTGGATAGGCTGGGTGAGTGGGCAAATGTTTGGCAGATGCAGTATAATGTGGATAAATGTGAGGTTATCCACTTTGGTGGCAAAAATAGGAAAGCAGACTATTATCTAAATGGTGGCCGATTAGGAAAAGGGGAGATGCAGCGCGACCTGGGTGTCATAGTACACCAGTCATTGAAAGTAGGCATGCAGGTACAGCAGGCAGTGAAGAAAGCGAATGGTATGTTAGCTTTCATAGCAAAAGGATTTGAGTATAGGAGCAGGGAGGTTCTACTTCAGTTGTATAGGGTCTTGGTGAGGCCACACCTGGAGTATTGCGTACAGTTCTGGTCTCCAAATCTGAGGAAGGACATTATTGCCATATAGGGAGTGCAGAGAAGGTTCACCAGACTGATTCCTGGGATGTCAGGACTGTCTTATGAACAAAGACTGCATAGACTTGGTTTATACTCTCTAGAATTTAGGAGATTGAGAGGGGATCTTATAGAAACTTACAAAATTCTTAAGGGGTTGGACAGGCTAGATGCAGGAAGATTGTTCCCGATGTTGGGGATGTCCAGGACAAGGGGTCACAGCTTAAGGATAAGGGGGAAATCCTTTAGGACCGAGATGAGAAGGAATTTTTTCACACAGAGAGTGGTGGGTCTCTGGAACTCTCTGCCACAGAGGGTAGTTGAGGCCAGTTCATTGGCTATATTTAAGAGGGCGTTAGATGTGGCCCTTGTGGCTAAGGGGATCAGAGGGTATGGAGAGAAGGCAGGTACGGGATACTGAGTTGGATGATCAGCCATGATCATATTGAATGGCGGTGCAGGCTCGAAGGGCCAAATGGCCTACTCCTCCACCTAATTTCCATGTTTCTATGTTTCTATTCTGTATCTAATTACTTAACATGGAGAAATTTACAGGTCAAATTAGATTACCAATTCGTAGAGTTGACAAAAGGCAGAACTAGCTATTTCCTGTGCCAGGTTGGTAACTTTTCTTTCCCTTTCGTACAGTGAGGGCATCACGCAGCAGAGGCAGGCAAGGATCCCCCTCCCAAACTAAACCAAAGAAAGAATCGGACTCTCAAGCTGGCAATGCCACAACTGATGAAGGTAGGCTTCTAACAGTGCTAAATACACTGCATATCTTTCTCAATTTGAACGAGAATGCTTTGAGCCCTTTTTTCTTTACTATGCAACAATAGAACAGGCCACGATGAATAAAATGTAGGCTTTAGTCATAACTGTAAGACTTGGTGACATTTGACAATCGCTTCATTTGAGTGATCACAGATGAAAACAGTGGATCAATTGGTCAAGCAACGGAACACCACATTGTGGTTCTGGAAAAATAACAACCGAACAATCTTACTGGTATGGAAAGTGCAGATGGTTGGGTTGTGTGATGGGCATTGCCGGTAAGTTTATCCAACCAAAATTTTGGTTTAAAACATTTGTATCTCATATTTGCTCAATGCCAGCAACCACATGGAGAAAGACTTCCAAAGGGAGTATCGTCGCACGGAGTCTTGTTTTTTAGGTGGGGTGTCAGACACTTTCTTAACCCAATCCAAGAGTGCAATTGGGGTTGCCAGCTCTTCAGTCTTGCCTAGGATGGTCCAAGAAACTGAGGGTTAGTTTGGCCACCATAAGAAGTCAGCGCAGCAAACTGATGTTGAGAGGATATATGGACTAACAATTGCACCAGCACCAGTGAAGCATGTGCTTATAACTTGTCCTGGCATCATCAGAGCGTGTGGTCTGGGAGAAGCAGGAATATTTCCGATCCCAGAGACCCCAAACGCGCTCACCATCAGGTACCGTGGTGGCTCAGCAGCTAAATCACTCCGTTAGCAACTTAGAAGCTTCGACTAACATTTGGGAGACCCAAGTTCAAACCCCACTGTGGAAACTATAGAATATAAACTCCGATTTAAAATTTGCAGCTTAATTGATTAAAATGACCATGTCTTATAAAATCACATATGAGCCACTAATGAGAAGGAAGTCGTGGTCTATAGACCACTCCAATTCCATTACCTGGAGGAGAGATGGTGCTAATAGAAATTTCCCCTGAAAGTTCAAGGACAATTAGGGAGGGCAATAAATGCCCATAAGAAGGAAAATAAAATCTGTTTTCATTGGGTGAGTCAGCTAAGCTTGGTGCACAACATTACTGAGAATCTGAAGGCTGATGAATATTCAGGTTTTGCAATGGGGACTAGAACACAAAGAGCTGACACCAAGGGACGTGGTGCCATTTTTTGGTTGCGAGATCTCTGCCTCTTCTCGTGGGTGGAGAGTAGCAGAAGAAAAGGTGAGTCCACTCATTGGTGTCCTGCCTGATATTTGTCCCACACTTTGTGTAACTGAGATTTAACATCTTTTTATTCTCACCTTGTAGTTTGTGAGGCTTGTCTGTACAAATTGGCTGAACAGGCAAGCATTTGGGTGAGAAAAGGCGGCACAGTGGCACAGCAGTAGAGCTGCTGCCTTACAGTGCCAGATACCCGGGTTCGATCCTGACTGCGGGTGCTGCCTGTACATAGTTTGTACATTCCCCCTGTGACCACATGGGTTTTCTCAGGGTGCTCCAGTTTCGTTCCACACTCCAAAGACGTACAAGTTTGCAGGTTATTTGGCTTGGTTAAATAAATTTAAATTGTCCCTAGTATGTAGGATAGTGTTAGTGTATGGGGTGATCGGTGGTTGGCACGGAGTCGCTGGGCCGAAGGGTCTGTTTCCATGCTGTCTTTCTAAAGTCTAAAAGTCAGTCAGAGGAAGCACCAGTCAAATCGCCAAGTTCCTCTCCCCCCCCCCCCCCCCCACCTCCCTTCCTTCTCCAGTGCCATTCCATCAGCCTATTCCTCCTCTGGCTTATATCAGCACCCGTGATCTTGTTGAGAATGCTCTTATTTGCAGCCAACTGCAAAGAATGGTTTGTTAATCTGCCGTAGAGATATTAAATGTATCTCACGTATATCAGGTCTCATGATGGAGGAGGTCATTAGAAGGTAGGGGGTCCTCGATGAGAAAATAATGGGCAAATTAGGAGAGAATGCACTGCTTAAAAAACACACACAGGAACACATTTTACCGGAATTTTTTTAAGCTCCTATTGTCATGTGAGGAAAAAACGTAAAAGTAAATGCAAAAGCATTTTGATGATGTAGCTTTTTGTTGGATCTCACCAGAGATTATTCTTGGCCTTATGCAAGTGTGATTTTAGTAAATATTCTGGTGTATCTTGTTGTCACTGGTATGCTTTTTTGCTTTGCAAATAAGAATCTTTGATGGAATGTACCTTTTCTATGAAAAACTTTACTGTTACCAGCATTATTTTGTGCAGTCCTTTCCTGAATGGCTGGGTTGAGTTTGGAAGGCTCAGTCCTACCTGCATCAAGCGGGCAATGCTTTAATATCCCGTGACTTTCAGTCCGAAGAAGGGTCTAGACCCGAAACGCCACCCATTCCTTCTCTCCAGGGATGCTGCCTGTCCTGCTGAGTCACTGCAGCATTTTGTGTCTATCTTCGCTTTAATATACAATCTTGGAAGCGAGTGGTGCATTTTTGTCACTACTTATGTTCTCAAGGCTGCATCTGACTGCTCTGCTTGTGAAACATTGTGCAGGGTAAGTGCTAGACCTGTTCATTAGTTTGCGTTTGCTGTTATACATACTGTATCAACACTGTGTTTGCTCTTTCCTCTGTTAATTGTTTGCTTTTACAAATAAGACTATTTGAAAGATGCTGCATTTTAGCTTTGCTTCTAATATAGGTCAATCACCTGTTCAGGAAGATAAAGGCCACAAACTAAAGCTCAGTGAGGTTTGGTGCATCTTAAGCCAGTCAGATAAAGGAGGGAAGAGGAAGGGAGGAATGAAGTAATCCATAACTTTAAGCTGTGAAACATTTTTGCCTTGAGGTTCTATTCAACACAAATACCAATGTTGTGTAGGTGCTGTCATTTATTGGTAATTACTTGATATATTCCAAAACATTTAGTGTTACTAGTTCTGGTCCGAGCAAAGTAAATTCATTTATTTGGTCCCCATTTTGCAAACTGATCTTGCAATGTGGAGATTAGTTTGTGAGGTGTTATCAATTACACAGGGCTTCTGTGTGCTCTGGCCAAATGGATTGGAGGTTCCCGTGAAATCTTGAAATGCTCGTTTTTCACTTAGAGCTGTCATCAGCAGGGAATCCCAGGAGTAAATGTAAATGTTGCATTTTCTTTCCGAAGAAAATCCTTAAATCTTTTCCTCTGATTCCTCGTAATCCCTCCGCGCTACAGAGCTCTGTGTAGACGATCTGTTTCAAGAAGATCTGGTGTCAGGCATGTGAATAATGTGGATGGCCGATTTGAGTGGAGATGAGTGTAAACCGGGCCTCAGGGCTGGGGTCATTGTCCCGGGAAAGGACTCTGACATTGATTCACATGTCCCACCCGTGGATCTGGATATTTAAAGATAACATTGGTGATACATCTCTGGTGATTTATGGCATAGACACTCCAGGAAGGCAGGGATCGCTGTTGCTTGGTAGTCTGTGAACTTTGCATTGGATTTAGAAATGTAGAAACATATAGATTTTTTTGTAGCTTTTTTAGGAATGAAATTCAGAATCTCTGTACATGAAAGCTGAGAGAAACTTGGAAAACCCACTTGTAAATGACTAGCGATGTTGCGCCAATTAATTTTAAACTTAAGATTGACAAAGTTTTCATCAAGTCAAGAGAGTTTATTGTCATGTGCCCCAGAAAGGACAATTAAATACTTGCTTGCTGCAGCACAACAGAATATTGTAGGCATAAATATAGAACAGATCAGTGTGTCTACACACCATAGAATATATATATATACACACATAAATAAACAGATAAAGTGCAATAGGCTGTTATAGTTCAGAGTTTGTTTGTTGTGTTTAATAGTTTGATGGCTGTAGCTGTTCCTGAACCTGAATGTTGCAGATTTCAGGCTCCTGTACCTTCTACCTGATGGCAGCGGAGAGATGAGTATGTGGCCAGGATGGTGTGGGTCCTTGATGATGTTGGCAGCCTTTTTGAGGCAGTGACTGTAATAGATCTCCTCGATGGTAGGGAGGTCAGAGGTGATGATGGACTGGGCAGTGTTTACAACTTTTTGCAGCCTTTTCCGCCCCTGGACGCTCAAGTTACTGAACCAAGCCACGATGCAACCGGTCAGCATGCTCTTTATTGTGCACCTGTAGAAGTTAGAGAGAGTCCTCCTTGACATACCGACTCTCTGTAATCTTCTCAGGAAGTGGAGCTACTGATGTGCTTTCTTTATAATTGCATCAGTGTTCTGGGACCAGGAGAGATCTTTGGAAATAAGCTCGCCCAGGAATTTAAAGTTCTTGACCCTTTCCATCATCGACCCATTGATATAAACGGGACTGTGGGTGTCCATCCTACCCCTTCCAAAGTCCCCAATCAGTTCCTTGGTTTTGCTGGTGTCGCGAGCCAGGTTATTGTGCAGCAGGGGGCTGAGCACACAGCCTTGAGGTGCTCCTGTGCTGATTGTTATCGAGGATGACACATTTCCACCAAGAGGGACAGACTGTGGTTTCGAATGAGGAAGTCGAGGATCCAATTGCAGAGGGATGCGCAGAGACCCAGATCTGAGAGTTTGGTAACCAGCTTGGAGGGGATGATGGTGTTAAGTGCTGAGCTGTAGCCAATGAATAACAGCTTGACATATGAGTTTATGATGTCCAAGTGGTCTAGAGCAGAGTGGATAGCCAGTGACATCGCATCCACCGTTGATCTGTTGTGGCGGTAAGCAAACTGCAGTGGGTTTAGATTTTTGTCAAGGTATGAGTTGATTTATGCTATGATCTGCGCTCAAAGCACTTCCTCACCACAGATGTTAGTGCCACTGGTCGATAGTCATTGAGGCACGTCACCTTGCACTTCTTGGGCACTAAGCAAGGACAATGATGCTGATGGGACAAAGGAGGGAACATGGGGCCAGTACACAAAGTGGCTGAGCTCTCAATGAATGTCAAAATAGGTGAAAGGGCATAATTGCTGCCTCCTGTTCCTGTGCTGTGGAAATTTTTTATCAAACGTCTTCCAAAGCCAATAACATGAATTGAACTGGAAATGGTAGTAAAATAAAGAAGCGATGAGCCGGATTCTGATATCTCTATGATGCCAGATGCTCTATGATGTTTCTATACTGCAGAATGTTTTGACGGTATAGAAAGGAAGAGGATGGTGAACTCCACAGGAATACAGAGAATATTAAAAAAATCTGGGAGCTGCCTAGCGCCAATATGTCTGAGCTACAGATGATGAATGCAATCTGTGTACACGTGCTTTGTGTTATGAGATATATCGGTAATTTGCCCTCTGTGTTACATCCTGATAAATACATGCTCATTATCCAAAGAATAGACGGAGTTAACCCTGCAATTGCTGGTCCTTCCCTGAGAGGTCATTACCCTGCTGGTCATTACCCTCCTGGGACCCTGCTCCAGAAGTGGTGGCGATGCCCAAGCAGCTGTGCCTCGCCTGCTGTCCGTTTGTCATTTTTCTTTTTGTCTTGTTAGAGGTATGTTTTAGTTTATTTTTAGTTGTGTATATGTGGGGTGTTGGGGGAAACTTTTTAAATCTCTTCCTTGAACGGGGACGCGACATTTTCCTTGTCGTGTCTCTGTTTTCGCTGAGGCCTAACATCGTGGAGCTGGCGGCCTCCAACTGGAATCAATTTGAGGGCTGCGGTCATAGAGCCTGAGGACTCGCCATCACGGAGCTGGCTGACTTCGAAGGCTGTGATGGCGCTGCGGCTGCGACCCGACTTCAGAGCTTCGGAGGCTCAGGCCGTGGGCTGTGTGGGCGGTAACATCGGGAACTCGCAGGTCCCTCGTAAGAGACTGATTTTCGAGAGCTCCTGCAATGGCAACTTCGTCTGCCCCGAATCGTGGGATTTGAATCGACCCGTCGAGGGCCTTTCATCGCCCCACGCAGCTTAATCGACCGCGGGATTTATCATCGCTCGCCGGGGGCTTCAACATCAAGAGCCTTGATCACCTCGATGCAGCAGTTTGACTGCCTGACCGCGGGAGAAGAACAGGGAAGAGCTAAGACTTTTTGTCTTCCATCACAGTGAGGAGGTGTCTGGAGATTCATTGTGATGGATGTTTGTGTTAAACTGTGTTAATTTTGTGTTTTGTTTTTTTGTTGTCATGACTGCATGCAATGAAATTTCGTTCAAACCTTTGTTTGAATGACAATAAGGAAATTCTATTCTATTGAGTATGTTATCTCGTTACTTTGAGTTCTACAAGTATAGTCAACAGAAATCAGCTAATTATATCTACATTTTAGTCATTCCAATTAAGTATTTTTACTTTTTGCTTTTGTTAATCTGCTGGGAATTCACTTGTGGGTTTGGTAATGTGCAATGATCTCCACATACCTGCAACTCCAGATGAAACACTCAAAGATTCCAATGTATCTTTCTTAACCACTCCTCCCCATTTCAATGGCACCCATCTGCAAATCTAAGAAACAAAAATACACAACTTTTGACTTTGAGATCTTTGCTATTGACCACATTTATTAGTGAGTCAAGATTTGGGAGGAACAAGGAACTGCGGAATCTGGTTTATACGCAAAAGGACATAAAGTGCTGGAGTAACTCAGCAAGTCAGGCAGCATCTCTGGAGATCATAGATAGGTGATGCTTCGGATTGAGATGCAGTCTCAATCCGAAGCGTCACTGCACCAAGTCGGATGATTTGGTGATTTTAATTTTGCACATTGTAAACAGAAGTATAACTTTGCAAGGAAGTCACCAATTGAGTAGATGTGGGGAAAATAGTAAGCTGTATTCCTTGATACAATTTAAATATAAAACTATGTATTATTATTTTTAAATGTTGTTTCCTTTCACCTTGTTCTGTCTTGCCAACTTCCATATTCTCACAAAATCAGGACTAGATTTGACTACCGAGGTGGTGCTCCTTGCTATCTCTGCATGGAGTTTGTACATTCTCCCTGTAACCGCGTGGGTTTTCTCCAGGTGCTCGGGTTTCCTCCCACACTCCAAAGATGTGCAGGTTTGTAGGTTAATTGGCTTTTGTTAATTGTCCCCAGTGTGTAGGATCCCTTGTCAGCACGGACTCGGTGGGCTGAAGGGTCTGTTTCCGCACTGTATCACTAAAATAAACTAAACTAAAGTATTGATGTACTTTTTAAAGGAAGTTCACAGAACATAGAAACATGGAATCACACAAATGACAGTGGTCGATTTGATTTTGGACATTAAGGGGAATTGGGGTTAGTGCAAGATAAGTGGCATTGACATGTAAGATTGGATATTGTTGAAAGTCAGAGTGGGTGCGATGGTCTGAATGGTCTGTGGTTCTATTGCTTATGTTCGAGTTTAGTGATGATGACTAAGGGATAAATATTGGCTCTAGGCCACAATATTTATTGTCCCAATATTAAGAAGTCCCCTCTTCTGCAAAATTGTGCTGTGAGATCCTTTACATCCACAGAAGAGAGAGTTGTTCAGCATCCTTTAACTACAAGGGGCAGGAATTTGCTTGCCAGCTGGATCTGTTCAATATGGATTGGGTGGTGGGTGAACATGATTTCATGTGGAGGTCTTCTGTTCCAAGTATTGTTGTGGACAAAGCTCAACGTGCTTCTTGCCGAATAGGCGTCAGACAATTTATGGGCCACGGTGAAGTAAGCAAAGCCGTTCAAACACCAAGGTTTTTGGAGATGTGCCAGGGCGAAGAGAGGCCTGGGTGGTTATGGAATGCTTGATGGGTGACCTGGGAGTGGGGTTGGGGGTATGGAGAGAAAGCTTGGAGTCTGGGGAATGGATTGGGTTGCGATCAGATTGAGTTGTGGGGCCCAGGGCTTCTACAAGGATACATTTTGCTCATAAAGGGCAGCTTTCTGCAGTGTATTCCCTGATGCTGGCTCTCCCTCAAGTGTGGCCTCAGGCAGTTTTAGGCACTTCTGTAGCAGCAGGTCTCCACTAAGATCCACTTTGGCCAAGCAAAGACTTTGCACAAGCAGCCCGTGTGTCTGACTCTGGAAGGGACTTCTGGGAATCAAACGGTTAAAGGCAGATTTGTACAATGGGAATAACCGACCTCTGTACGTTCAAACTGCTTTTGCAGCTAATGAAATACCTCACACATGTGGTCAGTGTGTAACGTAGTTAGCACCACTACCAGTCGTGAGACAGCAAGCTCCCACAAGCAAGATTTCCTGCTGTTCGTGGTGGTTTAAATATTGAGACAGATCTTGCTTCCCTTCAGAGGTGGCCTTGGGATTTCGAACCACCTTGTGATTTGTGAGTTAAAATCTTGAGGATTGTTGTTTTATTTTTCATTTTATTTCCAAATTCCCACAATTGGCTCTGACAGATCTAAAAATATACCTGCTATTTTCGCCACAATGTGAAAATTGTGTTTTTGGACTTCAACATGCATTACATTCATTTCATCATCAGTAGGAGGCAATTGGAAACGGGTTGAATTTTATTCAGCCGGAAAGGTGGCCCCTCCAACAGGCATTTGCCAGATCAGATGTCTATACATGGCGTCAAAATTCAATTTATCTAAACCCTGAATTCCAGCACCATGAAATTTCACTGACCTTTGACTCTAGGTTAATGTTGGACTTCTCTGCAATGACTAATGGCTTGATGAAACCTCTGTTTCTAAAGTACGATAATTAGGGCAGTCATTCGGTATACATGTGAAGTTCGAGCGTTGCAACATATGGAATATCGATAACAATGCTAGTGTAAGACTCACAAGAGTAGCATTCACATAACTGGAACCCCTACAATTTAACTCTTCAGACCACTGGCACCATTTACAAAGTGCTTTAAATGATGGGGGGGGGGGGGGGGGGGGGAGGTGAGGCAGAAGCAAAAAATCTCCGCATTTGTTGCTTGCGAGCAACAACAAAGTTGACCGTTTTTGGGAGACAATTTTTCTTCACACTTCCATCTGTGACTTTTGCCTTCCCTACAAATGTTCAACCTGTGCACCCTGCCATGATGATCCTGCTGCAGACTAGAAACTGCACTGCCTGGGCAGGTTTAGCAGAAACACTTATGATACAGATTGTTCTCCAATCTCCTCATATTCATTTCCGTTGAAGATGCCACTTTTTCCATTTCAGATACATTTCAATGGCTAAAAAATAATATTTGAGATGTATCTAAACTTTAACAGATCTCATATTTGATATTTCTGTTACATTTTAGTGTGAAGGAGTCTTGTAAGATGAATGCATGGCCAGTAAAACAAATTTGCTTGATCACAATGATCAGGTTTACTAAACAGTTGGGAATAGCATGTTGGAGATGTCCTCTATCCCCACCTCACCTCTTTCAAACACATGCATCTTGCTTCCTACTCCACCCCTCCAAGTCTTCCTGGTCCTTGGCGATGGTGGCTGGTACACTGCCTAGTTTGATGGAAGTTTACCAATCACTTTGGTGGACCTCTTGCTAGCCGTAGAAGAGTTTGGAATTGGAGCCAACCTAAAGTTCCCTGGAACCCTGTTTTAAAAACAATTATTGCCTCATTGAGCCTGAAGAGATCCCAGCAATAGAAAGGGACTTTGTAACGTAGAAAGAATTAGTTCCAGTTTGTAAATATGCAAAGTAAGGTTACCGTAAAGCTTCTAGTGCAGAGGCCACAGAACTGCTACTTCTGTTGTGGTGTCCAGCTCTGTTCAATCTCCATCCTGCTCTTTTCCAGGATATATGGCTTGCCTGAAGGTTGATCCTGCCTCAGACAGCAGTCCCCCTGTGTTAGGTCTCTGGGCACATCATCAGGGGCAGGAACTGCACTGCTCCCTCCAGGCATCAGGTGCAAAGCTATTCAGCTACTGTCTCCATCACTTGCAGCTACTCACCTGTGCACTCTGATTCACCTCCAGCCCTGCCTGTTGTGCCTGGCACATTCAAGGTGTTTTGTTGACATTTGGAAAAAAGTGAGAGATTCCCATTAAACATTTAAGACTTTGTTCTTTTTTAACATACTGTGGGCTACCAGATTTTATTTTGGGCTGTTGTGTACAGTTCAGTCCTCCCCATAAAAGAAGGACATTCAAGCTCTGCAGAAGACCCATCAATGATTCAGAGGGCTGACATCAACTAAAGTTATACAATTGGGGAATATTAAATCGGCGGAGTCATTTTCTTTCCTAAAGGAAAGGGCAATATGACTGGTAGATGATTTTCGGTCGATGAAAAAGATTAATTGGATTTGTGTAGAGAAGTTGCTCTCAAACTAGAGTGTAAGACGATCTCCAATAAATCTTTTGGAGCTGTTGGGTGGAGTAACAGTGAATGCCAAGAATGTGTGACGAACTCCCATGGCGAATTCCAGGGGTAAATACCAGAGATGGGTTGGTGGGATTAGTGAAAATGTGAAGACTACTGCAACATGGTTAATAGTGGCTCATGGAATATAAACTCCACGATAGACCAGCTGGGCTATCTTGTTCTGCATGGTACATCTGATAATTTTCTGTGTAAATTGTGCACTGGCATTTGAAGTTGAGTTGGCTCAAGTGATTTAAGAGACGGGATGATGTTTTAGTCCTGAACCAATAGATGCGCCCAACTGTGCTGCTGCCTAAAGCTCTGTGATCTCCGATGTTCTTTCATCAAACCAAAGCACCCAGGGAAACCTACACAATCACAGGGAGAACCTGCAAACTCCACACAGAAAGCGGCAGAGGTCAGCATTTACCCAGGTCTCTGGAGCTGTGTGTTCTATCAGCTGTGCCACTGTGCTGCCCACTGTGTTTCAAGCATACACCAACAAATCTTCATTAGGTGGAAGTTGCTGTAAAATATTTGAGCTGTAGATTTTACACCATTTACGGTCACAACCGCTGATAACAGAGGAAGTCTAACACAAGCAAGTAGCTTTAACACTTTGTCTAAGTGGTTGTAGCTGGGCGGCTGTGTGCACTTACAAAGTGTCAAGATGAGCACTTGATTGCTCAGGTATAGAGGGTGAAAGGTCAAGTGGTGAGCAATGGGGTAAGTGCAGAATGATGGTCATTGATCATTGTGGACAAGTTGGGCCAAATGGTCTGGTTCTATGCTGCATGATTTTATGATTCTATGAGGCACAACTTGAATGGTAGATATGATTTTGGTGTACACTTTCTAGCTTGGAAGCGAGGAGCATCCCAGAAAGGTTGATTATAAGAGCTTGTATCAGACGTAGTATAGGAGAGGAATGTTTGGACCAGTACAATTTGTTGAGGCCTATTCTATGGTTAACGGGACAAAAAGTTCCCAGTTTGTTCTGGGTCTCGAGGGGAAGATCTACCGTGACTATGCGACAACACATGTTTAATAAAATCCCAAAGATCCAAAAAATCCTATTGGGATTAAATATTTCCTGAAGATAATATATTGTCTGCTGGAAACTTAAAGAGAAGATTTGTAATTAATGTAAATTTTATGCAAATGTAGTTGCTTTTGAGATTTTACATAGAACTTGCCCCTTAATCACAGTTGTTTGACCTCCTCTGTGCCATAACTTCTGCTCCCTGATGCTTTTCTGTCTTGTTTTTGCATTTCAGTCCATTTTTGGTTGTTAAGGGCCTGTCCCACTTAGGTGATTTTTTAGGCGACTGCCGACGACTAGGCTGTTGCCACACGGTCGCCTGGGTGTCGCCTGTATGGTCATGACCAGCCTCCTCGGTCGCCCAAAGAGTCGTAGTGTTTTTCTGGTCGGTGCTGGATTTTGTAATGTTCAAAACGTTTTGGCGACAGTCAGCGACTGTGGGCTTGTCATAGCTTGTCTTCTCCTGACGTAGGTGCTGTCGTAGGATGTCATAGGTTGTCACCAGGATGGCGTAGGTTGTCGCAAGGATGGCATAGGTTGTCTCCAGGTTACGTAGGTTGTCGCCGGTGTTGACTTCGGTGAATTCCATTGTCGTAGTCGCCGGCAGTCGCCTAAAAATTAGCCTAAGTGGGACAGGCCCATTAGTCCAGTCGCCGGTTTTTCGGCAGCCTGCTATGACTATGATAGACGCCGGCAGTCTCCTAAAAAGTCGCTTAGTGGAACAGGCCCTTTAGTGTTTGAGGGGAGACTCTTTTCAACGTAGCCATTTTTCCTCATCATGGTGTCTCCTGCAGTGTGAGAAATTAAAATAATTAATTTATCATCATGAGTCAAAGGATCACACAACAGATTTAAAAAGTGGTGATGACACCAGTGTGAGCGATTTTGTTCATAATGCAGGAGCACTCCGATGAAATACAAGACATGATGAATTAACTTGGAAAGTGTTTAGATGATGCATAATCGCAGCAAGGTGTGTGCTGTTACATCTTGTAGGAAGCAGATCAAGTCTACATTTTTTTACATTGTTTAAATATAGAGTTTGGATAACAGGGAGCTGAAGGTGCACAGTTCTTCAAAACAAGTGACAGGTAAATGGGTCTTTTTAAAAATTAAGTTTTAAATAAACAATATGGGTTCCTTTGTAGAGGGTTAGAATTTTTAAGAAAGGGATTAAACATAAACCTGGGTTAAATTGTGGCATTTTGTGAATATTCTCTATATTACAAAAGTGATTTGTTTTAAAACACAGGTAATTCTGGAATAATACATGTTTCCATAATGCTAATTGTATATAACATGATTGATGAGTTTGTATTATGTGGGTCAAATTGGTTATAACACAATTTTGATCGGGAACTGGAGAGCCATTTGAAATTTATTTTGGAGCTGACAGGCAGGAAAAAAGTTGATTTGGAAAATAAACAGTCTCGGGGAAACTGCCCAGGGGAATCTAATTCCATCTAACCGCCCTGCAGTAATCAGAAACCATTGTCTCAAGCACACAAGTTTCTGTTGACACTTGAGCAATGATTATTAAACTATATAACAAACAGCCTTTAATATTTTTAAGTTGCAGTGACAAAAATAAACCTAGAACTTTTAAAAATACATCTATTTTTGAAAATAGTTGGGGAAAAATATTGTCATTGCTAGTCTGAAATGTTCTAGCAGTTCTCTCTTCCCCCAATGACACGATTGTTTTTATTGCACAGGTTTCAATAAAGTGTGGCTCCTTGGGGATGCTACTATTATGTTATAGCAGAACTACCTGTATAATAGAAAAGTTGCCATCAAGATTTACAGAGATGATAGCATATCCCATGGGTTGGTCCAATTTCTTCAAAGAGATAGAGCCCCCGAGGACTTTGTGAGCGGATCTGCCCGTGTAGACATAGAGAAAGCAATTTCCATCAAAACTAAGGAGCAATAAAATGCCTGAGACTCTCTGATGTATCAATCAGAAACTCAGAGAACTCACAGTCTCAGAGAATAGTGAGAATGTGGAACCTGGTAATACAGTTGCAAATCGGAAAGGAACATGTGAAAGGGAGCTGAATAAACTATGAAGGGAAAGATGTAGAAGTATATTTTCATTATTGGATGGGGAGGATTGAGAGAAGGCACGCAGGAGGCACAAATACTGGCACAGGACAGTGGGTTGAAAGGTTCTGCTGTAACACAACAATAGGCTATTTAGTCCCCTTGTGTCTGTGTTGACTTTTTGAAAGTGCCGGCCCCTTGGTCCCACTTGTCACACTCGTCCTCTATAGGTTTTTTGTTTCTTTTCACTGGAGATATTTATTTGATTCCCGTTAAGAAAGTTACTGTTTTCAGCTTCACATTCAGGCTACAGATTATGTGCTTTGTTCCAAGCTGTGCTGCCCTGTCCAGAGGTGGCTTTAATCTGAACCCTAGCCCAGAGGGAAGCTGGAGTCTTTCCTCTCAACCTAGATGGAGATGAGCAACTTTCCAACACACTATCCCCAGTCTTTCTATTCTACTCTGAATCTCAGATGGTTTCATTTAGTTTTAAGTAAATAGCTGCAAGGCATTGGCTAACAAATTTATAGTGACAGCAAATTCACTCTGATGGAATACAAATCAAATCCACTTACTTCCTAAAGAAACACAAGCAGCTATGAGAGAGACACAATGGAATTATACCTGAGGGTTTCAGCCGTAGTAGCTTACCCTAGGATCCAAGAGTTACTGTTTCATGATTTCTGCAGTTCTTTGGTGCAAGTTTCTGCCCAGTTTAAATTGTTATAGACATGTTCATAACAGCTACAGTAGTAGCACAGAAGTGGCACGTCTTTGTAGTTTAGTGAATGCTGCTGGACAAAATTAGATCTGTAGCAATACCATTTAATAAGTAAAACCATCTGATGAGAGCCTGATTGAGTGGAATAGAAACTTCTTCCACAAGCTGGTTGATGGAAGAGCCAGGCTGGGGATTGGAAGTTATCCTCTGCCTTGGAACAATATGCCTAAAGGGGCAGTGGAAGCCGATTCAGTTCCGATTTTCGAAGGGAATTGGATACATTCTGGAGAAGGGATGATTTTCAGGATTGTGGGGAAAGGGTGGGGGTGTGGGACTAATTGGAGAACTCTTTCAAAGAGCTGGCAGTGGGCCGATGGAACGAATGGGAGCCTCCTGAGATGCACGTTTCTACAAAGGGGTTTGACAGCAGGGTATTTTCCTGCTATAGGAGCCAAGTGATCGCTGGGGATTTGAACTAAGTATGGGAGGGAACTTGTATATTTTAAAAAGGAAATAATTAGTTAAATGTGTTCAGTGATTGTGCTTGAGCCTTACATTTGTGGAATTTCTGCTTTGCTTCACCTCAAATAAAATCAATATGAGGGTAGAAAATCTTACAGCAACAAAGACTGTCTCAGTGAGAACACAATAAGCATTTGATCGGCAGAAATCCATGCAAATCTTTGCTATCTTTGCAATCGCCTTTTAAAAACAAATTCAGATAGTCGGAGATAGTCCATTACTTTTGGTGTTTCTCAGAGGTCTGTGCGTTCAAATCCCACTCAGAGTTGAGCACAAAAATCTAAGTTGATTTCAGTATTGAGGGACACTGTGCTATGGGGAGAGCAGCACGGTGGGAGGGGCAGCAGTGAGTTAGCGCCTCATTGTGGAAGGGGCAGTACCAGCCACGTGTCGTCAGGGTAGGCAATAGGCTTATTACTCAATCTCTTAGGTAGGCATAATTCTCCCATGCTTTTCATCCGCAGTACATGTAATGCACGAAAGTATGTGCAACTCAAATGCTGTTGACGATGCTTCAAGCCCTCAATGACAACGGTCTATAAAGGCAGCTGAAATTCTGCCTTTGCACCATGGACTGCATACATGTGCTGCACAGCAGCGTACTACGCATGCGCAGCGCAAGTTTCTTGGTGGGTTTTTCAAACATGTATTGTCATTATCTTTAGAGTATCTTAAGAAACAAAGAGAGAAGAATGGAGTTTGTGTACAAATAATGTAGTAAGTCATTTTCTTTGAGCTACCGTATTTCCCAGCAATGAAGACGCGCCCCCAATTTAAGTTGCTAAATTTTGAAAAAAGGATGGCGGGACAGGATCAAGGGTTTGGTTTAATCCAGGCGTCGGCAACATCGCCTGCTTGCCCCAGGTTTGGCTGTTACACCCAGGTCAGCTGCATGCCTCGCGAATGGCTGCAGTTCCCAGGTTGGCTTGCTTGCCCCAGATCTGGCTGTTGCACCCAGGTCACCTGCGAGCCCCAGGCCTAGCAGCTGTGCCACGGGACTGTCTGTAGCACCCAGGTCAGCTCGCTTGCCCCAGGTCTGGCTGTGACATCCAGGTCGGTGCGTGCCCCGCGAATGGTTGCAGATCCCAGGTCGCCTGCCCCGGGACTGGCTGTAGCACCCAGGTTGCCTGCCCTGGTACCAGTGTAGAGAGAGAGAGAGAGAGAGATAGAGAGAGCAAGCCCGGGACGGAGCAGCGGGCCTTCCGCCCAGTAGCTACCCGCTAACCACCACCTCCACCAGTTGCGCCTGTGCCAAAGGACACCGCGGCTGGCTGGCGGGCGGGCGGGCAGGCTGGCAGAAGGCGCTGACCGTTCGATCGTGACTATGGATGCTTCCCTCGCCGGCCTCAATGCGGTGGCTCCATGCCCGGAGTGCCGCGGCAGCAGTGAGTGAGCTGCTGGCATGATCCCCGACCCCCTCCTTCTCAACGCTCCTGCCCGCGCTGACCCAGGCCAGACTCCCCACACGCTGTGAAAGCAACGCTCCCCTCCCAGTGGCGCTGTCCTTTTACAGCCGCTTCCCACTTTACATCCGCTTCCCGCTACATTGTTCTTGATGTTGCTGTACTGAGGGATAGCCGTCCATCTTTCTTGGCTAACAACCTAACCTTCAGCCTCCAAGACGCAGGTAATTTTCCGTGCCTTATTTTTGGATAAAAAATAGCGTCTTCATTGCCGGGAAATACGGTATATGTTTTTAAATACTTTATTAAGAGATAAGGCTTTTGAAGTCAATTTACTTTATAAAAGTCGACTGACTGCCTACTGGAGAGGAGAACAATCTGCGCATGCGTGGTTTTTAAGATTTTGAAAAACCCGATGACTGACTGCCTACCCTGAGTAATTACTCATGGCACGTGCCTGGGCAGTACTGAGGGATCACAGCACAGTGGGTGGGGCAGTAGTGAGTTAGCGCCTCATTGTGGGAGGGGTAGTAGTGAGTTAGCGCCTCATTGTGGGTGGGGCAGTAGTGAGGGAGCACGGTGTTATAAAGACGAACACTCGGTGGTGAGACACTACACTGAGGGAGTGTGGCTTACACAGCGCTGAGAAAATACCATGACGTTATTGGGGGGAAAGCCGGAGGATTTTGGTGGGTTCTGGGGAATATTTGCCCCTTGACCAGCTTATTCTGTTATTTAGGGTTCTGAATGGTCCTACTGTAAGCTAGAGTATGAATGATTCGCCTCTACCCTGTTGCGGACATTGGATTTGTTTATGGTTCTGGTGCACTACAATGCTGAGAACTATATTAAGCACTCTGTTTCTTCCACTTTGCCCTACCTATTGCATTTAAATTTGACTTGATTGCATTTATGTATAGTATTATCTGATTGGATTATCTCATTGCTGTCTGTGGGACTTGCAGTGGCCGCTATGTATTATGTTGGTGCCCGCACTACAAACACGGTTCACTGACCATTAAATGCTTTGAGACATCCTAAAAGTGAAAGGTATTATAGAAATGACATTTATTTGTAAAACTTCCATGAAGTCGTTTATTTTTAGATTCGGCTAGGATTTGATTTCAACTGGTGCCAAGACAAACATATGCTTCTTAAAAAGGATTTTGTCAGAAACATAAAATAGCAAGATAACATTGTGTGGCGCAGCCTCTGGGAATGAAACTGTTTATGTTTGGTTTTGTTAACTTCCTTTTTTTGAGAGAAATTGGGTCATTTAAAGATGCTGGATTGTGCAGTCAGATGCAGAGGTCAGTGCACACATAGAGCTATACAGCGTGGAAACCTAAGCAGACCGACCAACATGCCTCATCTACACTAGTCCCACCCGCTTGCGTTTGGCCCATCGCCCTCTAAATCTATCGTATCCATGTACCTGTCTAAATGTTTCTTAAATGTTGCGATAGTACCTGCCTCAACTACCTCCGCCGGCAGCTCGTTCCATACAATCACCACCCTTTGTGTAAAAACGTTACCCCTCAGGTTCCTATTAAGGGGGGGAGAAGGGGGGGGAGAAGGGGGGGAGAAGGGGAGGAGAAGGGGAGGAGAAGGAGTGGAGACACTTTTAAGAAGCCAGACAACTTTTAATAAAGTTTAGTGGGCATTTAACTTAGCAGTCGGTTTACTTATCTTTTTTTTCCCAATGAGCTTTACCTTCGACTACCTTTGATTACCTTCGACTATCCTCGATTACCGACGAATAACATGCCAACCTACTACGACCTACCTTGACTAAACCTACGAATACAAAAATATAGATTTTTTCCCAAAGCGACCTTTTTCTACTCGCGAGCATTTTGCAGCGTTGAAAAATACGCCGCGACCTAGCTGAGGCCTCGAGTACACGTGGACTACTCTCGAGCGTGAAGGAGAGTTACAAAGACCTCCTAGTACCTTGTGTTGACCATGCTGTGAGTATGAGTTGAGGGCAAATTCTTCTAAACTAGCCAATTAGGTCGCCGCAGTGGGACAGGCCCTTTAGGGCCTGTAAGCCATTTGTAAGCCATGTAAGCCATTTAGAACGGAGATGAGGAAAAACTTTTTCACACAGTGCGCTGTGAGTCTGTGGAATTCTCTGCCTCAGAAGGCGGTGGAGGCCAGTTCTCTGGATATTTTCAAGAGAGAGTTAGATAGAGCATTTAAAGATAGCGGAGTCAGGGGATATGGGGAGAAGGCAGGAACAGGATACTGATTGTGGATGATCAGCCAAGATCACATTGAATGGCGATGCTGGGTTGAAGGGCCGAATGGCCTACTCCTGCACCTATTGTCTATTGTCTATTTAGCATGTTATTTTACATTTGGTGACAAATGTGATCAAAGCTTAATATCAACACCTTGAAAGCCACATTCCTAAAACAAAATGCTACTAAAATAAATTTTATTAATGTAAAAATAATTAACATTTTCTGAATAGGTTTTAGGGTTGTTCTTTTTTGGTTATTAACAATATGAGCTCATAGTATTTAAAAGAAACAAGTTTCCAAAAGACGAATCCCACTTTTAAAATTGCGTTAGAGCTTGAGTGGTCTGTACAAAATGTTCTACTGTACTTATAAAACACCTTTGCTTCAAGTATGGTCTACACTGTAAGCATATATAGTTCCCATCAGTATATTTGCCATTGTAATTCTTTTATCTGACTTCCTGCATATTTATAGCACAATGCTTCTGTACAAAAAAAACAAAAACATTCTGTCTGGGAACCTGTGGAACAGGAGGCCATTCGATTCTTCAAGTCTATCCCATCCATTCCGTTTAAACGTGGCTGATCTTTCTGTTACCAAGTTTGGTTTTGTAACCTTTAAGAATGTTGAAATTTTAAACTTGAACCCTATGTCCGGCAATGTTTTTGAGGGTGAGAATTCCAGATTTATTCTGCCTTTTTAGTGAGGATGAGTTCCTAGCATCACCCCTGACCCCAGCCTGGCTCCCTGTCTGAGTTTATGCCTCCTTGCTCTGGAACAGAGGAAGCAGTTTCTATCAGTTTGCCCTAATCAGTTCCACTCATCAGCAATAACTCTTTGATTCAGCCACTCCTTAATCTTCTGTACTTGTGCAATAAAGGGGAACAGCTTTTGAGTAAGGATTGAATCTGTAAAAGTGAGAAGATAAGAGGAAAATTGACTGCTCTATTTCCAGGGCGACACAGGGCCTGTAATGATTTAGCTACAATTAGCTTAACACAGGGAACTTAAAAGCTGGAATATTAATGCAATCCAGCATTGCTTGGACTTGCATATGTTTCGGCTGGAAACTTGCATCTTTTTGTTATTTAGGTTATAGCTTTAAGTTCATTTTCTAAAACATCTTTAGATGGTTTATTAATTTTGGTTTGTTTTGTTATGATGTCACGTGAACAGAGATACACTGAAAAACTTTGAGAACCAAGAGTTGTTACTTCAATTTGCAGCTGCTTGTAGATATATCTGATCTGGCATCATTATTTCAGATCAATCACGACACTCTTCCTTCTTGATGTCACTGATAAAGGGCCTGATTGCATTCTTTTTTTTGTGCTTTTGAGCTTGTATCTCAGCTGCAGTGATTTTTTTTTCTTATCCCAACTGGATAGTAACAGGCAGTAACATGTTTCCCTTTTTGCAGCATTTCTGCTGGAAAATAATTGCATTCAAGAAAAGCAAGGCTTATTATTGTCATGAGTACTGAGAAATGGCATTAAAATTTGTATTATGTGCCCATCAAGCAGGTCATATCATACATGAGTGCATCAGGTAGTGCAAAACACAAAGTAAACAGAGAGAACAATTTTGTGTTATAACTATAAAGACACGTTCAAGTCAAGTCAAGTCAAGAGAGGAAGTAGAGGCGCTGATGATCTTTATAATACCATCAGTGTGCTGGGACCAGGAAAGGTCTTCAAAAATATGCACTTTCAGGAATTTGAAGTTCTTGACCATTTCCACCATCGTCACGTTGATATAAACAGGATTGTGGGTCCCTATCAAGGGTCAAGTCAAGAGTCACGAGTGTTTTATTGTCATATGTCCTGAACGAGATAATTAAATTCTTACTTGCTGCAGCAGAACAGAATATGTGAATATGTAAACATTGTATATAACAGGAAAGAGAAAAAGTTCAATAAATAACAAATCTAGTGCAAATAACAAATAATAAGTCTTTTGCAGTTCAGAGCTCATAGCTTATTCATTGTGTTTAATAGCCTGATGTCTGCGGGGAAGCAGCTGTTCCTGAACCTGAACGTAACAGTCTTCAGGCTCCTGTACCTTCTTCCTGATGGCAATGGTGAGATAAGTGTGTGGCCAGTATGGTCCTTGATGATTTTGGCTGCCTTTTTGAGGCAGCGACTACGATAGATCCCTTCGATGGTGGGGAGGTCAAAGCCGGTGATGGACTGGGCAGTGGTCACAACTTTTTGTAGTCTTTTTCAAGTTGCCGAACCAGGCCACGATGCAACCAGTCAGAATGCTCTCTACCGTGCACCTGTAGAAGTTTATGAGAATCGTCTTCGACATGTGGAATCTCCGTAATCTTCTCAGGAAGTAGAGTCGCTGATGTGCCTTCTTTACAATTGCATCGGCGTGCTGGGTCCAGGAAAGATCTTCTGATATATGCACGCCCAGGATTTTGAAGTTATTGACCCTCTCCACCATCGTCCTGATGATATAAACAGGATTGTGGGTCCTCATCCTTCCCCTTATTAAAGTCCAGAATCAGTTCCTTGGTCTTACTGATGTTGAGAGCCAGGTTGTTGTGCTGGCACCATTTGGTCAGTCAGTCGATCTCACTCCTATACTCTTACTCGTCCCCATCAGTGATTCATCCAACCACAGTGGTGTCATCGGCAAACTTGATGATGGACTTCGCACTATGTCCGGCTATGCAGTCATGGGTATAGAGTGAGTTAAGCAGGGGGCTGAGCACGAAGCCTTGAGGTGCTCCCGTGCTGATTGTTACTGAGGATGAAGTGGTTCCTCCGATTCGAACAGACTGTGGTCAATGGATGAGGAAGTCGAGGATCCAATTGCAGAGAGATGTGCAGAGGCCCAGTTCCGTGAGCTTGGTAACCAGCTGGGAAGGGATGATGGTATTAAATGCCGAGCTGTAGTCTATAAACAACAGCCTGATGTAGGTGTTTTTATTGTCCAAGTGATCCAGTGCAGAGTGGAGAGCCAGTGAAATTGCATCTACCTTTGACCTGTTGTGGCGGTATGCAAACTGTAGTTGGTCAAGGTTCTTGTCGAGGTAGGAGTTGATGAGCACCATAACCAACCTCTCAAAGCACTTCATCACCACAGACGTTAGTGCCACTAGTGTCATTGAGGCACATTAGTGCCACGTTAGTGTCATTGAGGCACATCACCTTACTCTTCTTGGGCACCGGTATTATTGATGCTCTCTTAAAGCCGGTGGGAACCTCACACCTCAGAAGTGATTGGTTGAAAATGCCTACAAAAACTGCCGCCAGTTGGTCTGCACAGGTCTTGAGAACTGAACTGGGTATACCATTAGGTCCAGGCGCTTTCCGAGGGTTCACCCCCGCTGAAGGATCTTCTGATGTCAGCCTCTGTGACTATGACTGCAACACCGCCAGGGCCAATAGGGGCTCGGGAAGGCACATCAGTGGCATCAAGATCCTTCCCCTTCCAAAGTCCACAATCAGTTCCTTGGTTTTGCTGGTGTGGAGAGCCAGGTTGTTGTGCTGGTCAATAGGTTGATCTCACTTCTATACTCGGACTCGTCACCATCAGTGATTCGTCCCACAACAGTGGTGTCATTGGCAAACTTGATGATGGAGTTTGCACTATGTCCGGCTATGCAGTCATGAGTATACATAGAAACATAGAAACATAGAAACTAGGTGCAGGAGTAGGCCATTCGGCCCTTCGAGCCTGCACCGCCATTCAATGTGATCATGGCTGATCATCCAACTCAGTATCCCGTACCTGCCTTCTCTCCATACCCCCTGATCCCTTTAGCCACAAGTGCCACATCTAACGCCCTCTTAAATATAGCCAATGAACTGGCCTCAACTACCTTCTGCGGCAGAGAATTCCAGAGACTCACCACTCTCTGTAAAGAATGTTTTCCTCATTTCGGTCCTAAAGGAATTCCCCCTTATCCTTAGACTGTGACCCCTTGTTCTGGACCCCCAACATCGGGAACAATCTTCCAGCATCTAGCTTGTCCAACCCCTTAAGAATTTTGTAAGTTTCTATAAGATCCCCCCTCAATCTTCTAAATTCCAGCGAGTACAAGCCGAGTCTATCCAATCTTTCCTCATATGAAAGTCCTGACATCCCAGGAATCAGTCTGGTGAATCTTCTCTGTACCCCCTCTATGGCAAGGATGTCTTTCCTCAGATTTGGAGACCAAAACTGTATGCAATACTCCAGGTGTGGCCTCACCAAAACCCTGTACAACTGGAGTGAGTACAGCAGGGGGCTGAGCATACAGCCTTGAGATGCTCCCGTGCTGATTGTTATTGAGTATGACACATTTCCACCAATACGGACAGACTGTGGTCTGTGGATACGGAAGTCGAGGATCCAATTGCAGAGGGATGTACAGCTTGGAGGGGATGATGGTATTAAGTGCCAAGCTGTAGTCAATGAATAACAGCCTGACATATGAGGTTTTGTTGTCCAAATGGTCCAGAGCGGAGTGGAAAGCCAGTGAGTTTGCATCCACCATTGAAATGAAATCTGTTTGACTCTAGGTAACATCTACAGCTTTAATGGAGAAGGTGCAGTATAGTTTAGTTTATTATTGTCACGTGTACCGAGGTACAGTGAAAAGCTTATTTTTTGCATGCTATCCAGTCAGTGAAACGACTATACATGATTACAATCAAGTCGTCCACAATGTACAGATGCAGGATAAAGAGAATAATGGGATAAAGGGGGGGATCCTGATAGGTGCCTTAAAAATGGTAAAATATTCTGTTGGAGGTAGTTTTGGGAGATGTCAGGAGGCACAGAAACAGGCTCTTCGGCCTATCTTGTGTGTGCTGTTATCTCTGCTCTACACCAGCCCCCTCCCTCAACATCGTTGTCATTGGGCCACACTCATTGGAGTTTGAAGGGGTACCATAATGGAAATGTATAAGATCCAAAGAGGGCCTGACAGGGTTGTATTTGAGATGTATTTCATTGTCCTATCTGGGACACATGACGATAAACTCTCTTAACTTGACTTGATTCAAGTGCTTGTCCTGGTGCTTGTTAAATGTTGTGGGAGTCTCTGGAAATAATCGCAGGAACATAGCAGAAGCCGCGATTACGCGGAAACCATTTTCCACAATTAGGGAGATTGACCGGAACCTCCAGGAACCTCCGGGAACCTCATGGAAACCTTGGGTGGGTCGCAAGGTCTCCAGAGGTTTCCGTTCCTTGTTTCCTAAGTGGGAAGATCTGCCCAAAGGTAAAATGCCCGGTAACTTTATTAAACTTATTAAAACTGTCTCCACTCCTTCTCCCCCCCCCTTCTCTCTCCCCTTCTCTCTCCCCTTCTCTCTCCCCTTCTCTCTCCCCTTCTCTCTCCCCTTCTCTCTCCCCTTCTCCCCCCCCTTCTCTCTCCCCTTCTCTCTCCCCTTCTCTCTCCCCTTCTCTCTCCCCTTCTCTCTCCCCTTCTCTCTCCCCTTCTCTCTCCCCTTCTCTCTCCCCTTCTCCCCCCCCTTCTCTCTCCCCTTCTCTCTCCCCTTCTCTCTCCCCTTCTCTCTCCCCTTCTCTCTCCCCTTCTCCCCCCCCTTCTCTCTCCCCTTCTCTCTCCCCTTCTCTCTCCCCTTCTCTCTCCCCTTCTCTCTCCCCTTCTCTCTCTCCTTCTCTCTCCCCTTCTCTCTCCCCTTCTCTCTCCCCTTCTCTCTCCCCTTCTCTCTGTCCTTCTCTCCCTCTCTCCCGTGCTCTCTAAAGGACTTACCATGTTCTGTGGCAGCCGTTTACTTTCCTCTTCAACACGCAGAAAGCGCTCCTTCGCTGTCCCTGGCCCCCACCTTTGCGGTGTGTCTGTGTGTGTGTGCGCGCGGTCGGCAGCAAAGATCCTTTAGGATCTTTCGTCTGTAGTTGCAGCTCACGCTTCGGTTGAGGCTTTCCAGGCAATTGACCAGAACCTCTGGTGACTCATGGAGAGTGACCGGAACCCCCGGGAACCTCTGGGAACCTCACGGAAACCTTGGGTGGAGCACACAGTCTCCAGAGGTTTCCTTTCAAGTTTCCTAAGTGGGACAGGGGCTTGACAACACCACAGATGATCCTTCTTCCCTGTGGCTATCAAACTTTACAGCTCTTCCCCCTTTTGTTGTGCGGTAGACTGAGACTGAGATTGACTCTCCCCCGCCCCCTCCCCCCTCCTCAATCTTTGCTCATCCCCCAAGCCTTTTCACTCATCACTTTAATTTGTTGTTTCATGTATTTGTGTATTTTATGACTGTTGGCAGATCAATTTCCCTCCTGGGATAAATAAAGTTATATCATATTGTATTGTATCGTATGTTTTATAAACATTTGGTCAGGTACATGGGTAGGAAAGGTTTAGAGGAATATGAGCCAAATGCAGGCAGGTGGGACTAGTGTAGATGGGGCATGTTGGTTGGCGTGGCCCTGTTTCCATGCTGTATGACTCTGTGACTCTGCGACTCCATATTTATTTTTGCCTTCTTAATTCTGTATGCCTCCTTAATTTCCCCTCCCCGTCCTCCTGCTCCTTTGCTTCAAGAAAAACAACCCACCATATCCAATTTCTCCCTATATTTCTAATGCTCCAAACTAGGCATCGTTCTAGGGAATCTCCTCTGCACCTTGCCTAACTCAATCACATCCTTCCTATGGTGCAGTGGGCAAAACTGCACACAATATTTCAGGTTTGGCCTAACTAGTGCTTTATAAAGCTGTAACTGGATGTCCCAGCAGTATAGCCTCTGCCACAGCCAATTAAGGCAAATATCCCATATGTCTTCTTCACCATCTTATCCAACTGTGCTCTCACTTTTGGGGATGTATGGTTTGTATGCTAAGGTCTCTCTGTTGGAACAACATTCACTAGCCCATACCATTTACTATGTGTACATCGTACCATTGTTTACCCTCCCAAAGTGCAAAACCTCACATTTATCAGGATTAAGATCCATTTACCAATGTTCTATCTGATCTGTAGCCTTAGACAATACTATTTGCCATCTGCAGCATCACCAATTTTTCCGATCATCTGCAAACTTAATTATCGTATCTTGTATATTCAGATTCAAGATGTATTGCCTACGGACCTCTTCTCATAATGTGCCCCATCCTGTTTAACCGTTCCTGATTTTATGAAATTATTTCCTCCAAAATATTTACATTAGTTTCAACGGTTGAATCAAAATCCTGTGTACATTGGAATAGTGAAGTTCCCTCATCACGTGGAATTTAATTTTTTGACGAACTGCTTAATGGAGAAGGTGACGCCATTCCATTCTAGGCAGTTATTGACTTTAGTGTGATCTTATGTAAGGAGATATCCTGTTTTCAGCTTTTGCTTGATACCATTTTCCAACATTAGCAGATAACATTATTTGGAAAAGGATGTTTTGCTTAAAATGAGATTTCTGCGTACAATTTTAAAACAACACATTTACCTTAAGTGAATTGGCAAGCATGAAGTAGAGGTTGGGTTACACTTAAATTTAGCCCACGTTAAATAGCATTGGAGTCTGGTGTTCAGTTCTCAGCTTCACACTATGGGACAATTAGTTGTGAAGTGTTTTGCTGGAGAGATTAAGAAACTGGCTTTAATCTGACTGAAGTTCTAAAAGTGATTGGTAGAGAGGAAATCCAGAACAAGAGGTCATAACCATAAGTGATGGTGTCGTCCTGATCCCTCAACTTACCAGGGTACTTCATTGCTGTAAGTTCACTTTTTTTCAACTGCACATTTTCTGTAACTGATGCTATAACACCTTTACATTATATTCTGCACTCTGATCTTTTTCTCTTTTGCATTACCTGCTGTACATGTGTGTGGCTTGAATATACTCATATTTAGTATAATTTGACTGGTTAGCATGTAAGCAAATCATCGTATCTCTATACCAATATCACCAAAACTGCATCTCGTTCAGGGTGAAGCTTGGAATTCTCTCCTCCTCATAAGGTCATATGGGATAGGAGAAGAATTAGGCCATTTGGCCCTTCAAGTCTACTCCGCCATTCAATCGTGGCTGATCTATCTCTTTCTCCTAACCCCATTCTCCTGCCTTCTTCCCATAACCTTTGATACCTTTGTACAAATCAAAAACTATCTATCTCTGCCTTAAAATTATCCGCTGATTTGGCCTCCACAGCATTCTGTGGCAAATAATTCCACAGATTCGCCACCCTCTGTTTTCCCTGTCAAAAAAACTGGGGTCAATTGAGAATTTAAAGCTAGACACAAGGATGTTAATGTGGGTATATTACAAAACTTACCTTTAGCGGTGCTGCAGTTCTGTCACTGGCCGTGTGCGGGACTTTGGCGCCTTTGAGGGGGGGGGGGGGGGGGGGGGGGGCGGGGTTAACATGCGGTTTTCCCCTTGCCATCCGGAGCTTTATTTTCTCGGAGTGCGAACTTTTGCTAAAGATTCGTTCCGACTGCCGGTAAGTTACATTTTTTTTAAATCGTCCGACTATTTCAGCGCTGCAGTAAAATAAAAATTAGCTCCTAATGCCGTGAATGCCGACAACAGGGACGGATTTTACGTAGGGGCAGGTAAATTAAAGTTGTTTATTTTTTCATATAAACTTGTTTGTTTAGATGACCTTAATCAACATTACATGTTGCGAAATGGTAATTTATTCCCCATATGAACCGGCAGAATTTGTCCTGACGATATTGGGTTTAAATTCACGGCAACCGCACATTCCAATCCATCCCGTTCCAGAAAATCCCACTCGCAAGCTGATTTAAATGGCCATTAATTTACAGGCATTAAACGCTAAGTTCCTTCAATTTGACCCATAAATTAATGACAATTAGATTTAAAAATCATGTTATATTGTAAATTCTGGTGTGAATGTTATTTGGACACTTAGGCTTTAAAAAAAATGTTAATTGTTTCTTAAGAAATGGATAGATGTTTAGATCTAGTAATTGAATTTTGTAATTAGCTACAATTGGGTAACTAACTAATTATATGCTTTAATTTCAGGTCATCCAAATAAGATTGTTTCACATTTGTTTCAGAATGCTTCAATCTATAATAACTGAAAATTTATTTCAGTTCTCTTAATTTTTAAGAAAGTTATGGGCTTTTGACTGTCCTCGATCACAGCTTTTGTGTTAAGTCAATAGAAAAGCAATAGGAAACAAGTTGCTAATTTCCGAGTATGAAAATGGCCATAACTTTTTTAATACTGAAGATATGAAAGTGAATTAGGTGTCAAATTAAACTTATATTTTGTGCTTTATCTGATGGGATAAATTGCAGACTTGATTTTTAAAATCTCAACATTTTGTAACATTGCTAGTTAATGGTTTCAGAATCAAGGTGAATGATCTAAAACACAGACAGAAAGTGCTGCAAATACTCAGCAGTCCAGGCCACATCTGTGGGAGGAGAAACAGTCAATGGTTCAGGTCTGAGACTGTTCATTGCAAGTCAAATGGTGGATGGTAAAGCAAAACCAGCTTCAGGGAATAAAGGATTCCCTCATGCACCTAAATTCAGTAGTTTTATCACATTTCACAACTGGTGAGTTAATGTGTCTGTGGAGAGAGTTGAACAATTATTAATCACCTGTATGCAATATATTTTCATAGATTTTGGTTTATTGTTGCAGTCTTGCCAATGGGTTTAAATTGAGTTGAACCTTGGTAACTGCAACTAATGAGCTTGAATACAGACCCGTGGGTCAGATCTTTCCTGTCACCCCAAATGGCACATGCTAGCCCCCTGCCCCAGGGAGGCACCATGTGCAAAGGGTGGTTTTCCTTTACCACTCAACACCCTCCTTAATTGACCCAGATGTTGAGCGCTAATCCACGAGACTATGAGCGCTGTGCAAAAATTATTTCTGGCAGAAGGTTGAGTGTGACAGAGGCCAAAAGCAAATGTACTGAATAGCCTGTTTCTGCACTGGAAATAAGTTAATAAGTTACAGGAGCAGAATTAGGCCATTCAGCTTATCCAGTCCAATCCGCCATTCAATCATGGCTGATCTATCTTTTCCTCTCACTCCCATTGTCATGCGTTCTCACAGTATCCCTTGACATCCTTACTAATCAAAAATCTATCAATCTGACCCTCAAAAATATCCATTGATGGCCTCCAAAGCTGTCTGTAGCAACGAGTTCCACAGATTCACCACTCTCTGACGAAATAAATTCCTGCTCATCTTTCTAAAGGTAGTAGTTAATATTAGCAATAATTGATTTTGAAGGACGTCTTGAGCTGTGAAATTTATTGGGATGTTTAATAGCCCCCTTTACCCTCGCTGGCCTGTCTTGTGGCTTGGCTCCACAGAGGAAGCTCCAGACTCTCCACTTGATCTGCAATATATTACAGGCATTGGACTGTAAAGTGCTGGTGGCTCCCTTGTGATAGTTCAATGCTCTTTCCCCAGCTGTCACTGCAATAAAACAGGCCCTTCCTCCACCTGCCTGACCCTTCACCTGATGTGTCCGCAGCTGCCGTCTGCATGCCTTAGCTCACTTGTAGCCCCTAGCATTGTGGGCATATCTCAGCTCCATGCCTTCTGCTTGTTTATCTTATCATCAAACTTCAACAATTAGCCCTCGGCAACTTCAAGAATAATCACTTTTCAGGCTGTGCAGTGTGGGTGCGGGAGGTATTGCAGTGAGCAGCAGCTAACTCTGGTAGGAACTGGGACCTGTGAGCAAGGTACCCTTATTGACAAATGGGAATATTGGTAATGTAAAAGGAGCAGCATGGTGCTTGAGCCGCTGACTCCAGGCGCTAACAGCAGGGGACACAAGTGCACACGCACACACACACACACATGCACATGCACATGCACACACACACACACACATGCATATATATGCACATAAATATAAAATGTATATGTATATATGCACACACACATTTTATATATGTGGATTTATCTATATGTGTGTATATATATAATTACACAATATTTTAAAGATATGTGGAGAGAGTTTTACACGTGAGAAGTAATTAGTTCTGATGATTGTGTGGGTCCGATGGTTAATCTTTATCATCCTAATGGGAAAGAAAGACTTCATACAGCCTTAAATTACAGCTAGCATGTGGACGTAGTATATGTTCTAAAGTAGAAAACTTATCAGCTGAATTACACAGAGCAAGCTTTTGCCAACAGCATTGCGTAAACTAAATATGTTTAACTGCATAAATCGTTATACGACAGCAAACGGGATGTTAAAACTCTGACTTATTAAAATTATTTTATTACGCATCCCCTATCATCCCGTAAAAGCGGACGCGAGCTGAATATTGTCACAGGGACAAGCAGATACTCAGGGGCTCAATGTGTTCATCATCAACACACTCAACCCATCGGGTTCTCTTCCTCCCCACTGATCCCATCTGTCCATCTCAGTTTCTTTATTTGATCCCATTCTCCATCTTCCTTTCACATCATATTCTATCATCTGCAGCCCCTGGTTATCTCAATCTATCAGGTCCCAGCCTCTGTTGTTTTCTCCACCCCTCTCTTTACCATGCAACTCCACTCACTAATCCACCCTGCTCAGCTGGATCCATGCGTGCCACGCTTTGCCTTGAGATGCAAATGCAGCCCATTGATCAGCAGGTTTGCATGGGTGTAGTTCAGGGGGAGTTCTTCATATCGAGCAACTTCAAGTTCAGGCTCCTCAGGCAGTCTTTGGCAAATGAAACACATGTGTGGAAGTTATCCTGAGATGGGATGTTGTGCATTAATGTGAAACCAGTAAATGGCCCATGACCACAGATTTCCTGCCTGCTGAACCTTTCCTTACCTGGGGCAGATCCCACACAGATAACATGCACCAAGAAATCCTCCCCCACTGGATCAGTGGCTTTCCAAGTGTAACTAGCAAGGATGCCCCACTGTCCTTCCGAAATCATGTTTCCCATAGTCGCTTGGGGGAGATTGAAACCTCTCACGATTAACTGAAAGTTGGGATGGGTGTGGATAGAGTTGTGATGTTTTCTCTTCCAACTATCATGTAAAGACACAAAATGCTGGAGTAACTCGATGGGTCAGACAGCATCACTGGAGAAGATGGATGGGTGACGTTTCTTCAGACTGAGTTATTGATGACTGTCTTCTGTTGGTGGCATAAAATATCTTCCACACATGATAACCATGTGAACCTGTACCTATCCAGCTGTCTTGCAAAAAATAAATTGTATCAGCTCATTTGAATCATGGTGATTTAGTCTATGGGGGGTAGATTCCCCTCTATACAATGATGGCCATGGGGAAATTTGGGGTAAGTTGTTTATAATTATGAACGATAGGTTGGGTTTGTTTTCCTTGCAGTGGAAGAAACTTGGGGCATAGTGCGGCCCGGTTAGAGGCGTATAAAATTATGTTCAAGAGCAGTTTCTGGCCATCAGCCGTGATCCATATAACCATATAACCATATAACAATTACAGCACGGAAACAGGCCTTCTCAGCCCTTCCAGTCCGTGCCGACCATTTATTTTCCCCTAGTCCCATCTACCTGCACTCCGACCATACCCCTCCATTCCCTTCCCGTCCATATACCTATCCACTTTACATTTAAATGTTAAAATCGATCCTGCCTCCACCACTTCTGCAGGAAGATCATTCCACACAGCAACCACTCTCTAAGTAAAGAAGTTCCCCCTCATGTTACCCCTAAACTTCTGTCCCTTAATTCTCATGTCATGCCCTCTTGTTTGAATCTTCCCTACCCTCAATGGGAAAAGCTTATCCACGACATCTCTGTCTATCCCTTTCATTATTTTAAAGACCTCAATCAAGTCCCCCCTTAACCTTCTGTGCTCCAAAGAATAAAGACCCAACTTGTTCAACCTTTCTCTGTAACTTAGTTGCTGGAACCCAGGCAACATTCTAGTAAATCTCCTCTGTACTCTCTCTATTTTGTTGACATCCTTCCTATAATTAGGCAACCAAAATTGTACACCATACTCCAGAATTGGTCTTACCAATGCCTTGTGCAATTTTAACATTACTTCCCTACTCCTATATTCAATGCTCTGATTTATAAAGGCCAGCACACCAAAAGCTTTCTTTACCACCCTATCTACATGCGATTCCACCTTCCGGGAACTATGCACAGTTATTCCTAGATCCCTCTGTTCCACAGCATTCCCCAATTCCCTACCATTTACCATGTACGTCCTATTTTGATTTGTCCTGCCAAGATGTAGCACCTCACAATTATCAGCATTAAACTCCATCTGCCATCTTTCAGCCCACTCTTCCAAATGGCTCAAATCTCTCTGTAGACTTTGAAAATCTACTTCATTATCCACAGCACCCCCTATCTTAGTATCATCTGCATACTTACTTATCCAATTTTCCACCCCATCATCTAGATCATTGATGTACATGACAAACAACAGCGGACCCAACACAGATCCCTGAGGCACCCCAATGGTCACCGGCTTCCAACCTGCCAAACAGCCATCCACCATTACTCTCTGGCATCTCCCATTCAGCCACTGTTGAATCCATCTTGATACTCTGCCATTAACACCCAAAGATTGAACCTTCTTAACCATGGGGAACCTTGTCAAAGGTCTTACTGAAATCCATATAGACAACATCCACTGCTTTACCCTCATCAATTTCCCTAGTAACCTCTTCAAAAAATTCAAGAAGGTTTGTCAAACATGACCTTCCAGGCACAAATCCATGTTGACTGTTCTTGATCAGACCCTGTTTATCCAGATGCTTATACATATTATCTCTAAGTATCCTTTCCATTAATTTGCCCACCACTGATGTCAAACTACCAGGTTTTTAATTGCTAAGTTTATTCTTTGCACCCTTTTTAAATAATGGAACAACAAGCGCAGTGCGCCAATCCTCCGGCACTATTCCCGTTTCTCATGACATTTGAAATATTTCTGTCATAGCCCCTGCTATTTCTACACTAACTTCCCTCAATGTCCTAGGGAATATCCTGTCAGGCCCTGGAGACTTATCCACTTTTATATTTTTCAAAATTGTCAGTACTTCCTCCTCTTTGAATCTCATAGTTTCCATAGCTACTCTACTTTTTTCTCTTACCTCACAGAGTTCAATATCCTTCTCCTTGGTGAATACCGAAGAAAAGAAATTGTTCAATATCTCCCCCATCTCTTTTGGCTCTGCAGATAGCTGTCCATTCTGGCTCTCTAATGGTCCAATTTTATCCCTCGTTATACTTTTGCTATTAATATAGCTGTAGAAACCCTTTGGATTTACCTTCACCTTTCTTGCCAAAGCAACCTCATATTTTTTTTTAGCTTTTCTTATTTCTTTCTTAGGATTCTTTTTACATTCTTTATACTCATCTAGCACCTCATTTACTCCATGCCTCCTATAATTATTGTAGATATCTCTCTTTTTTCAAAACAAGTGTCCAATTTCCCTTGAAAACCATGGCTCTTTCCGATTTTTACTGTTTCCTTTCAACCGAACAGGGACATAAAGATTCTGTACTCTTACAATTTCCCCTTTAAATGTCCTCCATTTCTCTTCTGCATTCTTCCCATCAAACAAAATGTCCCAATTCACTCCTTTTAAATCATTACGCATTCCCTCAAAGTTAGCTTTTCTCCAATCAAAAATCTCAACCCTAGGTCCAGTTCTGACTCTCTCCATAATTATATTGAAACTAATGGTATTGTGATCACTGGTCCCGAAGTGCTCACCAACGCATACCTCCGTCACCTGACCTGCCTCATTTCCTAACAGGAGGTCCAGCACTGCCCCTTCGCTGGTCGATACCTCTATGTATTGCTGCAAAAAACTATCCTGCACATTTAAACAACTCCAAACCATCCAGCCCATTTACAGAATGTGTTTCCCAGTCTATTTCTGGAAAATTGAAATCTTCCACAATCACTACCTTGTGCTTACTACTAATATCTGCTATCTCCTTACATATTAGCTCTTCCAATTTTCGCTCCCCATTTGGCGGTCTATAATGCACCCCTAAAAGTGTTGCTACACCGTTCCCACTTCTCTGTTCCACCCAAATAGCCTCCCTAGATGAGCCCTCTAATCTATCCTGCCAAAGCACTGCTGTAATATCTTCTCTGACAAGCAATGTAACCCCTCCACCTCTGGTCCCTCCAATTCTATCACACCTGAAGCATGAAATCCTGGAATATTTAGTTTCCAATCACAACCCTCCCGCAACCATGTTTCACTGATTGCCACAACATCATATTTCCAGGTGTCAATCCAGACTCTAAGTTCATCCACCTTTCTTACAATGCTCCTAGCATTAAAATATACACATTTTAGAAACCCACCATCCCTTATTCTCTGTTTATTATCTTTTTCCTCTTTCTCGCCTACATTTTGGGTCCGAGTGCTTCCCTTCTCTGCCTCTTGCCCCTCACCCCGTCCCCTAGCCCCCTCTACCCGAGTCCCTCCCCCCAGCCTTTCTAGTTTAAAGTCTCCTTTGCAAATCTCCCCACCAGGATATTGGTTCCCCTCGGGTTCAAGTGCAACCCGTCCTTTTTATACAATCATGCCTTCCCCAAAAGAGGTCCCAGTGATCAAAAAACTTGAATCCCTGCCCACTGCACCAGTCCCTCAGCCACGCATTTATCCCTCAGCCACTGCCCTGCCCTGCAGAATATTAACGACAATCTTACTTCAGCACCAAACTACTACAAACATTGAATACTTTGGGTTGCACTCTCATATTCTGATTTACCAAGAATAACTGCAAATTTATTGTATGTTTGCTTGTTTAATTGTTGCATTTAAATGTGCCTGTAAACTTGCAGCAGGTAAAAAATTCAATGTTCCGGTTCCAATGCATATAACAATTAAATACACAATCTCGCTCACTCACAATGTCTCACTCGCCGTCTCAGGCTCTGTCTCTCGCTCCCTCATGCTCTCATTCACAGTTTCTCCTACTCTCTCTCACACTCTGCCACACACACTCTCTCTCTCTAACTGTCTCTCTTTCTCTTGCTTGCTTTCTTTTATTCTCTGTCTCTCATTCACACATACACACACACTCTCTCTCTCATATAGATAGATAAGGTAGATAGACAGAAACAAATCCCATAATCGGGGAGCCTAAAATTTGAGGGAATAGGTTTAAGGTGGAGAGTAGGTAGATTAAAGGAAATCTAAGGAAATAATTTTCTCCCAGATTGGTTGCAGTCTAGAGCACACTGCATGAGGAGGTGGTGGAGGCACAGACTCTGACAGCATTTACTTTCTGGATGAGCATTTGAATTGCCAAGGCATGAAAGGGCATGATGAATGGAATTGGTGCAGTTAGCTACCTGGTGGTCGGTGTAGACATGGTGGCCAAGGGACTTGATTCTGTATTTTAACGACTCCGTGACTTTATTGAAATAGATATAGCGAAATATCCCATTTGTGAAGGATTATAGAATGTGATTAAAGGAAAAAGCAAGAGATTGCTTATGGAGAAATTTTTATTACGTACTGTGGTTGGGATCTGGAGTGTATGGAGTACAGGTAGGATTGGAGGTATTTTCAACTGTGGCATCCAGGGAGCCGGGGAAGTATCTGAAAGGGAAGTATTTGTAGGACGGTGTGGAGAAGGTGGGAGAGTGGAACCATTTGAATTGCTCTTGGTGGAGTGTGTATAGCGTTGATGGATTGAGTTGCCTCTCTTGTGCTGGGTCTTGTAAGGCATGCACCTTGAGTAATAAAAATGGTTCTAATGGGAAAATAGCTCTTCAGGTGAATTACCAAGATGAGATTGAAAAAGGAGAACAAGGATTGCATAAGATCCAAGGTGAGATAACTGAATGGATAGAAAATTGAATTCATGGAAGGAAGCAGGGGGTGATGGTGGAGTGTTGCTTCTCGGATTGGAGGCCTGTGACTAGTGGTGTGCCTCAGGGTTCGGTCCTGGGCCCATTACTCTTTGTCATCTATATCAATAATTTGGATGAGAATATACTTGGCAAGATGAGCAAGTTTAAAGGTGATACAAAAGTAGGTGGTTTTGCAGATAGTGAAATGTTTGTGAAAAATCACAGCAGCTTGATTAATTGGCCAGGTGGGCTGAGGAATGGTTGTTGGAATTTAATACAGATAAATATGAGGTGTTGCATTTTGGGAAGTCTAACATGGGCAGGACCTACACAGTGAATGGTAGGCCTCTGGGGAGTGTTATGGTGCAGAGGGATCTAGGAGATGTATGGTTCCTTGAACGTAGTGTCACAGGTAGATAGGGTGGTCAAAAAGCTGCTGAGCACATTGGCCGTCATCAGTCAGAGTATTGAATGTTGGGAGGTCATGTTGCAGTTGTACATGTTGGTAAGGTGCATTAGAGTATTGTGTTCAGTTCTGGGCATCATGTTATAGGAAACTTGTTGTCAAGCTGGGAAGGGTACTGAAAAGATTTACAGGGATGTTGCCAAGGCTAGAGGGTTGAGTTATAGGGAGAGGCCAAGTAGGCTGGGACTCTATTCCTTGGAGAGCAGGAGGATGAGGGGTGATCTGATAGAGGTGTATAAAATCGTGAGAGTAATAGATCGGGTAGATGCACAGAGCCTCTTGCCCAGAGTAGGTGAATCGAGGACCAGAGGACATAAGTTTAAGGTGAAGGCAAAAAGATTTAACAGGAATCTGAGGGGTAACGTTTTCACACCAGCGGTGGTGGGTGTATGGAACAAGCTGCCAGAGGAGGTAGTTGAGGCAGAGACCATCCCAACATTTAAGAAACAGTTAGACAGGTACACGTATAGGACAGGTTTGGAGGGATATGGACCAAATACGGGCAGGTGGAACTAGTGGAGCTGGGACATTTTGGCCGGTATGTGCAAGTTGGGCCGAAGGGCTTGTTTCCACACTGAATCAAACTATGACTATATGACTCTTAGTGCCCCACTGCTGGTCAGACTTCAGAACACCGGCCCCATCTTCAGCGGACCCTCCAGATCTGAACCCTGACTCGGGTGCAACAGCATCCTGATTTTTTGCAGTAGCCCCAGAGAGTGTTGGTGTTGCCCTGTGTGACAATCCTTTGTTAGCTCCAGCTTTGATGGCTTTGAGGAATCCGTAGCCCCTGGCCTTTAATTTGAACAAAAGGGGGCTTGAGATGGACCCTGAAGAGTAAGAAATGCTATTTTCACAATATTAATAAATGTAGTGCCTCATAGATCGTAAATATTGCATTACAATGAATGAAAGGAATTTGATAAATATTGGTTATGCTTTTGCTACTGACTAGTGATTATCTCCCATAATCCTCCAGGGTTCCTTGTGAGTTCTCCATGAATACTCTAACAGTCAGAGTGAACATCTTTAAAAAGCGTTCATTGTGGAATGCAACACAAGTTGGATTTGAGACTTGATTTATGGTGGATTTTATCAAAGCATTTAACACTGTGGGTGCTGAGGTTTCTTTCATGCTTGTTGACTTAATTACAAAGTGTTGGGACGGAGTGTCGGCAGATGTTCACTGACTTTGAAGAAGCGATGCCTTCAGGAAATTGACACTTTAATTTGAACGAGAGCGCTGAGCACAACTTCTGTCTCATTAACATCTGTGCTAGAATGGATGTTTAAAGATGTGAAATAACGGGAGAGGAAGGAAGTGAAGAACTACTTGCTTTGCCTTTCATATCTTCAGGCGGTCCCATTGTGGTGGAACCTTTCTACACAAGGGATAACTTTGGACAATTGTTATTTTTTTTATTTGGCCTAAAATTCATCTAATTCATATGACCATAAGTGATAGGAGAAGAATAAGGCCATTTGGCCCATCAAGCCTACTCCGCTCTTCTCCCCATAACCTCCGGCACCTGTACTGATCAAGAAGATTCTATGAGGCAAAGTCATGATGAGAGAGTCCGCAACTGGTTCAAGATAAATAGCAGAACAATGTCACATTTGTAGACTCACCAAACCTACAACCAAAGTCGACACCTATCACTGGAATAGACTGGAGATCTAAAAGGATAAATGGGATCCCTGGATGGAAGCGAGAGAGGAGGTGCAGGAACAGGTGTCACAACTCTGCGGCTGCAACCATGTATAGGCTTTTCTTTGACTTAAAAAAAGCTTTTTCACTGTACCTTGATACAGGTGACAATAATAAGCAAAACTAAAACTACACTGGGGAGGGAGGGGTCGGGTGGGAAGTGATGGGCAAAGCAAGGAGATGTGGAGGGGGGATTCTCCACAGAAAGCGGGAAGGGTGGGGATGGAGGATGTGCATTGTTCTATGCTGGCTCTTTGAAAAGGTTCTTCATTTTCCTCCAACACTCCTGTATATTTTATTCTATTCACTATTTATTTCGAGACATTATTATCTCAACCTCTTCCAGCCAAATGCATCTGTTGGCAGCCTTTCTGTTCCTCATGTGCCTGCACTGAGCCACACCCATTCCTTGAGCAAATTTCACAGCCTTGAAATGCTTTCCAGGCAGTGAGGTGTGGTTGAAGGGAAGCCTCGTCAAAACTAAACTATACCTATAGTAACTATACGAAACCTGGGAGTATGTTTTACTGACCATGGGTACTGAAATGAAAAAGGAAGTTATTTGACTAGTTAATGTGTAAACCTTGGAACACGCGACAGTGCTTCGGTTTAATTGTATTTTTAAGAAACTTGAGGTGACGTATTCAATCCAGTATTTCCATCATCTTTTTATCGGTATGAAAAGGATCTGTCAACAAAACCATTCTGGTTACTTTAGAGATATATCATGGCTCCGTCTGAAGAAACATCACCCACTCCTTCTCTCCAGAAATGCTGCCTGTGCCGCTGAGTTACTCCAGTATTTAGTGTCTACCTTATATCATGCATCAGCTGCCAATCCCGCTGAGTTTCTCCCGTCTATCCTACTGATTCCACGCCGACCAGCGATCACCCCGTGCACTAGCACTATCCTACACAACAGGGACAATTTTGCAATTTTCAGAGGCCAATTAATCTACAAACCTGCATGTCTTTGGAGTGAGGGAGGAAACCGGAGCACCCAGAGAAAACCCACATGGTCACAGGGAGAACGTATTAACTCCATATAGACAGCACCTATGGGCAGGATTGAGTGTCAAATGAAGTCAAGTGTGTTTTATTGTCATATGTCCCAGATAGGACAATGAAATTCTTATTTGCTGCAGCACAACAGAACATGGTACATAATGGGAGAAGAACAAAAAAAATCAGTGTGTGTATACACATGCACACATACTCAATAAATAACAAATATAGTGCAATAATAATAGTCGGGTCTTTGGCACTGTAAGTCAGCAACTCTAGTGCTGCGCCACTGTGCCGCCCATGTTGTTCAAATACCCCACTGAATGAAGGATCTGCTCATGGGCTGCAGTGTTTAAAAGATGCACTGTAATAACTTACAAAGGTTCTTCGGTATCATCTACTAGCAGTTTGGAGCAGTAGGGCAGCAGGCTTATTGGAAGTCACCATCAGTGTCACACTGCATTCTTACGGGGAATTCTCATTCACCATCACTGAGTTTAAATCCTGGAATTCCCTCCTCAATGGCACCAGGGGGAAACCTCCACCCGAAGGCTTGCAACGATTCATGAAGGTGGCTTTCTCAAGGGCATTGAGAGATGAGCAATAAATTGTTGTCCTGAATAGCGATGTGAATGAATAAAAGAAAGGCCTACATTCACTGTGACTGGTTCATTCAGTCTTCTTTACATTTAATCTTTCTCAAAATATCAAAAATATATTATACTATTTTGTATTGCAGAAATCATCCCATTAAGGACATACCAGAATCAATCGGTATACTCATCAGATAGACACAGAATGCTGGAGTAACTCAGCGGATGAGGCAGCATCTCTGTAGAGAAGGAATGGGGACGTTTCGGGTCGAGACCCTTCTTCAGACTAATTTCAGGGGAGAGTGCAGGACAAAGACAGAATATTGGCGGAGACAGTAAGACTAGTCAGAGAACTGGGAAGGTTGAAGGGATGGAGAGAGAAAGCAAGGACCATCTGAAGTTAGAGAAGTCAATGTTCATACCACTGGGGTGTAAATTACCCAAGCAAAATATGTGGTGCTGTTTCTCCAATTGACAGAGTGCCCCACTCAGACAATGGAGGTGGCCCAGGACAGAAAGGTCAGATTGGGAATGGGAGGGGGAGTTGAAGTGCTGAGCCACCGAGAGATCAGGTAGGTTAAGACGCACTGAGCGGAGGTGCTCCGTGAAACGATCGCCGAGCCTGCGCTTGGTCTAACTGATGTAGAGAGGTTAACACCTGGATCAGCGGATACAGTAGATGAGGTTGAAGGAGGTGCAAGTGAACCTCTGTCTCGACAATAATGCAACACCTGTCCCTTTACCTCCTCCCTCAACAATCAACGGTTCCAGGCATACTCATCAGCCCAGATCTCGCCGAGGATCTGTCAAGGCTCGAGGGGCTGAATGGCCTAATCTGCTCCTATTCCAGTGCAACTAAACTGTTGGTGGTGGGGGGGTTTCTGAGTTTGGGACTCTAAGATCTATGACGTCTTGTTGCACATGAGATATTCTGCTTGATATTGTTTAATGTTAAGTCCATTGCTTTCTTTACGCAGGTCTGCCTCTCCCTGTACAAAAGGTTGAGAGAAAATCCAGGCACAGTTAGAGTGCATTGGTGGAACTGTGGACTGTAAGTCCCGTTGTGGAAGCCACAGTGGGCCCAGATCGATGAGGCAGGAGCTCTGATTTGCAAGGTGATCATGGCCACTTTGAGGAGAGATTAGTGAAGTATTTTGGTCTGGAGTTGAGTAGATCAGTTTTACGTATCATTCCTGTAGAATAAAGACTAAGATGGATTGGTATCAATTAAGTAACTATGTGGGAATGTGAACATCCGTTTTGGAGGGAGGAAGGAAACACACACTCCCGGTTCATGAAAACGCTCTGGGGTGTGGTTTTGATCATTCTTTCACTTAATGTTTGAGAGAAGGGATTCAATCCCACTGCATCCTCACTACAGTTAAACTTGCTGTTGAAATGGACACAGTTTTTGTAACAGCTGAATTGTCTGTCTGTATTGTAACTCTGTCACTTTGAGGTAATAAATTTCTTGCTTGTAGGTTTAATTTTTGTTCAAACTATTTGAATAATTTCACAATGAATCATTCTGCATTACGTCACTGTTTCTGTTCTTTGACATAAAAATAAAGACTTACCACAACTACCAACCTCACAGTTGTCATCTGTACTCAAAGCAGCAGCTCCTGTCTGAATGGGCGAGTATACCTTCAAGAGGCACAAGAGACTGTGGACCCTGGAATCCCGAGCAAAACAAAAAGTGGTCGAGGAACTCTTGGGGCTGGTGGAATCAAGGGATATGGGGAGAAGGCAGACACGGGTTATTGATTGGGGACGATCAGCCATGATCACAATGAATGGCGGTGCTGCCTCGAAGGGCCGAATGGCCTTCTCCTGCACCTATTTTCTATGTTTCTATGTTAACTCAGCGTTCAGGCTTATCTTGGGAGGGAATGGACAGACGAGGTTTTGGGACGGGACCCTTCTGGACCTGAAGAGTCTTTGGTCCATTTCCTCCACAGATGCTGCCCGAGCTGCTGAGTTGCTCCTTCGCTTTGTGTTTTACCTTTAACAGACACTCGAATTTTTAATATGTTGCAAGTGCTGAGTAATTTTATTAGTGTAGATAGTACTTGACGGTTGGCATCGACGTGGTGGGCTGAAGGGCCTGTTTCTGTACTGCTGGAATCTATGAGCACAAAGAAGTGATCTCTAGTTTATATGATTATGCTTTGGTCAGGTGGTATGTTTATTAACATTGGTTTATTCTGCTCATCTGCTCATCAGGGGCGACTGCTTCATGCAAAGCGGACGGATTCGAAGATCAGTTCATTCTTTCTGAACCTCTGACTGATGTGATTTTTCCCAATATATCGATTGTAGGTTCTCAGTTTATGTGCGAGACTCCAGCTATTGCCGATATCGTTGTTCTTGTGGACGGCTCGTGGAGCATCGGCCGACTTAATTTCCGACTCGTGCGACGGTTTTTGGAGAACTTGGTTAGTGCTTTCAATGTAGATTCTGACAAAACCAGAATAGGTGAGTCCACCTTCAATAACCATGAAAATATGCGCTTGATCTCTGTGTGTAAAAGCATGCAAATTGCAGGATGTTCTTCTGCCCTTTGTTGTCTGTGCTAGAACAAGGTTCTCAGGACATCTGCTGTATTTCCCACCACCCCTCCCCCCAATTTCACACCACCCCTCCTCCAATTGGAACTAAATATTCTCAAAACAAAATCTGCAGATGCTGGAAATTGGAAATCAAGGAAGCACTCAGCTGGTCCGTCAGTATCTACGGAGAGAGAACAAGCTTCAGGTTAATGACTATTCCCAGTCCTGACAAATATCATTCAGCGGGACCATGAGTTTGTTTCCCTCTCTGCAGATGCTGAGTGTTTACATTTATTTACATATTCTCACTCCTATTCCCCTGCTCATGGAGTTTGTGAGCTCTCAATAATTGTGCTCACATTTGCAAAGTTTGACTTTGATGCCCTTGCAAAGTGGATGAAATCGAGTCACCATTGAGTCCAGTGGCACCAATCATCAGGCAGAGGCTCTGCTGGGTGATCAGTGTAAAACTGTTGAAGATTGCTTTGTTTTGTTGATTTTGTTATCCTTTACAATTAATGTTCGTTTCTCACCCATATTGGGGCATGTTGTGGATGACTATTGGCAGCATTATGGCACTTGGGAGAGTGAAACAAGGGTTCCAGGTGATTTGAGCAAGGACCTCCATTGACCATGGTCCTTACTCCAATGTAGCATCAGAGGAAAGCCACCTTGATGGGCAGGACGGCAGGCATTGTTACTGATGGGCAGTTTCCCACACCCTCATAAAGGGGGAGAACCTTTCGGGGATGGGGTGCTAAAGGAATGGGATTTGGGAGTTGGAAAATACTGTGGCTGATGCAGCGAGAATGAGTGTTTCGATATATGCAAATGTTGGGCCTGGTTTCTCAGGAACATAGCTGATGCTTGCTCTAATCATTTTGCTACCATTAACAACAGGCACTCCATGTTGCTTAGTTGGGGTCTGGAGATGGAGGCAGAATGGGAATGGCACTCAAATGATTCCCAGCAGATGTACTGTCCTGCCACTACCCTCTGCTCTTTCTCATGAATGGCCCCAACATTAAAGGCATCTGCCCTGTGATATTATATTGAGGCTAGTGGAAAGAAAGATGCCCCTCGATGGTGTACTAGTGCACCAGCTTCGTCCTACCCTTGTGTCTTCCCATCTCCCCAACAGCTCCTTCTATTGTTCACTCCTTTGGGTTAATCCAATTGTAACCCAATCCTGTCATTCACCTCAATATCTCTCTGAGGGAAGGAGCTCCACATTCTCCCACTCTCTGCGTAGCATTGCAGCACTGGGTTTATTAATGGCCTTGATTTATTCAGGACCTGTAGTTTTTCAAATGCTCCATCCCAAGACTGTTCACAATACTGAATATATTTGCTCATCTTATGCTGTCAGAGCACTTGCTCTGTTACTACAACCTCTCCATTCTGATATTATCTCCCTCTCCCCTCCCCCTCCCCCTTCCCCCTCCCCCTCCCCCCTCCCCCTTCCCTCCATCCCTCCCTCCCTCCTCCTCCCTCCCTCCCTCTCCCTCCTTCCCGTCCCTCTCCCTCTCCCTTTCACATTAACTATAATGCAAAGTTACCAAATTATGTTGCTGGAATGTTAACAGGGAAGAATAAAGACTTCCCTTTTTAATACATGCAAAGTGCTACTTCGACCAGAAGAAGAAAACAGATACATGTTTAATCAATAATGTTTTATTATTAATGTTTAAAGTTTTATGTCATAGTATTTTATGTGTCCTAACTGTCACTGTATGTAGTTGTCACTTGCGGGCGGAGCACCAAGGCGAATTCCTTGTATATGAATACTTGGCCAATAAATTTATTCATTCATTCATTCATTCATTCATACTGACTCCACTTATTGAATAAACATTTGGCATTTATTGCAATGGTGGCATTTAGCTGCATGTGGATGCGCTATATTCTGAGTCTGCCTTCCCCTGTTTTCAGGACTGGCTCAGTACAGTGGAGACCCGAGAATGGAATGGAATCTGAACCAACACAGCACAAAGGAGGCTGTATTGGACGCTGTCAGAAATCTGCCTTACAAAGGCGGCAACACACTTACAGGTACTGAGCCTTGCACAGCTAACCAACCCTGGGACCTACTCGTGCTGCAGTTTAGCATAGTCATAGTCATAGAGTCATATAGAGCGTAAACAGGCCCTTCAGCCCAACTTGCCGATGACAACCAAGAACAGGCCCTTAATTGAACCTAATCAAAGTCCTAGAGAACTCCATCAGGGCTTCCTGATTCTTCTATTCAATGTCCATTGCAATTAAGGCAAGCATACCATACGCCTTCTTAACCATCCTATCTACATGCTGCCACCTTCAATGAGCTATAAACTTGGTTTCTAAGATCCCTTTGCACATCAATGCTGTTAAACGTCTAAGCATTAACAGTATACTCTGCTTACATTCAATCTCCCAAATTGAACCTCACATTTGTTAAACTCCCTCTGCCATTTCTATGTCCATTTCTGCAGCTGGTTTATATCTCGCTGTATCTTCCGACCACATTTCTCACTGTCTTTCAATTTAGGAAGCAAACCTACTCACTAACTCATTCACATTTAGGTCCAGATCACTCTGGAATTCCTCCTCTATCATTCTTTCCCCTCGTTTAAAATATTTCCCATATTCCCCAAATGTCTTTCCCCAAATTTGTGTTCATCTCTTCAAGCATCTCCTGTGTCTGGAGCTAGGTCGCAGATGAGTCATGATATAGTGTGGGGAGCGGTCTTGTTGAAATATTAGTAATCCAGACACTCAATCAATGGTCTGGAGACATGAGTTCAATGCAGCTGGTCAAATTGACATTCATTTTTTTAAATCTGGTTTAACCGAAAAGTTGGTCTTGGTAAAGCCAACCATAAAACTGTCAGATCATTGTAAAATCTTCTCTGGGGTAGCACGATGGCACAGAGGCAGATTTGCTGCCTTACAGCACCAGAGACCCAGGTTCGATCATGACCACAGATGTTGTCCGTATGGAGTATGTACGTTCTCCCAATGAGCGTGTGAGTTTTGCCTGGGTGATCCTGTTTCCTCCTGCACTTCAAAGGGAAACAAGTTTGTAGGTTAATTGGCTTTGGTAAAGATTGTAAATTGTCCGTAGTGTATGGGATAGTGCGAGTGTACAGGGATTGGTGGTTGGCCAGACTTGGTGGGCTGAAGGGTCACTAAATTGAACTCTTATTCACTGATGTCCTTCCAGGAAGAGGAAGTCTGTTTAGTTCTCATGGTCTGGCTTGTATGCACCTCCAACCCTAGAGCAAAGACTCCCAATAGTGATTGAATTGAACATTTTCAACATGTTGAAAATCCAGCGGCGACCATAACAAGGTATGACTCTTTGGGCAACTACTCACGACCATACAGGCTTCACCCTGCGACATGTCGCCAGGGTGTCGCCTGTATGGTCGTGAGTAGTCTCCTCAGTCGCCCAAAGGGTCGTAAATTATTTCTAGTCGCCGCTGAATTTTCACATGTTGAAAATGTTCAGAGACTTGCAACGACCTATGCCCAGTGCCGGCAGTCGCCGAAAAAGTCGCATAAGAGGGACAGGCCCATAAAGATAACTGAAGGCATTTAAGAAGGAAGCAGATGCATTCTGAAAGATTGGGAAATTGGGAGCCATGTGGAATGTGGAAGTAAAAGTCTTCTCACTGCCTGCAAGGGTCAGTGATGGGGATTGTCAGTGATCCTGGCTCACGTCTTTCATACATAACATCACCTCTTGGGGACTTTTCTACCTGGATTTAGGTCTCGCTTTGACGTTCATCCTGGAAAATAGTTTTAAGCCCGAGGCTGGGTCGAGAACTGGTGTGCCGAAGATTGGGATCCTGATCACGGATGGCAAATCTCAGGATGACGTTTTCTCATCGGCAGAGAGTTTACGCGATGCTGGCATCGAGCTCTTTGCTATCGGTAGGTTGCTGGAAATCCTGGTATGAATTGATTTGTGCCGTTTGTTGCTATTTTCTGTACAAAGTTTGAAATGAGCTTGCTTCTCCCAGGTAATTCATTTTAGGGCTGTAATAGGAGTTTTGTTTGTGAAACCTGTATAAATAGACCCTGCTGAAGAAGCAATCAAATTTCAATAAGACTCGGTAGAGCTCTTTATTTTGCCTGCAGAGTGGCGGGCTATCCTGTCGGAATGTAATAACCCCGATTCCCTGGCCGGTGACTACTAAACATGAATGGTTTTACTTTGGTTTTCTGCTTATATGCGCCATATGTACTAAAATTACAGTGAAAAATGTTGTTTGCATGCTGTTTAGTCAAAATACACCATGCATGAGTACAGTCAAGCTACATACAAGCACAATTGGTAGTGCAAAGAGAAAGATACCAGAGCGCAGAATATAGTACAAAAAAAGAACTCAAATGTTGGTTTATGCAAATGGACACAAAATGATTAGTAACTCAACGGGTCATGCAGCATCTCTGGGGAACATGGATAGGTGATGTTTTGTGTTGGGATCCTTCTTCAGTTCGATTGTAGGGTAGGGGATGAAAGCTGGACAAAGCATGGCAAGGAATAGGTGGACAGGCAAGTGGTGGTGTTGATAGGGAGGTGGTTGGTACAAAGGCCAGAGGGTTGGATCAATGCAGAATATAGTCTTGCAGGATTATAGCATTACAGTTACAGAGAAAGCACAGTTTTTAAAAAGTGCAAGGGCCAATATGAGGTAGGTTGGGAGGATGTGACTACACCCTTAGTTTATGAGGGGTCCATTCAGTTGCCCGATAACAGCAGGCAAGAAGCTGTACCTGAATTATGGGAAGTCAGTGAGAATCTTGGATGTGTATAGTAGGCAGACCGGAGACAGCAGAAGGAACATACAACATCCCAAACTGTCCACCCCCAATCCTGTCAGCAAGCTGCTGACCCACCCATGGCAGTGTCTGCGGTTCACACAATACTCACATCGCAGAACTGGAGTTTGAGCCATCCATCTCAATCCTGTATGTATTAAAGAGAGAGTTAGATATAGCTCTTGGGGGGAATCAAGGGATTTGGGGAGAAAGCAGGAACGGGGTACTGATAATAAACATGGTTATATTGAATGACGATGCTAGCTCGAAGGACTGAATGGTCTACCTCTGTATCTATTTTCTATGTTTCTATCCTGAGGGACCACCCAAGAAAAACCTCTTTAATTTTAGAAATAATCATTATTCCTAATAAAAAAACAAATACAAAAAAAGGATACAGTGCAGAGCTCTTTGCATTTTTAGTGTAGATCAGTCGATTCAATCCATGTTCTGGTTGCGTATAGATTACTACTTGTACCGGTCTTTATACATAGGGTGGTGAATCTGTGGAATTCATTGCCACAGATGGCTGTGGAGGCCAAGACACAAGGTGTTTTTAAAGTGACGATCAATAGGTTCTTGATTAATAAACATGGCAAAGGTTATGGGGAGAAGGCAGTAGAATGGGGCTGAGAGGTCATGATCGGTAGTAAAGACAGCGAACACAACGCTAGTGCAACGCTAACATTTATTTCAAAAACAGGGATGTAATGTTGAGGCTCTATAAGGCGCTGGTAAGGCCACATTTGGAATATTGTGAGCAATTCTGGGCACTACACCTGAGTAAGGGTGTGTTGGCTCTGGAGAGGATCCAGAGGGGGTTTACAAGAATGATCCCAGGAATTATTCTCCTGGGATTATTATTATGATCCCAGGAGTTTGCTGGCACTGGGCCTGTACCCACTGGAGTTTAGAAAAATGAAGGGGGACCTCATTGAAACATACAGAATAGTGAAAGGCTTGGATAGAGTGGATGTGGAGAGGATGTTTCCACTAGTGGAAGAGTCTATGACTAGAGGTCATAGCATCAGAATTAAAGGATGTTCTTTTAGGAAGGAAATGAGGAGAACTTTATTTAGTCAGAGGGTGGTGAATCTGTGGAATTTTTTGCCACAGAAGGCTGTGGAGGCCAAGTCAGTCAAAATTTTTAAGGGAGAGATTGATAGATTCTTGATTAGTACAGGTGTCAGAGGTTATGGGGAGAAGGCAGGAGAATGGGGTCAGAAGGGGGAGGGAGATGTAGATCAGCCATGATGGAATGGCGGAGTAGACTAGATGGGCCGAATTCTACTTTTATTCCTTATGACCTTATGATTGAATGGTGGAGTAGCCTCATTGACCTAATTCTGTTCCTATGTCTTACAGTCGTATGGTCTTATAGCACTGTTGCCACTTATGTGGCCCCTATATTGATGCACCCTTCCACCAAACTGAATCCCTCAATGCTTGTTAGCAGAATATTGTTGCCCTTCTCCATGGGGTCTTTGCATTGGCAGCACCGAGGTTCAGGGCTTCCCTCCGCACTTCCCTCCTGCCGTCTGAATTGTGCCAAATTGGCTGCGTTCCTTTGTGGACACCTCGCTGGACTTCTGTACCAGATGGTTGTGCAACGTTATCCCAGATCATAGGACATAGGACATAGGACATAGGATATTTATTGTCACGTACACCAATTGGTGTATTGAAATTTGACTTGCCATGCAGCACACAGTTAAAGACAACACTAAAGAATTAACAATGAACATAAAAACATCTCCCCACAATGGTTCCCACTGTGGGGGAAGGCGCAAAGTCCAGTCCCATCCCCATGTCCACCCATAGTCGGGAGAGTCCTCACAGTGGCTTGGGACACCTGGAACGGCCGCTTCCTTACCAGAGTCCGTGGTTTCCGAAGCCAACAAGGCCTCGCTGAATGGAAACTCAGCATCCCGGAGTTCCAGCACGGCGACCCAGGCAAGGTTTCGCCCGCTCTGCTCCACGATGCTGCACCAGCGCTGAGCCGCTGCCGAAGCCAAGGTTCTGGGCGGTGCCCTCAGGAAACGCCGCCCCAGGCCCGCTGGTAGGCCGCGAGGACGGGTCGAAGTTGCAGCCCGGAGAAAAGCTGCCTCTCCGACCAGGTAGGGACCGTGAAAAGTAGTTTCCCCCTTCCCCCACCCCCCCCCCCCCCCCACCCCACATAAAAAACACTAGAACTCCAAAACAAAACACTAAAACTCACTAAAAATAAAAGAAAGAAGTTAAAAAACAGACAGCTTCAGGCTGGGCAGCCATACCAACTGGATGGCGCCCCCTAACGAAAAAGGTAGGTTTCACCATTGGATTGGGTACAAAGTAAAGTACAACCTAATTCACTGAGAATATTTCACAGTAGGGAGGGGGGCCATTTTGAAAAAGTGGAGAGCTGGTGCCTGCCTCACCACTTCAGGACTTGCTGCCACTTTAATGTGACCGGATTTTAAAGCCACTGATTTCTTTCACTATTTTCACTGTAAAACAGGCGTGAAAAATGCTGATTTAAATGAGTTGAAGGCTATTGCCTCCGAACCTGATGAGACGCACGTTTACAACGTGGCTGACTTCAATATCATGAACACGATCATCGAAAGTCTCACCAAGACAGTGTGCACACGTGTGGAAGAACAGGACAAAGGGCTTAAAGGTATGGTGCTCTGTGTCTGTGCATTGCCTCAGTGTGGTTATATATTGGACGTATATTGTAACAACCGGAATATTGGCTGGAAATGCTTTAAAAAAACATGCTTGTTTTTTGTTTAGAAATTTAAGTGACTGTTTTGTAATTTATACAAGAGGAAAATGCATGTTTCTCTCTAATTCTCTCTTTCGCATCCACCTCTTCTCCCTCTTGGAACTTAAGACATGTTGATGGAACAGAATATAAAGTGTGTGAACTTTCTTACTCCTTTGTACATAGAACATGCTGTAGAAACATACAGCACAGGAACTGGCACCTCAGCCCACAATGTGTGTGCTGAACATGATGCCAAGGTAAACTAATCGGCGGCAGCTTGAGCCTCAACGGCAACGGGAGCCTCGGCGGCAATGGGAGCCTCGGTGGTGGTGGGGCCTCAGCAGCAACGGGAGCCTTGGTGGTGGTGGAGTGTGATGGGAGGTGAAGACAATACAGGAGTGGGGAGACCACCGTGAAGATCAATGGGGACCCGGTGTGGGTGGACTGCCATGAGGGATGGTGGGAGAACGAAGGGGGACCCCAGGTGAAGGAGGGAGGGCGGGCACTCTAGTTTTAGAATCCTCTGCCCCGGGGATAAAGGGCCTGTCCCACCAGCATGTGACTCCATGCAGTGAGCGCGACCAAACTGGAAGCAGGGGCCATGTGGAGGTCGGGTGATCCCCGTACAGGGCCGGTTCCACCAGCATGCGCCTGCATCCGGCGAGCGCAACCAAACCGCCACGGGGGCCGCTTGGAGGTCGGGTGAGTGGTGCAATGTGGAGCGAAGTTGGAGCAAAGTTGGAGCGAAGTCCGTGGGAAGTTCGCAAGGACAGAGAGGGACACACAGAGAAGGTCACGGAGGCACACAGAGAGAGGGTCACAGAGGCACAACGTGAGGCGGTGCGTAATGCGTCGAGACGGCTGCGGGCGACAGGCCGTTGCCGCTCGGAATTTTTGAACGCGGTCAGTTTTTCGAGCCCCGTGCAATGTCGAGACAAGCTCCGCACAACTCTATATGGCTCCGGCGATCGAAGTGGGACCGGCCCCGCGAGGCCGGACGGCTCAAGCGACCACGTTAGGTTGTGCTCACCGCATGGGTTCGCATGCTGATGGGACAGGCCCTTAAGTCTTTGTTTGTTTGTTTGTTTGTTTGTTCATTTGTTCCGGTGAAGGCGCTGTGCACACGGCAGCCAGACAACAGTCGCTTGTCCTTTTTTTGTTTTACACACTTTAATTTTGTTTTTTTTGGTGTACCTTGTGTGTTGTGACTGATGGCAGCCCATTTTCCCTCTGCGGATGAATGACGTTTTATTGTATAATATCGTATTTGCTTGCACATGATCCATATTCCTCCATTCCCTGATGAAGTCCTTTGCTAAACAGAAATTTAACTTTGTTGCTTTTGTAAGTTAAGTGAGGGGAACATTCTGGAAGCTGAGGAAAATAGTGTAGAAAGGACAGTGCCCTCCCTCGCACTCATCAACAGACAAATTGTGCCCCTATCTTGTTAGTTTAGTTTATTATGTGCACCGTGAAGTACAGTGAAAAGCATTTGTTGCGTGCTAACCAGACAGCAGAAAGCCATGGTTACACTCGAGCCAGGGAATTCACCACATCCCTCCCCATCTTGACGTTCCGGGATTAGGGAATTAAATTCAAGTCTCTGCACTTTTTGAATTTGTCTCTTTAACGATTGGCCACCATTTTATTGTTAACTCTGCTTCTTTCTCACCATTCTAGTCTGGCGTGGCCACAGTTCTAGGTTTTGCGGTACTTGCTGTGACTCATTGGGGCAGCTCTTATTTCCAAGCCGGTGGCTGTGGATTTCTACTCCCATCTCTGAGGCCTCAGCATAAATATTTTTTTCTCCTTTCTTTTTCTCCGGTGTCCTCGGGGGAATTCAGTTGATCGTTAGTAATACAACTGCTAACCCCATGGAAATCACAAGAGCACTGATAAAACTAAGATCTTTCCCAGTCAGTATCATTTAAGACTCAGCAGTCCCTGAATCCACTGGAGAGAGTTTTACACGTGAGAAGTAATTAGTTCTGACGAATCCTAATGGGAAAGAAAGACTTTATACAGCCTTAAATTACAGCTAGCTTGTTGAGTTATAGTGGCTGTTCTAAAGTAGAAAACTTGTCAGCTGATTTACACAGAGCAAGTTTTAGCCAACAGTATTGTGTAAATATGCGGCAGCAAAAGGGATGTTAAAACTCTGTGACATTAAAATTATTCTATTGCGCACCAACATCTCCTTAAAGCGGATGTGAGCTAAATATTTTCACAGGAACAAGCAGATACCCGGGGACTCAAAGTGTAGGATCATCAGTCTGAAGAAGAGTCTCGACCCGAAAATTCACCCATTCCTTCTCTCCAGAGATGCTGCCTGTCCCGCCGAGTTACTCCAGCTTTTTGTGTCAACGTCGGAGACTCAATCTGTTCATCAACCCATCGGGTTCTCTTCATCCCCACTGATCCCATCTGTCCATCGCAGTTTCTTTATCTGATTCCATTCTCCATCTTCCTTTCCCATCATGTTCTATCATCTGCAGCCCCTGGTTATCTCATTCTATCAGGTCCCAGCCCCTGTTGTTTTCTCCATCTGTCTCTTTACCATGCAACTCCACTCACTAATCCACCTTCCTCAGCTGGGTCCATTGCAAGTCAGGCTTTTCCCCACCCATCTCATCTCTCTATAATGCCTATTTGCGTTACGCTCTTTCAGTTCAGAAGAAGGTTCCTGACCCGAAACTTTGGCTGTCCATTTCCCTTCACGATGCTGTCTGGCCTGCTGAGCTCTTCCAGCAGTTTGTTTTATGCTACAAACAGGTACACAGTTTAACATCTCATCCAAAAGATAGCTCCTCTGACTGTGTGGCATTTGGGCAGTGTTGCAGGGGGGAGTTCTGTGCTTAGAGCCTTGAAATGGACTTGGACCCATGAACTTGAGATGTGAATGCAGCCCATTGATCAGCAGGTTTGCATGGGTGTGGTTTAGGGGGCAGTTGTTCATATTGAGCAACTTCAAGTTCAGGCTCCTCAGGCAGTCTTTGGCAAATGAAACACATGTGTGGAAGTTATCCTGAGATGGGATGTTGTGCATTAATGTGAAAACAGTAAATAGCCCATGACCACAGATTTCCTGCCTGCTGAATCTTTCCTTACCTGGGACAGATCCCACACAGATAACATGCACCAAGAAATCCTCCCCCACTGGATCAGGGGCTTTCCAAGTGTAATTAGCAAGGATGCCCCACTCTCCTTTCGAAATCATGTTTGCCATGGTCGCTTGGGGGAGATTGAAACCTCTCACGATTAACTGAAAGTTGGGATGGGTGTGGATAGAGTTGTAATGTTTTCTCTTCCAACTATCACGTAAAGACACAAAGTGCTGGAGTAACTCAATGGGTCAGACAGCATCACTGGAGAAGATGGATGGGTGACGTTTCGGGTCGGGGGCCCTTCTTCAGACTGATTGCAGCAGTGAGAGGAATGAAAGCTACTTATTTCTTTGCTGCCTGGCCCACTGAGCTACTGCAGCATTTTGTGTCTTTCTTGTGTAAACTAGCATCTGCAGTTCCTTGTTTCTACACTCTGTCCTTATCGCGCGATCATTTCCAGGGGGGTTGGAAACTGTAATGGTTATGTGAGCAACCATTGAGACAGCTGTACCTTTATTCAGAGCGGCAGAGAATTAATGCCACACAAGCCTGTCTCCAGGCCTCTCTGACCCGTAAAAGTGTTTGCGGCCCAGAGCTGTCTCCACCCCATTTTCACATCGCAATTTCCCTCCTAAATAAATCCCTCATGCTCAACTCAACCCCTCCCTCTGGGAGCTCCATATCTTCTGCTGGCTCTCTCGTGATATCTTGAACCTGGCACCAGGTATCACAAAGCGAGTTCAGAACATCCTCGAGAGGGAAGGTGAACAGCCGGTAGTAGTTTTGCACGTAGGCACAAACGACATCGGGAAGAACAGGAAGGAGGTTCTGCAACGCGAGTTAGAGAATTAGGAAGAAAACTGAAAAGCAGGACTTCTAGGGTGGTTATCTCTGGATTGCTTCCAGTACCTTGTGCTAGTGAGGACAGGAACAGGGAGATTGGGGATTGTAATGTGTGGCTGAAAGGCTGGTGCAGGGAGCAAGGATTTAGATTTATAAACCACTGGGATCTCTTCTGGGGTAGGGGTGACCTGTACAAAAGAGACGGGTTACACCTTAAATGGAGGGGAACCGACGTTCTGGCAGGCAGGTTTGCTAGGGATGCACGTGTGGGTTTAAACTAAATAGTGGGGGGGAGGGATTGACAAGTTGGGAGTATAAAGATGAGTTAAAGGGGAAGTGAGTACAGGAAAAGTTACACAAGTCTCCCAAATGAATGAGAAGGAAAGTTCGAGAACGGATAAGATAGTAAGGTTAGGGCCAATTGTAAGCGTTGTGAGAGGGGAGGTGAATACCGAACTCAAAGTGTTATAGAAGGAACTGCAGATGCTGGAAAATCGAGGGTACACAAAATGCTGGAGAAACTCAGCGGGTGTAGCAGCATCTATGGAGCGAAGGAGATAGGCAACGTTTCGGGCCGAAACCCTTCTTCAGACTGATGGGGGAAGGCGGGGGGAAGAAAGGAAAAAGGGGGAGGAGGAGCCCGAGGGCTGAGGGAGAGGTGGGAAGGGGAGGAGACAGCAAGGGTTAACAGAATTGAGAGAATTCGATGTTCATGCCAAGAGGATGCAGACCCCCCCAAGCGGAATATGAGGTTCTGTTCCTCCAATTTGTGGTGTTGCTCACTCTGGCCATTGAGGAGGCCCAGGACAGAGAGGTCGGATACGGAATGGGAGGGGGAGTTGAAGTGCTGAGCTACCGGGAGGTCGGGTTGGTTATTGCGGACCGAGCGAAGGTGTTCGGCGAAACGATCGCCAAGCTTCCACTTGGTCTCACCGATATAGATCAGCTGACATCTAGAGCAGCAGATGCAATAGACGAGGTTGGAGGAGGTGCAAGTGAACCTCTGTCGGACCTGGAAGGACTGCTTGGGTCCTTGAAAGGAGTGGAGGGGGGAGGTAAAAAGACAAGTGCAGCATCTCTTGCGGTTGAAAGGGTTAGGGTTATTTCCACACACCTTGACTCCATGCCCATAGCTACGCCTTGTGTTTGGAGGAAATGGGAGGAGTCAAAAGAGAAGTTATTGAGGGTAAGGAATGTGTGGAGGCGATGGAGAGTGCCTGAGGTGTCTTGAACATAGGTGGGGAGGGATTTAACCAAAGGGCATAGGATGGAGTCAAGGTATGTGGAAATACAAGGCGTAGCTATGGGCACACGCATGGGCCCCAGCTACGCCTGCCTCTTTGTCGGGTACGTTGAACAATCCTTGTTCTCGGTGTACCAGGGCCCCATCCCCGACCTCTACCTCCGTTACATCGATGACTGCTTTGGTGCTACCTCCTGCACCCACACACAACTGACTGACTTCATCCGTTTCACCACCAACTTCCATCCAGCACTCAAATACACCTGGACCATTTCCGACATTCCCTACCATTCCTTGACCTCATCATTTCCATCGCAGGGGATACACTCCTGACCGACATCCACTACAAACCCACTGACTCCCACGGCTACCTGGACTACTCTTCCTCCCACCCTGCTTCCTGTAAGGACTCCATCCCCTATTCCCAATTCCTCCGTCTACGCTGCATCTGCTCCCAGGATGAGGTGTTCCACACCAGGGCATCACAAATGTCCTCATTCTTCAGAGAACGGGGATTCCCCTCCCCCGCTATAGTTGAGGCTCGCACCAGGGTCTCCTCCGTACCCTGTAACACTGCCCCCTCTCCCCATCCCCCCAGTCACAATAAGGGTAGAGTCCCCCTGGTCCTCACCTTTCACCCCACCAGCCGGCACATACAACACATAGTCCTCCGCCAGTTTCGCCATCTCCAACGTGACCCCACCACTTGCCATATCTTCCCATCTCCCCCCCATCTGCCTTCTGCAAAGACCGCTCCGTCCACAACTCCCTTGGTAATTCTTCCCTTCCCTCCCGCTCCACCCCTTCCCCGGGCACTTTCCCTTGCAACTGCAAGAGATGCTACACTTGTCTCTTTACCTCCCCCCTCCACTCTTTTCAGGGATCCAAGCAGTCCTTCCAGGTCTGACAGAGGTTCACCTGCACCTCCTCCAACCTCGTCTATTGCATCCACTGCGCTAGATGTCCGCTGATCTACATCGGTGAGACCAAGCGGAGGCTTGGCGATCGTTTCGCCGAACACCTCCGCTCGGTCCGCAATAACCAACCCGACCTCCCGGTGGCTCAGCACTTCAACTCCCCCTCCCATTCTGTATAGAAACATAGAAACATAGAAAAATAGGTGCAGGAGTAGGCCATTCGGCCCTTCGAGCCTGCACCGCCATTCAATGTGATCATGGCTGATCATCCAACTCAGTATCCCGTACCTGCCTTCTCTCCATACCCCCTGATCCCTTTAGCCACAAGTGCCACATCTAACGCCCTCTTAAATATAGCCAATGAACTGGCCTCAACTACCTTCTGTGGCAGAGAATAGTAAGATTGAACGAGAACTTACCAGTTCGAAGGTTGATCTGTATTTCATGAGGAGTTGCGGTGAGGGATTTCGTGAAGAGCCCGCCGGCACGCATGCACGACATTCTTCAAAGTAGCGGTGTGGAATCACAGAAACAACAACAGAAATGACTTGGCATAGTAAGATTGAAGAGACTCTAATTACCAGTTGAGTATGATCGAGGGCTGGGAGCGGAGGGCACGAAATCCCTCACCGCAACTCCTCATGAAATACAGATCAACCTTCGAACTGGTAAGTTCTCGTTCAATCTTACTATTTCATTTCGGAGTCACGTGAGTGACTTCGTGAAGACTTCAAAGCTTCTGTGATTACACGCCCTGGACCACGTCCATGCTGATACACCACTAGCAAGGATGGATGGGAGAAACAAGCTGCTGAAACTGGTTATACTGAAAAACAAAAAGAATATTTATTAACACAAAGCAAAAACCCCTTATTCGGGGACATTCCCACGTTCTTGACCTGCGTTCAGCACGGCCTCCGCGAACTGTAGGGGAGCAGCAACAGGCTTATTGTAGAATCGCTGGAACACAGCTTCATTTGCCCATCCTGCTGTGGCGAGAATATGGTCCATGGGCATCTCCATGACCCTCGCCGCCGACGTTGATGCAGCCCTGGTGGAGTGAGACTTGAACACATTAGTGTCAATACCTGACTTACCCAAGACGATCCGGAGCCACCTGGATATCGTCTGGACTGTCACTCGATGGTGAGGTCTTTTGTGAGTGACAAGCAGGTATTTCTCCATTCCTCTGATGCGTCTCGTCACCTTGACATAGTGACGGATATGAGTGGCTAAACATAGCCTAGCATCTGCGGGGTATGCCGGAAACTTCAGCTGCAGCCCTGTGCACCCAGGTCTATGCTGCTTTAGTAGCTCATCAATAAAGAAGACTACTTCTCCAGGGGTAGAGGTCATCCTGTCAATACGGAGTTTATGTAGCGTCTGTACCCTCTGTGCTGAAGTCAGCGCTAGTAACATCACCAGTTTCATGGTGAGTTTGTCCAGCTGTAACCCTTGCATGGGTGACCACGTCCTGAGCAGGGTTAGTACATCCCTGACATCTCAGGTGATGTTATAGCGTGGTGTAGGCGGATTCATGTTGAATATACCCCGCATGAGTCTGGACACTAGCCTGTTGGATCCTACCTCAATCTTGAGGTAGAATGAAGCGCACTCCTGGCGCTGTTGATGGCACTGTAACTTAAGTGTTCATCGTGGTGCAACCCCGCGAGGAATTCCAGGACGTCGGCTATGGATACATCGTCATATGTGATGCGAGAGCGGCTGCAGTAGGCTTCCCATTTTGCGATGTGGGAGAGGTATCTTCGCCTGGTCGACTCTCGGCACAATGCCCCAATGGTGTCCATAGTTCGGGTTGAGAGGCCATACTGCAGCAATGGCCTGGTTAGAAACTGCAAGCCAGTAAATTTAAATAGCTATGGCAGGGATGTGGCTCCCCTGACACAGGGTGAGTAACCAATTGCGGGCAACCCTCTAAAGGGACCCAGGGTTGACTGATCATGTCAAAAACCACCGGATACCAAGGCTGCGTGGGCCAGTCGGGTATAATAAGAATGCCCCGAGCGGCATCCATCTTGATTTTTTGCAATACCCGACTGATGAGGCAAAACGGGGGGAATGCGTAGAAAAACCACTTCCCCCAGTCTAGCGAGAATGCATCCATCGCCAATGCCCCAGGATCTGGTTCCCATGAAACGTATGTTGGTACCTGATGGTTCAACCGTGACGCAAAGAGGTCGATATCCGGTTGACCAAATTTGGCTGTAATTTTGGCAAAAATTTGAGGATGCAACATCCATTCGATATTGTCATTAAACTTGCGTGACCTGGTGTCCGCCACAGTATTAAGCGTACCTGGCAAATAGGTAGCTGAAACTCAAATATCCCTGTCAATACACCAGAGCCAAATTGTATTAGCCAATTTATCACATGAAATTGACCTGGTACCGCCCATATGGTTTAAATATGCCACCGCCGTGGTATTGTCTATTTGGATACGGACATGAGCACCAATGAGATTGGAACAATAAGTCCGAAGTCCGTGAAATGCTGCAAGCAGCTCCAAATAGTTTATCCCTTGTGATAGCAACATGCTAGATTCAAGGGTGTCCCACCTGCCCCCACAACTAGAACAGTTATCCGTAGCTCCCCAGCCCTGGGAGCTCGCGTCGGTTTGCAAGTATACCATCGGATTGGGCACAATAATGGGTTTGAATGAGCTACCAATATTGCACACCCACCATTGTAGCTCAATCTTAGCTTTAGGAGGCAGCCGCATTGGTCTGTCAAAATGACCGGCGTTCTGTTTTAACGCGGCAATCTTGGCTCTTTGCAAATTTTGATAATGCAAAGGCCCGTATTGGGCTGCTGGAAACAATGCTATGATTTTGCCAATCACCTTAGCTGTTTGCCTAATTGATGGTATACTGGCGCAGGTTAGATCCTGACATGCTTGGGTGACATCCCCAACCTTGTTAGTTGGTATGGTGGCCCTCATACGATTGGAATCCACCGTGAACCCCAGATAATCCATCACCTGGGAAGGGTAGAACTTTGACTTGTCTGGATGGACAATAAACCCCAGCCGCTAAAAAATCGCGACAGTGGCCGAAACTGCTCGTTCAGCTGCCTCCAGGGTTTTGCCAATAATCAGGATATCATCCAAATAGGCCATTACGATATGCTGCTGCTTTCTTAATTGGGCCATAATAGGTTTTAGTAATTTAGTAAATAGTCTAGGGGCTGTAGTAAGCCCATTTGGCAAAGCCCTGTATTGCCAGAGCTGACCCATCCAAACAAACTTTAAGAACTTCCGGTGATGTTTCCGAATGGATACAGAATAGTACGCATCTTTTAAATCAATGCATGCCATAAAGCAGCCATGCGAAATCAACGATTTGGCTGTCTCAAAAGTGTCCATTTTAAAATGGGTGTATGTTACAAAAGTATTCAGCTGGGTCAGATCAATAATCACTCGACAACCTCCATCCTTTTTTGGTCTAGTGAAGATATTGGAGACAAATTCAATATGCTCATGCATAGTTTTTTCTATCACGCCTTTTTGTTCTAATCGTAAAATTTCAGCTGAGCCTGCTGCCTGTTCAACGGCAGACAGCGTAAACTTCCGATTAGGCATATGCTGGGATGAAGGAATGTCCCCGTTAATAAACTCAATAGTATGACCCCGAATATTCTGTAAAATAAACTCATCTGAAGTAACAGTCCCCCATGCCTCAGAAAAGAAACGGAGTCGCCCGCCAACATGTGACGTTAAAGGAACAGAGAAAAGAAAACCAGACCGCCTCACCTCCATGGTTACCATGTTTGGTTGGTCGTGGAGTTGCTGGGTTGGGCTGATATTGGGGTGTCTTCATTTTCCACTGGGGCCGCTGCGGTCCTGGCCCCAAAAAAGACCGCTGCTGCTGGGCCTGTTGATAGCGATACGGCACTGAAGTATATGTTCTGGTTGTTGTAGCAACCGAGCTTCGTGGCCGGGCAAGTTGAGCTTTCGGGGCCGACGGCCTGGGGGCGATCTGTGACCGCATGAGTCCCACCGTCTTGGCTTGCTCATCGAGCTCTTTGACCCTCTTCGGGAGGTCTTCTCCGAAGAGCTGTCGGGGCGGCGGTGGCGGTGGTGGTTTGCACAACCCAGCAAACTTTGGGTTGAGTGACGGGCGGATGCTGTGTTTGCGGAAGGCATTGATCTCATGTTGGGTGGCACATAACAGTGCCAATGCATCCTCCTGGTCTAGATTAAGATCTTCCCCATCGACCGACCGTGCAAAGGCGGTAATACCGGCTGTGAGGAGTTTCAGGATCCACTGGAGCTTCAGCTCCTGATGTCGGATAGCCACGCCGATGTTGCCCCATATGGGCGTATTGACCACAGGCACATTAAGGGCATTTCAGTTAGACGGAGGTTTGTGGCGATGGATAGCCCGAGAGAGGACTTCCTCCTGGAGCTGATGGTTTGTGAGGAAATCCACCGTGGCAGCCAGCTTGGGGTTGAGAGGAAGCCCAGTTGTGAGTGGGGCAGCGAACTTCGCCGCCACATCGAGAAGATCTTCCGGCGGCGGCTCCGACGGAGATGGTGTAGGGTCAACAAATCCTTCCTCTTCTGGCTGTTCGAAACTGGTGATGGAGGCTGGTGAGACTGCCCTGTGCCTGTCGATGCTGGACGCTTGCTGCTGCTGATTGTGTAGCAGGAGCTCCAGTAGCCGCTCCATACGGTCAATACGCCCGCCACCCTGAACACTCGGGTGGTCGGAGTCCTCCGGCTCAGAAAAATTGCCAGGGCTCCTGTCATCGGCCCGCACCTCGTCGAGGTGATCTCGGTGCCGGTAGATGTCGCTGCCAGCCGCCGAAGCGAAACCGCGCGATTCCCGCGCGGGAGATGTGTTCAACCGCCTCCGTTTAGCAGGAGCGGAAGCCGCTGCCACGAAGGGCAAAAGCGGCTGGGAGTCGGCACCAGCTGAAGCATGGTGATCCGACGCCCGCGCGGGCTTGCCGGCTGCCCACATCGTGGACCTTGCCGACGCATGGTCTCGTCCTCCCATCCATGGGGGACTCGGCGACCGAGGCGGGACCCTACCCAAGCCCCCCGTCCCGGCGTCGGGGTTTGGGGGTTGGATGCTAGACCTCACCATAGACCTGGGTCCCGCCGTTGCATCAGACCGCAGCTCGGCGGCAGGTGATGCCTTAGCCCGTGAAGGGTTAGGCTTACGGGCTCCTCCCCTGCCCTTCCTCGGAGGGCTGGGGGAGGGGGGCCGTACAGCTGCACGCGACCCCTTGCCCGAGGTTGCCAACGGGCCCGCTGGTGACCTGAATGCTGCAGCAGGGTCCACCTGCTCTGGTGGCACCCCGCTGTCCTCCTCCACGAACTCCTCCCCGGAGCTGTGGTGAGTTAGCGGGTCCGGATCTGCAGGAACAGGATTCTCCGGTTTCCCCGCCTTCCTCCCGGCCCCAGGTGTAATCGATAATGAGGGCGCCGGGACAGATGGCCGACGACTTCGACCGGACATCTTCTCCGTACTCCCAATCCACGTCCTTGCTGAAAGAAAACAGACAACAAGGACGAACCAACTGAAGGTTAGTGTCACTCACCCAGGTGGTTCCTTATGAAGGGTTGGCGGGGAGCGCACCCCACCGCCAGCCGTCGGCAACAATGCGTTGTGACGATATGTCGCGCATGCGTGCCGGCGGGCTCTTCACGAAGTCACTCACGTGACTCCGAAATGAAATTCCAGAGACTCACCACTCTCTGTGTAAAGAATGTTTTCCTCATCTCGGTCCTAAAGGAATTCACCCTTATCCTTAGACTGTGACCCCTTGTTCTGGACTCCCCCAACATCGGGAACAATCTTCCAGCATCTAGCTTGTCCAACCCCTTAAGAATTTTTTAAGTTTCTATAAGATCCCCCCTCAGTCTTCTAAATTCCAGCGAGTACAAGCCGAGTCTATCCAATCTTTCCTCATATGAAAGTCCTGACATCCCAGGAATGAGTCTGGTGAATCTTCTCTGTACCCCCTCTATGGCAAGGATGTCTTTTCTCAGATTTGGAGACCAAAACTGTATGCAATACTCCAGGTGTGGCCTCACCAAAACCCTGTACAACTGCAGTAGAACCTCCCTGCTCCTATACTCAAATCCTTTCGCTATGAATGCTAACATACCATTTGCTTTCTTCACTGCCTGCTGCACCTGCATGCCTACTTTCAATGACTGGTGTACCATGACACCCAGGTCTCGTTGCATCTCCCCTTTTCCTAATCTGCCACCATTCAGATAATAGTCTACCCTCATGTTTTTGCCACCAAAGTGGATAACCTCACATTTATCCACATTATACTGCATCTGCCATGCATCTGCCCATTCACTCAGCCTATCCAAATCACCCTGCAGCCTTCAAGCATCCTCTTCACACCTAACACTACCCCCCAGCTTGGTGACATCTGCAAATTTGGAGTGGTTGCTTTGAATTCCCTCATCCAAATCATTAATATATATTGTAAATAGCTGGGGTCCCAGCACTGAGCCTTGCGGTATGCGGTATGTGACCTCTCTGTCCTGGGCCTCCTCCATGGCCAGAGTGAGCAACACCGCAAATTGGAGGAACAGCACCTCATATTCCACTTGGGGAGTCTGAATCCTCTTGGCATGAACATTGAATTCTCTCAATTCTGTTAACCCTTGCTGTCTCCTCCCTTCCCATCTCTCTCTCAGCCCTTGGGCTCCTCCTCCTCCTTTTTCCTTTCTTCCCCCCGCCTCCCCCCACCCCCCCCCCACCCCCCCCCCCCACCCCCCCCCCCCCCATCAGTCTGAAGAAGGGTTTCGGCCCGAAACGTTGCCTATCTCCTTCGGTCCATAGATGCTGCTGCATCCGCTGAGTTTCTCCAGCATTTTGTGTACCACCAAAGTCAAAGTGTTGTATATGAATGTGTGAAGTATAAGAAATAAAGTAGACGCGCTTGAGGCTCAGTTAGAAATTGGCAAGTATGATGTTGTGGAAATTACAGAGACATGGCTGCAAGAGGGCCAGGGCAGGAACTGAATATTTAAGGGTATACCTCCTATCGAAAAGACATACAGGTGGGCAGAGAGGGTGGGGTAGCTATGTTGGTGAGGAATGAAATTCAGTCCCTTGCAAGGGGTGACATTGAAACAGGAGATGTGGAGTCAGTATGGATAGAACTAAGGAATTGTAAGGGTAAAAAGACCCTAATGGGACTTATCTACAGGCTCCCAAACAGTAGCCTGGACATAGGGCACAAGTTGAATCAGGAGTTAAAATTGGCATGTAGTAAAGGTAATGCTATGGTGGCTATGGGAGATTTCAACATGCAAGCAGACTAGGAAAATCATGTTGGTACTGGACCCCAAAAAAGGGAGTTTGGAGAGTGCCTCTGTGATGGATTCTTAGAGCAGTTTGTGCTGGAGCCTATCAGGGAGAAGGCAATTCTGGATTTAGTGTTGTGTAATGAACCGGATTTGATAAGGGAACTTGAGGTTAAGACCATTTGGAGGTAGTGACCATAATATGGTACGTTTTAATCTCCAATTTGAGAGGGAGAAGGGTAAATCGGAGGTGTCCGTGTTACAGTTGAACAAAGGGGACTATGGAGCGATGAGGGAGGAGCTGGTCAAGGTTGACTGGAAAGATACCCTAGCAGTGATGACAGTGGAACAACAATGGCAGGTATTTTTGAGAATAATACAGAAGGTGCAGGATCAGTTCATTCCAAAGAGGAAGAAAGATTCCAAGGGGAGTAAGGGGCGACTGTGGCTGACAAGGGAAGTCAGGGACAGTATAAAAATAAAAGAGAAGAAGTACAACATAGCAAAGATGAGCAGGAAGCAAGACAGTTGGGTAATGTTTAAAGAGCAACAGAAGATAACTAAAAAGGCAATGCGGGGAGAAAAGATGAGGTACGAAGGTAAGCTAACCAAGAATATAAAAAAAGGATAGTAAAAGCTTCTTTTACTGAAGAGGAAAAAATTAGTTAAGACCAAAGATGGACCTTGACGACTGAAAAAGGTGAATTTATTATGGGGAATATGGAAATGGCAGATGACTTGAACAGGTACTTTGGATCCGTCTTCACTAAGGAGGACACAAACAATCTTCCAGATGTACTAATGGCCAGAGGATCTGGGGTGATGGGGGAACTGAAGGAAATCCACATTCGGCAGGAAATGGTGCTGGGTAGACTGATGGGACTGAAGGCTGATAAATCCCCAGGGCCTGATGGTCTGCATCCCAGGGTACTTAAGGAAGTGGCTCTAGAAATCGTGGATGCATTGGTGTTCATTTTCCAATGTTCTATAGATTCAGGATCAGTTCCTGTGAATTGGAGCGTGGCTAATGTTATTCCACTTTTTAAGAAAGGCGGGAGAGAGAAAACAGGGAATTATGGACGAGTTAGCCTGACATCGGTGGTGGGGAAGATGCTGGAATCAATTATAAAAGATGAAATAGCGGCATATTTGGATAGCAGTAACAGGATCGGTCCAAGTCAGCATGGATTTATGAAGGGGAAATCATGCTTGACTAATCTTCTGGAATATTTTGAGGATGTAACTAGGAAAATGGACAAGGGAGAGCCAGTGGATGTAGTGTACCTGCACTTGCAGAAAGCATTTGATAAGGTCCCACATAGGAGATTAGTGGGCAAAATGAGGGCACATGGTATTGGGGGTAGAGTGCTGACATGGATATAAAATTGGTTGGCAGACAAAAAACAAAGAGTAGGGATTAGCGGGTCCCTTTTAGAATGCCAGGCAGTGACTAGTGGGGTACCGCAAGGCTCGGTGCTGGGACCGCAGCTATTTACAATATACATCAATGATTTAGATGAAAGGATTCAAAGTACCATCAGCAAATTTGCAGATGACACAAAGCTGGGTGGCAGTGTGAACTGTGAGAAGGATGCTATGAGAATGCAGGGTAACTTGGACAGGTTGGGTGACTGGGCAGAAGCTTGGCAGATGCAGTTTAATGTGGGTAAATGTGAGGTAATCCACTTTGGTAGCAAAAACAGGAAGGCAGATTATTACCTAAATGGTGTCAAGTTGGGAAAAGGGAAAGTACAATGGGATCTGGGTGTCCTTGTTCATCAGTCAATGTAAGTACGCATGCAGGTACAGCAGGCAATGAAGAAAGCGAATGGCATGTTGGCCTTCATGACAAGAGGAGTTGCGTATAGGAGCAAAGAAATCCTTCTGCAGTTGTACAGGGCCATACCTGGAGTATTGTGTTCAGTTTGGTCCCCCAATTTGAGGAAGGACATTCTTGCTATTGAGGTAGTGCAGCATAGGTTCACAAGGTTAATTCCCGGGATGGCGGGACTGCCATATGTGAAAGAATGGAGCGGCTGGGCTTGTATACTCTGGAATTTAGAAGGATGAGAGGGGATCTTATTGAAACATATAAGATTACAAACGTTTGGACACGCTAGAGGCAGGAAACATGTTCCTGATGTTGGGGGAGTTCAGAACCAGGGATCACAGTTTAAGAATAAGGGGTAAGGCATTTAGAACGGAGATGAGGAAACACTTTTTCACTCAGTGAGTTGTGAGTCTGTGGAATTCTCTGCCTCAGAGGGCGGTGGAGGCTGGTTCTCTGGGTACTTTTAAGAGGGAGCTTGATAGGGCTCTTAAAGATAGCGGAGTCAGTGGATATGGCGAGAAGGCAGGAACGGGGTACTGATAGTGAATGATCAGCCATGATCACATTGAATGGCGGTGCTGGCTCGAAGGGCCGAATGGCCTACTCCTACACATATTGCCTATTGAGAAAGAGGTTTCCTCTGAATTCCTGACTGGGTTTATTGATGACTGTCCTCTGTTGGTGGCCCTTTGTTTGGCTGCCCCATAAAATATCTTCCACACATGATAATCATATGAACCATTACTTATCCCGCTCCCTTTCAAAAAATAAATTGCATCAGCTCATTTGCTCAAATAAATTGCATCAGCTATACAATGGTGGCCATCGGGAAAGTTGGGGTAAGGTGTTTAAAATTATGAACGACAGGTTGGATTTGTTTTCCTTGCAGTTGAAGAAACTTAGGATGTGGTGGGGCCCTGTTAGAGGTCAACAGAATTATGACAGCCACGTTCTCTTCTTGCTGCTACCATCGGGAAGCTGAGAAGTGTCACCGCCATGTTGAAGAGCAGTTTCTGCCCATCGGCCATTAGGCTCTTGAACCGCTCTGCAGAACATTAACGACAATCTTACTTCAGCACCAAACTACTACAAACATTGGATACTTTGGGTTACATTCTCATATTCTGATTTACGGAGAATATCTGCTATATGTTTATTATGTACGTTTATTTGATTTATTGTTGCATTTAATGTGCCTGTAAACTTGCAGCAGGTACGAATTTCAATGTTCCGGATCCAATGCATATAACAATAAAACACACAATCTCTCTCACTCGCCCTCCGTCTCAAGCTCCGCCTCTCGCTCTCTCTCGCGCTCTCTCTCTTGCTCTCTCTTGCACTCTCATGCTCTTTTTTTTCCCATTCCAAGGACTTTATTCAACAATTGCATATTACAATGTATCAAAAGTACCTAAACGTTCAATGGTCCCAATACACATCAAGCAATCATTATAGTCCAATGGTGCAATCTTTATCTACCCCCCGTGGCGACCAGCGTTCACGTAAGGCCTCCAGAGTCCCCGTGGACACCGTATGTTCCCTCTCCAGGGACACGGGAGCATGAACGTAGGCTCGGAAGAGGGGCAGGCAGCTGACTCTGGTGTGACCATCGAACGCCCGCTGCCTGTCGGTTTGTTCCTGGACCTCGCCTAGATGGCGAATGGCCATCTTGGCCAGGCCCAGGAACAAACCGGCAAGGAGATCCCACCTTCCTGATCGGCACTTACCCACTCCCTGCCCTGTGCCCAAACACCAGGATCGTGGGACTAAAATGCAACCAAAACTTGAGGAGCAGCCCCTTCAGATATTCGTACAGGGGCAGCAACCTCTCACACTCCATATACACGGAGAACAGGGTGAACCAACTCAAAATTGCACACCACGGCTCTGTGCAACACTCTTTACCCCAGATCCCCGATGTAAAGTGGGAGGACTCCCTTGTAGAGTGACCTCCACTGGGGATCGTCCCTGCTGTCAGTTGGTAACACGGACCGCCATAGTGTGTCCGGACAGAAGACAAAAGCGAGGAGGTGTAGAGTGTGCAGGAGCATCCTGTACAGTACACATCTCTCCGTGTCAGGGAACATCTGGGAATCTCGTAAAGGCGGCTCATGTTGTGTGGGGCCGGCCCTCTGAAAATATTCTGGAGCCTGGGCCCGATGAGCAATTCCGGCGGAGCGGGGGTAAGCTCGGTCAGAATAGCTCCGAGCACACGCCCCTCCTCGACACCCACCGTGACTGGATGAGGACTGGCCCCCTCGCAGTTACAACACCCACCTCCCTCTGAGGAGCAACACGCTGTCTGAAGATGACCAGATTCCTCACTCTTGACACATCACGGTAGAAGCTAAGCAGACCCCATGTGGCGGGTTGACTGATGCCCCCCTTAGGCAACGGCTCTGGCGAAAACAATAACGTGCCACTATTTCAATCAATCATTTAATCAATCAATCACATACACAATAAAGTGCAGTGAAATGAACTTGCCAGCAGCGGTGCAATAAAAAGAATATACAATAACATTTTAACACAAACACCCACCACAGCATTCTTCACTGGTGGAAGGAACAAAGTACTGTCAGTCCTCCTCCATTGTTCCTCTGTGGCCGGGGCCATAAACCTCCGCAGTCGCCGCTGCGGGCGGACAGATGTACAGGGCTCTCGTCTGGAAGGTAAGCCCCGAATCGGTGCTTCCATACCGGAGACCGCGGTTTCAAGATGACGTGGGCCGAAGGCCATTGGTCGGAGCTCTTCTCCAGGGATTCCCGGTGAGGGATCCCGCTCCGGGTGGTCAGTAAGTAATTCCCCGCCACGCCCGCGGCTAGAAGTTCCGCAGACCGGGGCTTCAGATGTTGTAGGCCGCGGGCCAGCGATCGTAAATAGTCCACGCTGCGTCCACTGCTGAAGCTCCGGGCCCGACTCCGGGAAAGGCTGCACCGTTGTGTTGGACCACTAGGGCGGCGACATGGAAAAAGTCGCCTCTCCGTGGAGGAGGCGACAGAAAGTGGAGGAGGTGGCCAAAATGAGAGAGCACAGGTTTAAGGTGGGGAGTGGGTGGATTAATCTGGGTTGGTTGCAATCTGGGACACACTGCCTGAGGGGGTGGAGGAGGCAGAGACTCTCACAAAATTGAAAATGTTTCTGGATGTGCATTTGAACTGCCCATGGTGAATGGAGTTGGTGCAGATAACTACCCAATGGCTGGCATAGACATGGTGGCCAAAGGGCGTGTACCTGTATTTTAGTGACTCCATGACTTTATTGAAATAGATCTAGAGAAATATCCCATTGTAAAGAATTGAAGAACTCGGGCTTATAGAAAATAATTAGTGGAAAAGGTGAGAATTACATTTGGAAAAAACTGTTATTATGTAGAGTGGTTATGATCTGGGGTGAATGGAGTACAGGTTGAAGTAGAGGTAGATTTAACTGTTGCATCCAGGTGAGTTGGAGAAGTATCTGAACGGAAAGAATTTGTAGGACGGCGTGGAGAGGGTGGGAGAGTGGAACAATTTGAATTCCTCTTGGTGGAGTGTGTATAGAGTTGATGGATTGAGTTGCCTCTCCTGCGATGTACCAAAGGGTCTTATGAAGTATGCACTTGAGAAATGATAATGGTCCAAAATAACCCTTCAGATGAATTACCGAGACGAGAATGAAAAAGGAAAACATTGGCTGAACATTCAAAGACCTGACGTGAGTAATGTGACTATGGCTGCGTGCATGGACTTTTTACCTTCTCCCCGTGACAGTGTGGTTTTTCTCCAGGTGCTCCGGCAGGTTTGTAGGTTAATTGGCTTTTGTAAATTGTTCCTAATGTGTAGGATAGAATAGTAAGATTAAATGAGAACTTACCAGTTTGAAGTTTGATCTTTATTTTATGAGGAGTTACGATGAGGGATTACGTGAAGACCTCGCCAGCACGCATGTGCGACATTCTTCAAAGCAGTTGTGTGAAATCACAGATACCAACGTAGACTATATAGTAAGATAAGAGAGAACTTTCATACCAGTTGAACTTTATAATTGAGGGCTTTGGGAGCGGAGGGCACGTAATCCCTCATCGTAACTCCTCATAAAATAAAGATCAAACTTCAAAGTGGTAAGTTCTCATTTAATCTTACTATTTTATTTTCGGAGTCACGTGAGTGACTACGTGAAGATTTCAAAGCTCTGTGATTTCATGCCCTGGAACGAGTCCATGCTCACACACTGCCATGCTGGGAAAAAAGGAGGATGAACGTATTTTGGACATGACACTGTGCTGAAAAACAAAGAAGGGATTTATTCATACCAAAATAACATATCCCCACATTGGGTAATTTATTTTGCAGAACTCAAACTTTTCCCTGCAAATGTGTCAGGAGCGGCCACGGGTTTCTTATAGAAGCGTTGGAAAGTCTTTTCATTGCTCCAACCCGCTGTGGCCAGGACGTGGTCCATGGGTACTTCCATCATCCTAGCCGCCGATGTAGATGCAGCCCTAGTGGAGTGAGATTTGAAAACATTAGTATCCACCCCCGCTGCATCTAACACCACCCTTAACCATCTTGATATGGTTTGCACTGTGACTTTGTGATGAGGCCATCTATGGCTTATAAGTAAAGCTCTCTCCGTGCCCTTAGAGTCTTAGTGACTTCTATATATTGCAATATAAGTGTGATGATGCAGAGTCGAGTATCTGCAGGATAGGCCTGAAATTCTAATTTTTGGCCAGATGAACCGGGTCGGTCTTGTTTTAATAATCCCTGTATGAGAAAAGTTATCTTGCCATTGGTGATACTCATGGCGTCCATACTTAATTTGTGTAGGGACTGGACCCGTTGTGCTGTTACAAGTGCCATGATCATTACCATCTTATATGTGAGTTTGTCCAAGGTGAGCCCCGTTATGGGTGTCCATCCTCGTAACATAGTCAAGACTATGCTTATGTCCCACGTATGGTTGTATCTGGGCCTAGGGGGATTGGAGTTAAATATTCCCCTCATTAGTTTAGACACTAATGGGTGTGATCCTATTGCCAGATGATCACTCCCTCTGCCCAGATAATTTGATTGAGCACTCCTTGCACAATTGATAGCACTGTAACTTAATCCTTCATCGAAGTGAAGGGTAGCCAGAAACTCCAGTACTTCCGTGATGGTGGCTGTTTCATAAGTAGTGTTCGTCGTGGTACAGAACACTTCCCATTTCCTGACATACGTCAGGTACTGTCTTCTGGTGGACTCCTTGCACGATGCTAAGATGGCATTTATCGTTCTGTCGGAGAGTCCGTATCCCAGAAATGGTCTTTTCAGAATCTGAAAATTAATAGATCCATGCGGCCATGACACGGATGACTATCCCCTGTAACGGGATGTACCAACAAACTAGGTTGTTTGTTTATCCAGATGCAGGGCTCTGTGGCCATCTTCTGTACTGCTGGGAACCATGGTTGGGCAGGCCAGTCGGGACCATCCAAAATACTCTTGTCTAATTTTCTGCAAGACCCGACTGATGAGGCAGAAGGGGGGAAATGCATAGCGGAACAAATCCCCCCAATGTAGCGAGAAAGCGTCCATTGCTACTGCCCCTGGGTCTGGTTCCCAAGCAACATATGTTGGAAGTTGGTGATTTAGTCTGGATGCAAAAAGGTAAATATCTGGTGTCCTATAACGTTCTATAATATCTGTAAACACTTTCCGATCCAACATCCATTCTATGTTGTCATTGAATTTACGTGATCTGGTGTCTGCCACTGTATTTAGCTTACCTGGAAGGTAAGTGGCTGAGATCCAAATCTCTCTTTGCAGACACCAGTGCCAGATATTCATCACATGATATCGACTTTATTCCACCCATATGATTAATATAGCCCACCACTGTGATATTATCAATTTGTAATCTTACATGCAACTGGTGCATATCTGAACAGTAGGCCCTGAGTTCATGAAATGCTCCCAGCATTTCTAAATAATTAATCCCTAATGTTTTGAATAGGGTTAACTCTTGTGCGCTCCATCTGCCTCCGCAACTTGTGGTGGTATTAGTTGCTCCCCAACCTTTAGCACTGGCATCAGTCTGTAATGTAACCGAGGGATTCATGACAGTGATGGGGTTAGAACAAAACTGAGCATTTTCTATCCACCAATTTAATTCGGATTTTGCCTTCCCTGGTAGTTTCATAGACCTGTCAAAATGGCCTGCATGATTTTTGAGAGCTAAGATTTTTGCTCTTTGAAGGTTTTGATAATGGAGTGGTCCAAATTGTGCTGCTGGAAATGCAGCCACTATTTTCCCAATCACTCTGGCTACTTGCCGTATGGATGGTTCCCTGATGCCAGTGAGGCTTCTGCATACTTCTATCAAGTCCACCACTTTGTTAGGTGGCAAGGTGATAGACATTAGCACAGAGTCGATAGTGAACCCCAAATAATCCATGGTAGTGGAGTGTTCCAATTTTGATTTATCTGGATGTATGATAAATCCCAGCTTTTGAAAAAGATGTTTTGTGGCTAGAACTGCCAATGTAGCCATCTCTAAATTCTCACCTACAATGAGGATATCATCAAGGTAGGCCATAACAATATGGTTATGTTTGCTTAAATAAGCTAAAGTTGGTTTTAATATATTTGTAAACAATCTGGGTGCTGATGATAACCCATTGGGTAAGGCTTTGTACTGCCATAACTGTCGCATCCAGATAAATTTTAGGTATTTCCTATGATCCTTGTGTATAGGTACTGAATAGTACGCATCTTTAAGATCGATGCAAGCCATGTAGTACCTTTCAGATATTAGCTGTTTAGCTGTGACAGATGTGTCCATCTTGAAATGGGCAAACTGAACGGAAGTATTTAGTTCGGTCAAATCTATAATGATGCGGCAACCGCCATCTTTTTTGTTTTTTGTATATTTGATACGAATTGTTGAGATTCTCTGATAGTCTTCTCAATTACCCCTTTTTTGTTTAATCTTAATAGTTCAGCATAGCCTGCCGTTCTTTCTTTTTGTGAAAGTATGAACTTCCGGCTAGGCGAATGCTGAACTGGGGTGGGGAGTTTGTATACAAATTCAATTTTGTAACCCTGAATACTTCCGCGTATGTAAGGATCAGAGGTAAAAGTGCACCACACATGATGAAACAAGTGCAACCGTCCACCAACTTTTGATGAGTTTAAACATGCAATGTTTTTGAGGGAACCAGACCCACCTACCTCCATGGTTACCGCCGGTGTTGTGGTCTCTGCCCTGCTTTCTTCTGTTGCTGTGTTGCTGCGTTGTGGGGTTGGCGCATTTTCCAGGAAGGCCGGGCTGGGCCATGGTCTAAAAAAGACTGCTGTGCAGGTTGGCCAGCCTTCGAGCTTTCACCACCAGATGGTCTGTCATAGTACCGTTGTTTGGTGGATGTGTAGGGGTGCTGCCGCTGCTGGTAATGGGATCTTGAGGTACTTAGTACCTTGATCAGGCCTATAGCCTTGGCCTCCACATCCAGGTCTTTCAGCTTCGGGAGGTTGTCCCCAAACAGCAGATTAGGTGGCTGCGTGTTACCTGACCTGCATAATCCTGTGAATTTGGGATTGAGTGCAGGCTTTATGATGCTCTTCCTGTAGCTGTTGATTTCAAACTGTGTGTTACACAGTAACGCCAGAGCATCTTGCAATTCTTCCGGTAACTCAACCCCAACAGCAGTCCTGGCCACTGCTGTGATTCCAGCGGCCAACAGTTTCAGAATCCTCTGAAGCTTTACCTCCTGGCCTCTTATTGAAGGGCTCATGTTCCCCCAAATAGGGTTGTTGACTGCCAGTACATTGAGCGTGTTGCAATTCTCAGGAGCGAGATACTTCTCAGCCATGGTATTAATGGCTTGCTCCTGCAGCTGGTTAGTGGCCATGTAGTTTATACTGGCTGCCAGCTTTGGGTGAATAGGCAGTCCTTTTTGTGTAGGAACGGCATGCTTGTTCACCATGCCCAATAATTCTCCTGGCACCCCCAACACTCCTGGTTGTTGAGCCATGACCCCCTCTTCAGGATCAGCCCAGCTCTGACCCCTAATGCTCCCCTGCGAAGAGGGTGAGACATTTGGCAGTCCATGATAGGATCCTGCCATGGTTCTGCTAGGAGACCCACCGTGACTCTGCCCCTGCCTTAGCAGGTCACGCTGGAGCAACTGCTTCACCATCCGCTCCATGCAGGAAAGACGCCCGCCGTCGCTATCTGTGAACGGGGTGTCTTCGGGTCCAGACCCAGCCGAGTCAACGGTCCCGTCCGACTTCCGGGTCATTTTGCCACCCGACCGCGGCACACGGTGACTTAATCGGCGAGAAGTCAGGAGCTGCAGGTTGCTGCTGGTAAAACCTGCAGCTCTGGAGTAACGGCATGCTGCTGGCTGCTTTCCACAGCAGCGGATTTTGCCGCTGCTCTCTTCGATTTTCGCGACTCCATTTGAGGTTTCTCTGTGGATACAAGAAACACCGAGTCGCATATGCTCACCACTACTAGTGAGACTTACCTTCCGTAAGTTTTTAAACTTACGCTGGAGGGGCGACGCTCCTCCCAACTGTCGCTTCCGCAATGCGTTCGACGGTATGTCGCGCATGCCTGCTGGTGGGGTCTTCACGTAGTCACTCACGTGACTCTGAAGTAAAATTAGGGTATGGGCGATAGCTGGTCAAGCGTGGACTTGGTGGGGCAAAGGGCCTGTTTGTACACCTTGAAACTAGAAACTAACCTAAAGGACACTCAGGCCTAGAAGTTAGTTCAGTGGCGTGTTTCCTCAGTGTTTTGGGCTTTTGGAAGTTACGTACTTTCAGCTTGGAACCATTTTCAGGTGGAACCATTCCATCATAGAGATTCAATGCCAGAGGCTAGTGATCACAAGCCCCTTTGCATTGATGATTCCTGCAAGGGATGATGATGATGATGATGATACTTTATTGTCATTTATACCTGGGTACAGTGAAATTATTTGGTTTTGCATACAAAATAACAAAAGAGTCACCACAAAGGCGCCAACAAGGTAACAAATGAAGTTGCTCCAGTTTAGTTTAGTTTATTATTATCACATGTACTGAGGTACAGTGAAAAGCTTTAGTTTGCACGCTATCTGGGCAGTCACAGTGGCACAGCGGTAGAGTTGCTGCCTTACAGCAAAATGCAGCTCCAGTGACCCGGGTTCGATCCGGACTACGGGTGCTGCCTGTACGGAGTTTGTACATTCTCCCCGTGATCTGTGTGGGGTTTTCCAAGATCATCTGTTTCCTCCCACACTCCAAAGATGTACAGGTTTTTCCAGGTTAATTGGCTTGATTAATTGGCTTGGTAAAATGTAATTTTGTCCAAGTTGACGATATGCAGAGTACTGCCCTGCCGACTACAAAATTCAGAAGGTTATCGAGTCAGAGAAAATACTGTATATGAATACATCGTCGCACCAAGGGCACAGATAAAGGGTTGAACATTCAGTAGCAAAATATTACATTGAAGTCCAATAAAGTCAATTTCATGATCTGAAAGTAGATTAAGGAACGCATAGTTGTGCAAGAATTGCTGCTATTGTAATCAAGATGCAAGAGTGGAATGTTTGTAATGGATGATAGCAGATAGTCCCTTTTGGGACCGGCAGGCAAAGTGCTTTCACACTCCGGCGCCATCCTGGATGTGTAGCGTTGGTCTAATTGTAATGTTGCTTAGGTAATGAGGCTGCATGGAGCCGCTGTTATCGATCACTCTGGGGCACCATGTTTCTGCAGTAGCAGTACTATCGATGGGAAGCCTTTGGTGTTTGGAGCCCCAGTGTTAATCCTGTTTTAGCAGTTTCTATTCTCTGATCCTATCCCTCATGGTTCCAGTCACTAGACCTGTGCCCCAACATCGGGGCAAGTGCCCCACTGCTGGTTATACCTCTAACCATCTGCCCGCTCTTCAGCGGACCCTCCAGATCTGAACCCTGACTCAGGTGCAACAGCATCCTGAATTTTTGCAGCAGCCCCAGAGAGTGTTGGTGTTGCCCTGTGTGACAATCCTTTGTTAGCTCCAGCTTTGATGGCCCCTGGCCTTTAATTTGATGAAAAGCGGCCTTGAGATGGACCCTGAAGAGTAAGAAATGCTATTTTCACAGTATTAAGAATTGTGGTGCCTCGAAGATCATAAATCTTGCATTACAATGAATGAAAGGAATTTGATAAATATTGGTTATGCTTTTGCTACTGAATAGTGATTATCTCCCATAATCCTCCAGGGTTCCTTGTGAGTTCTCCATGAATACTCTAACAGTCAGAGTGAACATCTTTAAAAAGCGTTCATTGTGGAATGCAACACAAGTTGGATTTGAGACTTGATTTATGGTGGATTTTATCAAAGCATTTAACACTGTGGGTGCTGAGGTTTCTTTCATGCTTGTTGACTTAATTACAAAGTGTTGGGACGGAGTGTCGGCAGATGTTCACTGACTTTGAAGAAGCGATGCCTTCAGGAAATTGACACTTTAATTTGAACGAGAGCGCTGAGCACAACTTCCGTCTCATTAACATCTGTGCTAGAATGGATGTTTAAAGATGTGAAATAACAGGGGAGAGGAAGGAAGTGAAGAACTACTTGCTTTGCCTTTCATATCTTCAGGCGGTCCCATTGTGGTGGAACCTTTCTACACAAGGGATAACTGGACTATTGTTAATTTTTTTAGTTGGCCTAAAATTCCTCTGATTCATATGACCATAAGTGATAGGAGAAGAATTAGGCCATTTGGCCCATCAAGGTACTCCACCCTTTCTCCCCATAACCCTTTCTGATCAAGAAGATTCTATGAGGCAAAGTCACAATGAGAGAGTCCACAACTGGTTCAAGACGAATAGCAGAACAATGTCATATTTGTAGACTCACCAAACCTACAACCAAAGTTGACACCTATCACTGGAATAGATTGGAGATCTAGAAGGATAAATGGGATCCCTGGATGGAAGCGAGAGAGAAGGTGCAGGAACAGGTGTCACAAGTCTGCGGCTGCAATCGTGTATAGGCTTTTCTTTGACTGGAGAGCACGCAAAAAAAAAGCTTTTTCACTGTACCCTGGTATAGGTGACACTAATAAACAAAACTAAAACTACACTGGGGAGGGAGGGGTCGGGTGGGAAGTGATGGGCAAATCAAGGAGATGTGGAGGGGGGATTCTCCACAGAAAGCGGAAAGTGTGGGGATGGAGGATGTGCATTGTTCTATGCTGGCTCTTTGAAAAGGTTCTTCATTTTCCTCCAACGCTCCCGGCATTATTATCTCAACCTCTTCCAGCCAAATGCATCTGTTGGCAGCCTTCCTGTTCCTCATGTGCCTGCACTGAGCCACACCCATTCCTTGAGTAACTTTCACATCCATTAAATGCTTTCCAGCCAGTGAGCTGTGGTTGATGTTGATATCAGACAAGAAGCAGCCACGCTAGCCCTCTCTCGAAAGGCACAGACCAGTGAATCTCACTGTCTGTGCCTCTCCTCCATCAGACCGTCACAGAGACACCACGATGTGCGCGCCTCAAGTCACGGCACCCCTTTGCCACGCAAGCCCTACAGCTGCTCTGCACAACATCGGCTGATGCTTCCAAGGCCGCCTGGGTCAAGACAAGATTGAGAGACCAGTGGAAATCAGCGGATCCATCAAGGCTACACCCTTACATCGATGACCCCATGGATGTCCCTGGCCAGGACCTGCCCCGAAAGCAGTGGACAACCCTGAACTGCTTGAGGACAGGCGTCGGACGCTATGGAGTAGCGATGAGGAGGTGGGGCCTCGTGGACAGCACCTCCTGCGAGTGTGGGGACCCAACACAGACAGTGGAGCACATCGTCACCAGTTGCCCCAAACACCGGCCACCGAATGGTGAACCAGGTCTGATTGACCTGGACGATGACACGTTGGCCTGGCTCGCCTCAACGGAGCTGCTGGTCTAAACGACATACAACAGAAGAAGTAGAAGCTGTGGTTGAAGGGAAGCCTCGTCAAAACTAAACTATACCTAGAGTAACTATACTAAACCTGGGAGTATGTTTTACTGACCATAGGTACTGGAATGAAAAAGGAAATTATTTCACTAGTTAACGTGTAAACCGTGGATCACGCGACAGTGATTCGCGCTAATTGTATTTTTACGCAATTCTGGGTGAAGTATTCAACCGGCATTTCCATCATCTTTTTATCGACATGAAAAGGGTCTGTAAACAAAACCATTCTGATATAACACTTCAGAGATATATCATGGAAACAGCTGTCTATCCCGCTGAGTTACTCCAATCTGTCTTCCTTGGGGCCCAGCAAGTCCACGCTGACCAGCACTCACCCCGTACACTAGCACTATCCTACACACCAGGGACAATTTACAATTTACAGAGGCCAATTGACCTACCAACCTGCGTGTTTTTCGGAGTGAGTGAGGAAACCGGACCAGCCAAAGAAAACCCACATGGTCACAGGGTGGACGTACAAACTCCAAACAGACAGCACCAATGGACAGGATCGAACTCGGGTCTTTGGCCCTGTAGGTCAGCAACTCTACTGCTGTGCCACTGTGCCGCCCATGTGGTTCTAATACCCCACTGAATGAAGGATCTGCTCATGAGCTGCAGTGTTTAAAAGATGCACTGTAACGACTCACAAAGGTTCTTCGATATCATCTACTAGCAGTTTGGAGAAGAAGGGCAGCAGGCTTATTGGAAGTCATCATCAGTGTCACACTGCATTCTTACTAGGAAGTCTCCTTCACCATCACTGAGTTTAAATCCTGGAATTCCCTCCTCAATGGCACCGATGGGAAAACTTTAACCTGAAGGTTTGCAGCGATTCATGAAGATGGCTTTCTCAAGGGCATTGAGAGATGGGCAATAAATTGTTGTTCTGAATAGCGGTGAATTAATAAAATAAAGCCCTACATTCACTGTGACTGGTTCATTCAGTCTTCTTTACATTTATCCTTGCTCAAAATATTAAAAATATATTGTACTAATTTGTATTGGAGATATCATTGCATTAAAGACATCCCAGAATCAATCGGCATACTCCACAGCCCAGATCTCACTGAGGGTCTGACAGGCTCGAGGGGCTGAATGGCCTAATCTGCTCTTATTCCAGTGCAACTAAACTGTTGATTGTTGGGATTTTTCTTTGTTTGGGATTCCAGTGATCTGTGACGTCTTGTTGCACACGAGATATTCTGCTTGGGTATGGTTTAATGTTAAGTCCATTGCTTTCTTTACGCAGGTCTGCCTCTCCCTGTACAAAAGGTTGAGAGAAAATCCAGGCACAGTTAGAGTGCATTGGTGGAACTGTAGACTGTAAGTCCCGTTGTGGAAGCCACAGTGGGCACAGATCGATGATACAGGAGCTCTGATGTGCAAGGTGACCATGGCCACTTTGAGGAGAGATTAGTGAAGTATTTTGGTCTGGAGTTGAGTAGATCAGTTTTACGTATCATTCTTGTGGAATAAAGACCAAGATGGATTGGTATCAATTAAGTAACTATGTGGGAATGTGAATATCCGTTTTGGAGGGAGAAAGGAAACACACACTCCCGGTTCATGAAAACGCTCTGGGGTGTGGTTTTGATCATTCTTTCACTTAATGTTTGAGAGAAGGGATTCAATCCCTTGCTGCTGCATCCTCACTACAGTTAAACTTGCTGTTGAAATGGACACAGTTTTTGTAACAGCTGAATTGTCTGTGTCTGTATTGTAACTCTGTCACTTTGAGGTAATAAATCTCTTGCTTTCTTGCTTGTAGGTTATACTTTTGTTCCAACTATTTGAATAAATTCACAATGAATCATTCTGCATTACGTCACTGTTTCTGTTCTTTGACATTAAAATAAAGACATACCACAACTACCAACCTCGCAGAGAGCAGAGGCTGTTTTGACGTTCATTATTTTCGACATTCTTCATTGTTATCTCTATTCAAAGCAGCAGCTCCTCTTTGAATGGGCGAGGATACCTTCAAGAGGCTCAAGAAACTGCGGATCCTGGAATCCCGAGCAAAAGAAAAAGTGGTGGAGGAACTCAGCGTTCAAGCTTATCTAGGGAGGGAATGGACAGACGAGGTTTTGGGTCGGGACCCTTCTGGACCTGAAGAGTCTTTGGTCCATTTCCTCCACAGATGCTGCCCGACCTGCTGAGTTGCTCCTTCGGTTTGTGTTTTATCTTTACCAGACACTTGAATTTTTAATATGTTGCAAGTGCTGGGGAATTTTATTAATGTAGACAGTACTTGACGGTTGGCATCAACACGGTGGGCCGAAGGGCCTGTTTCTGTACTGCTGGAATCTATGAGCACAAAGAAGTGATCTCTAGTTTATATGATTATGCTTTGGTCATGTGGTATGTTTGTTAACATTGGCTTATTCTGCTCATCTGCTCATCACGGGCGACTGCTTCATGCAAAGCGGACAGATTCGAAGATCAGTTCATTCTTTCTGAACCTCTGACTGATGTGATTTTTCCCAATATATCGATTGCAGGTTCTCAGTTTATGTGCGAGACTCCAGCTATTGCCGATATCGTTGTTCTTGTGGACGGCTCGTGGAGCATCGGCCGACTTAATTTCCAACTCGTGCGACTATTTTTGGAGAACTTGGTTAGTGCTTTCAATATAGATTCTGACAAAACCAGAATAGGTGAGTCCACCTTCAATAACCGTGAAAATATGCGCTTGATCTCTGTGTGTAAATGCATGCAAATTGCAGGATGTTCTTCTGCCCTTTGTTGTCTGTGCTAGAACAAGGTTCTCAGGACATCTGCCATATTTCCCACCACCCCTCCTCCCAATTTCACACCACCCCTCCCCCAATTGGAACTAAATATTCTCAAAACAAAATCTGCAGATGCTGGAAATTGGAAATCAAGGAAGCACTCAGCTGGTCCGTCAGTATCTACGGAGAGAGAACAAGCTTCAGGTTAATGACTATTCCCAGTCCTGACAAATATCATTCAGTGGGACCATGAGCTTTGTTTCCCTCTCCGCAGATGCTGAGTGTTTACATTTATTTACATATTCCCACTCCTATTCCCCTGGTCATGGAGTTTGTGAGCTCTCAATAATTGTGCTCACATTTGCAACTGGAAGTTTGACTTTGATGCCCTTGCAAAGTGGATGAAATCGAGTCACCATTGAGTCCAGTGGCACCAATGATCAGGCAGAGGCTCTGCTGGGTGATCAGTGTAAAACTGTCTTATGTGATGCCGCCAAAGTCGAATATTGCTTTGTTTTGTTGATTTTGTTTACCTTTACAATTAATGTTACTTTCCCACCCATATTGTATCATGGTGTGGATGACTATTGGCAGCATTATGGGGCTTGGGAGTGTGAAACGAGGGTTCCAGGTGGTTTGAGCAAGGACCTCCATTGACCATGGTCCTTACTCCAATGTAGTATCAGAGGAAAGCCACCTTGATGGGCAGGACATCAGGCATTGTTACTGATGGGACATTTTCCCACACCCTCATAAAGGGCGAGGACCTTTCGGTGGTGGGGTGCTAAAGGAAGGGGATTTGGGAGTTGGAAAATACTGTGGCAGATGCAGAAAGAATGTGTATTTCAATGTATGCAAATGTTGGGCCTCGCTTCTCAGGAACATAGCTGATGCTTGCTCTAATCATTTGCTCCCATTAACGACAGGCACTCCATGTTGCTTAGTTGGGGTCTGGAGATGGACTTAGTTGGGGTCTGGAGTGGTTCAGCCTTTTGTGGGAATGGCACTCAAATGATTCCCAGCTGATGTACTGTCCTGCCACTACCTTCTGCTCTTGTTTATGAACTTACCCCAACATCAGAGGCATCTGCCCTGTGGCATTATATTGAGGCTACAGCAAAGAAAGATGCCCCTCAATGGTGTACTTCTTAGGCCCCCTTCGGTCATGGCTGACCTTGGGTGCTATTCCCTATATGGAGGATGCCGGTGCATGACGTTATTTAACGTGGGGAGACTGATGCACAGGCAGCCACCCCACGGTCCTTGACTGATCTGGGTCAGGATCCAGTGGCATGGAATCCAAGACGGCCGGAGACCCATTTCTGCTGTACGCTTCATCCGCCTTCCCAGCCACTAAGGTCAGCCATCATCCTCCACCTCTTCCACCATTGAGGTCTTGGTTGGATTGCTCTTTGTCTGAAACCTCCCCCTCGACCGCACCGCCATGGGTGGCCCTACCAGGAACATAGGTCCAGACGGCATTGCTTTCAAGATCTCAGGTCCACACAAGCTTCTCCACCACGACAAGGTGACAATCACGGAATAGATGGTGTACTAGTGTCAATGCTTTAAACCCAATCCTCTCATTCACCTCAATATCTCCCAGTGGGAAGGAGCTCCACATTCTCCACTCTCTGCATAACACTGCAGCACTGGGTTTAGTAATGGCCTTGGTTTATTCAGAGCCTGTAGTTTTTCAAATGCTCCATCCCAAGACTTCACAATGCTGAAGATATTTGCTGATCTCATGCTGATATTATAATTCTCTCTCTGTCTCTCTCTCCCTCTCCCTCTCCCTCTCTCTTCCTCTCCCTCTCCCTCTCCCTCTCCCTCTCCCTCTCCCTCTCCCTCTCCCTCCCTCTCTCCCTCTCTCCCTCTCTCCCTCTCTCCCTCTCTCCCTCTCTCCCTCTCTCCCTCTCTCCCTCTCTCCCTCCTTCTCCCTCTCCCTCTCCCTCCTCTCCCCCCCGCCTTTCTTTCCCACTCTTTCTCTCCCACACACCCTCTCCCACTCTCACTCTCTAGTTTAGCATTCTCCGGCCAAGAGGCTGTAAGTCCACCTGAGTTCCAACTCCTGCTGTCAGTGGGAGAAACAAAAGTGCAGAGGGCTTCCACCTAAGCAAGTGAACTCTTCCTAGTTTCTGAGACTCAGAAAGAGCCGCTTGTGGCAACAATTGAAATTAGAGTTCAAATGGTTAATAAGACACTGACGCTCCTTGACAGCTTAATAGTTTCCTCGATTTTATTATGAGAAAAATTAAACCGTTTGCCAGAGCTCCAGTCTGTGGACTGTTTGGCCTTTGGGTCAACAGCTGTGTTAGCAAATGATTCATGCATTTCCTTAAAATGGTTTAAATCAGTTTATGTTGTGAAATGTTCACATTAACTGTAATGCAAAGGGTTACACAAAAAGCTGGAGAAACTCAGCGGGTGCAGCAGCATCTAAGGAGACCCTTCTTCAGACGTTGTGTTGTAGGAATGTTAAATGGGAAGAATAAAGACTTCCCTTTTTAATACATGCTAATGGGCCTGTCCCACCTACGCGACTTTTTCGGCGACTGCCAGCACCCGTCGTAGGTCGTTGCAGGTCGCCGAATATTTTCAACATGTTGAAAATCCAGCGGCGACCAGAACAAGGTACGACTCTTTGGGCGACTACTCATGACCATACGGGCTTCACCCGGGTGTCACCAGGTCATACATGTCACCACGGTGTCGCCTGTATGATCGTGAGTAGTCTCCTCAGTCGCCCAAAGAGTTGTAGCGTCTTTCTGGTGGCCGATGAATTTTCAACTTGTTGAAAACTTTTGCTGACCTGCAACGACCTATGACGGTTGCCGGTAGTCGCCGGAAAAGTCGCGTAAGTGGGACAGGCCCATAAGTGCTACTTCAACCAGAAGAAAAAAACAGATACTGACTCCACTTATTGAATAAACTAGTGGATGCGCTATATTCTGAGTTTGCCTTCCCCTGTTTTCAGGACTGGCTCAGTACAGTGGAGACCCGAGAATGGAATGGAATCTGAACCAACACAGTACAAAGGAGGCTGTATTGGACGCTGTCAGAAATCTGCCTTACAAAGGCGGCAACACACTTACAGGTACTGAGCCTTGCACAGCTAACCAACCCTGGGACCTACTCGTGCTGCAGTTTAGCATAGAATCATAGTCATAGAGTCATACAGAGCGGAAACAGACCCTTCAGCCCAACTTGCCCACACCAACCAACAACATGCCCCATCAACACTAGTCCCACTTGCCACGAGTTTGGCCCATATCCCTCCAAACCCTTCATATCCATGTATGTATCTAAATACTTCTTAAATGTTGTGATAGTACCTGCTTCAAATACATCCTCCGATAGTTTGTTCCATACATCCACCACCCTTTGAGTAGAAAAGTTACCCCTCAGGTTCCAAGTAAATCTTTCCCCACTCAGCTTAAACCTATGTCCTCTGGTTCTTAATTCTCATACTCTTGGCAAATGTATGTGCGTTTACCTTCTTAATTCCTGTCATGATTTTGTACACCTCTATAAGATCACCCCTCATCCTCCTGCATTCCAAGGAATTAAGTCCCAGCCTGCTCAACCTCTCCTTATAGCTCAGGACTTTGAGTCCTGGCAACATCCTCGTAAATCTTCTCTGCACCCTTTCCAGTTCGATAACATCTTCCCTATAACATGGTGAACAAAACAAATCTTGGCCATCATTAACAATGTTGATCAGTTTGATCAGTTTTCCATCAAATATTTGTCTGTTGAATGAGAATGAGGTACTGTCCTAATAACTTAGGACAGTAGCTCCCTTCTTAGCTCCCTCTGAGTCAGAAGGTTGGGGTCCAAGCCCCACTTCAGACCGACACTTGTGGTGCGGAACTGAAGGAACGTTGGCCAGTCGGAGTTCCCCATTTCAAATGAGACAGGAGATAGGGGCTGAGGTAAATACCACATCCAAATGCTGGCCTTTCTGTCAATGCCCCGCGCTCTTGTCGCTGTGCTGGAGTAATGGGCAAGATCTTTTTGATTAAACACTAAAGTGGGATTTGAACCTACAACTTTTGGCCTTGGGGTACAGACTGACCCATGAAATTTCCTTGAAAGCCCGTGGGGAAACCTCCACAAAGGCAGCTGCTGCCTCTGCCACCCATGCAGTAATGACACGGACAGAAGTTCCATTGCCAACTCTTTACTGTGTGTGCAAGCCTGCAGATCGGCCACTGGTTCTCCTCCATCCTCCATTCCAACAATGACTATAATTCAACAAGTTCTTTGTCGGATGAGCTGTGAAAGGTGGCGTAACATCCAAGTCTCTCTGTCATGGTTAAACCTTTGAGAGAACTTTGAGTGCTATTTTATTATGAACAAAGGGAGAGTTGAGTGAAATGATGTCAGGGCTTCATTCAACATCCCACAGTTACAATCTGCTCTGCTGCGGAGAATGCTGGAAAGAAGCGCAGGGAAATTAGTGGATGTTCTGCTACTTTCATTCAATTTACACTTGTGTTAGCTGTAATAAAATGTTCCTGTTGGACTGATGTCTGCACCCTGTCTTGCCGAGCCAGTTCTGACAAAACCTTGCAAGTAAAAAGCAACCTGCTGATACTAGAAATGAGATATATAAACAGAAAATGCTGGACAAACTCAGTCGGTTAGGCAGCATCTGCAGAAGCAGAAACAGTCAATGTTTCAGATCTGCCACCTTTCCTCAGAACCCAGTTCAGAGCCTTGCACTTTTCCGGAGACTCGAGGAACTGCAGGGTCGGGAACCTTTCGTAAAACTGGTCAGGCAGCAGCTCTGGATCCGTGACCTCCTGAGACGCCATCTGACTGGCTGAGTTAAACCAGCACTTTGTGTTTTATCCTGCATTTTTTGCTTCTCATCCTACAAAACCATAATGTTTTTGCTTACTTGTCCTTCTGCCTCTCACACTTCACTCTTGTCAGCCGAGTCCACAAGAGCTTGTCCCTTATTTTAGTTTATTGTCATGTGTACCGAGGGACAGTGACAAGCTTTTGTTGCATGCTAACCAATCAATGGAAAGACTATACATGAATATAATCAAGCCGTCCACATTCCATAAAGGAAATTATGTTTCGTGCAAGATAAAGTCCAGTAAAGTCCGATTAACGATAGTCCAAAGGTCTCCAATGAGGCAGATGGTAGCTCAGGACTGTACTCTAGTTAGTGATAGGATAGTTCATCCATATTGAAGTCCTAGAGAACTGCATCAGGACTTCCTGACTCTTATATTCAATGCCTGTTGCAATGAAGGCAAGCATACCATATGCCTTCTTAACCATCATATCTACAGTACTTGTGCTGCAACCTTCAGTGAACTATGAACTTGGATTCCTTTGCACATCAATGCTGTTAAGGGTCGTAACACTAACAGTGTACTCTACTTACATTCAACCTCCCAAAGTGCAACACCTCACACTTGTTAAACTCCCTCTGTCATGTGTCCACCCATTTCTGCAGCTGGTTTATATCCTGCTGCATCTTCCGACGGCATCTCATTGTCAGCAACTCTTTCGATTTTGGTGTTGTCAGCAAACTTACTCACCAACCATGTACATTTACGTCTAGGTCACTCCTCTATTGTTCTTTCCCCTCATTTACGATGTTTCCCAAATTCTATGTCTTTGCCCAAATCTGTGTTCATCTCTTCAAGCCTTCAAGGGAGACACAAATTGCTGAAGTAACTCAGCGGAACAGGGAGCATCTCTGAGAGAAGGAATAGGTGACGTTTCAGGCCGAGACCCTTCTTCAGACGCTTCAATTCTTCTTCATCTCTCCAAGCATCTCCTGTGTCTGGAGCTAGGTTTCAGACCAGTCATGTTATAGTGTGGGTAGCGGTCTTGTTGAAATATTAGCAATCCAGACACTCAATCAATGGTCTGGGGACATGAGTTCAATGCAGCTGGTGAAATTGACATTCATTTTATTAAATCTGGTTTAACTGAAAAGTTGGTCTTGGTAAGCCAACCACAAAACTGTCAGATCATTGTAAAATCTTCTCTTGGGCTGGCACGGTGGCGCAGAGCTAGAGTTTCACCAGAGACCCAGGTTCTATCCTGATTACAGATGCTGTCTGTACGGAGTATGTACGTTCTCCCAATGAGTGTGTGGGTTTTCCCTGGGCGCTCCTGTTACCTCCCACATTTCTAAGACACAAGTTTGTAGGTTAATTGGCTTTGTTAAAGATTGTAAATCGTCCGTAGTGTGTAGGATAGTGCGAGTGTGCGGGGACTGCTGGTGGGCCAGACTCGGTGGGCCGAAGGGCCTGTTTCTGCGCTAAACCTCTAAACTAAATTAAACTCACATTCACTGATGTCCTTCCAAGAAGAGGAAATATGTTTCCTTCTTTTGGTCTGGCTTGTATGCATCTCCAGCCCTAGAGTACAGATTCCTAACTCGGTCAGGGAGAGATGGGCGTGGATAATTAAAGTGGTCTTATCAGCAATGTCAATATCTCAAGGAACAATAAACATTGAATGATGGAACAGGCTGGAGGCTGCAAGATGCTGCCTCCTCTTCCAATGAACTGATCTTCATATCATTTACCATAGAAACCCAAAGTGCCCCAGATAAAGTCAAGTGGCAGCTTGACTGGGGTAGCTCTATTACCCTGAGTGTAAAAGTTGTGATGAATCTGTGGAAATATTTGGTCCCACAGGGTTGTGCAGGAATAAAGATAACTGAATGAATTTAAGAAGGAAGCAGATGCATTCTGAAAGATTGGGAAATTGGGAGCCATGTGGAATGGGCACGGAGTTCGAAGCCTGGGGCAGATCAACCATGATCATGCTGAAGAGGAGGGCAGCCTTGAGGGCCTTAGGCTACTCCCACCTCTATTTTCTTGTGTCTTTTTGTTGAGAGATGAGGCACCGCTTTAAACAACTGTCTCTTATCTGATATAAGGTCAAATTAATTTGATTAAGGTGTTGGACTACCTAAAAGTCCTCTCACTGCCCTGCAAGGGTCACAGAGAAGGTTCAGCAGACTGATTCCTCGGATGTCAGGACTTTAATATGAAGAAAGACTGGATAGATTCGGCTTGTACTCACTAGAATTTAGAAGATTGAGGTGGGATCTTATAGAAACTTACAAAATTCTTAAGGGGTTGGACAGGCTAGATGCAGGAAGATTGTTCCCGATGTTGGGGAAGTCCAGAACAAGGGGTCACAGTTTAAGGATAAGGGGGAAGTCTTGTAGGACTGAGATGAGAAAAACATTTTTCACACAGAGAGTGGTGAATCTCTGGAATTCTCTGCCACAGAAGGTAGTTGAGGCCACTTCATTGACTATATTTAAGAGGGAGTTAGATGTGGCCCTTGTGGCTAAGGGGATCAGGGGGTATGGAGAAAAGGCAGGTAAGGGATAGTGAGTTGGATGATCAGCCATGATCATATTGAATGGTGGTGCAGGCTCGAAGGGCCGAATGGCCTACTCCTGCACCTATTTTCCATGTTTCTATGTCAGTGATCCTGGCTCACATGTCTTGATACATAACATCACCTCTTGCGGACTTTTCTACCTGGTTTTAGGTCTCGCTTTGACGTTCATCCTGGAGAATAGTTTTAAGCCCGAGGCTGGGTCGAGAACTGGTGTGCCGAAGATTGGGATCCTGATCACGGATGGCAAATCTCAGGATGACGTTTTCTCATCAGCAGAGAGTTTACGTGATGCTGGCATCGAGCTCTTTGCTATTGGTAGGTTGCTGGAAATCCTGGTATGAATTGACTTGTGCCGTTTGTTGCTATTTTCTGTACAAAGATTGAAATGAGCTTGCTTCTCCCAGGTAATTCATTTTAGCACTGTAATTGGAGTTTTGTTTGTGAGAGTGAAACCTGTATAAATGGATCCTGCTGAAGAAGCAATCAGATTTCAATAGGACTCGGGGGAGGTTTTTTATCTTGCCTGCGTGTTTGAATGGTGGAGTAGACTCAATGGCCTAATTCTGTTCCTATGTCTTACAGTCGTATAGCACTGTTGCCACTTATGTGGCCCCTATATCGATGCACCCTTCCACAAACTGAATCCCTCAATGCTTGTTAGCAGAAGGTTGTTGCCCTTCCCCATGGGGTCTTTGCATTGGCAGCACTGAGGTTCAGGGCGTCCCTCGGCACTTCCCTCCTGCTGTCTGAATTGTGCCAAATTGGCTGCATTCCCTTATGGACACCTCGCTGGACTTCTGTGCCAGATGGTTGTGTAACGTTATCCCAGGTCCAGGTAGGTTTCTCCACTGGATTGAGTACGAAGTAAAGAACAACCTAATTCACTGAGAATATTTCACAGTAGGGAGGGGGGCCATTTTGACAAAGCGGAGAGCTGGTGCCTGCCTCACCACTTCAGGACTTGCTGCCACTTTAATGTGACCGGATTTTAAAGCCACTAATTTCTTTCACAATTTCCACTGTAAATCAGGCGTGAAAAATGCCGATGTAAATGAGTTGAAGGCTATTGCCTCCGAACCTGATGAGACGCACGTTTACAATGTGGCTGACTTCAATATCATGAACACAATCATCGAAAGTCTCACCAAGACAGTGTGCACACGTGTGGAAGAACAGGACAAAGGGATTAAAGGTAGGGTGCTCTGTGTCTGTGCATTGCCTCGGTGTGGTTATATATTGTAACAACCGGAATATTGGCTGGAAATGATCAATTAGTAGCACGCTTTAAAATAACTCGCTTGTTTTTGTTTATAAGTTGCAGTGATTGTGACCATATGTAAATTTTATATTTTATACAAGAGGAAAATGCACGTTTCTCTCTCATTCTCTCTTTCTCGCATCCACCTCTTCCTCTCCATCTCTGAACTTGTTGATGGAACAGAATTCAAAAGAGTGTAAAATTTCTTACTCCCTTGTACATAGAACATAGAAACATAGAGCACAGGAACTAGCACTTCAGCCCACAAAGTCTGTGCTGAACTTGATGCAAACTAATCCCATCTGCCTGCACATGATCCATATTCCTCCATTTCCTGATGAAGCCCTTTGCTAAATAGAAATGTATCTTTGTTGCTTTTGTAAGTTAAGTGAGGGGAACATTGTAGAAGGTGTTTAAAATAGTGTACAGAGGACAGTGCCCTCCCTCACACTCATCAACAGACAAATTTTGCACCTATCTTGGGCTTTTAGTTTAGTTTATTACATGTACCGAGGTACAGCGAAAAGCATTTGTTGCGTACTAACCAGTCAGAAGAAGATATGGTTACAGGGAATTCACTGAATCCCCCGCGTGTGGATGTTACGGGAATGGGGAATTAAATCCAAGTCTCTGCACTTTTTTGAATTTGTCTCTTTAATGATTGACCACCATTTCATTATTAACTGCTTCTCACCATTCTAATCTGGCATTGGCCACAGTTCAAGATGTTGCGGTACTTGCTGTGACATTGGCAGAACTCTTATTTCCGAGCCAGTGGCTGTGGATTTCAAGTCCAACATCAGAGGCCTGAGCATATATCTGAACTGATGCTGCAGTGCAGTAGGTGATGGTCTGCCGTCCTTCATCGGTCGGGGCATTGAGTGGAAGAGGCAGCAAGTCATAGAGTAGCTTTATAAAACTATGGTTAGACCGCATTTGAATATTGCGTGCAGTTCTGCTCACTCCATCACAGGAAGGATGTGGAGACTTTGGAGAGGGTGCAGAGGAGGTTTATCAGAATGCTGCCTGGCTTAGAGGGTATTCCAAGGAAAAGTCGGGCAAACTTTAGTTGTTTTCTCTGAAACGTTGGAGGTTGAGGGGAGATCTGATAGAAGTATATAAAATTATGAGAGACATACTGGCGCAGTTGCAGAGTTTCTGTCTCACAGTGCTAGACACCAGAGTTTGATCCTGACTATGGCAGCTGTCTGTATGGAGTTTGCATGTTCTCCCTGTGACTGCGTGGATTTTTGGGTGGTACAGTGGCACAAAGGTAGAGTTGCTGCCTCACAGAGCCAGGGACCCGGGTTTAATCCTGACTACGGGTGCTGTCTGTACGGAGTTTGTACATTCTCCCTGTGACCACGTGGGTCTTTTCCAGGTGTCCTGGTTTCCCCCCACATTCCAAAGACATGCAGGTGTGTTGGTTAATTGGCTTTTGTAAATAATGTAGAACCAGTAAATAGGAGATCATTGCTCGGCACAGTCTCAGTGGGCCAAAGCGCCTGTTTGCATGCTTAATCTCTAAAACCGAAACATAGAAAAGGCAAATAGTCAGAACCCTTTTCTCAGGGTGGAAATGTCATAGACTAGAAAGCATAACTTTATGGTCAGAGAGGATAAGTTTAAAGGAGATATGCAGATCAGATTGTTATACCAGAGAGTGTTGGGTGCTTGGAACGTGCAGCCAGGAATGGTAGTGGAAGCAGATATGATAGTGACATTTATGAAACTTTTAGAAAGGCACTTGGAAATGCAGGGACTGTAGGGATATGGATCACATACTGGCAGAGTAGATCATGTTCGCCATCGATGCAGTGGGATGAAGGGCCTGTGATGTACTCTTCCATGTTCTATGAGAGCTACACTTTGGGCGACCGTATTCTGGATGAACCAGTAAACTCGGTCCATAATCTTTAGCAGTCACCTGGCAGCAGTGCTGTTCAGGGGGATTCTGTGGGGCTGAACTTTGCTGGGAAGTGTAGCTGCAGTCCTCAAATTAAAGCTGCCCAAACCCAACTACAAACCACTTTCTTACCAAAGAAACTTCCTCCCCTCAGCTCTAGATCTGATAAAATGTTGAAGAATTAGTGTGATAATCTGGTACCTTGGGCAATTTAATCCCGCAATTGTCACAGATTTAATAGACAATAGACAATAGATGCAGGAGTAGGCCATTCAGCCCTTTGGACCAGCACCGCCATTTAATGTGATCATGGCTGATCATCCACAATCAGTACCCCGTTCCTGCCTTCGCCCCATATCCCCTGACTCTGCTATTTTTAAGAGCCCTATCTAGCTCTCACTTGAAAGCATCCAGAGAAACTGCCCCCACCGCCCACTGAGGCAGAGAATTCTACACTCACCACTCTCTGTGAGAAAAAGTGTTTCCTCGTCTCCGTTCTAAATGACTTACTCCTTATTCTTAAACTGTGGGCCCTGTTCTGGACTCCCCCAACATCGGGAACATGTTTCCTTCCACGCTGTATCTCTGAAACTAAAACTAAAATTAAAATGTTCCGTTGCTCTTTATGTGCTCTTGTTGTGTAGTGGACACAATTCTGACATCGTATTGATGATCCTTGTTGGTTGTAGTGGGTTTGGGAAGTCCTACTAATGGTAAACGATGGTGTAGAAATGAAAGCCTGTCTTTGTTGATCTTACTCCATCCACAGAAGCAACAGGCAGGAAGAGCTTGGAGCCAGCTGCACCCTCGAACCTTGTGGTCACCGACGTCACCGCCCGGAGCTTCCGTGTCAGCTGGTCACACGCACCAGGGAACGTGGAGAAATACCGTGTGGTCTATTACTCCACCACCGCAGGTCAGCCAGAAGAGGTATTTCAGCCGCTCTCTGAGATTGTAACAAGGATTTTATACACAAAACAAGAAGCCAACAAAATGCAGTCACTGCTAAACTGAAACAAAATCTGAGAGTGTTGTAAATGCTCACCAGGTCAGTTGGCATCAATGGAGAGAGAAGCTGAGTTAACATTTCAGGTCGATTGAGGAAGGCACAATGACGCAGTGGTAGAGTTGCTGCCTTACGGCTCCAGAAACCCGGGTTCGATCCTGACTGTGAGTGCTGCCTGTATGGAGCTCGTATGTTCTCCACGTGACCTGTGTGGGGTTTTTTTCGGGTGCTCCGGTTTCCTCACATACTCCAAAGACATACAGATTTGTAGGTTAATTGGCTTTGGTAAATTGTCCCTAGTGTGTGCAGGATAATGTTAGTGTGTGGGGATCGTTGGTTAGCACGGGCTTGGGGGGGCCAAAGGGCCTGTTTCCACGCTGTATCTCTAAACTAAACTAAATTAAACTAAATCGCTCATCGAAACTTGATAAAAGTTTGAGATATATCGAGCCTTAAGTGCTGAAGCAGAAAAGGGGAGAATAAAAGAGTGCAGGATGGATAGCAGGGGAGTTAAATGAGAAGGGGGATAATATGGATGATAGTGGAACAAGGTCAAGAAACAGAAGGTGCAGCCAGGGGTTTGGGGAATGTGGCAGAACCAGTGCGAGGACAACATGGGAGCAGTGAGTGTTAAAGAAGGAACTGCAGATGCTGGAGAATCGAGGGTTACACAAAAAGCTGGAGAAACTCAGCGGGTGCAGCAGCATCTAAGGAGTGAAGGAGATAGGCGACGTTTCGGGTCGAGACCCTTCTTCAGACTGGTCAGGGATCAGGGAAACGAGAGATATAAACAGTGATATGGAGAGATAAAGCAAGAACAATGAGTGAAAGATATGCAAAAAAGTATTGGTGATAAGGAAAGCAGGCCATTGTAAGCTGTTTCTGGTGTGAAAATGAGAAGCTAGTGCGACTTGGGGGGGGGGGGGGAGGGAGATGGAGAAGGAATGTCAGGGCCCGAGGGCTGAGGGAGAGGTGGGGGGGTGGGGGGAAAGGAGCAGTCTGGGTTAACAGAATTGAGAAAATTCAATGTTTAAGCCCAGAGGATGCAGACTCCCCAAGCGGAATATGAGATGTTGTTCCTCAAACTTGCGGTGTTGTTCACTCTGGCCATGGAGGAGGCCCAGGACCGAGAGGTCGGATACGGAGTGGGAGGGGGAGTTGAAGTGCTGAGCCACCGGGAGGTCGGGTTGGTTATTGCGGACCGAGCAGAGGTGTTCGGCGAAACGATCGCCTAGCCTCCGCTTGGTCTCACCGATGTAGATTAGCTGGCATCTGGAGCAACGGATGCAGTAGACGAGGTTGGAGGAGGTGCAGGTGAACCTCTGTCGGACTTGGAATGACTGCTTGGGTCCCTGAAAGGAGTGGATGGGGGAGGTGAAGGAACAAGTGTAGCATCTCTTGCGGTTGCAAGGGAAAGTGCCCGGGGAAGGAGTGGAGCAGGAGGGAAGGGAAGAATTGACGAGGGAGTTGCGGAGGGAGCGGTCTTTGCGGAAGGCAGATAGGGGGGGAGATGGGATGATGTGGCGAGTTGAGGGGTCACGTTGGAGGTGGCGAAACTGGCGGAGGACTATCTGTTGTATGCGCTGGCTGGTGGGGTGAAAGGTGAGGACCAGGGGGACTCGGCCCTTGTTGTGAGTGGGGGAATGGGGAGAGAGGGCAGTGTTGCGGGGTATGGAGGAGACCCTGGTGCGAGCCTCATCGATAGTGGGGGAGGGGAAACCCCGTTCTCTGAAGAACGAGGACATTTGCGATGACCTGGTGTGGAACAAGTCATCCTGGGAGCAGATGCGGCGTAGTCGGAGGAATTGGGAATAGGGGATGGAGTCCTTACAGGAAGCAGGGTGGGAGGAAGAGTAGTCCAGGTAGCTGTGGGAGTCAGTTGGTTTGTAGTGGATGTCAGTCAGGAGTGTGTCACCTGCAATAGAGATGGTGAGGTCAAGGAATGGTAGGGAAATGTCGGAAATGGTCCAAGTATATTTGAGTGCCGGATGGAAGTTGGTGGTGAAATGGATAAAGTCAGTCAGTTCTGCGTGGGTGCAGGAGGTGACACCAAAGCAGTCGTCAATGTAACGGAGGTAAAGGTCGGGGGTGGGGCCCTGGTACGTCGAGAACAAAGATTGTTCGACGTACCCAACAAAGAGGCAGGCGTAGCTAGGGCCCATGCGTGTGCCCATAGCTACGCCTTGTGTTTGGAGGAAATGGGAGGAGTCAAAAGAGAAGTTGTTTAGGGTAAGGACCAACTCCGCTAGGCGGAGGAGGGTGTCAGTGGATGGGTATGGGTTGCTCCTCTGGTCGAGGAAGTACCGGAGGGCTTTGAGACCATCCTGGTGGGGGATGCAGGTGTATAGTGACTGGACGTCCATGGTGAAGATGAGAGGATGGGGGCCTGGACAACGGAATGTGCGGAGCCGACGGAGAGTGTCTGAGGTGTCTTGAACATAGGTGGGGAGGGATTTAACAAAGGGGGATAGGATGGAGTCAAGGTATGTGGAAATGTGTTCGGTGGGGCACGAACAGGCAGAGACAATGGGTCTGCCGGGGCAGTCGGGTTTGTGGATTTTGGGGAGAAGGTAAAATCGGGCTGTGCGGGGCTGGGAAACGATGAGGTTGGAGGCTCGGGGGGGTAGGGAGCCGGAGTTAATGAAGCCGGTTATGGTGCTCGAGATGGTGGCCTGGTGCTCGTCAGTGGGGTCATGGTCCAGGGGTAAGTAGGAGGAGGTGTCCGAGAGTTGGCGCGTGGCCTCTGCTTTGTAGAGATCGACGCGCCAGACTACCACGGCACCGAAAGGTCGGTCCTCAGCAGAGGTCTTACCTTTGTCCCCCTCCGTCCCCACCTCAATGAGTTCCGTGCCCACCACGACTTGGAGCTTTTCTACCGTCGCCTCCGCCTCACAGCGTTTTTCCACGGGAACAAGTCCTCGCCCCCCACTGATGATCCCTTTTCCTGTCTCCCACGTACCCCCTCCTCGTGGACCCCCCCTCGTGGCCCTCCAGCTTTAGAACTATTTATACAAAACTGCCGTCGGGACATCAACCGCCTCGACTTCTCCACTCCCCTGTCTCACTCCAATCTCTCCCCCTCCGAACGTACTGCCATCGACTCACTCCGCAACAACCCAGACTGGGTTATCAAACCCGCCGACAAGGGAGGTGCCGTGGTAGTCTGGCGCGTCGATCTCTACAAAGCAGAGGCCACGCGCCAACTCTCGGACACCTCCTCCTACTTACCCCTGGACCATGACCCCACTGACGAGCACCAGGCCACCATCTCGAGCACCATAACCGGCTTCATTAACTCCGGCTCCCTACCCCCCCGAGCCTCCAACCTCATCGTTTCCCAGCCCCGCACAGCCCGATTTTACCTTCTCCCCAAAATCCACAAACCCGACTGCCCCGGCAGACCCATTGTCTCTGCCTGTTCGTGCCCCACCGAACACATTTCCACATACCTTGACTCCATCCTATCCCCCTTTGTTAAATCCCTCCCCACCTATGTTCAAGACGCCTCAGACACTCTCCGTCGGCTCCGCACATTCCGTTGTCCAGGCCCCCATCCTCTCATCTTCACCATGGACGTCCAGTCACTATACACCTGCATCCCCCACCAGGATGGTCTCAAAGCCCTCCGGTACTTCCTCGACCAGAGGAGCAACCCATACCCATCCACTGACACCCTCCTCCGCCTAGCGGAGTTGGTCCTTACCCTAAACAACTTCTCTTTTGACTCCTCCCATTTCCTCCAAACACAAGGCGTAGCTATGGGCACACGCATGGGCCCTAGCTACGCCTGCCTCTTTGTCGGGTACGTCGAACAATCTTTGTTCTCGACGTACCAGGGCCCCACCCCCGACCTTTACCTCCGTTACATTGACGACTGCTTTGGTGTCACCTCCTGCACCCATGCAGAACTGACTGACTTTATCCATTTCTCCACCAACTTCCATCCGGCACTCAAATATACTTGGACCATTTCCGACATTTCCCTACCATTCCTTGACCTCATCATCTCTATTGCAGGTGACACACTACTGACTGACATCCACTACAAACCAACTGACTCCCACAGCTACCTGGACTACTCTTCCTCCCACCCTGCTTCCTGTAAGGACTCCATCCCCTATTCCCAATTCCTCCGACTACGCCGCATCTGCTCCCAGGATGACGTGTTCCACACCAGGTCATCGCAAATGTCCTCGTTCTTCAGAGAACGGGGTTTCCCCTCCCCCACTATCGATGAGGCTCGCACCAGGGTCTCCTCCATACCCCGCAACACTGCCCTCTCTCCCCATTCCCCCACTCACAACAAGGGCCGAGTCCCCCTGGTCCTCACCTTTCACCCCACCAGCCAGCGCATACAACAGATAGTCCTCCGCCAGTTTCGCCACCTCCAACGTGACCCCTCAACTCGCCACATCTTCCCATCTCCCCCCCTATCTGCCTTCCGCAAAGACCGCTCCCTCCGCAACTCCCTCGTCAATTCTTCCCTTCCCTCCTGCTCCACTCCTTCCCCGGGCACTTTCCCTCGCAACCGCAAGAGATGCTACACTTGTTCCTTCACCTCCCCCATCCACTCCTTTCAGGGACCCAAGCAGTCATTCCAAGTCCGACAGAGGTTCACCTGCACCTCCTCCAACCTCGTCTACTGCATCCGTTGCTCCAGATGCCAGCTAATCTACATCGGTGAGACCAAGCGGAGGCTAGTCGATCGTTTCGCCGAACACCTCCGCTCGGTCCGCAATAACCAACCCGACCTCCCGGTGGCTCAGCACTTCAACTCCCCCTCCCACTCCATATCCGACCTCTCGGTCCTGGGCCTCCTCCATGGCCAGAGTGAACAACACCGCAAGTTTGAGGAACAACATCTCATATTCCGCTTGGGGAGTCTGCATCCTCTGGGCTTAAACATTGAATTTTCTCAATTCTGTTAACCCAGACTGCTCCTTTCCCCCCCCACCCCCCCACCTCTCCCTCAGCCCTCGGGCCCTGACATTCCTTCTCCATCTCCCCCCCCCCCCCCCCCCCCCCCCCCAAGTCGCACTAGCTTCTCATTTTCACACTAGAAACAGCTCACAATGGCCTGTTTTCCTTATCACCAATACTTTTTTGCATATCTTTCACTCATTGTTCTTGCTTTATCTCTCCATATCACTGTTTATATCTCTCGTTTCCCTGATCCCTGACCAGTCTGAAGAAGGGTCTCGACCCGAAACGTCGCCTATCTCCTTCACTCCTTAGATGCTGCTGCACCCGCTGAGTTTCTCCAGCTTTTTGTGTAACCCATGGGAGCAGTGATGCTGATCAGAATTGTAATATGTCTAATTATATTTAATTAAAATGTATTTTAATACCAAGTTTAGACTGTAAAGAAATAAATATATCAGTGTGGAAATATTTGTTAGGATAAAACAGACCTATAAAGTAATTTATTTGAAGCAACTGTTGATTAACTGTTGATTAACTGTTGTTCATCTGGTGAGGTTACTGTGGATCATTCGGAAGGAACTGCAGAATGGCCCCCAGAATGTGACAGGGCTGTTTCGGGCCGGTGTTTCATGAATACTCAGTACCTTAACCCCATCAGAGGCTGGCTTATAACCAACACAAATATCCTCAACCACTGTTCATCATTCCCAGGTGGAAGTACACGCACGTGCTCCGACTTCTGAATTCCAATTTCAAGACCTGTTTCCAGCTATTATCTACCAGCCCTTGTCTCATCCCTCCTCCCCACAACTTTATACTCCCTTTCCTCTACAAACATGAGCTCTGATGCTCCATCTTAATCCGAAACGTCACCCATTCCTCTGCTCTCACAGATGCTGCCTGACCCTCCAGTAGTTCGATTTTTGCTTCAGATCCCCATCTGTTTCTGAATAAAAAATCTCTCAATGTCAGGCTTAATTATGGACACGCATAATCATATCATAATCATGCTCATCATAATCATACTTTATTAGCCTAGTTTGTTTTGCAATAAACTAGGAATTTGATTTGCCATACATTCAATCCATTAAAAAGCAACAAAACACCACAAAATCCATTTTAACATGACCACCCACCACAGTGACTCCTCCACATTCCTTACTGTGATGGAAGGCGAAAAAATGTTCAATCTCTTCCCTTCATTGTTTTCCCATGGTCGGAGGCCTTGAGCCTTTCGTTGACGGGATCATCTTGGCTCCCGTCGCCAGCGGCGTTGGGGCCCTCCACATTGGGGAAGGGAGTGCCAGTGAACCACCTACCGTGTAGCTGTCGGGCCTAACCCTAATTTTGAGACAAAGTCCTCCCAGCCACAGGAAGTAGTTTCTGTGTATCCACTCTGTTGATTTCACTTAAAGCCTTGAAGTCTACAATCAAATTACCCCTTGTTGGTTGGGTTCCAAGGAATATAACACTTGTTTGTGTAATTTCTCTTCAAAATGTAATGCAAATCCATAAATCGATTCTGATCTGATTCTGCTTTGATATTCTTGTTTGACAGTATTAGGTTTACTTTGGGGCATTTTTATTGAAGTTTCTATCTAAATGCAGTTGCTCACAATTTAAACCTGCACCTTGTACAGTATGGAGTAGCTTTTTGTATTTGATCATCATTCAAGGAAAATAAGAATGTTTAAACTGTGAAAAAAAACTTTAGGCAAACTTTCCTGTTTTTGATTGCTGCATTATCTCAATCAAATAGTTAGTGATACCAAGAATGCCTGCACGTTCCATTGTTGCCCATATTTCTGCTGTTTGGGAAACTCCCACAAGTTGCTCAACTGGTAGAAACAAGGAACTGCAGATGCTGATTTACAAAGAAAAAAGAAGCCAGCGGGTCAGGTCGGACCCGAAACATCACCTCTCCATGTGCTCCAGAGATGCTGCCTAACCTACTGAGTTACTCCAGCACATTGTGCCTTTTGCGTAATCATGTGACAGATTCAGAGAGTAAGTAATGGAGAGATACAGCAGAGAAACAGGCCCTTCGGCCCATCGAGTACACACCGACTATCCCATTTACACTAGGAACACATTGATCACAGATTCTCATCAACTATTGCTACGTCTCACCACCCCACATTCCAACCAGCCCACCCCCGATTCTACTACTGAGCATCTAATTAACCTAAAAGACCTGTAGGTATTTGGGATGGGGGTGGAAGTTGGAGCACCCAGAGGAAAACCATACGGAAACAGGGCAAACATGCAAACTCTACACGGAGAGAGTGGAGGTCAGGATTGGTGCTGCGTGTCTGGCACACTGTGCACCAATGTTATTGGTTGACATTTAAAAATTCCAGCCATAGGTTTAATACAGTCTGACTGATGCTCTCACACTAATAACTACCTGGTGCCTTCCCGTTAGTCTGAGACTCTGGTCCTTGAATGTACGCAGCCAAGTTGGGGGAAACATCATGTGCCTGTCATACTCTATAGGTATTTGTGATGAGTGAGTGGAATACAATAGCAATGGCTTGGCAATCAGGTAGTCGTGGTTATGGTGGCATGGAAGATATACAGGTCTTTCTCTTTCTCTTTCTCTGCTAGGTGGTTGTGGACGGGATAGAATCCACTGCCGTTCTCCAGAATCTGATGTCCTTGACGGAGTATCAGATCGCGGTGTTTGCCATCTACACAAAGGCTGCCAGTGAAGCTCTCCGGGGCACCGCAACTACACGTGAGTATCACCCAGCTAAGCTTCACGTCTTCCTGGACTCTCCAGGGTTTGAAGGTTAATTTCCAGGACATGCCTCCGATCAAAAACTCGGGAGAAAAGTGATCTCATTCTCAGCTTTAACAATGGAAGGATTGCGCTTAACGGCACTGGGCCTGTACTCGTTGGAGTTTAGAAGAATGAGAGGGGACCTCAATGAAAATTACAGAATAGTGAAAGGTTTGGATAGAGTTGATGCAGAGAGGATGTTTCCACTGGTGGGAGAGTCTAACACTAGAGGTCATAGCCTCAGAATTAAAGGACATTCTTTGAGGAAGGAGATGAGGAGAAATGTACTTAGTCGGAGGGTGGTGAATCTGTGGAATTATTTGCCACAGAAGGCTGTGGAGGCAAAATCAGTGGATATATTTAAGGTAGAGATAGAGAGATTTCTGATTAGTACGGGTGTTAGAGGTTATGGGGAGAAGGCAGGAGAATGGGGTTAGGAGGGAGAGATAGATCAGCCATGATTGAATGGCGGAGCAGACTTGATGGGCCAAAAGGCCTAATTCTAACTCCTATCTCTTAAAATCTTATGATCTTATGTTTGCAAATGACTGAGCACAATTTAGTCCAGAAGGATGTGGGAGGGGAAAGATCACACGATGAAATCTCCACATCCGACGCAGACCTGGTAACTCTTACTTAAACTTCAACTCTGACATTTGCAAACTTAAATATTTGGGCTTGAGAAACAGTTTTGATTATGCGTGGAATGCAGACACAGCGACGAAAAACATTGCTTTTTGTAAGTAAAGGTCAGACAGTGGAAAGAAGGGCCTGGACGGGGCCTGGATGGAGGCAGAGATTTTGGCTGAGCCCTCTGCTATTAGAGGCTGAAACAATTCACACAGTAAATCCTGAATAATGCTTTGTAGCATTGCTCTTTGCAGAAATAGACAGAAGATTATTCATTGTTCACAAAATTAGACCACACTGCAGTCCAAGGCTTGATTTTAAGGTCAAAGTCATAACTATTAGTCAATAACTGACAACAGTAAGGTCCTGAGGGGTGGATGTGGAAAAGGGAGTTAGTCTTGTAGGAGCATCTGGAACTAGGATCATTGTCAAAGAATAAATGGTTTCCCATTTTGACTGAGGTAAGGCAAGGATTGCGAGTCTTTGGACCTGTCTTCCTCAAAGAGCAGTGGAAACCGTCAGAATTTTTCTTAAGGCTAAAGTTGATCGATTCTTGATACGCAAAGAGGTGAAGGGTTACCAGAGATTGGCGGGACTGGGTTGCTGAGCATATTCCGAAGATAGACACAAAGTGCTGGAGTAACACAGCAGGTCAGGCAGTATCTGTGGAGAAAAAGGATGGATGCCTACTTTGAAGACGTTCTCCTACTGAAACGTCACCCATTCTTTTTCTCCAGAGATGCTGTCTGACCTGCTGTGTTACTCCAGCACTTTGTGTCTATCTTCGGTATAAACCAGCATCTGCAGTTCTTTCCTACACAGCTGACGATATAACCGGTCACCCACCTCTATTCCAGCTTTCTCCCTACCATTCCAATCAGTCTGAAGAAGGGTCCTGACTCAAAACATTGCCTCTCCATTGCCTCCACAGGTGCTGCCTGGTACGCTGAGTTCCTCTAGCACTATATGTTTATTATCTTATTAAATAGCAGATCAGACCTGAGAGGCTGCGTAACCTCTTCCTGACCATAATTAACATGTTCATTGGTACTGGATAGATTTATATTGTCAGTTCAACCAGTGCAAACTCACTCACTCCACAGTTGGGAATCAGTGCCATCGCAGATTGAGTGGCTGTCTGACTTTTCACCAGGAATACTCTTGATCCACTTTTTTCTTAAAGGAAAATCTTTGCAGGGTTTCTTCAGACTTTCCTTTCGAGATACAGTGGAAACAGGCCCTTCGGCTGACCGAGTCCGCTCCGACCAGCGATCACCCCCGTCCACTAGCTCTACCCTACGCACTGGGAAAAATGTACAGTTTTGCCAAAGCCAATTAATCTACAAACCTGTACGTCTTTGGAGTGTGGGGGGAAACTGGAGCACCCAGAGAAAACCACGCTGTCACAGTGAGATCGTACAAACTGCATACAGACAGCAATGATAGTAAGGGTCAAATCCAGGTCTTTGGCGTTATAAGCCAGCAACTCTCCTACTATGCCACTGTGCCGCCCCTAGTATTAAATGTAAAGGTAGGTGGCAGTATATTTAGCATGACGGAGGCTCCATTTCAAATGTAACTGAGTGAAGTGTCAGCTCATCAAGCTATGTGAAGGGTTCAAGACCCATTGCAAGCACTTCACTGCATAGCTTTACTGGGGCTAACAGGCCCCGTGCACCAGTGTGGGAGTGCTGCACTGTCTGGGGAGCTGCACTGAAGGTGAGACATTGCACTCAGGCCCATCTGCTCAGTCACATGGATCCCACAAAGCTAGCCTGCCCTGGCTACACTTTCCCCTCAAAGCTGGCAATCTGGTCAGTATCATATTGCTGACCATAGTTTAGCATCCTATGTATAAATTGCTGCTAGGTTTTTTTCCCAGGCTGCAACAACTAATACAATTGAGAAAATATTCAACTGGATGTAAGGCCAACGAGGGGCTGAAATTTGCTGTGGGGCTGAAATTTGCTGTGGAAATGTAGTTGAATTAATTTCCTCAAGTAAAGCAGCCACACAGGGCCATCTGTATATCACGATTAATGAAGGTCTTACCTACCCAACCTCTCTCCCCCCCCCCCCCCCCCCCCCTCACATCCCAGGGCTGGGTTACGCCTCCAGCTCTGGCCACCCTCTCTGCAGATTTTGTTCTGTGATTCTAAGAATGATCTGCTTCACCAGCATCCCAGATAATCTTCAGGTAACCCCCCCTCCCCCTCCCCCACCCCTTAAACCAGAAACAAAGCTCTCACCAATGCACACTGAAGCACCTGTAATGTACGGGATGTTGATTGTGTTTGACACAAGATTCAGGCACATTTGACCTTCTCGTTCAGTCACTCCTCGCATTTGTGAATGATCCACACTGAGGTGACCTTTATGCAGAACACAACCTAAAATGTGATAAATTGCTGTAACCAGCTATGTAGAACTGGGTGTATAATTTCTGGGGCTGGAAGTATTAAAGTAAGAGTATAGCTTTGGCATGTTAGCTTCCGTCTTGAATGATGGGATGATTTAAGTGAGCATTTCAAAGATGGCTGAAGGAGCTGATGGGTTTGGTGGAGCAAAACTGTGACCTTCAGTGATGGAATGTTCCAAAGCAAAGGACAGGCCCTTAACATTCAAGGCTGCTTGGTCCGAAAACTCTACCTCACACACGCGGCAGTGAGAATCGGGAGCTACCCTTCCCCCCCCTTACCACTCCCCCTCTCCCTTCTCCCCCCCCCCCCCCCTCCTCAAGAGGCCATGGGGCAAGTTGTATAGAGGTCGATGTGGTATGACTGCGGGCGCGGAGGGAGGCACAACCAAGGTGGGGAGATGTTAGCTCAGCCTGGCTCACACTGAACCAGGAGCGGGGAGGGTAAGCTGCTGGCTCGGTGTGAATGTTCATTTATTCATCTTCTTGCAGTGGCCCTGCCTGCTGCCGCGGACCTGGATATCTATGACGTGACCCACAACAGCATGAGAGTAAAGTGGGAGGCCGCGGACTCTGCCTCAGCGTACATGATACTTTACGCAGCGCTCACAGGGGGAGACACAGCTGATGAAAAGGAGGTAGGGCTGACTTAATCTGCTCCTCTTAGTGGCCGCCGTCCTGATGCAGGGCTTCCTCCCGAAATTCCTACAATTCCCTTCCCCCCTCACAGGTGCTGCTCATCCCGCTGAGTTCCTGCAAACACATTATCTGTTGTTGCTGTTAACGGGCACCTTCTCCTTGTTCACACCCTGCTTGGAACGTTGCATGGAGACAGGTCAGGAGTAAGCCCATGATTTTATAGGCCATTTATCTGATGTAGGCAACGCTATTTGTTTCTGTTGTGATCAGGTCAATATAACTCTTCATCTTTCTCCAATTGTTACTGTGCACAAAGATCAATTGAAGGCTGCATTTGGCACTTGATTCTCCCGTCTCCCAGAGTTTGTGTGTGGGTCAGAAACAATTACTGGGCATGAGGGTTGAGGAAGGGTCTTTTACGATGCTTTCTAATAATAATAATAAATATAAATGTTACTTCGGAGTCACGTGAGTGACTACGTGAAGACCCCGCAGAACGCATGCTCGACATATCGTCCAACGCATTGCGCAGCGACAGGCGGGAGGAGAGTCGTTCCTCCAGCGGTAAGTTTAAAATGGACCTGCAGGTACGTTTTCACTATTCTGAGGTCGTTTTTGGGCGCTCTGTGTAATTTCTTTTACAGAGCAACACCCATTATCGCCAAGTCGAGGACTAAGTCCAAACGGCCCGCAGCTAAACTGACTGTGGAGGACCGCGAGAATGCAGGCAGTTAGCAGCGTCCGACTTCACTGGAGCTGCTAACCGTTCAACCAGCAGCCCCCGACTTGGCACCGCTACAGCCCGTAGGTGCACCTTGGACTGGCGGTAAAGCCACCCGAAAGTCGGATTAGCCCATAGACTCAGCAGGAAGATTCACCGCCTGTGGGTAGTGACAGCGGTCGTTTATCCCGCATGGAACGGTTGACGGAGCAATTGCTCCAACGTGACCTACTCCAGCAAACAAAGTCTGGTCACCGTGGGTCTCCTAGGACACCCACGGCAGCACCTTTCACAGGGCTGCCAAATGTCTCCCCCTCCTCGCAGGGGAGCACAAGGAGTCAGTTCTGGACTGACTCTGAACAGGGGGATTTGGCCGAAGACTCTTCCAGCATGCTAGGGGTGCAGGAACAACAAGAGCTACTCGGCATGGTTTCCAAATTTGTGATGCCTTCGCAAAAGGAACTGCCGTTACAGCCGCAGCTGGCAGCCAGCATTAACTACCTCACCACCAACCAACTACAGGAACAGGCCATGAATGACACAGCTGCTAAATATTTAGCACCAGAGAACTGTGTCTCCCTCAACGTGCCTGCCGTGAACAACCCCATCTGGGGAAAGATCAGTGCCAACATCAGAAACCAAGAAATAAAAATGCAAAAGATCCTGAAACTACTGGCCTCTGGAATAACAGCATTTGCCAGGTCAGTGCATGGGAAGCATATGTAAGAGGAGCAACAGAACGCCCTGGCACTCTTCTGCAATGCACAGTTCGAAATTAACTGTTTTAGGAAGAGTGTCATCCGACCTGCCCTAAACCCGAAGTTCGCGGGGATGTGCAAGACCAGCAGCATGCAGCTGCCTGCTTTACTGTTCGGGGACAATCTGCCGAAGCAGGTTAAAGACCTCGACGAGGAGGCAAAAGCCGTCAGCCTGATGAAAGCGCCGTCCACTGCCAAGACCTCGTATCCTCAGCGGCAGGACCCCTACGCATCCACCAGCAAGCCGTGTTACTACAGTGAAAGAGCAACAGCTGGTGAAAGCTCGAAGGCCGTACGATCAGGACAAAGGTCTTTTTTAGACCATGGCCCAGAACGGTGTTCGTGGAAGATGCGCCAACCCCACACCCCAGCGCCTCCACCTCCCGTGGAACCAAGGACGGAGAAAACCAACACAGCACCATGGGTAATCATGGAGGTAGGTGGGTCTGGTTTCTTCAGGAACATAGCATGTGTAAGTTCTTCACAGACTGGGGGAAGGTTACACTTGTTTAGAAAAGCATGGAGTTCCATAACTTCTGATCCTTTTATACTGCAAAGTATTCAGGGATACAAAATTGAATTTGTTCATAAACTCGTCTTTCCAGTTCAGCATGCACCAAGCCGAACATTCGTGCTTTCACAAAAAGAAAAATTGGAAGGTCATGCGAAACTGTTAAAACTACATACAAAAGGAGTAATTGAGACAACCAAACACGAATCTCTTGAGTTTGTGTCAAATATCTTCACAAAAAACAAAAAAGATGGCGGATGCCGCATCATCATTGATTTGACACAACTGAATACTTTTGTGCAGTATACCCACTTCAAAATGGAAACCATTGTTACTGCGAAACAACTAGTTTCCAAGAGATACTTCATGGCTTGCATCGACTTAAAAGATGCATACTATTCAGTACCAATAGAGAAAGATCACCGCAGATATCTGAAATTTATCTGGATGGGGCAGTTCTGGCAATATAAAGCGCTGCCTAATGGATTAACATCAGCCCCCAGAATGTTTACTAAAATATTGAAACCAGCCTTGGCGTTTCTCCGGAAACAAAAACATATTGTCATGGCATATCTGGATGACACCTTAATTGTGGGGAAAACCCTGGAGTTGGCCAAATTGGTTGTCTCATCCACCAAGCTCCTATTTCAAAAGTTGGGGTTTATCATCCATCCAGATAAATCCAAGTTAATGTCTTCTATGTCTATGGACTACTTGGGGTTCACAATTGACTCTGTTCACATGTCTGGCACTTTGCCAAAGGACAAAGCAACAGACTTGATAGAGGCATGTAAGAGCCTTGTTTGCGTCAGTCAACCATCTATTCAACAAGTAGCCGGGGTAATTGGGAAGCTCGTGGCTGTCTTCCCAGCCACACAATTTGGACCCTTACATTACCAAAATTTACAGAGGGCCAAGATTGAAGCACTCAAACACCATGCTGGCCATTTTGACAGGCCAATGCAGTTACCAGCCAAAGCAAAATTGGAGTTGCAATGGTGGATTAACAATACTCGACATTGGTCTAATCCCATCACAGTCACAAATCCTTCAGTTGTGTTACAAACTGACGCCGGCGTTCATGGCTGGGGAACAACCAATACCAGCTCCAGTTGCAGTGGTAGATGGAATACACACGAGTTAACCTTACTTCAGACACTGGGTATCAATCATCTAGAGATGTTGGGAGCGTTCCACGGACTTCGGGCTTACTGTTCAGACATGCACCATCTGCATGTTCTCCTACAAATTGATAACACCACCATGGTGGCATATATTAATCATATGGGTGGAATTAAGTCGATATCTTGTGATGAATTGGTCAATACAATCTGGCACTGGTGCAGAAAGAAACATTTGGATATCAGCTACTTACATTCCAGGTAAGCTTAATACAGTGGCGGACACCAGGTCACGCAAGTTCAATGACAACACCAAATGGATGTTGGACCACCAAGTGTTTACTGACATTGTAGCTCGGTATGGAATGCCAGATATCGATCTTTTCGCATCCGGACTTAATCACCAGATACCAACATATGTTGCATGGGAACCAGACCCTGGGGCAGTAGCAATGGATGTTTTCTCGCTACACTGGGGGGAATTGTTTTTCTATGCATTTCCCCCCTTCTGCCTCATCAGTCGGGTCTTGCGAAAAATACAATAAAACTTCGCGTCGGGTATTTTGGTAGTACCTGACTGGCCTACTCAGCCATGGTTTCCTGTGGTCGACATGGTCTCGGAACCATGTATTCCAATTTCTAAACGCCCGTGTTTGCTGGTTCATCCTGTGACAGGCGAGAGTCACCCATGCCATGACAGAATAAACCGGTTGATTTGCAGGATTTAAAAAGGCCACTCCTGGAATTTGGGGAATTTGGACTGTCGGACCAAACCATGAACATCATCACGGCAGCTTGCAGAGAGTCCACCAGGAAACAGTACCTCACTTATATCAGAAAATGGGAGGTATTCTGTACCAGGGCAAACACCACTTACCATACAGCTACTATTACGAATGTGCTGGAATTCTTGGCGAGCCTACTCTTTGACGAAGACTTGAGCTACAGTGCCATCAACTGTGCCACGAGTGCCCTATCTTCATACCTGGGGCAAGGTTTAGAACACCATGGGGTCGGATCTCACCCTCTAGTGTCAAAACTTATGAAGGGTATTTTCAACTCTAATCCCCCAAGGCCTAGGTATTCCCAGACCTGGGATATTGGTATTGTGTTAACCCTGCTCAGGGCTTGGGCACCAGCTACGTCCCTAACACTAACAAAACTGACATATAAAATGGTGATGCTGATGGCTCTCATAACGGTTCAGCTGGTCCAGTCTCTGCACAAACTAAGACTGGATGCCATGGTAACATCCAAAAATAAGATAACTTTCCATATATATGAGTTATTTAAACAGAACAAGCCTGGATCACCTGGCCTCAAATTGGAGTTCCTGGCTTACCCCATAGACCTTTGCCTATGTATAGTAACCCTCCTTTTTCATTACCTGGAGGTCACCAAAAGTCTCAGGGGCACGGAAATGGCTTTATTGATAAGTCATAAACGTCCTCATAAAAGAGTGACCGTGCAGACCATCTCAAGATGGCTTAGGGTGGTATTAGGTGCAGCAGGGGTGGACACTGATGTTTTTAAATCTCATTCCACCAAGGCTGCAGCTACATCGGCAGCAAGGATGTTGGAAGTTCCCATGGACCACATCCTTGCAACAGTGGGATGGTCTAACGAAAGAACCTTCCAGCGATTTTATAATAAACCCGTTGCCGGACCTGAGACATTTGCAGACACGATTTTGAGTTCTGTATTATGATTTTTCCCCGAATTAAGGGTTATTATTATTTGTTAATAAATACATCATTGTTTTTCAGCAACCGATTCATATCTGAAATACGTTAACATACTTCCTCCATTGGTTATTATGGCAGTGTGTGAGCATGGATTTGTTCCTTGGCATGAAATCACGGAGCTTTGAAATCTTCACACAGTTACTCACGTGACTCCGAAGTAAAATAGTAAGATTAAACGAGAACTTAACAGTTTGAAGTTTGATCTCTATTTTATGAGGTGTTACGTTGAGGGATTACGTGCCCTCCGCTCCCAATCCTCTATTATAAAGGTCAACTGGTATTTTAGTTCTCTTATCTTACTATTTTAGTAAACTCTATTATCTGTGATTTCACACCGCTGCTTTGAAGAATGTTGCGCATGTGTGCTGGCGGGGTCTTCACGTATTCCTTCAACGTAACTCCTCATAAAATAAAGATCAAACTTCAAATTGGTAAGTTCTCATTTAATCTTACTACTTTATTTCGGACTCAAGGTCCAGACAAGCGACAACATTACATAAAAGTAGATTGCAAATAAAAACACCATAAAATAACATTTCTAAAGTCATTTATCCTGCAAGTGAATTTATACGTATGATTTCTTAGGATAGCTTCTAAAGTACTGACTCCTGCAGCCACAAACATGTTACTAGCACTACGTCATCTAGGTTTCCTTAGCAGTATTCACATGGCATCATTATATGCCACCTTTAGTCTCTGCAAACTTGTCTTTCCGTAGTTCGACCACAGGTGCGCAGTATAGAGTGGTGTGCAATATGCTCTAAACAGCGCCATCTTCACCACATCTGTACACGTGTCAAACTTGCGCAAGAGAATATTTGCCTGTACATATAGCATACGTCGTTGCCTATAAATCTCCTAATCATCTGTCATTTGTTCTGTATTAAAATGCCCAAGATATTTTACCTTATTACAGACACTAAGATTATTGTCAGACAATTTAAAATCAGGAAAATTTAGACATTTATCCTCTTTGGTTCTACAGATCATAACAGAACTCTTACAAGCATTATATTTAATATCATGTTCCAAAAATCAGTATCATTGTTACTTAGCAGCTTCTTAGCCATGGAATCAGCCCTCATAGTTTGCTCATTTTTACAGGTGAAGCAAACAGCATACTTGTATCTTGCATTAGTGAGCTTCTTGTATTCAAACACAGGCCCCTGTCTGGGTCTACCTGCCATAGCCCATGATGTAGTGGCTTCACGGGCTTCAGCATGATACTCAACTATATACTTATTCCAGCCAGGCCTGATGTTATGTGTCTTATTTGTATGCTTGCAGTAGGGCTTACTGCCTACATATAAAGCGCTTACCATATCATTATACATGGAGCAGATATCCCTCCTATGCTTCATATCCTTACCGTTAACATTATGACACATTATTGCATCTTTAGGTAGATGGATATTGCTTAAGGATTTATCTGTATGGGCATAATAGGCTAAGATTTCTTCCTTTGTGAGCATTGACCAGTCCAGTTTTTCTGTGTTAAAGCCTTTTCTATCAATGGATACCACAGGTATGTGTTCAACATTTATTGTCATAGCAACAGGTATATGATCAGTCATTGCTGCCCCATACAGAATGCTCATACACCCAATGAGCCATGTGCATCAGCTGTACTAATACAGTGGTCCAGCCATGACGTAGTGCACCAGGCCTCACTAATATAAGTATAACTATCTGTCGGTAAAAGCACTTTGTGTGACAATATTAAATTATTATCTTGATAGAACTGAGCCATATTATTGGCAAATAATCAGTTTCTGACAAAGATATCTGCATCCATATCCCCAATGACATATACACTACAATAATTATTGTTTTGAATAAAGGAAGAGATGAAAGCAAGCCTATTTAAATATTCATCTTCATTCTGATGACATTTATAGGGTGTACACACATTCAGGATAACAAATTCCTTGTTGTTGTGAGCAAAGTGTATGGCAATGCACCAGCAGCATCAAGCCGAACCACATTTATTGATGAGTCAAGCTTCTTGCTCCATAGAATAGCCACACCCCCTGGTATCCTAATGATGGGTAGATTGTCTCATTGGGCAATCTCACTCAGACCTGGGGCCTTATGTGCCATGCATTACAGATTTAGGAGGTATCGTTCAACTGTGAGCCCCATTTATATGATTGAGTTGATATCGGCAGTGAGCGACAAGATAATATGTCCAAGATACAACCTATTCATCTTCCTCCGGCAGGTAAAGGTGGACAATTCAGTTACGGATATAGAACTGGAAAGGTTGTCTCCGAACACTGAATATACCGTGACGGTGTACGCCATGTACGGGGACGAAGCGAGTGACCCCCTGACCGGACAAGAAACAACACGTAGGTCCTCATGTGTAAGAAGGAACTGCAGATGCGGGTTTAAACTGAAGATAGACACAAAAAGCTGGAGTAACTCAGCGGCACAGACAGCATCTCTGGAGAGAAGGAATGGGTGATGTTTCGGGTCGAGACCCTTCTTCAGGCTGGTTAGGGATAAGGGAAACATTGGAGAAACAGGCTCTTTGGCCCAACTCATTAATGCTGACCCAGCTAATCCCATATGCCCTCATTTGGTCCATATCCCTCAAAATCTTTCCTAATGGTGTCAAGTTGGGAAAAGGGGAAGTACAACGGGATCTGGGGGTCCTTGTTCATCAGTCAATGAAAGTACGCTTTGAGGTAGAGTTGAGGTAGAGTTGCTGCCTCACAGCACCAGAGACCCAGGTTTGATCCCGACTGCTGGTGCTGGTGCTGTCTGCACAAAGTTTGCACGTTCTCTCTGTGACCACGTGTGTTTTCTCCGGGATTCTCCCAAAGATGTGCAGGTTTAAAGGTCAATTGACTTCTGCAAATTGTCCCTAGAGTGAGGGATAGAACTAGCGTACTTGGTGGTCATTGGTCGGCACGGACCCATGTTGTTTCCACGCTATATCTCTAAACTAAACTAAAAACAACACAAAGGATTTACATGTTAATTGGCTCCTGTTAGTTGCTCCAAGTGCGGATGTAAGTGGGGAGAGACTGGGGGAAGTTGACGGGAATAAATATGGGTTTAGTGTCGAATTGATGTAAATAGTTGTTTGATATCAGCAAGGACTAAGTGGAGTGAAGGTCAGTCTCTTTGCTGTAACACTCTAGGACGATGTCTTTGCCTGTATGTGAATCTCCCTGCATTAGTTTTAAAATAATTTGTATTCTTTTCCTTCTTCAGTACCACTTACACCTCCCCAGAACCTCCAGTTCTCTGATATCACCCACGGCACTGGCAGGGTCAGCTGGGAAGCAGGATCAAGGAAAGCTCTGGGCTATCGTGTCATGTATGTGAAGACTGATACCGCTGCAATGGACATGGTGAGTATGACAAGTCATAGAGGCATGCATCACGGAAACAGGCCCTTTGGCTCACCTCCTCCATGCCGACCCAAGATATGCAATTGGTTGCTCATAGGAAGAATCAGACAGATTTGTCATTGAAAAATAGCCGTGTGTTTTGCGCTCACCAAGTGCATGTTAATTTGTTTCCCCCAACCCAGGTTTCGATTGATTGAAAGATCCAGCATGGAAACAGGCACTTCAGCACAAAGCATCCACGCTGATCATCGGTCACCTGTTCTCACCAATTCTATGTTATCCCACTTTCTCAACCAATTCCTACGTAGCAGAGGCAATATATAGCAGGCAATTCACTTACAAATGCCCGTGTCTATTTGGGATGTGGGAGGAATCCGGAGCACCTGGAGAAAACCCGCGCAGTCACAGGGAGAAAGCAGACCGCACCTGCGGCCAGGATTGAACCCGAGTCTCTGCCGCTGTGAGGCAGCAGCTCTAGCAGCTATGCCATTAGGCCGCTGTATCAGGTGCCAATACCCTGAAGCTCATGGACAGATATTGAAAACTCAGCTATGACCAGAAACCTGCTCTCCTTGCTGCATCTCTGCTTACAATTAATTCCAACTCCCAAACCCAAACTACAGCCTCACAAACCCTTGGGTTGTATCATGGATGGGTAATAAATATTGACTTTGACTTTGATTAGCACAGTATACGGTCCACAATCATTCTGATCATGTTACTAAGGCCAGCTCAGTGGTCAGACGAAGGTGACCTGCAGCCCCAGCGACCTGTGCTTGATCCTGACCTTGGGTGCTGTCTGTGTGACGTTTGCAGGGTTTTCCTGCTATCCTGTGGGTTTCCCCCATGAGCTCTGCTTTCCACTTAAATCCCAGAGTTATATGTGGGATGATAAGCTAATAGACTGCGTTAAATAAAGTCCCAAGTGTGTTGGTGAGTGACAAAATAACCAAATGGGAGTGAGAGAGTGAGTGTGAGAGAGAGTGAGAGGGAAAGAGAGAGTTAGAGAGAGAGAAAGTTGCAGGGAAATAAGGAGTGTTGATGGGACTGATGGGATTGCTCTGCTGGAAGATGACATGAATTGAATGGCTCTCACCTTGTCATCAGGAAATCGCCCAAACCTGGACTTCTGATCCAGGTACAAAAGTTAAAATCCCGCCACCTCATCTGGGGAATGTAATTACACTTACGGAAATGAAAGCTTGTCTCAATAATGGAAACCAGGAAAACACAGGATTATTGCACTCTCCAGGGTTTTTCTCATGCCATCCAGGGAGGACACTCTTCCATTGCACACACCCTGGTCTGTAGGCACCTACAGAACCGCAACAATGTCATTGATTCTTACCAGCCCTCTGAAATAGCTGAGTGAGAGAATCCACTTAAAGACAAGTAGGGAGTGGTATTAAACACTGTCAAGCATTGATGTTTAGGGATGGATAAAAATAAGTCCTAACCGTCCTCTGATTAAATAGGTTTCTTCAGAATTCCTTGACTCTTATATTGAAGTGGACATCAGCCAGGATCTTAATGGAGGCAAATGGGGAGATTTGAAAGACCATCGCCTGCTTATTTTTAAATTGTCAAGTCATCTTGCAAAACTATAGAGGGTGGCTAATGTGCCTTTATTTAGGAAGGTCTGCAAAGAAAAACCTGGAAACTCTAGAGCCATTATAGGAAGGTTACTGGAGAGAATTCTGAAGGATAAGATATATACTGTGTGCATTTGTAGAGAGGGGTTGTTTAGGTTTAGCCAGCATTTGTTTTTTGAGTGAGAGCTCGTGTCTCACAGGTTTGAGTTTTTTGAAGAAGTAACAAAACAGGTTGATTAGGGCAGGGCTGTAGAAAGTGTCTATTTGGAGCTTGGCATTTGATAAAATTCTGTATGGTAGGTTGCTCTGGAAGGTTAAATCACATGAGATCCAGGGAAAGCTAGCTGACTGCAAACAGAAATTGGTTTCAGGATAGGAAACAGAGGGTCACGGTGGAAGGTTGTTTATGGACTGGAGACCTGCGGAATCTCCCAGAGTAAGTAGTTGATGCAGTAACAATAACATTTAAAAGATATTTGGGTAGCTACATGGATAGGAAAGGTTTAGAGGGATGTGGGCTGGATGCAGACAAATGACAATAGACAATAGGTGCAGGAGTAGGCCATTCGGCCCTTCGAGCCAGCACCGCCATTCAATGTGATCATGGCTGATCATCCCCAATCAGTACCCCGTTCCTACCTTTTCCCCATATCCCTTGACTCAGCTATGTTTAAGAACCCTATCAAACTCTCTCTAGAAAGTATCCAGAGAACCGGCCTCCACCGCTATAATGAAACTAACTAGGGTGGGACAAATTGGGCCAAAGTGTGTATTTCTGTGCTGTATGACTATGATTCCAGTTTCTGACAATGAAAAATGTCATCTTCCCATTTATCTTATCAACCCTTTAATGTCCTTAATAATTTCTATTGAGTTGTCTCAAACATTAATATTTCAATTTTAATTATCACTTATATTTTCCCTTGTGTGTTTATCCAGCTTTTTCCAAACCCCATCTCTGCAATTAACCTGTTCCACATTTCCCCTGCTCTCCAGAAAAGATAATTCTCTTGAGTTACTCTTTGGATTTACTGGAAATTCCTTTTATGTATGGCCTTTAGGTTGAAGTTGAAGACGCAACACCGATTTTCTTAACAAACCTGACATCACTTACGGAGTACACAGTTGCAGTCTTGGCAATCTATGATGAGGGGCAATCAGCCCCACTGACAGGCAGCTTCACCACAAGTAAGTTAGTGAATCTGTCTCCACATCCTCGCTGTTCTGTGCCTTTTGCTCTCTTCGTATCTCGTTAATGACTGTTTTTCCTAAATTAACGATTCTATTTATAGATTCAATTGAACGCACTGTCCTAATGTTTTGCTATTTGTTTCCTTATTCAATTCAGAGAAAGTTCCACAGCCTTTATCCTTAAGGATCAGTGATGTTTTTGAGGAAGAGTTCAGAGTTAGCTGGAATCATGCTGCTGATGATGTTACCTTATACAGACTGGCATGCACTCCCTTGAGTGGTGAAGAGGCAAAGGAGGTAAAGCAAAATATATCAAAAAGTAATGGTAGTTCAGGGAGTGAATACATGAACTGTGGCTCTGTGGCTACACTCTTATCTATGAGGTTGTGGGTTCAAATCACCTGAAGGGCTAAAACAAACATCTAGATTAGCATTCCATTGTAATACTGAGGGAGCACTGCAATGTTGGAGAAGGGTCTCGACCCGAAACGTCGCCTATCTCCTTCGCCCCTTAGATGCTGCTGCACCCGCTGAGTTTCTCCAGCTTTTTGTGTAACCCCTGTTGGAGATACTGTCTTCCTGATGAACTGTGACCCATCTACTTTCTCTGCAGAAAGGCAACATCCCATGCCATTGTTGTGGAAAGGAGAAAGTACTTTCCTTAAGCTGTTAAACCCAATAAAAGCAGGTTATTGCACTGCCATTAGTGCTGAACTACTATCTACCTCATTGGTGACCCTCGGGCTATCCTCGATCGGACTTTGCTGGCTTTACCTTGCACTAAACAGTATTACCTTATCATGTATCTATACACTGTAAATGGCTCGATTGTAAACATGTATTGTCTTTCTGCTGCCTTTCCCTGTACCTCGGTACACGAGACAATAAACTAAATTGAACTGAAAAAACGGAACGGATGTGTGAGATCTTGCTGTGGCAGTTCGGCTGCTACTTTTTCTGCACTACAATAGTGACTAAACTTCACTGTGAGAGATCTGGCAGATCCTGAGGCTGTGAAATACCCAACATAAATGCACACCTTTCAGCAAAATGTATCCTGGCGCTGGGCAATGCAGAGCTCCTGTTAGTATTGGGAAATCAGACACCAAAAGGGAGGGGTAGAATCAACATTGATCATTGGTATAAAAGAGGCCATGTTTCCCTTTTCACTTTTATTACTTGGTTCAAATAAACATCGCAGGCAGAGATTCAAAATGAACAAAACAGGTCCCACCTCTTCTTCCTATAATCTAGCTCCAATAATTTAATCACTAATTTAGGTAGGCTTGGGTCTCCCAAGTGCAAGTATCCTTCAGTATTATTCGTGTCAAACATTCAATATCTATTAATGCCAATGATAAAATCAAAAATTGGAACTTTTCTTTCATATCTGTTCATGAAGGTATATTACGGGTTAATTAAATCTCATAATGTGAGGCAAAAATGCTTCCCTTACCAGAGTGTCTTTCACTTCGCAGTTTGTGTTCAGCGGGGCTACAGACACGGTGGTTCTTGATCATTTACTGCCTGGGACAGAATATGAGGTGTCTCTATCTGCAATTTACAGCGATGAGGCAGAAAGTGACGTTGTTACAGCCCTTGAAACTACACGTAAGCTTGCACCATATAAAGTATCCAATTTGCATGGCAGCATGGATAGCTATGAAGATAATAATATATACGGCTGGATCATGCCGCCGATGATAATTTGTATGTATAAAGTTCCTATAACACAATAAGTTACCTGAAGGAATGCTGAGTGTGCTTACAAATTAAATATTGGTCATTGATTCACGTAGGGCATGGTGGCGCAGCAGTAGAATTGCTGCATTACATTCGATTCGCACTTTGGGTGCTATCTGTACGGAGTTTATACATTCTCCCCATGACCTGTGTGGGTTTTCTCTGGGTTTGTTCCCACACTCCAAAGACATACAGGTTTGTAGGCTAATTGGCTTGGTAAATTTGTAAATGAGTTAGTGTGCAGGGAATGCTGGTCGGCGCGGACTCCGTGGGCCCAAGTGTTTCCGTATTTTTGTGTCGCATCTTTAATCTAAATCTTTTTGTGTATCTCTGTGTTGTATCTTTAAACCAAGTGTTGTGTCTTTAAAATAAACTAAACTAAATAAATAGATATTGGACAAGTAATTCAAAGCATGGTATGTGAAGCAGGGGGTGACAGCCATTGTGTTGAGAGGTTTAGTGATGGGGATACCAGGTAACAGGGACAAGGCACTGGTGTATCCAGCAGTGGTGGGGTGATGTGCTGGGAACCAGCGTGGAATCAGTACACAGGTCCCAGTTGTGGGGAGGGTGAAGGAGAGGTGGACAGGAGAAATGGTGTGAGGTATCAGAGGGGTTAAGAAGCCTGACGGAGAATGTTGCGATCCAGCTGTTTTGGCAAGTTACATTGACCAGCAAGCGCAGTGCCGGGTGTACACAACATGATGCAGGTAAGGACATTTAAGCAGCACAGTATTGGGCAGCCTTGTTTACAGAGGATGGCAGAATGGTCAGGAGTAATAGATGTGTTGTTAATAGAGAAGGTGCAGAAACCATGCACAAGGATGTTGCCGGGACTCGGGTAGTTAAATTGTCCGGAGAGGCTGCATTCTTTGGGGTTTATTTTCCCAGAAGCAAAGGAGGATCAGGTGTGATCTTTTCCCAAGTAAGATACCTTTTCCCAGTAAGGGGGATTCTAAAACATGAGGGCATAGGTTTAAAGTAGAGGAAGTGTTTAAAGTGTATTTTGAGGGGCAAAGCTTTCTTATAGAGGGTGGTGGGTATGTTGAAGATGCTGCAAGAGGAAGTGATAGAGGCCAGTACAACATTTTAAAAGACCATTTGGACAGATATATGGGATGAAAAGATTTAGTGGAAAGTGGGCCAAATGCAGACAGCATGGATAGACATTTTGATCAGCATGGATGAGCAGGGACAAAGGGCCTGTTTCCTATGAATCTAAAGGCGATATAAGGGTGCCACGATTAAGTTTGAATAAGTGGCCCAGCACTGCAGAGCAGCTGGAAATTCCTTATCACCCATTTTCGGTCCGTAGTTGCAGAAGATCACTGTTCATTGAATTAATATAAATGTATTCAGCTGAGAAGGTGACTTGGGGGAATCTAAAAACCACATGCTGAGATAAATATCAGGGTTTATTCTGCATTGGTGCTGTATGTTTTAAAATTAATCTTAACTTTATGTCTAAATTGCAGTTCAGCGAATAATCACAACGCCAGCCACCACAACAACTCTTCGTCCAACTACAGTAGGTATGTCATTAATGAGAGAGCATTCTCAGCAAAGTTAACTTGGTCACATCTTTAGCGTGGTGTTGGTGCCTAGGGCGAGGGTCAAGGGCAGTGGGAGTATTGAGAATGGGGTGTTTAGGATTGGACCAGGTTAAAATTACACTAGATGAAAATACTTCTCTCTGAAAATGCTGAAGATTGCCATTGAAAGTAGATTGAAAACTATTAACGCAAATTTAAACAAAAATGCTAATTTAACGTTTGCTCCCAGGAGGCTTTCCATTCTAAGATGTCCTCTTTCTTTAGTAATCACAATCACAATCACAATAATACTTTATTAGCCAAGTATGTTTTGCAAAATACGAAGAATTTTATTTGTCAAGTTAGTCACAGAAATAAAAACCAACGGAACACACAAAATACATTTAATCATAAACATCCACCACAGTGACTCCTCCACATTCCTCCCTATGATGGAAGGCGAAATTGTTTCAAAATCTCTTCCCTTCTATGCTCTCCCCGCGGTCGGGGGCCTCGTGCCCTCCGTTGATGGGACGATCCTGACTCCCGTAGCCGGTGCCGTTTGGGCCCTCCGCATCAGGGCAATCAGCTCCTGCATCAGGGGGATGTCAGCTCCCCCGCGCCGGGCGATCGAACCCCGGGTCGGGGCTGGTCAAGCCTCTGCATTGTTGGAACTCCCGACTCGGCCTCTCCCGAGACTGCGAGCTCTTGACGGAGAGTCCGCAGGCTGCGGTTAGAGTGATCCCAGGCAACGGATCAGCTCCGATGTTAAGTCTATGCCCGCGGTGGGGCTCAAGTCAGTCCGTGGAGGCCTCCAGCTCCATCGATGATAGGCCGCAGAGCCACCTGAGATGCGACCCGGAAAACAATCGCATCTCCGGCAAGGTAAGAAGCTGACCAAAAAGTTTCCCCCTCCCCCCTCCCCCTCCCCACATAAAACAAACTAGAGAACATTTACACAAACTTTTAACATTCACTAAAAATTTTTAAAAAGGATGAAAAAACAGACAGACTGTTGACGGGGCTGCCAATCGTGCCAAACGTGGTTTCCCCACTTCTGTCGTAGATAGATCTCTCCCCTGCTTCTCCTCTGCGCCCCATAGTTCCGTTATCGCTTCCCCTCCCCCCAGACAGAACAAGGATCGAGTTCTCCTAGTTCTTACATTTCACCCCATCAGCCTCTGCATTCAACACATCAGACCATACATGATTGCCACAATGTACAAATACAGGATAAAGGGAATAATGTTTAGTGCAAGATAAAGTCCAGCAAAGTCTGAAAGTCTGAGTGTCTCCAATGGGGTTGATACCAGTCACATTTTCCCATCCTCACCCCATCCGCTCTCCGCAGAAACTGCTCCTTCTGTGAATCTCTAGAAAAGCAGCCACGATAAACCTCACATTGGTCAGTACTTCATCAGCCAGTGTGCAGGATAGTGCAGAGATGGCAACCTGGTGAGCTGTTTACTGTGCAGAAATCACTGGGCTGGAGAGATTTATATGGGATTAAGATGGGATTAATATGGATGTGTGCCCTCGGCTTGGAATGGATGCGGAGGGCTGAATGGCCTGTTTCCATAGATGAACACAAAATGCTGGAGTAACTCAGCGGGTCAGGCAGCATCTCTGGAGAAAAAGGATAGGTGACATTTCGGGTCGGGACCCTTCTTCAGACTGGCCTATTTCCATGTTGTACGAGTCCATGCCAATGCTATTCCTCCCTTCTCACAAGTACACACCATCTCAGTGAGCAACTCTGCCCAAGGCTGAATATCGAATCCATTCTCGAATCTTGGGTTTCCGATCTGCTCTCTTTGTTTGGTTTAGTAATCCGATCTGGAATAAGGAACCTGGTCTTGGATGATGAGACCACTTTCAGTCTGCATGTCTCGTGGGAGCCTGCCGATGCCTTCATCACCCAGTACAGAGTGTCCTATGTATCTTTGAAGGGGGATCGAGCGGAGGAAGCGGTAAGCATGGTCGGTATGAGTTTTCACTTATCTAGTTTGGTATCTAGGACTGTCCTTACCAGTACCAGTCTGAGGGAAAGGTAAACAGTGAGCGCAAATTGGGGAACGGCATCGTTCATCCATAATAGTTAATATACAACCTCTCGCATGAATGAATTGGTGACTTGGATTTTGTGTTGGTGATTAAACCAAAAGCTTCCGCTATCATTATACCATGATCGTGCCAGCTCATATATAGTTAGAGACCAAAGACATGCGGCTCCAGTCAGTTATGGTTTGCTCCTCGCTTAGCTGAGTTGCTGAAGGCCTTGCACATGGAAATCAACGACAACAATCCTTGAAGGTTTGCCTTGTTGAATGACCTGCTAGCTGAATCAAAATGGCTGAACATCTTTTTTGCCTCTGGAAGACCTAATTATTTTACAATTATTTCAAAATTCCATGTTTTATAACAAAATGAGTTACTTTATTTTATTTCAGCTTCAATCTTATTTTGACATCCTTTGTTTGCTTTGGGATCTTTAGAATTCTCGGTTTGGTGTCTGTGAGAACTCTGCGGTGCATTTGGCAGCCCAGCCAGGTTTGTGGTGTGAGTGTGGTGCTCCCGGGCTGACTCCTTCCTGTCCGTGACTCATTGTCAGAAAGGGGGGAGCTCTCCGTACAGAAATCGCCAGGTCTTTGTGCACAGTGCTCCATGGGTAGAGTGCCAAGCGCCACAAACCCAAGGCCTTGAAATGATTGTCTATGCAGCATCCTGCGTTTTGTCCCACCTCAGAGCTGACTATTACCAGAATGACACCTGAATTGAAAGGTTAAAATGTACAGAAAACCAAATATAATTGTGCATTTAACCTGAATGTTTTAGTTAGGAGGGGTAACAACATAGCAAAAGAAAAGTATTGAGTTTGTTCAGATTCACCTTTGGAGATAATTTCATAAATTCATAAGTGATAGGAGTAGAATTAGGTTATTCGGCCCATTAAGTCTACTTCACCATTTAATCTTGGCTGATCTATCTTTCCCTCTTAATCCCATTCTCCTGCCTTGTCCCCATAACTCCTGACACCCGTACTAATCAAGAATCTATGTATCTGCCTCAGAAATATCCACTGAGTTGGAAGATGACTAAGTTAGGAACGCAACTTTTAATCTAATGGCATTTATAACCTTAAAAAGCGCATTTTTTTGTACTATTTAGGCTACTGGCAGCAAAGTAAATGTATCAACTAATGAATGCTAACAGTAAATGTGAGAATAATCCTTCTATCCCAGATCATGTGTGCCTTGATTTGACTCTGTACTTGCCACATTTAACTAATGCTACTGTGGTATCTCTGACTGGCCTGAGGAAACAGGCCTACAGGGAATCAATAAAACAGCACGGTACAATGAGCACTGAATTAATACCAGACACTGTTCCATTCCTGAAGGTCTAACGCTAGCCAGTCATTCTTCCCATTCTGCCGACAGACCCGTCCTCTCAGCTGGGGTGGCCTGAATATATGATATTAAACGTTATACAAGCTTGCAAAAATGGTGCCCATGCCATGCGACTGCATGCTGGTCCCAGAAGAGAATCCACTATCACTCAATACAATCGCTCCACTCTTTTAACTCTCTACTCTATCAGCAGCATTTTGTACTTTAACTCTGCTATTCCCTTTATCCTGGATCTGTACACTGTGTATGGCTTAATTGTAATTATGTATAGTCTTTCTGCTGACTGGATAGCATGCAACAAAAAGCTTTTAATTGTACTTTGGTGCACTTGACAATAAACTTAACTAACTAACTAACTAACTAAATAACTAACTAACTAACTAACTCAATGTTGATTTGTAGTCCTTATAATAGCAGTGGCCTCACACCATGTCAGGTTATATAGTGTTTATTAGGAACAAGCAATACAAGTTCTCAGTTCAAGTTGAGAGTTCACTTTTAGACTAACGGAATGCAGCAGACCACGATGCAGACAATCTAGTGGGCATAACTACAAGTACATGACTCATAGCATGAGCCACTAATCTAAACTAACTAACTAACCAACTAACCAACTAACCAACTAACTAACTTCCAGCTCCACCTCACTTGCTGTGCTGTCCAACCTCTCCCCCACCACATCCAGACTACTTCCAATCCAGCATACTTTGCATTCAGTGCTCACAGTGTGATCTCCATTATTAGGAAACACCAAATGCAGGTTGGGTTTCCAAGTGGTGGAAAGTCCTGTCTTACAAACTGGAGTAGACTGAATGGTGGAGTAGACTTGATGGGCCGAATGGCCTAATTCAACTCCTATCATGCATGACCAAGTCCTTTTATTCAGTCCACAGAGACGACCCTGAGCTTCCAGGTGCATGTCACTGTAATACCCTATCCCACTCCTCTCTGACCTGTCTGTGGCTGCCTGCATTTTTCTGGTGAGACCCATGTAAGCCTGCACATCTCTTCATCCATCTGGTGGCGTTATGGTCTTAGGGGCACAACAACTTCAAGTTACCTGCTTTTTGGAGCTGGCAAGTTGTGCTGTCATCCAACATTATCCATCTATAGTAATCACCATCCACACAGATGCTACCTGAGCTGCTGGCATTCCAACATTTTCTGTCTTGTTCCAGAATTTGGGAACATTTGATCATTACACATAGTCATACACATGGAAACAGGCCATTCAGCCCAACTCGTCCCTGCCAACCAAGATGCCTCGTCAAAGCTAGGCACACGTCTGCATCCGGCCTATATCCTTTCCAACCCTTGCTATCCATGTACCTGTGCAAGTGTCTTTTAAATGCTGTTAGGGTACCTGTCTCAACCACCTCCTCTGGCAGCTTGTTCCACAGACCCCCCCCCAGCCACGTTCCCATATTTGTACTTTGTCTGTCTCTCTGTCCCTCTCTCACTTCTTGTATTGATTTACCAAGCAGCCAACATTGTTACCAGTTTATCCACATGACAACAGTAGCATCATCCTGTCAGAGCTATCCCTTTTGTCCTATCCATTTTTCCTCTCCCCACCCTCTGGCACAGAGGTGTGGATGAGGAGTCATTGAACATATTTGGGCAGAGATTGCCACATGCTTCAACTACGAGCCAGTCAGGGAGTAGGGAGAGAGGAAGTAGTGTTGAGGGCACGACTGGATCAGCCACAATCCCAGTTAATAATGGAGGAGGCTGGAGGGCCTGTCTGCTTGCCCTCCTCTTCCCAGCGATCTAGTCTAACACTATGAGTTTTTGCCCACCTGTGCCATCAGCTGCTGGGTCCACATTCTCTGGATTTGCCTCCACGAACCACACTTATCATAAGGCCATAAGTGATGGGTGCAGAATTAGGCCATTCATCCCATCGAGTCTACTCCGCCATCTTTCTCTCCCTCCTAACCCTATTCTCCTGCATTCTTCCCATAACCCCTGACCCTCCTTCTCTGCATCCCCAGCACACACTCATCCTTTTAGGATGTTCCTTATAATAGACTTTGGCAAAATCTCTTGTCATGTTTACCCCCAAGACACCCCCTCCCCCCCTCTCCAACCTTCCCTCCTTTCTTGACTGAGGTCAAATTTCCATCTTGTCTACCCTTCTCCAGAGTTCCTTGGATTGGATGATTGTGTTGCAGGGTCCATGTAGCCGGCTGCTCCTGTGATGATTGTGTTGCAGGGTCCGTGTAGCCGGCTGCTCCTGTGATGATTGTGTTGCAGGGATGTGTAGCCGGCTGCTCCTGTGATGGTTGTGTTGCAGGGTCCGTGTAGCCGGCTGCTCCTGTGATGATTGTGTTGCAGGGACCGTGTAGCTGACTGCTCCTGTGATGGTTGTGTTGCAGGGTCCATGTAGCCGGCTGCTCCTGTGATGATTGTGTTGCAGGGACCGTGTAGCTGACTGCTCCTGTGATGGTTGTGTTGCAGGGTCCATGTAGCCGGCTGCTCCTGTGATGATTGTGTTGCAGGGACCGTGTAGCTGACTGCTCCTGTGATGGTTGTGTTGCAGGGTCCATGTAGCTGGCTGCTCCTGTGATGGTTGCGTTGCAGGGTCCATGTAGTTGGCTGCTCCTGTGATGATTGTGTTGCAGGGTCCATGTAGCTGGCTGCTCCTGTGATGGTTGTGTTGCAGGGTCCATGTAGCCGGCTGCTCCTGTGATGGTTGTGTTGCAGGGTCCATGTAGTTGGCTGCTCCTGTGATGGTTGTGTTGCAGGGATGTGTAGCCGGTTGCTCCTGTGATGGTTGTGTTGCAAGGATGTGTAGCCGGCTGCTCCTGTGATGTGCCGCACCAACTGCTGCCTGTCCTTTTATACAGGTGATGGTTCCAGGGAGGCAGAATGATCTCCTACTCCAGCCTCTGCTCTCGGACACGTCGTATCGAATTACCGTCACACCGATCTATGCCAACGGAGAAGGGAGCAGCCTCGCAGTTACTGGGAAGACGTGTAAGTAAAACAGGGTGACTGATCTATCAGGGCAGCGGCTGAGAATGTGATACACGATATCCCATGTTGTTGAGGTTAATGCGGGTAAATCTGGCTTGGTCTAAAAACTGTCATACAAGGATCTGCAGATGATGGTTTATCACAAAGTAAGATACAAAGTGCTGGAGTAACTCAGTGGATCAGGCAGCTTCTCTGGAGAAAATGGATAGGTGACGTTTCAGGTCGGGACCCTTCTTCAGACTGAAGAAACGTCAACTGTTCATTTTGTCCAGATATGCTGTCTGACCCGTAGAGTTGCTCCAGCACTTTGTGTCTATGTCTTGTCTATAAACTGTCTCTTCCTTGGCCTGATGTGGCTGGAAATGTTAGTGTCAGGGCAGGAAGAAACGGAGGAAGAACAAGAGAATGAGAAGGGAGGAGAGGGACTGGAGGGGAGAGAGGGAGAGAGGCTTGAAGGTTTGAGGGAAATGGTGAGACAAAGAGGTTGTGGGAGGGAGAGATGGGTGCATGTGGGAGGGAGAGAGAGTGGGAGGGGGTGGGACTATTGCAAGAGGTAGAGAGAGCGTGCGAGGGAGGAGGGGTGAGGGTGCAGGAGAGGGGAGGAAATAGGGTGCGGAGGGAGAATGAGCGAGTGTATGGGGGGAGAGGGATGTGAGAGGGAGAGGGAGAGAGTGCATAGGAGTGAGAGAGGGCGTGGGTGAGTGAGAGGGACGGAGAGAGGATGCAGGGGGAAAGGGGTGTGAGAGGGTGTGGGAACCAAGGTGTGAGCAGGAACAAAACCCCCGGATCACATTCCTTGCTGACGCAGACCCTTGCCTCCAGACGGGCAGAGTCTGCATGGATTAACGTCCCACCAGAAGAGCGGAGCTCGTTGTGTGCGAATCTCATTCTGTACTGCACTGGGAAGTCTGGAACTTGTACTTGAATCCCCTGGGCCACAAACTCCCCCACCCTGAGGTGTTAGAATTGTCCAGTTGTTCACCAGGCCACAGGTGCCCAAACCCAGCACAGTCTGAACAGGTTATTAATTTGAAGCGCATTTTAAAAGACACTGGATTATTTCTGCCAATGAATTCTGATTGCAGTGGCACTCTCTGGCCCGAAAAACCTGCAAGTATCGGAGGAATGGTACAACCGATTCCGGATTAGATGGGACGCCCCACCATCGCCAACAATGGGCTACAGAGTGGTGTATACGTCCGCCTCTGGTATTTCACTTCTATCCTTGTTCAATCAACCCTAGAAATATTTCCTGCTTTGCAAAAACTCATGACGCGTTCCATCATCACATCCCAGCAATAATTCACACTTTAAATTCGAGCCACCAAATTTCTGTTAAGCCAAGACGGTGGTGCAGCGGTAGAGTTGCCAGGGAACCGGGTTCCATCCTAACTACGGGCACTGTCTGTGTAGAGTTGGTACCTTCTCCCCGTGACCGTGTGGGTTTTCCCCGGGTGCTCCGGTTTCCTCTCACACTCCAAAGACGGACAGGTTTGTAGGTTCATTGGCATCGTAGAAGATTGTAAATTATACCTAGTGTGTAGGATGGTGCTAGTGTACAAGGAGACTCCTGTCAATCCGGACTCAGTGGGCCGAAGGGCCTACTTCCACGCTGTTTCTCCAAACTAAGAACTAAACAATCATTAGTACGGTTTTAGTTTCCATACAGACCAAGGGTCAGAGCAGACGTGATGGGCTGAATCAGAATCACACTTTATTCGCCAAGTATGTTTTGCAACATACGAGGAATTTCATTCACCAAGTCAGTCATACAATTAAAAATAACAGATCACTCAAAAACACATTTTAACATGAACATCCACCACAGTGACTCCTGCACATTTCTCACTGTGATGGAGGGCGAAATAAAGTTCAAGTCTCTTCCTTTTGTTCTTCCTCGGTCGTGGGCCTCGTGCCCTCCGTTGCCGGGATGATCTTGACTCCCGTAGCCGGCGGCGTACGGGCCCTCCGCGTCGAGGGTATCAAGCTCCCGTATCTCGGGTTGTCCGCTCACCCGCGCTGGACGATTGAACCTCGCGTCGGGGGCTGGTCGAACCTTCTGTGGCGATGGAGCTCTCGACTAGCAGGCCGCGGTGGGAGCGATCCCAGGCAAAGGATACGCTCGAATGTTAAAGTCCACGCCCCGCGGTGGGGCTCACGACAGTCCGAGGAGGCTTACAACTCCAGTGATATTAGGCCGCAGAGCTCTGAGAATGTGATCCGAAAATTGATCACATCTCCAGGAAGGTAAGAAACTTGAAAAAAAGTTTCCCCTCCCCCTCCCCCCACATAAAACAAACCAAAGAACATTAAAACAAAACTTTTAACAAACTAAAAATAACAAAAAGAAAGAAAAAATGAACAGACTGCCGGCAGGGCTGCCATCTCCCCCTAGGCCGGTTTCTGGTTACATCTGGGGATGGATTAAATTGCCCCCAGGTGGATTTCAAATGGGTTGACCAGATGGGTTTCTGGGATGAGGGGATTGTTCTGTGAAGGTGATTAGTGAGGGCTGATGATGACTGTGAATCCTAGTGATGAATGACTGATGGGATTGCTCTGCTGGGAGCTGGCAATGGGCTGAATGGCCTCTTTCTGCATTGTGAAGAAGACCTTTCACAAAGCAAATTGAAGATCCTGAGGAATAATTGATTGATTGATTGAAAATAGGGCATGAAAACTGGCCCGTCAGCCCACTGAGTCCACGCCGACCATTAATCACTCATTCACAATGGTTTAATGGTATCTCACTTTTTGCATCTGCTCCCTACACATGAAGGACAATTTATAGAGGAAAAATTGACACATAAACCCTCACGTTATTGGCATCTGGAACGAAACTGGAATACCCAAGGAAACTCACACAGTCACAGGATGAACGTTCAAACTGCACACTGTCAGCACCCGAAGTCAGGACCGAAGCTGGGTGTCTAGTGCCGTGAGACAGCAGCTCTACAGCTGCACCTCTGTGCTGCCCGAATGTTCACCGGCATTGGTGCGTTTGTACAGATTCCCGGCTGGAATTCTGAGTCGGTTCTCAGTTTCTCCAGGGCAAATATTTACATGTGCGATTATGTTGTCATTTCAGCCCCTGGGCCAACTCTGGACACCTTTGTGGGAGATGACGTGAACACAATGTTTATTCTTAACCTACTCAGTGGAACCGAATATATCATCAAGGTGTTTGCAACCTACCCCACGGGTTCTAGCGAGCCGCTGACAGGAAGAGCCAAGACACGTGAGACCTATTCTCTGCTTGTGTGCATACTGAGAAGTGTGTAGCTTCCTGGGACTATGTCCCAGTGCAGGGTTTTGCCAATGCAATGGTTTACAATGGTGCTTTCTTTGCCACATGTACTGAGGTATAGGGAAATTAATTTCCATATACAGTTCCAAGGTCCTCATCCCTGATTCTGAATATCTCTAACTCTAAGCTTCTTTGTCCCTAAGCTTCTGAATGTTACATTTTGGTAGCATTCAAAGAATATAAAAAATGAATTAACTAAACAAGCCCAGTTTACCATTTACTCCCCGGTCATTCTTTCTTCTCCCCTCTCTCATTATGTAGCAATGTTACAAAATTTTGAGATTTAAAAAATCAAGTCTGCAATTTATCCCATCAGATAAAGCATAAAAAGAAGTTTAATTTGACACCTAATTCACTTTCATATCTTCAGTATTAAAAAGGTTATGGCCATTTTCATACTCAGAAATTAGCATCTTGTTCCCCATTGCCTTTCCATTGACTTAACACAAAAGCTGTGATCTAGGACAGTCAAAAGCCCATAACTTTCTTAAAAATTAAGAGAACTCAATGAAATTTTCAGTTATCATAGATTGAAGCATTCTGAAACAAATATGAAACAATATTACTTGGATGACCTGAAATGAAAGCATATAATTAGTTAGTTACCTAATTGTAGCTAATTACAAAATTCAATTACTAGATCTAAACATCTATCCATTTCTTAAGAAAAGATAAACTTTTTTAAATTGCCTAAGTGTCCAAATAACATTCACACAATAATTCACAATATAACATGATTTTTTAATCTCATTTTCATGAATTTATAGGCCAAATGGAACAAATTTAGTGTTTAATTCCTGTAAATTAATGGCAATTTAAATCAACTAGCGAGTGGGTTTTAGTGGAATGCAGTGGATTAGAACGTTGCGGTTTGCGGTGGAAGTCGGCATGAAAAATACTGCCTGTTCGTATATATTTTCTGTCCCCATTTCGCAACATGAAAATGTGATTTAAAACCTTCCTAAAAACCAAGTTTTAATGTGGATTTTTAAAAATAAACTGTGCACATTATTTTCTCCCCTACGTAAAATCCTTCCCGTTGTCGGCGCTCACGGCTTTAGAAGATGATTTTTTAATTACTCTAGCTAATAAATAATCTAGCGTAATTTAAAAATACCTTCATGAATGAAATGTCAGAGCGATTTTTCTTCAGCAACGAAATCGCCCGACATGGATCGATTTTACTGTCTCTGGAAAAACGGCACTTTAAACCCGCACCCCTCTGAACGGCGCCAAAGTCATGCACACGGGGAGCGGCAGAACTGCAGCGCTGCTCAAGGTAAGTTTTGTAACATACCTACATTATGCAGAAGAAACAGAAGCTGTAAAACACGTATCACCAGATTCAGGAAGAGCTTCTTCCCAGCTGTTGTCAGAAAACTCCCACAAGCTTGGGCGCAGATCTGATCTCCCAACCTAACGCATTGCTGACCTTGCACTTTTTTATTATCTCCACTTTTTCTGTAACAGCAACACGATAATGCTGAAAAAAAAATTCTGTACTCTGGTGCAGATATTTTCTCTTTGCACTACCTGTTGTATGGCCCATGTTTAGTATGATTTGACTGGATAGCACACACCCAAAGTTTTTCATCGTTTCTTGGTACATGTGACAACAATAAACCAATACTATTTTCTCTCATGCAGTGTATCTTGGTGTGACAAATCTTGCCTCGGAAGATGTTCGGATGACAAGTATGTGCGCTCGCTGGCAGTTTCATCGACACGCCACCTCCTACAGAGTCATTATCGAATCACTCAGAGGTAGGTCCAAGTCATACAATGGCCTGCATTTGATTTGTGCAGCACCCACAAAGTATCTCAGGCACATGCTGCAGATTTAGGTAGAGTTCTTCACCAGGAAAGCCGGGCTTGGAGGGACCTGGTGGAGTGGTTGGATCTTATCTCATTGCTGTTTGGTACGAGGAGAGTAAAACTATTTGGAGGATAACAGCAGCGATAGATTGTCATGTTAGAGGATTCTTTGGCCTCTTTTTCTCCGAAAGGAATTGGAAAAATATTTATTTTTCTATAACAATAGACAGTTGTTCTGTCCAAGCTATGCTTTTAGAAAGAGTGCTCTAATTAGTTCCTTGGGACCCAACCTGAAACGCCTCCCATTCTTTATCTTCAGAGATGCTGCTTGACCCGCTGAGTTACTCCAGCACTTTGTGTCTATCTTTAGTACTCTCAATGGTTTACCTTTAAAATATCCATTCAGTCTTCTACCAATATTAGATTTAATAATGATCAGACTATGCAAGCATCTGTCCTGGTGACTGAGAGCAGGTCAGGCCTTGCAAGATTTAGACTTTAGATTTTTTTAGATAGAGCATGGAAACAGGTCCTTCAACCCACCAAGTCCGTGCCGACCAGTAATCACCCTGTTCATTAACACTATCCTACACATTAGGGACAATTTACAATTTTACAGAAGCCAATTAACCTAAAACCTGTACGTCTTTGGAATGTGGGAGGAAACCGGAGCACGCAAATAAAAGCCTACGCGTTCACAGGGAGAATGTACAAGCTTCATACAAACACCACTTGTAGTCAGGATCGAACCCGGGTCTCTGGCGCTGTATGGCAGCAACTCTACCACTGCGCCAATGTGCCACCCTGTGTGCTCTTCGGTGAGTCTTTTGCAAGACGAATGGCTCATCTCCTGAACGAATACTTTATTGTCACAGTGAACTTCTTTGCTTGCATACCCAAGGTTGCAAATGCCGGTCATATAGGGCGTTTACAAAGTTGTACAGTATCCGCACCAGGTCCCCCTTTGTCCTCCCCTCCCCCTCCTCACAGTGGTCCCCCCACGCCTGGTCCCCCTTTGTTCCTTCCTCCGGCAGCGCTGTCCTCACTTCCATCTGGTCCGTCCTTGTCCGTCGGTTGGCGCCCTCATCGACTGCCTCACCGACATCTCCACACTATCACTGCCGGGCCCTCTCTGGACGCCTCAATGGTGCCGACCCAAACCCTGATGTGAGGGTGGGGGGGGCGGGAGGAAGAAAGGAAGAGGTGGAGCTAGAGGGTTGAGGGAGAGCTCAGAAGGGGAGGAGAAAGTAAGGACTACCTGAAATTAGAGAAGTCACTGTACATACCGCTGGGGTGCAAACGGCTCAAGCGAAATATGAGATGCTGCTCCTCCTATTTATGGTGGTCCTCACTCTGGCCATGGAGGAGGCCCAGGACATTTACATTTACGCATTGATTAGTTGATGTGGAAAAGCAGAGTAGACGTTTAATCCAGTTATTAATTTTGGGAGGTGATGGAGTGAGGCAGCACGTTAATAACCATAACCAGGAATAGCTGGCTTTGTCCAAAAGATCAATTAATAAATAGATTTGGTCTTTGTTTGGGATAAGTTTGGTATCTGGTTCATTGGTCAGAGTCAGAGTTTCCATTTCAATGATGAGGGAATGCTACACTGTTTTGGTTCTATCTTTCAATGAGACAGTTAACCCAGACCCAAGCCTTCCTCCTGTGGGCTGTGACGGGTATTGATGCATTTCAAGGAGGGGGCAATATTCAGATCAACAGAAAGTTTGGTCATTTTAATTTTGGTGTAAGTGGGAGCTTGCTATGCACATATTGCACGACTCAAGAGTGTTTACTGTCATATGTCCCAAACAGAACAATTCTTACTTGCAACAATACAACAGAATACGTAAACATATTACTCTGTAAACAATATAATAACTGAAAAGAAGTTCAGTATACATACACACATACACACTGACACATATTCACACACACACACGTACACACATATACACACTTGCAGGAGGATGAGGGGTGATCTTATGGAGGTGTATAAAATCATGAGAGAAATAGATCGGGTAGATGCACAGAGTCCCTTGCCCAGAGGTGAATCGAGGACCAGAGGACATAGGTTTAAGGTGGAGGGGAAAAGATTTAATAGGAATCTGAGGGGTAACCTTTTCACACAAAGGGCAGTGGGTGTATGGAACTAGCTGCCAGAGGAGATAGTTGAGGCAGGGACTATCAGGCAGGGACATTTAAGAAACCGTTAGACAGGTACATGGATAGGACAGGTTTGGAGGGATATGGACCAAACATAGGAAGGTGGGACTAGTGTCGCTGGGACATATTCGCCGGTGTGGGCAAGTTTGGCCGAAGGGGCCTGTTTCCCTACTGTATCACTCTATGACTGTATGACCCACCCACAACAAACAAACAATAACAGTGCAAAAGACAAACCAATGCCCCCAAGTCTATGTAAAACCCCTGTCTCACGGTGCGAGTTGGCCCACGAGTGACCCCGAGTTTTCACTCGTGGTGATCACGTACAGCCAACGTAGCGGGAACGTGGGACCTCGCGCGATCAACTTGTCCACTCGTGGCGCTAACGGCAGGTACCCGCGAAACTTGTGAACTCGTGAAAAAAGTCAAACATGTTTGACTTTTTCCACGAGTCAAATTTACTGTTCAAGTTTAAAATTGAAACATTTAGACTCGTTGTAAGAACGTAGGGCCCGTGCGTTTAACGTAGTGATTCGTGAGTCTACCGTGGGAACTCTTTAAAATATTTCGGTGCCATTCACACTCGAGTCTTAATCACAAAATTTAATTCACCCTAGACTAAATATTCTTTGTTTTTTGATCATTTTCGTCTTATTTTCCCATGTGTACAATTTTATATATAATGTATATCCTAAAAATATGTTAAAAAAAAAACTAGGAGTGAAAAAAAAGTTTAATTACCACAGGAGTTGGAAAATCATTCTATTAGAATGATTTAAAAAAAACATTCCAACGTCTAAACACTGGGCTTCAGCCCTATCCTACCCTTTCGGGGGGTGATTACTGCAGTTATTTATTGGAAAATTAGCTATAAAACCATGGAGATGAATCAATGAACATTGGATTTTCCTGACGCGTAGATCTGGTTTTGGGGTCCCGCCAAGAGGAGGTGATGTGGACACGGTTTCAGTTACAGTTCTAGAGGAACATTGCTTCCGATCTAAGTCTCTTATGCACTCCTCAGAAGAACTGGGTGTGCTCTTCACCATTATGGCTCCCAGCCTACAGGTTTCTGATCTGAACAACTAACTTCTTCCCAATTTCTCCTCCACCCACTCCCCCACCCCCCCCTATTTCCCTCTCCTCCTCGGCGCTCTTGTTCACTCCCTCCCTCCCTCCCTCCCTCCATCCCTCTCGCAGGGCTTGGTTCAAAGGGGGCAACGAGCCAAGCGGGGTCTGAACCCTTTCTAAAAACGAGCGCAAAGAGTAAAAAGTATTGTCAAGCGCTCCAAACTTCGTTTAAAATAAGTAAATCCGACCTTGGCTAATAATTTAAAAATAAATCCTTATACAAAACCAACACCCTACAAACTCTCTGTCTCTCACGCTGCCTGTTGCCTTGTGGGGGGGGTGTGTCGGAGAGAGGGGGTGTGGGTGTGGAGGGGACCCGATGTGAATGTTACCACTATAGGATGGCGAGCTTGGGCTCTGAGCTGCAGTGATAGAGAGCAGAGAGAGAGAGAGAGAGGGAGAGAGAGTGGGTGTGCGCGTCAGCAGCAAAGTTATATACAACGGGGGTACACAAAAGGCTGGAGAAACTCAGCGGGTGCAGCAGCATCTAAGGAGCGAAGGAGTGAAGGAGACAGATGACGTTTCGGGTTGAGACCCTTATATACAACGGGCTTGTACGCGCTGGCAAGATGGGTTTCCTTTGTTCTCATCCGGGGCTTCAGAGAGATCGGAGAGAATTAAGTCTCCCTTGCACACCACTCCGAACCCAAGGGCCTTGTCACCCCAGACAGATTAATGACGCCCCCCCCCCCCCCCCAACCTCCCTCACACCTGGGCACCAAAGCAGCTCAGGAGGCGAACCCTGAGCTCCGTCTCCCAACAATCTGATGCGCATTTTCCCTCTGTAGGTCATATTAATAGATGTAGCCGCGCTGATTTCTATCTTTAACTCAAAGCCACAGGATGGAGGTGTTTTCTTTAACATTGTTGCTTTATTAAAACATACCTTCATTCACGGTTGGCTCAAGTGTAACGGGAGAGGAACTTGGTAACTCGGGAGAGCACCTTGGAACATCGCATAAAGAACATGCCCGTGGGAACTCGGTTAAACACTTGACCATAAACTTTGAATCTCGTGCATAACCACGAGTCCGTTTTTTTTCTTTCACTTGGGGTCACTCTTGGGTGGACTCGCACTGTGAGACAGGGCCTTAAATCAGAACTATATTGCAACAGTTACTACACTTCCAATAGTTGCATTTGATTGCAAAATGCTTTGGGGGATTCTGAAAGGTACATAGACGCTATAGAAATTTAATTTATGTCACACTTGTTGCATTCTTTTGTAATTAGCCAGCAGCAATTCACGGAACAGTCCCAAGATGCTTTTCTCCTGCGCAGGGACCCCATAGTCAGAGACAACTTAAGTACAGCAGCACAGTGCAGACTTGCCTCTCTACCGCCGTGCTGTTGGAACTCAGGCTGCCTCCCATTGTGCTTTGCATATGTTCCATATAATCTTTCAGCAATAATAAAAGAAAACTGCTTCCCATTTTGTTCTTTTTCTGCCAAAGAAAAGTCTCCCTGTGGGCGAACAATTAGAGGAAAAAATAGCTTGGCATTTTTCCAAAGAGAGATGATCTCAACAAAGCCTTCTGTAGTAGCTGTATTTGATTTGCCAATGGATATAATGGCGCAAGAATCATGTAACGAGTATCTACTTTCAATGCATCAAAAGCTTTCAAATTGGACATGCTTAGAAGTGATTTCACAATTGACTCCAACTGGCAAAGTGCCTAATAGTGGAAGTTGTTGCTCACTACACATTGTGGGCCGGAAGTCCTTGTGTATATCTCTCAATGGGGCCCAGGTGTAATATCTGTGGCTAGTTCTGGGCACCGCACCTGGGGGACGTGGTGCTGAAGGGCATACAGCACAGTTTCACCAGGTTAACATGGGTCTGTAGGGGTTAAATTAGTTTAGTTTAGTTTAGAGATACAGTGTGGAAACAGGCCCTTTGGCCCACCGAGTCTACGCTGACCAACAGTCACTGCACACCAACACTATCCTGCACACCACACCAGGAACAATTTCTATTTATAGCAAGCCAATTAACCTACAAACCTGAATGTCTTTGGAATGTGGGTGGAAACCAAAGTTCTCGGAGAAAACCCACGCGGTCACGGGGAGAACGTACAAAGTCCGTACAGTCAGCACCCGTAGTCGGGATCGAACCTGGGTCTCCGGCGCTGCAAGCGCTGAAAGGCAGCAGCTCTACCACTGCGCCACCGTGCCGCCCACTATGAACGGAGAATCCGCAGACTTGAGTTGTGTTTCCGCAGAAGATTGAGGCACAGATCTGAGGGGGGTTTAATTGCGAGGGAACTGGTAGGTTGTGTTCTATCGGCCTAACTTGGTGCTGAAACAAAACCTGAACAAAGTGGAAGAGAAATGTCTTCAAGATAGCCAGGTTGTTGAGGGAGTGTATCAGGGTGTTCTTTACACAAGTCAGTAGAACCATCTGCCGCTGAGTTAAAATCCATGTTCTCACAATTAAATGAGTTATAAAAGTCCACGCACTGAGGATCTGGGTCTAATTTGCACGTTGTCAAAATGCGTTGTGGAAATATGTAAGAAGAATGGAAACAATAACAAGCTGATGGAGACGTTGAATTCCTCTCCAACTGAGCGCTACATTGCCCAAACTATTTCACACTCCTTCATCAGCTACTTTTGTTTTTAATGTAGTTTAGAGATACAGCACGGATACAGGCCCTTCGGCCCACCGAGTTAGCACTGACCAGCGATCCCCGCGCATTAACGCACACTAGGGACAATTTACACTTATACCAAGTATACAAACCCAAGCCAATTAACCTACAAACCTGTACTTCTTTGGAGTGTGGGAGGAAACTGAAGATCTCAGAGAAAACCCACGCGGTCACGGGGAGTACGTACAAACTCTGTACACAGCACCTGTAGTTGGGATCGAACCCTGGGTCTCTGGCGCTGCAAACACGGTGAGGCAGCAGCTCTACCGCTGCACCACCGTGCCGCCCAAAGTGGTGTTAAGGTCAAGAAATCTCATAGCACATTATAGGCAGTTACAGGAGACACACATAAGAATCGTGTTCCTTTACCCAACCATGGAGATTAGCATCATTGCTGAGGTTAATCCTGTGGTTAGCACTATACAGCCAATTACATCACAAGTGCGGGGCAGATTGAAATGGGAAAAAAAGACACAAAGTGCTGCAGTATCTGAGCGAGCCAGGCAGCATTACTGGAGGACAAGGACAGGTGGCGATTCTGGTTGGGACCCTTCTTCAGACCTCAATCCAATCTGAAGAAGGGTACCAGCCTGAAACATTGCCGATTCATGTTCTCCGGAGATGCTACCTGAAACGCTGAGAGATATGCCAGTGCTCCTTTTTGGTAAACCCAGCATCAGCAGTTCCTTGTGACGTGGTTGAAATGGAACCATACTCATCCCTCTCTGTGCCCTCCCAGTGTTCTCATACTAATTGACCAATAATCAATTATTTGTCTTGTGAACTTTCAGATGGAAAGAAGGAAGAGGTGATTGTTAATGGAGGGACATCTCGTCACTGCTTTTATGATCTCATTCCAAACACCAAGCACAGGATCAGTGTGTATACCCAGCTGCAGGAGATGGAAGGTTTGGCCGTGAGCATACTCGAAGCAACTGGTAAGTAGTCAATCACCCTCACCTTCACTCTCCACTCTTGTTCCCTTTCCGTTCAGCTCACTCTCCCTCATCCTTCATGCATCCAGAGGCAATGTTTCAGCCCAGGTTGTCAATAATGAAAGTTTCTTTGTATCATGCGACTTCCTTGAAAGTGGCATTGCAGGTATTGCAGAGTATTGAGTATAGAAGTTGGGAGGTCTTGCTGCAGTTATATACAACGTGGCGGGACCGCGTTTTGAGTATTTTGTTCAGTTTCGGTCCCCATGTTATAGAAATAATGTTGTCAAGCTGGAAAGGGTACAAATAAGATTACAAGGATATTGCCAGGACTCGAGGGCCTGCGCTGAAGGGAGAGGTTGCGCAGACTAGGACTTTATTCCCGGGAGTGCAGGAGGCTGAGGGGCGATCTTATAGAGGTTTGCATAATCCTGAGGGGAATAGAATGGGTAAACGCACAGTCTTTTGCCCAGAGTAGGGTAAACCAGAGGACATGGGTTTCGGGTGAGGGGGAAAAGATTTACTGGGAACCCGCGTGGTAACTTTTTTTACACAAAGGGTGGTGGGTGTATGGAATGAGTTGCCGGAGGAGGTAGTTGAGGTAGGTACTATCGCAAGGTTTTAGAAACTCGGTCATTGATAAAGCTCTGGGCTCACTGGCTCCGTGATCCAGCAATATCGTGATCCAACAATCACCACCCTTTACAGTCTGTTCCCCCTCCCTCCCCACTTCTTTGTAATATCAAACAACTAAATTCTGGAATTCATTCTCTCAATATCTCCTCTCTTTTTTTCCTTTATGTACTAAAATCCAGCTCTTTGTCAACTCTCCTAATGGACTCATGAAGTAAGGAAACGGGCTCTGCTGCCCACAAAGTCTAAGCTGACCATCAAACAACCATTGCCGACTGGATCTATTGGTTGCTAACCATGTTAACTACCCTTCCTGATTTTGGATGATCAGCCATGATCCTATTGAATGGCGATGCTGGCTCGAAGGCCCAAATGGCCTACTCCAGAACCTAATTTCTATGTTCCCCATTCCCATACTGACCTTTCTGTCCTGGGTCTCCTGCGTTGCTAGAGTGAGGCCACGCGCAAACTGGAGCAACAGCACCTCATATTCCACTTTATTCATTTATTATCTAATGGTATAAACGTTGATTTCTCCAATTTTAGGAAACCACTAACTAACCACCCCCCAAACACTCAATTCCCCCCCCCCCCCCACCCCTCTTCACCCCTCTTCCCCTTTCCTCCCTGCCCCACCTGGACTCCTACATATTTCCCCCGTCCACCCAGCTACTTTCCTCCCTTTGACTTACAATCCACAACTCTTCAAATCTGTCTCACACCTTATTTTCTTATCTCTTTGTTCCAGCCATCTGCCCATCAAAAGCCTCCCTCACCAATGCGACCTATTATTACCTGTCATGCTTTGTCCTGCCTCTCTTTTCAAGCTTTCTTCTCCCCCTCTACAATCGGTCTGAAGAAGAGACTCGACCCCTAGGCGTCACCTTTCTATGTTCTCCAAGGATGCTGCCTGACCTGTTGAGTTACTCCAGCACTTTATTTCCTTCTGCTTATTAAGCATCCTCAACTCCCACTCACCTACACACTAAAGGCAATTTACAGTGGACAATTGACCTACTAACCTCCAGACACCCATACGGTCACATGAGAACGTTCAAACGCCATACAAATAGCACCAGACATCAAGATCGAACCTGGGTCATCTGAGCCAGGAGGCAGTGGCTGTACCATCTGCCCTGTGGCTCCACACAGTAATTTACCAGGTTTTGTGTGGAAGTATTTACTTGGGTGAAGTGCTTCAGGATGATTCCCTTTGTTAAAGATGCTTCAAAAATGCAAGGTTGGAGGAGGACATTGAACCAGCTAATCCCGACGGATTCCCCCTCATTGTATCAAGTCTCTCTTGTGCCGATAATTGTGTGGCTATCCAATGAGTGTGGCATGCGATTTTACTGTAAATGTCTATTTCTTTTGCTTTAGTTCCAGTTCCGACGGAGCCACCAACTCCTCCTCCAACAACTGTCCCGCCACCCACCATCCCACCGGCTCGGGAGGGTAAGAGAAATTATAATTGAAAATAGAAATAAGATTACCTTTGAGACTTTATGCAAAAAAAGAGTCATGAAGGGCCTGTCCCACTTAGGCGACTGCCGGCGACTGTCATAGTCATATCTGGTCGCTGAAAAATCTGGCGGCTGGATCCCCATTCGACATAAAATTTGAAATAGAATCATTACTTTAAACCATTCTTTCTTTATACTTTTTTCTTATTCTCTTTTTCACTTTATATAAAAAAGTGAGGCCTATATATATGGTTTGCTAATATTTATATAATTTTGGAAAGATGTATTAACTATATCTGAAAAATATTGTTATATTATTTGTAATATGTATGGCCTCTAATAAAAATATATTAAAAAAAAAAGAATCATTAGTTTAACAAAAAAAAATGGTCAGCACAGGCAACAACTTACATCACCTGGCGACAATCTACGTTAACCTGGCGACAGCTACAATAACGTGGCGACAGCTACGATAGCACCTACTTCAGGAGAAGTCAAGCTGCGCTCATTGGCGTCAAACCCACTGTCGCCGACTGTCTCCAAAAATGTTTCAACATGTTGACATTCCAGCGGCGACCAGAAAGACGCTACGACTGTTTGGGCGACTGAGGAGACTACTCACGACCATGCAGGCGACACCCTGGCGACCATGTGGTGACAGCCTAGTCGCCTGTAGTCGCCTAAAAAAATAGCCAAAGTGGGACAGGCCCTTGACAGTTTCTCCTGTGACATTTATAACTTTTTCCTATTCTGCTGTGTTTCCTGTCACCTTGTGAAAGGGTTTTCCAATAGTCTGGTTTATACAACTTAGTTATTGTCCATGCTATATGCTGACCATGGTTTACAATGGGACTAACCGATTATCCTGTTGAAGGAGTTTTCAACCAACTAAGATGTTGGCAAAGTTGGTGGGGGGAGAAACTGAGGAAAAAAATGGTGGAAGAAACTGTGGACGAACACATGTTTTTTACTAGAAGACGTGGTAGATAATTCCAGTGAGGCTGCTTAGGGCTGGTGTTTGGTATCTTCTTCAATTACAATAAAAATTTAGAACTCTCTCCCCAAAAGGTTATGAGATTGGGAATCAATTGACATTCTCAAAGCTAGGTATGAAAATTGATTTCTCTAATTTAAGTAACTCTTGCATTCCTTCTCTCTATAACTCTCCCCAACACTAGTCGTCCTGCTAGTTTCACTGTTCATATTCCATCTCTTCACCTCTGCCAAAGCCAAAGCCAACAATTGTGAGCTCTATTGTTCCTTGGTCATCAGTGCTGGCTCTGATTTATTCTGTACCTTTTCATACCTTTAGTTTCATTTGCCATGACGTTCTGTCTGAAGAAGAGTCTCGACCAAAAATGTCACCTATTCCTTTTCTCCAGAGGTATTGCCTGACCCACTGAATTAATCCAGCATGGTGTGTCTATTTTTGCTATAAACCAGCATCTCCAGTTCCTTCCTACACATTACTGGATTTTTCTTGGGCCTGGATATTAAGGTTTAGGGTGGAAGCAATGAAGTTTAGATGCACATCACCGTTGGACTAATCAAATGAGATCAGCTTGGTGTAACTATGCTCCGAGCATTTGCTCAGGTGGTTTAGGCGTTGCATGATAACAGCAAGCTTTTATTTCAGACAACTTCTAATTGTTCTTCTCTCTGCAGTTTGCAAAGCTGCCAAAGCTAATCTGGTCTTCCTAGTGGATGGGTCGTGGAGTATTGGGGATGAGAACTTTGACAAGATCATTGGTTTCTTGTACAACACCATTGGAGCTCTGTATAAGATTGGACCGGATGGGACTCAGGTAAGCACTGACTGGCTGAGGTGAGACTGAACTTGGCCAGAAGGGAGCTGGAGGTGGTGCCTCAGTGAGTGATTGTTTGATTGCTGAGAGGAACAAAGTCTCAGTCGATTGAGACCTGCCTTCACCACAGCAGTACCAGGCTTTGAATTGTTGAGTACATTGGCTTAGTAGCTACAGTAGCCATCCCACTTTGTCTGTGCCTGTTTAGCCTTATTCCATTACTCTTCGCCATTGCCCAGCAAATTGCTGCGTTGCCAGGTGTTCATCCAATTCTCTTTCAAAGGCTCTGCTGAAACTGCATCCACCACCTTACCGTGCAAAGGGTTTCAGATCACACCTCTTAAAATGCACTTTATCCTAATTTCCTGCTTGTTTTTTTTGCCAATCAGCTTAAATATGTGTCCTCTGGTTGGTGACCCTGCAACATCAAACCCCTCATGATTTCAAACTCATATCAATTCTCGCCTTAAGCTCCAGATTCACCATAAAACAGGAGTCGCGCATCCCCAGGATTGTTCTTAGACTTCCATTTTCACCCTCTTCAAGGAGATGATGTCCTTCTTAAAGCATGGCACCCAGTTTTGGAACCAGGGACCTCGTAATTAATAAAAAGGTTTAGCATATCTGCTGTAAAGATCTAACAGCAGGAGGAACTCAGTGGGTCGGACAGCATCTGTGGAGGGAATGGCCAGTGGATGATTCAGGTCAACACACTTCTTCAGACTGACGGAGTCGGGGGGTGATCGCTGGCATGGTGCATGGGTGGGGTAAGAGCTGGCAAGTGGTAGGTGGACCCAGATAAGGAGGGGTTTATTGGCAGATTGGGGGGGAGGGGGAGAATGGTGAGGAGTGCCCCCCCCCAACACACCCAAAGCTGAAGGTGGCAGGGGATGCGTCACGACCCAGTGGTGTTGCTGTCTCCGGTCCGCCATCACCGATGGCAACATCTGGGACTTGCCACACATCCCTGACACTGACCATGCCACATCCTCCATTTCCTAATCTAACATCACCCCCACAGCCAGAGGCCTCACCTTTGTACCCGCGCACCCAACCTTCCCAAATGAGTTCCTTGTCCGCCATGATGTCAAGCCCTTTCTTCCGTCACCTCCGCCTCTCTGCCTGTTTCTTTGGCGAGGAGTCCATGTCCACCTGTGATGAACCCTTCTGCCATCTTCAACACTCCTCTTCCTCTTGGACACTGCCTGCTGGCCTTCTTTCCTCTAAGCCTTTCCATTAATAACTGCTGCCATGACAGCGACCATCTTCACTTCTCCACTCACTTCACCCGATCTAATCCACCCCCTCCAAACGCGCAGCCCACCCCTCATTCAATCCCAATCCCAATATTCTCATCAAACCTGGTCAAGTGGGCGGTGCAGTTGTAGTCTGGCAGACTGACCTCCATCATGCCGAGGCCAGACATCAGGTCTCGCCTCTTAGACCCTTAACCATGGTCCCACCAACAAGCACCAGGCCACCATTGCCCTAACATCACAGATCCCATGACCTCTGATAATCTTCCCTACATAGCTTCCAACTTGATAGATCCCCATGCCTGCACTGCTTATTTCTATTATCAAAATCCTCAAACAAGGCTGCCGCAGTGGCCCATTGTTTCTGCCAGCTCTTGTCCCTCTGCGCTCATCTCCAAATGCATTGACTTGTATTGTCACCCTTTGGCTTATCTCTTCCCACCTACATACAAGACACCTCACACGCTCTCTAACACTTAAAAAACGTCCAATTCCTAGGCTTCCCCTGCTTCATCTCTACCACAAACATTCAGTCTCTTTGCACTTCCAATCCACCATCAGGAAGGCCTCAGCACCCTCTGTGCCTTCTGCGAACACCGACCCAATCAATTCCCCTCAATAACACCGTCCTCCCTCCTGGTAGAACTTGTTTTCACTCTCAACAACCTTTCTTCTCATTCCTCTCACTTTTTGAAATCAAAGACGTAACCGTTGGCACATGCATGACCGTTGTTATGTCTGTCCATTTTTCTCCCGTGCCTTTTATCCACAGTACACGTAATACGCGTAACTATGTTCAACTCACGAGCCGTGGACGCTGCTTCAAGCTTTCACTTACAATGGGCAATAAAGGCAGCTGAAATTCTGGCTTTGCACCGTGGACTGCGTGCTGCGCATGCACGGTTTTCACGATTGTTTGCGCATGTGCCTTTTTTCCCCTTTTCTGTGCATGTGCGGATTTTTCCAATTTTTAAAAGTCGACCGACTGCCTAGTGCTACTCTAAGTAATTACTCACGGCACGTGCCTGGTACCCTGGCACCATCCACCAATTATTTCTCCACGACATCAACTATTGCATTGGGGCTGCCTCAGGCTCCCACCCAGAACTGGCCAATTTCATCAACTTCACCACCATCTTCCATGCTGTTATATCTGACACCTCTCTCCCCTATCTCGATCGTTCTGTCTCCATCAGGCTATCTGAAAACCCACTAACTTCCACAGCTACCTTGATTACACATTCTCCACCCTGTCTCATGAACGGACACTACTTTCTTGCAGTTTCTCCATCTCTGTCACATCTGCTCTCAAGACAAACCTTTCCACTCGAGAACATGTCGGATGTCCCCGTTCTTCAGCAAATGTGTTTTCCCTGCCACCCCCCAGCCCGCACAGTTGTGAACCCTCACCCATGTCCCACCTGGTTTTGCCCTCACTTCACATCACGGGGCGCATCTTACCCTCTCCACCCCTCTCTGTTCACTTCAGAAAACTACTGCTCAGTCTGAAGAAGTGTTCCGACCTGAAACGTCACCATTTCCTTTTCTTCAGAGATGCTGCCTGACCCATCGAGTTACCCCAGCATTTTGTGTCTATCTGCAGAGACATTTCTCCCTCCGTGATTCTCTGGTTCGTTCATATATCGGAGAGCAATTGAGTGAAACCAAATAACTGATAAAGCAATATTGTCCCTGTGCTCAGGTTTTAAGACATTAGAACCAATGCTCAATTTAAATGTGCATTTTCAAATAATCCCCAGTCAAACCGCAGCTAACCACATCCATGGAGCGGTGCCCCAGAAACAAAGCTCCTGTTACAAAGCCTCGCTGCCGTCTCCGCTTTCCCACAGAGTGTTCCACATGCCCTAATCTCATCAGGAATCTCGGCTTCTGGTCCCCTCATTCACTCCCTGCGTGAGGTTTTATGGAACTGTTCCTGTGGGGTTGTGTTTTATCCCCAAATTCAAGTTCCCAACAGAAACTACCGTCTGTTTTCTGTTCTAGCCTTAAAATCCCTGATGTGGCACAGCTTAGCACGGAGGCACTAGAGGTAGTGCTACTGCGCTGTAGTTTGCCTGGGGTTAAATCATGACCTTCAGTGCTCACTGTGTGGAGTTTGCACGTTCACCTTTATCTTCCCACATCCTAGAGGCATGCAGATTGGTGGATTCATTGGCTGCTGTAATGACCCCAAATGTGTTTAGGATGAAGAAGTGGGGAGAATAAGTTACAGGAATAATTAGTGGCACATTGGGACTGCTCTGTGAGCTGACAAAGACTGAATGGCCAAATGACTTGGTTCTATGATGCAAGGCAGTCAGCCTTTATCATTGCTCCTGTTGACCAGCTGCTCCAGCCCACGTTCCCTAATACTGGGGAAATTATTGATTCGATGAGGGTTTTCCTTTTTTGAGAGACTTTTTGAAAAGCTTCTTCCCTCAGTCCCCTAACCCCACAAAATCCCTCAACTAACAAGAATATTCAATTCAGTGTAAAGTGGAATGTAAACATTTGTGCTTCACTGATGTGGAATCTAACATTTGAAATTCAACAGGTTGCAATAATTCAGTTCAGCGATGATCCCAGAACAGAATTTCAACTCAACTCGTACAATGACAAGGAGCTTCTCCTCAACGCTGTCGAACACATTAGGTACAAGGGTGGAAATACAAAGACAGGTACGACCAGCTAGGGATAGGAATCCAACGTTGCGTAAAAACTCGCGTTAAAATGATGCAGTGCAGGCGAAACAGGCAAAGTTTTGTATGTAGGTCACAAGAATCTGGTATTTGTTTCACGACCACACATATTTAATCATGTGTACCTTCGGGAGCATTACCGGAACCAGAATCTGGACAGTGCAGCAGTTGAATCTTTTAAAGCAATGTTTTTTTTCACTGGAACCACCATTAATGGTCGCTTACAGAGCAACTGAACCTCTCATCTGACTGCATTCTTAACTCCATTCTCCTGGCCAACCCTAGTAAGCTTTCACCCACATGCTTATCAAGAGTCTATCTACCATTGGCTTAAAAATATGTAAATATGCCCTTTTCACCACCCTTTGAGGAAGATAGTTCCAAAGATTGAGGGTGGTACAGTGGTGCAGCGGTAGAGCTGCTGCCTCACAGCACCAGAAACCTGGATTCGACCCTGATTACGGGTGCTGTCTGTGCAAAGTTTGTACGTTCTCCCATGACCGCGTGGGTATTCTCCAGGTACTCCAGTTTCCTCCCAATTTTCAAAGGTTTGTAAGTTAATTGGCTTCTGTAAATTGCCCCTTGTGCGTGGGATGCGAGATTGGGAAAACATTGAACTAGTGTGCAGGGATGAATGGTTGGTGTGGACTCGGTGGGCCAAAAGGCCCATTTCCATGCTGTATCTGCAAAACCTGAATTCTGAACTAAACTCTAAACTCACGACCCTTTGAGGAAAAGCATTCAACTCATCTGTCTTGAATAGGCAACAGATTATTCTTCAACAGTGAGCCCTCATTCTAGATTCTCCCACACGAGGAACGATCCTGTCTATGTCCACTCTGTCATTATGGTAGATCTGTACTGCATTTCCTCCAGCACCAGTACATCCTTCCTTAGGTATGGTACCCAGAATTCTAGCAGTGCTCCAGAGGTGGTCTAACCAGGACATTACATTGAAGCAGGATATGTAGTCACCCCTTTGTACTCCAGCCCTCCAGACACAAAGGGAAGCAGTCCATTACAAATTAAAAGCAGGAAAACATATCATCAATATTTCTAAATAACTTTTTTTTTGCAGGTGGAATAATATTTTGTTGCTTTTGTGATTTTTAATAGCTGAGTTCTTAATCAGGGTCACAGGGGAACTTGACAATTAGCTTTACATCTGCCTGAAAGCAAAACAGTGCAGCGGGTATAGAACTGCTGACTAAAGCCCCCGTTGGTGATAATTTTTGGCGACTGCAGGCGACTAGGTTGTTTCCACATGGTCATGGAGTGATGCCTGAGTAGTCTTCTCAAACCCCCTAAAGAGTTGTAACGTTTTTCTGGTCGCCGTTGGATTTCGAAAAGTTCAAAACATTTTGGCGACTGTGGGCTTGACGTAGCTTGTCTTCTCCTGTCATAGGTTGTCGCCAGGATGATGCAGGTTGTCGCCAGGTGTTGTTGGTTCTCGCCAGGTACTGACTTCGGTAAATGCTATTGGCGACTACCTACATCAACCGGCGACAGGTACCGGCGACTGGGTCGTTGCTTGTCGTGGCTTGTCGCGGATGGACGTAGGTTGCCTTTGGTTGTTGCCTGTGTGGTTGTAGGTTGTCGTAGGTGTGGTCGTAGGTGGACATCCTAAGTCATGATGATTGGGTCGCCGGTTGCCGGTAGCTTGCCGTAGCTTGATGTCGACTAGGTGGTAGGTTGTCGTAGCTTGTCGTAGATATTGTCGTGGGGGGAGGGGGGGGTCCAGTCGCCTCTTTTTCGGTGACCTGCTACGACTGTGACAGTCGCCAAAAAAATCGCCTAAGTGGGGCAGGCCCTTACCTGGTTCTGGGTGAGACAGTTTAGAGGTGAAAGAGTTAAACACTCCCATGATAAGGTAGCAGTAAAAGTACGGGTGATTCTGTTCGTGTGGGGAGATATGTGTGCCTACACTGTACAGAAGTTATGTATTATCAAGAATGTCTTGCCCCAGGAGCCTAGCCTTCCGTTTCAATAAAACACTGTCATCATTGAGCAAAACGTAGCAATCATAGTTTAAGCTGTATCTCCTTCTCATTAAACAGCCAGGAGAGAAAATATGAACATTAAAATATCCAGAACTTGCTAAAACACGCATTAAAATGACCCCATACTTTGCGTATAATCACAAATACGTTATGTCATCTTTTATAGCAAACTCATTGTCGGTGGAAGAGATAATGTTAGTTTCCTTGCTTCTTCTCCAATAAAGAGTGAAATAATATAGTTTAAACTATAGATTTAAATAGAACTAAGTGGGACCCGTTGGGTCTCAGTCACACGGGAGGCCTGGTCCCCCAATGCAACCCATCCCCCAATGCAATATTGCAATGGTGTGTGAGAGGGGGACATGGTGTGGGAGGGGGTGGTGGTGTGCGAGAGGGGGGGTGGTGTGGGGGGGGGGGGGCGTGTGTTTGGGAGGGGGGTGGTGGGGGGGTGTGTGGGACGGTGTAAGAGGGGGTGTGGTGTGGGAGAGTGGTGTAGTTAGTGGGGGTGTAGGAGGGGGTGGTATGGGAGAGGGGCATGTGGGGGAGGGGGTGGTGTGGGGGGTGTAAGAGAGGGGGTGGTATGGGAGGGGGGCATGTGGGGGAGGGGGGTGGTGTAGGGGGTGTAAGAGGGGGGGTGGTGTAGGAGAGGGGGTGTGGTGTGGGGGAGGGGGGAGGTAGGGGGGAGGTGTGGGGGAGGGGGGTGGTTGGGGGGGTGTAGGAGGGGGGTGGTGTGGGAGAGGGGGGGTGGTGTGGGAGGGGGGGCATGTGGGGAGGGGGGGCATGTGGGGAGGGGGGTGGTGTGGGAGAGGGGGGGTTGGTGTGGGAGAGGGGTTGGTGGGGGGTGTAGAGGGGTGGTGTGGGAGGGGGGCATGTGGGGAGGGGGGTGGTGTGGGTGGTGTGGGAGAGGGGGGTGGTGTGGGGGAGGGGTTGGTGTGGGGAGGTGTAGAGGGGGAGTGTGGGAGAGGGGAGGTGGTGTTGGAGAAGTGGGTTGGTGTGGGAGTGGGGTAGGGTGGTATGGGGGGTAGGTGGTGTGGTATGGGGGGTGGGGGGAAGGGGGGAGGAATGGGAGGAGAAAAGGAGGGTTGTGGGTATGAGGGGGGAGGGGTGTGTGGGGAGGAAGGGAGGGGGTAGGCGGGGGAGGGGGGTGTTGGGGGGAGGGGGGGTGCAGGGACTCCACTCAGCGGCCATTGGCCGCAGCACCATACGGCACCTCCTGACTCCACACAGCAGCTTTTCCGACTCCACACAGCGGCTTTCCCGACTCTACTCTTGCGGAATCAATCAGCACTTGTGCACTCAGCCCCGCCTCTGGGATTTTATTCTCCAGCAGGTGTCAGAAGGGGCGTTGCCTTCATGGTGACAGAGCGGCGAAAACTTCATAACTTTTGTATAATCCCACCGATCGGAACAAAACTTGGTGGGTTGGAGTAGAGGAGAACGTTGAGTAAGGCGGCGAGAAAATCCGATTGATAAAGGGTGCTGTTTTTGCGCAAATAAAAAAAGAAAGCAAACCGGGTCACGATGAGAGTTTTAGTAATAGTATAGATTCTGCTGGGTGTTAATGTTTATGTAACTGAGAAGTCTGGAACCTCTGGCTCTATGAGAGGTAATGGTGCTGATATGCATCAAGGGAGAGCATTAAAAGAAGGGTCGAAGGAAGACCCGAAAGGTCACCTATTCCTTTTCTCCAGAGATGCTGCCTGACCCACTAAGTTACTGCAGCTTTTTGTGTCTATTATTAAATGATGTACCAGTGTGAGGGATTCAACAGTCTCTTCTTGTTCCTATGTTCCATATGTTGTCCAAATATCACACTGAGTAGATAAGAAAACGTGTAAAACTTTGCTGTAATAAAATCAATGGCCCCTTCTCCCTCTCTCCCCCTCTCCCTCCCCCTCCCCTTCCCCATAACTATCCTCCTTTCCAGCACTCAACTTCACCATTGTAACTCCCACATAGCAGGCAATGAAAACATTGTGAAATAAATGTTTTATCCTAACCAATTTGCTACCCAGTATCTGCAAAGAGAATAATATTGTTCTAATCGGCAGATGTTGATGGTTTAAATGTGAAGCATATCTCACATGTGATTCCAACATGGAGAGTCAATAAATAACAGTCAAAGTTTTGGGGAACGGTGTTTAAGCTGGGCCGACTGGTGCAATGCACATTTTCAGAATTTAAATTTAGTATTCTGGTTTTGAAAGGTTTGTGGATTTATTTCTTGGTTCTTGGTTCTTGGTAACTTGGTCCTCCAAAATATTCCAACTGGAATTTAAACTGGAGGTGGTGAAGGGAGGGGTTTAGCCAGAGAGGGTTATTGGGAAGAAAGTGCCACTTTAAATTTAGTTGCATCTGGCTGGGCAACTGTGGCTTGGTGGAGATTATTTCATTTCGGAGTCACGTGAGTGACTTCGTGAAGAGCCTGCCGGCGCGCATGCTCGACATATCGTCGTACCGCGTTGCTGCGACGGCTGGCGGTGGAGCGCGCTCCTCGCCAGCCCTTCATAAGCGGCCACGGAGGTAAGTATCCTACCTTTAGTTGGTGGTCCTTGTTGTTGGTTATGTCTTGCAGCAAGGACATGGATGGGAGTTCCAAGGGCCGGAGGACGTCAGGACGAGTTCGCCGGTCAACAGTTCCGGGGCCTTTACCATCGGCAGTACCTGCAACGCAGGCCGGGACTCAGGCGGAGATGTGGGTAAGCCCTGTGATTACAGGTCCAGATCCGCCAGCACACCACAGCTCGGAGGAGTTCGACGAGGAGGAGTGTGGTGTGCCGCCAGAGCAGGGGGCCCTGCTATGGCAGTCAGGTCGTCAGCGGGCTCGCTGGCGACCTCGAGCTGGGTGTGTGCGGCTGCACGGCCTGTTCCACTCAGCCCTCCGAGTAGGGGAAGGGCAGCAGCCCAGAAGCCTAACCCTGCCAGGGCTAAGGCATTGCCTGACGCGGAGGAGCGGTCAGGTTCCAGGGCGAGACCCGGGGCGGCTGTGAGGTCCAGCCGGCACACCCCGACTCTCGACGCCGGGACGGGTCGGTTGAGTCGGGTCTCGTCACGGTCGCCGAGCCCCCCATGGATGGGTGGGCGAGACCATGCGTCGGCAAAGTCCACGATGTGGGCAGCCGGCAAGCCTGCGCGGGCTTCAGGCAGCCATGCTTCGGCTGGTGCCGACACCACGCCGCAAGTGCCCTTAGTGGCAGCGGCTTCAGCTCCCGCTAAACGGAGGCGGTTGAACACGCCCGCGCGGGAATCGCGCAGTTTCGCCTCGGCGGCTGTTAGCGACAACTACCGGCACCGGCTGGGCCTCGATGAGGTGCGGGCCGATGATAGGAGCCCGGTTTTCTTTTCAGAGCCGGAGGACTCCGACCACCTGAGTGTTCAGGGTGAAGGGCGTATTGACCGTATGGAGCGGCTGCTGGAGCTCCTGCTTCAACGTCAACTACAGCAGGGCAGCAACAGGCACAGGGCGTCGTCACCAGCCTCTACCATCAGCCTGGAGCAGCAGGAGGAGGAGGTTTTGGTGGATTCCATACCACCTCCATTGGAGGTGCCAGCGGAGGATCTTCTGGATGTGGCGACCAAATTTGCGGCCCCACATTCATCTGGACTTCCTTTAAACGCAAAGCTGGCAGCCACTGTGGACTTTCTTAACAACCAGCAACTGCAGGAAGAAGTCCTCATTCAGGCAATGAGCCGTCACAAGGCTCCATCCAATTGCAACTCCCTCAACGTGCCTGTGGTCAATACGCCGATATGGGGCAACATCAGTGCGGCTATCCGTCAACAAGAGGTAAAATTGCAGCGGATCCTGAAGCTCCTCACGGCCGGTATTACCGCCTTTGCGCGTTCGGTGGACAGGGACGAACTGAATTTGGACCACGAAGATGCTCTGGCCCTCCTGTGCGCGACCCAGCATGAAATCAACGGGTTTCGCAAAAACAGCATCCGCCCAGCGCTCAACCCGAAGTTTGCAGGATTGTGCAAACCACCGCCGCCGCCGCCGCCCCGTCAACTCTTTGGGGAGGACCTCTCGAAGAGAGTCAAAGAGCTTGACGAACAAGCCAAAACGGTGGGGATCATGCGCTCTCAGAGTGCCCCCACACCGTCAGGCTCAAAAGCTCCATACATTCGCTCACGAGGGTCTGCTAGTACCTCGACGAGGACCCACCCTCAAGCTCCACAGTGACAGCAACATCAGACCCAGCACCAGGGGTCTTTTTTAGGACAGGGTCAGCAGAGACCCTGGTGGAAAACGAAGACGCCGCGCCCTCAAGCCAACCCAGCACCTCCACGTCCACCCACACGTGTCAAGGACCGCCGGTAACCACGGGGGTGAGGGGGTCTGGTTCTCTCTTTTCTCTTTGTTTAACTTCACATGTTGGTGGTCGCCTTCGGCTGTTTTTGGGTGCATGGGGTAATTTTACTGGTGACGAGTATGTGTTGCAGAATATTCAGGGGCATAAAATTGAGTTTATTAATGGCGACATTCCTCCATCCCAGCACATGCCCGGTCGAACGTTTAAATTATCTGCTGCAGAACAGGCAGCAGGCTACAAGGAAATTTTAAGGCTTGAACAGAAGGGAGTGATTGAGAAAGCGGTGCATGAGCCAGTTGAATTTGTTTCGAATATATTCACCAGACCTAAGAAGGATGGAGGTTGTCGTGTCATTATTGATCTAACCCGTTTGAATACTTTTGTAACATATACTCATTTTAAAGCGGATTGTTCACTAAATTAGTGAAACCAATTATGGCTTATTTGAGACAGCGACATCATATAGTTATGGCCTATTTAGATGATATCTTAATTGTGGGCCACACCCTGGAATTGGCTGAACAGGGAGTTGCAGCTGCTGTCAATATATTTCAACAATTAGGGTTTATTGTCCATCCAGAGAAATCAAAGTTCTGCCCTGCCCAGGTGATTAATTACCTAGGGTTCACGGTGAACTCTATGAGCATGAGGGTTACCATACCAATTAACAAGATTGAGGAGGTTACCCAGGTGTGTCAAGGTTTAATCCGCACCAATATACCATCGATTCAGCATACAGCTACAGTAATTGGTAAGCTTGTAGCTTTGTTTCCGGCAGCGCGATATGGACCTTTGCATTATCAGAGTTTGCAAAGAGCTAAAATTGCTGCGTTAAAACAGGACGCTGGTCATTATGATCGATCAATGCAGCTGCCGTCCGAAGCGATAAATGAGTTGCAATGGTGGGTGTGCCACATTAGCAGCTCATTCAAGCCTATCAGGGAGGCTAATCCGGTGGTATATTTGCAGACTGATGCAAGCTCCAATGGCTGGGGAGCTACGGATAATTGCTCTAGTTGTGGGGGCAGATGGGACACCCTTGAGTCAACGATGGTGTTGACTCAAGGGATTAACTATTTGGAGTTGCTGGCAGCATTTCACGGACTTCGTGCGTATTGTTCCAAGCTTGTTGGAGCACATGTCCACCTCCAAATAGACAACACCACAGCAGTGGCATACTTAAACCATATGGGTGGTACCAGGTCAGTTTCGTGTGACAAATTGGCTAACTCAATTTGGCTCTGGTGTGTTCAAAGAGACATTTGGATTTCAGCTACCTATTTGCCAGGTGAGCTTAATACTGTGGCGGACACCAGGTCACGCAAATTTAATGACAATATTGAATGGATGTTGCATCCTGAGATTTTTGCTAAAGTCACAGCCAAATTTGGTAAACCGGACATTGACCTTTTTGCGTCACGGTTGAACCATCAGGTACCAACCTACGTTTCATGGGAACCAGATCCTGGGGCAATAGCGCTAGATGCATTCTCGCTGGACTGGGGGAATTGTTTTTTTCTATGCCTTCCCCCCGTTTTGCCTCATCAGTCGGGTATTGCGTAAGATTCAGGCAGATGCTGCCAAGGGCATCCTTATTATACCCGACTGGCCCACACAGCCTTGGTATCCGGTGGTCTTTGACATGCTCAACGAACCTTGGGTCCTTTTGAAGGGTTGCCCACAATTGGTTACTCACCCTGTCTCAGGGGAGCCACATCCCTGCCATGGCTATTTAAATTTGTTGGCTTGCAGGTTCTGAACAGGCCGTTAGTCCAATACGGCCTCTCAGCTCGGACCATGGATACCATCGGGGCGTCGTGTCGAGAGTCAACTAGGCGAAGATACCGCTCGCATATTAAGAAGTGGGAAGCCTACTGCAGCCGCTCTCGCATCACGTACGATGACGTGACAATAACCGACGTCCTGGAATTCCTCGCGGGGTTGCACCATGATGAACACTTAAGTTATAGTGCCATCAACAGCGTCAGAAGTGCGCTCTCATTCTACCGCAATATTGAGGTAGGATCCAACAGGCTAGTGTCCAGACTCATGCGGGGTATATTCAATATGAATCCGCCTACACCACGCTATAATATCACCTGGGATGTCAGGGACGTATTAAACCTGCTCAGGACGTGGTCTCCCATGGAAGGGCTCCAACTGGACAAACTCACCATGAAGCTGGTGATGTTACTAGCGCTGACTTCAGCTCAGAGGGTACAGACACTACACAAACTTTGTGTCGACAGAATGACATCTACCCCTACAGAAGTAGTCTTTTTCATTGACGAGCTACTAAAGCAGCATGGCCCTGGGTGCACAGGGCTGCAGCTGAAGTTCCCGGCATACCCCGCAGATGCTAGGCTATGTTTAGCCTCACATATCCGCCACTATGTCAAGGTGACGGCACGCATCAGAGGAATGGAGAGATACCTGCTGGTCACTCATAAGAGACCTCATCATCGAGTGACAGTCCAGACGATATCCAGGTGGCTTCGAGTCGTCTTGGGTAAGTCAGGTATCGACACTAATGTGTTCAAGTCTCATTCCGCCAGGGCTGCATCGACGTCAGCGGCGAGGATTATGGAGGTGCCTATGGACCATATTCTCGCCACAGCAGGATGGGCTAATGAAGCTGTGTTCCAGCGTTTTTATAACAAGCCTGTTGCTGCTCCTCTACAGTTCGCAGAAGCCGTGCTGAATGCAGGTCAAGAACGTGGAGATGTCCCCGCATGAGGGGTTTTGATTTGTTATTCATAAATATGCTCTTGTTTTGCAGTATGAACTATTGAGCAAGTTTGTTCCTCCCATCCATCCCTGGTAGTGGTGTGTCAGCATGGACGTGGTCCAGGGCGTGTAATCACAGAAGCTTTGAAGTCTTCACGAAGTCACTCACGTGACTCCGAAATGAAATAGTAAGATTGAACGAGAACTTACCAGTTCGAAGGTTGATCTTTATTTTATGAGGAGTCGAAGTGAGGGATTTCGTGCCCTCCTCGCCCAACCCTCAATCACCTTCATCTGGTAATCTTAGTCACTTCAATCTTACTATGCGAAGTCATTTCTATTGTTGGTTTCTGTGATTCCACGCCGCTACTTTGAAGTATGTCGAGCATGCGCGCCGGCAGGCTCTTCACGAAATCCCTCACTTCGACTCCTCATAAAATAAAGATCAACCTTCGAACTGGTAAGTTCTCGTTCAATCTTACTATTCCATGCTTTAATAGTGCACGGAAAGAACGAATTGCTGTACACATCTGTCTTTGTGGCTGGCTTTCTAGCATGAGCAAGAATAGTGAGTCTTTCTTTTCACCCAAGGTTGAAAATGTCACAGACCAGAGGACATAGCTTTAAAGTGTTGGGGGGGAGTTTAAAGGAGATGTGCGGGACAGGTTTTTACACATAGAACAGTTGGTGCCTGTATGTGCTGCCACGGGGAGGTGGTAGAAACAGATATAAAAGCGATGTTCAAGAGGTATTTCAACAGATACATGAACAGGCAAGGGATGGAGGGCTACAGACCATGTACAGGCAGAGGAAATAGTTAGATTGGTATTTTGTTCGGCGCGGACATGGTATGTTGTTATGTTCTATGTTCTCTTGAACTAATTAACCTTTATTTATTTTACTATTCAGGTAGAGCCATAAAACATGCCAAGGATTCTGTGTTTACAGTTGAAGCAGGATTACAGAGAGGCATTCCCAATGTCCTGGTGGTCATTACAGATGGTCGATCTCAAGATGATGTTGTCAAGATTTCCCAAGACATGCAGTTGGAAGGTAATCGGGAGAGAATTATCTGGAAACAGGAAGGCAGATTACTATCTAAATGGCTTCAAGTTGGGAAAAGGGGAAGTACAACGGGATCTGGGGGTCCTTGTACATCAGTCTATGAAAGTAAGCATGCAGGTACAGCAGGCAGCGAAGAAAGTGAATGGCATGTTGGCCTTTATAACACGAGGAGTCGAGTATAGGAGCAAAGAGATCCTTCTGCAGTTGTACAGAGCCCTAGTGAGACCACACCTGGAGTATTGTGTGCAGTTGTGGTCCCCTAATTTGAGGAAGGACATTCTTGCTGTTGAGGGAATGCAGCGTAGCTTTACGAGGTTAATTCCCGTGATGGCGGGACTGTCATATGCTGAGAGAATGGAGCAGCTGGGCTTGTACACTCTGGAGTTTAGAAGGATTATAGTGGATCTCATTGAAACATATAAGATTGTTAAGGGCTTGGACACACTAGAGGCAGGAAACATGTTCCCGATGTTGGGGGAGTCCAGAACCAGGGGCCACAGTTTAAGAATAAGGAATAAGCCATTTAGAACGGAGACGAGGAAACACTTTTTCTCACAAAGAGCGGTGAGTCTGTGGAATTCTCTGCCTCAGAGGGAGGTGGAGGCAGGTTCGCTGGATGCTTTCAAGAGAGAGGTAGATAGGGTTCTTAAAAACAGCGGAGTCAGGGGATATTTGGAGAAGGCAGGAACGGGGTACTGATTGGGGATGATCAGCCATGATCACATTGAATGGCGGTGCTGGCTCGAAGGGCCAAATGGGCTACTCCTGCACCTATTGTCTATTGTCTATTGAAACTGCCACTGGATGTACTGTAATTTAGAATTCACTGGAATTTTGAAGGATGAGAGGGGATCTTATACAGACCTATACAATTCTTAAGGGATTGGACAGGCTAGAAGCAGGAAAAATGTTCTCCAGTGTTGATGGAGTCCAGAACCAGGGGTCATAGTTTAAGAATAAGGGGTTGGCCATTTAGGACTGAGATTAGTAAAACCTTTTTCACCCAGTGAGTTGTGAATCTGTGGAATCCTCTGCCACAGAAGACAGTGGAGGCCAATTCACTGGTTTTCAAGAGAGAGTAGATTTAGCTCTTATGGCTAACGGAATCAAGCGATATAGGGAAAAAACGGAATGGGGTACTGATTTTGGATGGTCAGCCATGCTGGCTCGAAGGGCCGAATGGCCAACTCCTGCACATATTTTTATGTTCTGAGATGCTTATCTCTGTAGTCTTGTGATATCAAAGTGTGCTCACTAGAGTATCGTAGGCTTAGACCAGCGATAGATTTGCTCACTTGCTGCACCTTTAGGAGAATGAGAATTGGCATCATAAAGGCATAAACAGCTCAGCAAAGGATTGACAAGGTGGGTGGTGAGAGGCAGCAGAGCCTCAAAGTGTGCAAAGCTATAGTCCAAATTCTATCTTGACTTGTACATTCTACTAATATTAATGGTGTTTGATACTGACTAGGTCATAGTGTGAGTTAACCAGCTTTGGAGTCCATTACATCCAAAAAGTGTATGGGATGAATATGCTCTTCCCTTATGTGCAGGATTCACTATCTTTGCGGTTGGCGTTGCTGATGCCGATTATGCAGAGCTTATGAACATTGCCAACAAGCCCAGCAACAGGCATGCCTTCTTCGTGGATGACTTTGATGCCTTCAAGAAGATTGAGGACGAGCTTGTTACCTTCGTCTGTGAGACAGCCTCTGCAAGTGAGTTGCCATGACTTGATGTCTCAACAGCAACCATCTTTATTTCAACAGTTCCTTTAGGCTTTAGTTTAGTTTATTGTCACATGTACAGTGAAAAGCTTTTCTTGAGTACTAGCCAGACAGCGGAAAGACAATACATGAAGACAAACAAGCTATCCACAGTGTACAGATACATGATAAAGGGAATAACATGAATAATGTTTAGTGCAAGATAGATGTTTAGTGCCACTTGAGTCAGATCAAAGATAGTCCGAGGGTCTCCAATGCCGTGGTTGCTCAGATTTTCTCTCTAGTTGTTGGTAGGATGGTTCAGTTGCCTGATAACAGCTGGGTAGAAACTGTCCTTGAATCTGGAGGTGTGCCTTTTCATACTTCTACACCTCTTGCCTGATGGGAGAGTGGAGAAGGAGTGGCCGGGGTCCTTGATTATGCTGCTGGCCTTGCCAAGGCAGCGTGAGATGAAAATGGAGTCAATGGGGGGGAGGTTGGTCTGTGTCATAGTCTGGGCTGCATCCACAATTGTCTACCATTTCTTGCGGTCTTTGATGGAGTAGTTCCCAAACCATGCCGTGATGCATCCCGATATAATGCTTTCTATGGTTAATCTGTAGAAAATGGCGAGATTGTTGGGGACGAGCAGAACTTCCTCAGCCTTTTAGGAAGTAGAGGCATTAGTGTGCTTTCTTGACCATTGTTTCAAAACGGGTGGTCCAGGAGAGGTTGTTGGTGATATTTACTCCTTGGAATTTGAAGCTTTCAACCATCTCTAGTTCGGCGCCGTCAATGTAAACTGGGATATGTGTACCCTTTAGCTTTCTGAAGTCGATCGCTATCTTTGACTTGCTACTTACCAGCGTCTTCACAGTGCTGGCAAAACAACTAAGTTTGAAATTGAGCTACAAAATGAGATTTGGGAGTAAACAAGATTCTAAAAGAGAGGAGAGAGGGGGGGGGATTCAGTGGGAAAATCCCGGGGTCAGGGTCTAGGTGGGGGGGGGGGGGGGAGAGAGAGACAGAGAGAGAGGGAGAGGGAGAGGGGGAGGGAGAGGGAGAGGGATGGGGAGGGGGAGAGAGAGGGAGAGATTGATGGGGGAGGGAGAGGGAGGGGGAGAGAGAGAGCGGAAGGGGGAGAGAGGGAGAAAGAGAGAATGAATTTGGTCAGTAAATCCCAGAACTCGGAGCAGTAAATCCCAGAGCTGAAGGAGAGCTGCCAGTGGGAAAGTGCAGGAAAATCAAGGTCAATCACGTCTGGAGATGACAAAGGCCTCATTGACGTTTGGTAGACATTAAAAGTTGAATTAGTTGTGAAGTAACTAGTTTCATTTGGCATCTAGGTCACACACATATCATCGGCCAAATGGGCTGTTCCTGTACAGTACAGTTCTATGTTGTACGGCTCAGAAATTCATCACCAACGATTTTGAGGTTATATCTAAAGATTTCATCCAGAGTTCTGTTCCTGTGTCACAAATCCCACTTTGCCCAGTGTGGTGGCTAACATTCACTCTTTCAATGCCTGACATCTACCGTGCTGGTCAAATTGCTCCATAGTCAGTTGGAACTGGGGTCAGGCCTGGAACTTGAGGTCTGTCACCCTGCGTAATCAGGGCACAGGTTCCATTCGTGGCATTTCTTAATATCACTGAAAATAGTGAGTTCTGTTCACAGGCAATTCTGCAGAGAGCAGAGTTTAACTCTGGTCACATAGTGCTGAAGTAGCTCCAGCGGGCAGGCAGCATCTCTGGAGAACATGGATAGGTGACATATTGGGTTCTTCAGACTCCGTGTTCTCCAGCGATGCTGCCTGGCCCACTAAGGTTCACCAGCACTTTGTGGGCATTTGTGTAAACCAGCATCTGCAGTTCCTTGTTTCTAGTGTTTAACCCTTGTCACTTCACTTGTACGGTGGAGTCTCAGAGCCCACCTCCCAGCTCCACTGGATACCAGTGGCTACTATTATCATTACACATGCTCTCTACCCCCTTCCTCCCCCCCCCCCCCCCACCCCCTTCCACCCAGTCAGATGCTGTTTAACCCCCAGTCCAGTGGTCTCACTGCTTAACCTCCCCCCCCCCCCTCAGGTGGTGAACTGGTTCTGTGCTGTGAATGATGCTCACACACAGCTGATGGTCCAACTTACTTCCAGCCCCTTCCAGCCCGCAGGCCACACTTCCTGTTACCGATACCAGACTAAATCAGCCGCTGATAAATCTTATCTCCTGATATACAAAACAAAATAACATTGCCATAATTCGGTAAAGCAGGCAGGCTTTCCTCCAGCATTCCCTGTGAAAGATGCCTAACTCGATCCAGATGGTGATTTTATTGCTGTTCGTGCTCTAATGATGTCTCCCATTTTGGCAGAGTGCGCTGGTGAGAAGGTGCAAATTCACTTTGGGGTTTTCTTGCTACTTTAGGAGCTCAGCACTCTGGCAGTGGGCTGTAGAACCGCTTGCCATCTCACAGGTGTCCTGCCAGAAAGGAAACAAACTTGGACTTGGATCCTGTCAATGGGGATGTTTGTCAGAATCCCTTTTCCCGTGATAAGTGTATCAGAAACGAGAGGCTGTAGGTTTACGGTGGAGTTTTAAAAAGGGATCCAAGGGGTAAGGTTATTACACAGAGAGTGGCTGACGTCTGAAACTCACTGCCAGAGACCGTGGTGGAATCTGGTACCGTCAGTCCCCATCACTATATTTAAGAGGTGTTTAGGTAGACACTTAAATAGGCAAAGCAGAGAAGGCAAATAGGTCAGCGTAGATGTGGTGGACTGAAGACCATTTTTCTGTGCTGAATGGCTCTATGAATCTTTCCTAGCTCCAAGATGTTCTGAAGTGCTTTAGATCCAATGCAGGTCCATCGCAATGGTCTCAGATATGGGAAGTGTGGCACTTTATCTTGCACTAAACATTATTCACTTTATCCCGTATCTGTACATGGTGGATGGCTTGATTTTAATCATGCATAGTCTTTCCACTGACTGAATAGCATGCGACAAAAATGCTTTTCATTGTACCTCAGCACATGTGACAACAATAATCTAAACTAAACTCATCCCAATTCTTCCAATCTTCAGCAGTTTATCCCTGAATATGTTCCAAAATATTTATATCCATTAGTCCCTCACGATCTGGTAGCTTTTACACACGTTCATGACTGTGGTTGTGCAGCCGTTCCAGGAACATCCCTGATCCAGATTCTGTGATCTGGAATGTGTCTGATCGGGAATACATGGCACGGAGTCAATGATCAGGGAGTCTGTAAATGGGGATGTGGGATTTGGAGTCTCTGATCAGAAATGATTACGGAGAAAAGCGGCCTAGTGGTGCAGCGGTAAAGTGGCTGCCTTACAGCGCTAGAGAGACCGGGGTTCGATCCTGACCATGGGTGCTATCTGCAGGGAGTTTTCCCAGTGACCAAGTGGGATTTCTCCGGGTGCTCCAGTTTCCTTCCACTCTCCAAACACGTAGAGGTTTGTAGGTTAATTGGTTTGGGTAAAAATTGTAAATTGGCCCCAGGGTGTAGGATAGTGCTGGTGTACGGGGATTACTGGTCAGCGTGGACTCAGTGGGCTGAAGGGTCTGTTTTTGAGCTGTAACTCTAAACTAAACTGAACTGAACTAAACTAAACTAAACTAAAAGGAATGTGGAATTCAAGGTCTATGGTTGGGAATGTGAGCTGCTGCTGCCTGATTTGGGAAGCCAGTTGCATTACCACTACATGGGTATGGGGAATGTGACATGACTCCTGACACTGACGTGTGTAATTGTTTTACTTTCAGCTTGTCCATTGGCCCTCATTGGAGATAGCAGTCTTGCAGGTAAAGGATGTCACCTGACACTTCACCTTTCACCGGACATCTTCAGCTGACAGCATAACAACCTACCGAGAGGGATTGTTAGAAATTAACCTTTGAATTTGAGAGAGTTAGATAGAGCTCTAGGGGCTAGTGGAATCAAGGGATATGGGGAGGAGGCAGGCACGGGTTATTGATTGGGGACGATCAGCCATGATCACAATGAAGGGCGGTGCTGGCTCGAAGGGCCGAATGGCCTCCTCCTGCACCTATTTTCTATGTTTCTATGTTTCTATGTAATTGTTGCTTCTTTGCTCTTCTGAAATTCTAAATGACCACTTCATGCTATTTTGTTGTCAGCCTTTCATTCGGAAGTGATTGTATCACCACTAAGTTCCCAAGGCTATGTATAAAATAAAGATTTTCTTGCAGTTAAAAAGCTAAGCGGAAATTATTTTCCCAAGCTGTGCACGTTAAATCAGTGCAAGGCGGCCCGGTGGCACAGCTGGTAGAGTTGCTGCTTCAGAGCACCAGAGAGTAAGGTTCGATCCCGACCTCGGGTGCTATCTGTGTGGAGTTTGCACATTCTCCATGTGACCATGTGGGTTTCATTTGGATGTTTCAGTTTCAACACACAACCCAAAGAAATGCAGAGTTGTAGGTTAATTGGCCTCGATCTTGAGTAATTGTTATCACTGTGAAAGGTCCATTCGTATACATTTGAGCCACCCTCACCGTAGCTGATGGAACTTGGCTGATGAGTGCTCAGAAACTGCAGGGCCAATTTGGTACTAGCTGGTGGAGTCAGTGATGATGTTAAAGAAAGGAAATTGGATAAAGGAAATATTTGCAAAGCTGTGGTAAAATAAAGTGTGTGGGATTAATTTCGAATTATTTCAAAGAGGCAGCACCAAGATACCTGGCTGAAGGACCTAATTTTCTGTTGTGTGTTTCAGTATAGTCTCATTCAATTAACCCCCTTGACTGCCCTTCCTTTTTATTGATTCTCCAATTGTTTCTGGAGGAGGGGCTGCAATGGAGAAGGAAAAAGAACTGGGGGATTCTATTGAATCACAGTGTCCCCACTAGAGAAGGGGTTGTGACCCTCAATCTAATCCATCATCGAAGATCCCTAAGAGGTTCAGGCAAAATGGTGAGAGTCACGAGCACATGTTTTAGTAAGAAAGCATCTCAAAGTTCAGAAAGAAAGCAAAATCATTGTATTGTTCCCAACTTAATTGTTCTAATGTTCAGAGTATTTTCCTGATATCATATTATGTTGTGAAAAACACAGTAAATTTTCCCTTCAGGGTTTAAAATGATGGAGATGTTTGGGCTTATTGAGAAGGAATATGCGTCTGTCGAAGGAGTGTCATTGGAATCGGGCTCTTTCAACAGCTTTCCTTGTTTCAGACTTCACAAGAATGCTCTGGTTTCACAACCCACAAGGTAGGTGTCAAAACTGGAAGGTTGTGAACATTTCTCAGTGTGAGCTGCACGTAGGTTGGTCAAAAGACTAAAGAATAAGGAAACCATCCTGGCCCATTGTGTAAAGTGCTTTCTATCCTGTGAAGAGCGTTAATTATAGCAACCAGAGATGTGCTGATGGCAAGGTTCCATATCTTTACAGAATAGTGACAGGTAATTAGCTGCAGTATGGGTCCTCCCCAGCTCAAACATGCCAGTCTTGGTTACATCAAATACAAGCATTTGGGAGGCCGGGCGGATAGATTTTCCAGCTGTTCCGGGACTCAGGCATTTTCTGCCGAGTGGGAACTAGGTTGCAGCCGTGTTTCCGACTTGTGATCGGTCTGGGTTCACAGGAGATAGACACAAAACGCTGCAGTAAATCAGCGGGTCCGGCAGCATTTTTGGAGAAAAGGAATAGGTGATGTTTTGGCTGGAGACCCTTCTTCGGACTGAGAGTCATGGGAAAGGGAAACTAGAGGTATGAAAAGGTACAGAACAACTCCGAGCCAGCACCAATGACCAAGGAAAGGTGGTCCATTGTTTGCTGTGGAGGAAGTGATAATGAAGGGATATGAACAGTGAAACTGGCAGGATGACTCGGATGGAGGAGGGACAGAGAGGGCCAGAATGCAAGGGCTACTTGAAATTAGAGACTTCAATATTCATAGTGTGATTTCACAGGGACATGGGGAGGACTAGTCTTAACCTGGGAAGGATGTACTGTTGTTTGAAGAACAAGCATATGGAGCCTTGGTGAGCCTGCAGCTGGAGCACTGTTTACAGTTCTAGTCTCTTCACTTAAAACAGACTTCCCACAGAGAAAGCAATGAAGATTCACTCAATGAACTGTCTGTGATGAATGGTTTGCTCTATGAGGATAGGCCTTTATCCTTAAACAAGAACGTTTTGAAGAATAAGGGGAAAATCTCACAGAAACTATTACATTCTAATATTGCTTGATTGAGGAAGTGCAGGAAGGGTAGTGAGAAGGTTCATTGGCTGGGGATCAGAGTCTCTATGGAGGAGGTGGCTGATAAATACTGAGATGAAGAGAAATATCTTCTCAAAGTGAGTGGGAACCTTTGGAATTCTCTACCCCAGAGGCTGTGGAGGGTCGATCACTGATGTCAAGAATCAGGAGTTGATGGGTATTGGGGAAATCGAGGGGTATGGGGACAGTGCGGTAAAGTGGCGCTGTGATCTTGATAAATGGTACGGTTGGCTGGAAGGGCTGAATGGAACATTGACTCCTACTCCTTATTCTGATCTTCTGATGATCCAATATTTGCCTGGGACATTTAGCCCACCTCAGGACCCCTTGCAGGAATAAGCAGAGTGGGAAATTTTACATCCAGGTTCGATCCTGACCACAGGTGCTGTCTGTATGGAGTTAGCATGTTCTTCCCGTGACTGCATGGGCTTCCCCCGGGTGCTCCGGTTTCCTCCCACATCACAAAGGCGTGTGGGTTTTTAGGTTAGTTGGCCTCTGTAAATTACGCCTTGTGTGCATGAGCGCAACTAGGAGAACATAGAACTAGCGTACAGGTGATTGATGGTTAGCATAGACTCAGTGGGCCAAAGGACCTGTTGCCATGTGGTATCGCTAAACCAAACTATGAAACATCTCAGTCTGGTCATAAGCTTTAACCACTGTCTTACTCTCCCAGGAATGTCCATCCCGAGGGGTTGCCATCGGATTACACCGTCACCTTCCTCTTCCGCCTGCTGTCTGACACTCCGCAGGAACCCTTCGCCCTATGGGAGATCCTCAACAAGCAGAGCGAGCCCCTGGTCGGGGTCATCTTGGACAGTAAGAGCCATAGTATCTCAATGCCGTATCGTGCAGGACAGGGTGTTCCCAACCCCTGCCCACAGAGCCGTCACCCAAGGGTGAGCTGAGCATGGAGTGGGTGCCAGCCAAAGCTACGATCACGCTGTGGAAGCATAACCATTGCTTTCATATAGCGCCTTTCTCATGCCATAACATTTCACAGCCATGAAGTAACTTAGAGGTATAATCGTTAACCTATCAGGCAATTCGTACCTCGCAAGATCTCACAAAGCACACAAGCGAATAACAGGAAAGTTTGTACTGGTGCTGGTGATTGAGGAACAAATTTATGCCAAATCAATGGTGGATCAGCCTAGACTTGTAGCTCAGCTGTCTGGATTGGGATTTTAACTCCCAACCTTATAACTGAGAGGGGGAAATGGTGTCCACTGAGTCACATTTGTGAGTCTCCGCCAGTGTATTGAGTCATTCATGGACTCTTTGAGAAGGGCATTAGTATGAATGGATCCATCCTCTCTATACCACCTCTATACCACCTGTTGCGATATCTCCTCCCAGGTTTATGAGTTGAGTTCATAAATTAATTATGCCATTCGACCCATCACGTCTACTCCACCATTCAATCAGGCTTCATATAACTCTTCCCTCAAGCCCATTCTTCATATGTCTTCCCCCCATAATCCCTGATACCCGTACTAATCAATAATCTATCTATCTCTGTCATAAAAATAACCATTGTCAACCTCCACAGCCTTCTGTGGCAATGAATGATATAATACAATACGATACAATAGAACTTTATTCATTCCAGGAGGAAAATTGATAAATTCCACAGATTCACCAAACTTTGACTAAATCCCTCTGACTTCATGCCACACTTTATCCCCTAGGCGGTTGATTGTTCCCTGAAGCGTTCAGAAATGGTTAAAAACAGCAGAACAGATGGAAATAATAGCATTAAAAATATCAATGGGGCTCGAGAGAGCTGGAATGCAAATATGAGAAAACGGTACCAGTTTTTCAGATCTTTTGAGTGAATGTATTCAATCATGTTTAGCAAACCTGTCCCTTGAGGTTGAAGTGCCCTTCACGCTCCTACATTCAGACTTGTATTTAATCTTATTCCTAAGTACAGCCTTGTCTAGAAAAACAAGGCACTTGGTTTAAATAGACACAAGAGACTGCAGATGCTTGAATCCTGAGGGGAAAAAACAGTCTGCTGGAGGACCTCAGTGGGCCAGTCAGCATCTGTGGAGGGAAATCAACAACGTCTGAAGAAGGATCCCAACCCAAAAAAACATCTCTCCATTTTCCTCTACAGATGTTGCCTGGCCCACTGAGTTCCTCCGACGGCCTGTTTGTTGCCCATAGTTTATCTTCTCACTTTAAAGATACCATTTCTGAGAGATACACGGATCTGTAGATGCTGGAATCTTGAACAAAACACAAAATGCTAGAGGAACTCAGCGGCTCAAGTAGCATCTGTGGAGGGAATGGACAGGTGAGGTTTTGGGTCGGGACCCTTCTCCAGAGTGATTCGACTTCTGGGAGTGCAAAATTCCTGCATACTTTACAGAGAGCGGTCTAAGTACCGCCACAGACGTCCTTTTATATAGTCCCAGTAATGTACTTCCCCCCCCCCCCCCCCCACCAATGGACCCTTATTTGCTAACAACCTCGTGCCACAAACTCTCAAAGTTGTTAAGTTGTTTATAATTCTGTATAGCAGCCAGTTAATTGTTGGGAGTTGAACAAAAGCTCCATTTTAAACCTTTTACTTGCTGTGTTTAGATGGCAGGAAAGCTGTCACTTACTTTAACTACGATTATAAGGATGAGTTCCAGACCGTCACCTTTGATGAACCAGAAGTTAAGAAGATCTTTTACGGAAGCTTTCATAAGGTTAGTTTCACCCCGAGAGAAAAGATCACTATTGTTGCAAAATATATAAATTTACGAAAGCATCTTCTGAAAATCTAACTCATCATATCTATATACTTAAAAGTCTGATCTTGTATGTGGATGTATTTGTGTGTGTGTGTTTGTTTGTGTGTAATCACATCTTGGAAAAACTACGAGCTAACGGTAAAATGTTTACATATACCGGGAGACATTTTTCCCGTGGATTCCAAAATTGCCTTATCTGAAAATTCAATGCTTCATTTCTCGAGTTATTACTGAAAATGTTCAAAAATCTGACAAAACTTTGGATTTTAAAACGACTGCCTTTCACTGATGACGTCACAATGGCTCTCCTCCACACCGTGTTCCACGCGCTGCGAGTGACGTCAACCGTCTTTCGCGGATGATGTCACAATGGGTCTACCTGCCCATTCCTCACAGCTTCCAACACACTTTGCTACAAGACAGGAACACTGGCAGGAAAACTTTTCAGCTCAATGGCATCTCACAGCAAGTGCATCTGACATTTGCAACAATGTTGCCTTCATAGCTCCTGGCAGGATAGGAGGGGGAGGGTCAATTAGTATTGCAATTGGGGATTGGGATTTTTTTTTCAGCTTGGGGAGGCTCACGGGCTATGATCTTTGCTGAGGAGTGCTCGAATCTTACCTTCACCAACGGTTGAGTTGGAGGAACACGCCTCCCACAGGGGTTACGGGTAGTGTACGGGTGCGTTGGGGACCAACGGGTCTGTACTTGGTCTAGTTTATATAAAACATTGTTCACATCTTGTTCTACATGCTGTTCTACATTCCTGAGACGTCATATTTAAAAATGCGACTAGCAATTCAAAACGTGAAGGCTATGTTAACCTTTATTTCAAAGTGGGTTGGAGAATATGGAAGGTATTCTTGTACTCCAACCGGCTTTAGTAACATATCCGATGGAGTTGCAGCCTCAGCTCCAACAACTCCAGGTTCAAACTTGACCTTGTGCGCTGTTTGTGTGGAGTTTGCAGGTTTACCTTGTGACCATGTGGAATTTTACCAGTTACTCCATTTTTCACCCACATCCTAAAGACATGTAGGATTGACTACTGCCTGTCGTCTCTCGGGTAGAATCTGGGGACGTTGTTGGGAATGTGGGTAAATAAAATGGGATTAGTTTATATTAGTGTAAATGGACGTTTGATGGTCAGCAAGGACTTGATGGGCTGATGTGCTTATTATAGAATTTTAGAGTTATACAGCTCAGAAACAGGTCCTTTGGCTCAATGTATCTATACTGACTATGATACCCCATCTAAACTCGGCCCTTTTGCCTGCGTTTGATCCAAATCCCTCTAAACTTTTCTTATTCATGTACCTGTCCAAATATCTTTTAAATAAATATTTCCATGTGTATTCATAAGAGAGGATATATTTGCCATGGTGGAAGTGCAGTGCCCTGCAGAGTGATTCCTACTATATGGGTCTCTCCCAAGAGGAGAGGATGATAGGATTGGCCGATGTGCTATGGAGCTTCAGTGAGGTAATCTCACTGCTATGTGGAAGACTGAGAATGTTCACAGGTTACATGCTGAGAGATTGTTTTCTAAGGCTGGAAGGTCTTGAACTTGGGGCACAGTTTCAGGGTATGGATAGGTCCTTGTACTGAGATCAGGAGAGAATTTATGAATCTCTGGTCCCCATTCCAGAGCCTGATTTTCAAGGGTATCAGAAATTGAAGGAATGGAAAAGAATCAGGATTACCCATGACATTGAATGGAGAGGCAAATGCAAAAGGTAACGTGGTTTGTTGTTGCTTGTATTTCTTATGCACAGGGGTTTAACTGGCACCCTTACAGACCAGGAACAGGAGGTGCAAGGAGGGTGTAACCCTCGGCGAAAGACCAAGCAAGTTCAGGTTCTTTCACATATGCAGCAGCAGGGGCGAATGGCCTGCAGGTCTCTGTAATATTGCTCCGTATTCATTGCCAATAGGTGCACGTGGTAATCACTAAAACCCACGCAAGGCTGGTTGTGGACTGCAAGCAAGTGGGTGAGAAGTCGATCAATGCGGCAGGAAACATCAGCACCACTGGGTTGGAGGTACTGGGCCGGATGGTGCGTTCCAGGAGCCCGAGGGACACCTCGGCATCGGTAAGTGAATCAATTCATCACTGGCAGCTGCAAACCATGGGCCACATTATCATCAGCCTGGGGAGAGGCGGTGACGTGGGATTGGGAGAATGTAGGTGGATGGGGTGATGTGGTGGAGTGTTTCTTGGTGAAATACATTTAAACATGTTCTAACTATCCAGTACTTGCGTGTTTCAATTCACAAGAACTTCAAGGTTTGAACTTAATATTTGTTACAGAGCTGAATGGTGCTTTTGTCCCTTAATGCCTTTAAAAGAAGTGCCGTGAGCAAAGAAGGAAAAAGGTTTTTATTTCTATATAGCACTTTATAACCAATGAAATATCGCATTGTTGTACTGGTAGAAATACAACATGACGAGCTCCTACAGAGTGCTGGTGACCATATATTTATTTCTTGTGATATTATTTGAGGGATTAATGTTGGGGAACTCCCCTGCTTTTTAGTATAGTGTCTAGGGTCATTCACATTTACCTGAGAGAACAGCCAGGGACCTAGGGTTTGTTGCATTCCCTTTATTTTGGCATTAAAGTGGAATGGTAGGTTACCCTGACATAGTCTGACATGACTGTGGAGTTTGGGTACCTTCCCTATGCAGTGGTTAAACAAATAGAGAGATAAGGAAGATAAGGAAGACCGAGATGAGAAAAACATTTTTCACACAGACAGTGGTGAGTCTCTGGAACTCTCTGCCACAGAGGGTAGTTGAGGCCAGTTCATTGGCTATATTTAAGAGGGAGTTAGATGTGGCCCTTGTGGCTAAGGGGATCAGAGGGTATGGAGAGAAGGCAGGTACGGGATACTGAGTTGGATGATCAGCCATGATCATATTGAATGGCGGTGCAGGCTCGAAGGGGCGAATGGCCTACTCCTGCACCTATTTTCTATGTTTCTATGTTTCAAAATCTGAAACAAGGTAACTTAAGGGGTCTGAAGAAGAGTCTCGACCCGAAACGTCACCTATCTCCTTCGCTCCTTAGATGCTGCTGCACCCGCTGAGTTTCTCCAGCTTTTTGTGTAACCCTGAAGTCTTTATGACCCTGGCCTCTAGAAGCAAAACACAGAGGTTATATTCAAGATCAAAGCAGGTCACAGATCTAAGTAGTGATAGAACTCTGTGCTAGCCCAATAAACAGCACTGTCAGGAGAAATCGGGTCAGTAAAACCTGCTTAATGAGAGCTGCTGGTGCTTTTGCTACTGAGCCATCTAGTGTATGATTAACCCAACACTAAATGGTGGAGGAACTACTTCAGAGCAGTCTGCAGTCTGTTGTGAGACTGGCCAATACAGGTCACCTGATGTCAACTGAGCAGCCACTAAAAAGCAAGAAATGCAAACTACATGCCTAATTCTAACAATGTCGTAAACTGCAAGTTTGAACTCCAATTCATACCGTGATGGGAGGAAATGGATGGTGCATGGGCAATGACATCAACGGTTGGTTGATGGGTAGCTGCAACACTGGGCAAGCCTTGACTAGTGATGTCATTATGTGAGTTGTGACTATTGACATCATTCAGCTAAGCAAGACTAATGATGTAATTGCATGAGTTGTAAATGGTGATGTCACTGGGTGAGGCATGCGTGACAACACTGGTGAGGCATTGAATTATGATGTAATTGGCAGACAGGCTATTGACTAGGAGTACATTGTCTATTTTTCTGATTGCTGTAGTTCCATGTCCACACACTACAGGTATTGAAAATATTTTATCCAGTGCCATGACATCTAATTTCTAGGCATTTGCCAATATCTGAAAACAAGCTAACATTTGTAAACTGTAGTTTAGCTGTAGGTTCTTAGTGACTAAGGTTTGCATATAGTTCAATGTTCAGAGTATTTGAATGAGATTTTTTCACATATATGCACACACGCTTTTTTCCAATACAGACGAGATGGCTCTGTATTTTATTGGAATGTACTCTAGACTAATAAATAAGACATGATTCCCCTGTGCCTGATCTCCGAGTCTTTAACAGTTCTTTACAATTATAACACCATCTCTAACCATCTATTCCAATCCAATTACTTTTGGCCTGTCCACTAATCATATACATTGTAAACTGAGAGCCTCGGCTCATGGAGCAGCATTCTTGGCTGAGAAGGTCACATTCTACAAAGAGAGTGTTGTATTATTGAGCACGTGAATGTTCAAGGAATATTTTTAAAAAATGACTGTTTTCTGAGGTGAATGTTCTCCTGGTGACCACAGTTTACTCCATAACCAACATAGTAGATTATCTGTGAAGGAACTGCAGATGCTGGTTTACACCAAAGATAGACACAAAATGCTGGAGTAATTCAGCGGGACAGGCAGCGTCTTATGCTGACAGATAGCCAGACAGACAGATGCAGGCAGACAGATGCTGCCCTTGCCAGCTGAGTTACTCCAGCATTTAGTGTCTATAGTAGATAATCTGATCATTAATCCCATTGTTGCATGTGCAAGGTTTACTTCAATATAATGGTACTTAGCTTTCAAAAGCATTTCACTGTTTATAATTCACTTTACAATCCTATAATAATATATTTGAATACTTTACATTATTTCTCGGTTACCATTACACCTTCATTTAAATATTCACAGAAAACTTGCAAGAAGAGAGTTTTAAACTCCACTGTATAGGAAGGAACTGCAGATGCTGATTCATACTGAAGATAGACACAAAGTACTGGAGTAACTCTGTGGGCCAGGCAGCATCTCTGGAGAAAAGGAATAGGTGACGATTCGGGTCGGAACCGTTCTTCAGACCCAAAACATCACCTATTCCTTTTTAAAACATTACCTATTCCAAAAATGCTGTCTGGACCGCTGAGATATGCCAGCATTTTGTGTCTATTTTAACCACCACTGTTGGGAGTTTATTTTGTGTGGTGACTGATAGATACCCATGAAACACGTTGTGTCTTTGGAGAAAGCGCTGCTTTTATTCATTGTTACGCTGACCCTGTGCTCACCTATACTCACTGTGCTAGTTGTGGCAGTGTCTGGAGGGATCCAAGTACACACTCTAATTGGAAAGAAATATTAAATTCACTGCCGCATAAGGATACTGGGTCTGCATTCTTCTTGAAACAATACGATATTGCTCTATTTGTCCCAGGAGGGAAATTGATCTGCCAACAGTCATAAAAAACTCAAAAACACAAAATACATGAAACATGAAATTAAAGTGACAAGTGGAATCAATTGGAATGTGCAAAGATTGGGGGTGGGGGGAGCAGTCTCAGTCTACCCCATGACAAAGGGAAGGAGTTGCGGAGATTGATAGCCACAGGAAAGAAGGATCGCCCACAGCGTTCTGTACTGCATCTTGGTGGAACCAGTCTGTTGCTGACGGTACTCCTCAGGTTGACCACCTCCTATGAATCCAACTCGCCGCCCAGAACAGAGCCAGCCTTCCTGATGAGCTTGTTGATCCGATTGGCGTCCGCGGCCTTCGCCCTGCTGCCCCAGCACACGGCAGCGAACAAGATGACACTACTATCACCAATTGGTAGAACATCTGCAGCATCTCAATGCCGAAGATGAAGGAACAGAGCCTTCTCAAAAATACAGCCAGCTCTGCCCATTCTTGTACAGGGCCTCAGCGTTCCTGGACCAGTCTAGTTTACTGACAAGGTACACTCCAAGGTATTTGTGCTCCCTGGTAAACTGCACATCCACACCATTGATGGAAATGGGACAGGATGTTCCTCTCCTCCTAAAGTCCACTATTAACTCCTTAGTCTTGTCGGTTGAGCTGCAGGTGATTCAGCCCACAACACTCAACAAAGTCATTGACTGCACCTCTGTATTTTTTATATGAATGTGATGTAGAAGGTATTTTACTTCCCACAGACACCCACCCCTTGACCTGCTATTGTAGCCACAGTATTTATTTGGTCGGTCTGGATAAGTTTCTGGTTAACAATGAACCCAGGTTGTTGAAGGTGGGATTTAAATGATGGCAGCAAAAAGAGATGGTAAGATTCGCTCTCAGTTTGAAATGTGGCTAATAGATGCATTACAATTGAGCAGAATGGATTGCCAGAAAGTTAGAGTTGCTGAGGGTAGTACATACTCATGAACTGTGCTCAGTTTTTCATGGGGATTTTCTTTTCATTATTTCATTTAAATTTCAGTTCCAATTGCAAGGGTTTGATATTTCCTGTTCCACGTCCTATGCAAGCAGGGACAAGTGCTGTGAACTTCCTGCGCTGGTAAGTACTGAGCAAAGGAGGCGATTTCTCCATGTACCGTCTGTGCGATTCATATGTTGATAGCTTATATTCTTGTCCTGTATTAAAATTCTAATTCTTACTTTCAAATTCCCCATCCAGCTGTAATTTCTTCCAGACCTATAATCCTTCCTGTCTTCTGAGATATCTGAGCACCTCCAAGTCTGGCTTTTGCATCATTCACAAATGTAATAATTCCACCATTAGTGACATGTCTTCACAGACAGGATCAGGATTAGGAATTTTCTCCCTCAGATTTACCTTGCAGACCCCTTTCTTTCCTCCTGTCAGGTATTATGATCACCTAAACTAATGTCACTTCAAAAGAAAAGATTATCTGGCTGCAGCCAAAGTGCTCTGTATGGGGAAGCCTGCTGTAAATGTCTTGAATCCTTGCATTTACTTATGTTCAATAACTCTATCCTAAGAGCACATAATTGATTGCTCTGAAAATGCAAGCCTTCTTCTGCCCCTTTGATAAAGTTGCAGTCATCTTACTCGTAGCTCCTGAGGTAGCTTGGTGTCACATTCTGTGGCATGGCTCTCGTGAGGTAATGTGGGGCAATTTGCCTCAGTAAAATAATTGCATGAGTATGTTGCTGTTTTGTTTTGGGAGAAAAAGTGCATTCTTGCCTGCAGTGTGGGAAAGGGCTATTCAGCCCATCTAGTCCCACATTGCCAATTGGGCAAATAGTCCTAATTCCATAGACACACCTTGGTTCTGCATCCTACTTCTGCCTAGACAATCTACATTTTAATAATTGCTGTATCATCAGCAAAACTGATTAGAGTTCCAGTTCCATATCTCTCTGCAAGGGGATCCTGTTATTTGTTCTAAATCTTTAACATTGATTGTTGAGTTACTGCTCCCTTATTGTCAACCTTGGAATGATTGGAAGTTTAGTGCTTCATGTACTGTTGTTCAGGTCTCATTTTCATGCCTTAATGAGACATGATCTTTAAATATGCCAATTTTTCCTATAACAGCCAGGCGTTGACAGGTTTGAAAAACACAGACAATAGTGGAAATATTTATCAGGTTAGACAGAATCTGAGGAAAGAGAAACAATGTTGACATTTTGTTGGAGTTGGGTCTACCCTGCTCACTCCCTAAAGCCTTCATCCAGTGTCCCCAAGTGATACCTAACATCTTAACAGTGTTTTATGTGAACTTACTGTAAATTGCCTTTTGACTGGTGCTGTAAATCCGAATATAAAAGTCAAGCTTGTATTAGCATTGTAAAGGCTTTTATTAGCTAATTTACAATAGCGTTTTGCATGCTATTTCCATTCATAAAGGGGGAGGATGGCGTTGGAGCTAAGCGGCCTCCAAGGGCTCTCTCGCACCAGGTGTGTGGACTACAGCTGTGAACTTCTGTCCCCCCCCATTCCCCAAGCACTGTCTGAGGTTGACCCGTGCTCTGGGCAATGAGCTTACAGAATGCAGCAGGACCACCAGCATTGGAACAACATTCCCAGCTCATTAAAGCGCCCATGTAGTCATAAAGCCTCACGCAATGGAATTAGTTCATGATACTGTTATGGTTTCCAACATGCACACAAGAATGAATGTTAATAGAACTTTGTATTCCTCTATAGGGGGCAGGAGACATAGTGAAACTATTTTGTGGAAAGCTATTTATAAAGAGAAGAGGTTTAGGGAAAAATTTCTGGAGCATAGGTGATCAATTTGAAGAGAGTACAAAAAATGATTGTGTGGAGCAAGCTGCCAGAGAAGGTGTTACAGGCAGGTACAATTACAATGTTTAAAAGATATTTTGGCAGGTTCATGGACAGGAAAGGTTTAGAGGGAAATAGTCCAAATGCAAGCAAATGGGACCAGCTTAGGAAAACATCTTGTTTGGCATAGAGAAGTTGGGATGAAGGGCCTATTGTCATGCCGTTTAACTATGGATCTACAAGAAAAGTTTAAATGTGTGTGCAAGCTGGGCAGAGGAGGGAAGAAGTGAGGAATATGGGGGAGTCGATATGGTGGATGTTCATGTTAAAAATGTATTTGGGTGTTTTGTTGCTCTTTATTGGTGTGGCCGTATGGCAATCTGAATTTCACTGTACCTTACAGTATTTCCCGGCAATGAAGACGCACCTGCGTTGAAGACGCACCCCCAAGTTAAGTTGCTACATTTTGAGTAAAGGGTTTGGGTTAGTCCAGGGGTCGGCAACATTGCCTGTGTGCCCCTTTAGCCAGTTCCCAGATCCCCCCCCCGTCCCCGGTACTAGCTGCAGTTCCCAAGTCACCTGCCCCAGGAAAAGAGGGAGAGAGAGAGAGAGAGAGAGAGAGAGAGAGGGAGAGGTAGCCAACCACCACCTCTACCTCCACCGGTTGTGCCTGTGCCGAAGGACACCATGGCTGGCTGGCGGGCCGGCTGAAGACACTGAGGCGGCAGCCGGTTCCACTGACCGGTCCTGGCAGCCGCTTGCAGCCACCCGAGCTACTTTCCTCCCCGGCCACAAGGAGGTGGCTCCGCGCCCGGAGTGCCACGGCAGCGGTGAGTGAGTGAGTTGCTGGCATGATCCTCGACCCCCTCCTTCTCAACATTCCTGCCCTCCCCGCAACTTTACCCCTGGCGGCCCAGCAAATTTGTGCAGCCCAGGCCGTGCTGACCCAGGCCAGACTCCCCACACGCTGGGAAAGGAAATCCCCCAACCCCCCCCCACTTTACAGCTGCTCCCCATCAGCTGCCATCGTTCTTGATGTTGCTGTACTGAGGGGTAGCCAAGTCTATCTTTCTTGGCTAGTAAACATAACCTTCGGCCGCCAAGACGTGGGTAAAAAAATATCGTCTTCATTGCTGGGAAATATGGTAATTGGTACATGTGACAATAAACTGACCTTGAAACCTTGAAATGGCAAGTTGGTTTGCAGATGTGGCAGACAACGCATTCTGGGAATACAAACAAGGCATGGGAATTCATTGTTAGTTGAAGCTTATTGTGAAATGTAGAGGAACTGAAGAAGTGCATGTTCAGAAACTCCTGAATGTAGCAGAACACACCAATGCCAATCCTTAACTCGGGCAATAGGCACAAGTTATAAAAATGAGAATGTATAAAGCATTAATGAAATATAATATAGGCTACGGCTGGACTATAGTGTACATACCTTGCCATTTCCCGTAAAATTCTGTAATGGAAGTTGCAAAACAACTGCTGGTCCTTGTGCTGTCCTTCCCAGTATTGAAATGAAATGAAGTTGGTAGTGAAGAAGGCAGCTGATGCGCTGGTCCTCAGTGCAGTAGGAATTCAGCTCAGGAGCAAGGAGTCTCAGTGCGTCTGTGCAAGCCCACATTAAGGCCTCATCTGGGGTTTGTGGGCAGTTTTGTTTGCCTTGTCTGAGGGAGGATGTTCTTGCCATGGATGGAGTGCAGCAAAGATTTAATAGACTGTTTCGAGGCATGGTAGGGCTGATGTATGAGGAGAGATTGGCTCGGTTAGGCCTCTATTCACTGGATGGAAGGATGAGAGGAGGTTTTAGAGAAGCCTGTAAAATCCTAACGGGACGAGACAGACTGGATGCAGGAGACTGTTGCCCATAACTGGGCAATCCAGAACCAATGATCACGACCTCGTGATATGGGGTGAGCCATTTAGAATGGAGATGGGGAGACATTTCTTTAATCAGAGGGGGGTGAACCTGTAAAATTCTCTCCCAGAGAATGCAGCAGAGGCCACTGGATGGATTCAAAAAGGGAGGAATATATATTTTTCTAAAAAAAAAATGCACGTAACACTAAACGATTCAGGCAGCATTTGTGCAGTCACCTCTTTCTCTTCCCACAGCTGAGGCCTAACTTTCTGAGTATTTCCAGCATTTCCTGTTTTTATTTTAGATTTCCAGCAACTATAGTTTTAAAATGTTTTATTTATATATTTCTTAATACCAAAAGGATTAAGAGACGTGGGAACAGGCTACTGGTCAATGATGTGAATGGCCATCTTCGACTTTATATTTCTGAGTTTCTTTCTTTGCAGTTCACTTAAACATTCCTCTGTTCTCCAGGGAAATGTTGGCGACAGCCTTGCACTCATGACCCTTGGTTTCCACATCCCACAAGTGAAAGCAACCATTCTACATCTTTGCTATCAGACAATAGACAATAGGTGCAGGAGTAGGCCATTCGGCCCTTCGAGCCAGTACCGCCATTCAATGTGATCATGGCAGATCATCCCCAATCAGTACCCTGTTCCTGCCTTCTCCCCATATCCCCTGACTCCGCTATTTTTAAGAGCCCTATCTAGCTCTCTCTTGAAAGTATCCAGAGAACCGGCCTCCACCGCCCTCTGAGGCAGAGAATTCCACACTCACAACTCTCTGTGTGAAAATGTGTTTCCTCATCTCCGTTCTAAACGACGTACCCCTTATTCTTAAACTGTGGCCCCTGGTTCTGGGCTCCCCCAACATCGGGAACATGTTTCCTGCCTCTAGCGTGTCCAAACCCTTAATAACCTTATGTTTCAATATGATCCCCTCTCATCCTTCTAAATTCCAGAGACTACAAGCCCAGCCGCTCCATTCTCTCACATATGAGTTCAGCACAAGTTGTCCCGGGATTTTATCTAGATTTTTATTTCTCACAGGATTGCCCATAATTCCTGCTGGGGTGGGGAATGATACAAGAGATATTAGTTCTCTGGGGCCCCTGGATGGAGCACTATTTGACATTGTTAGTATGATTAGTGAATTAGTGACTGCTGCACAGTGGCGCAGCAGTCGAGTTGCTACCTAACAGTGTCAGATACCCGGGTTCAATCCTGACCACGGTGCTATCTGTACGGAGTTTGTACGTTCTCCGTGTGAACGCGGAGGCTTCTTCCAGGTGCTCCGGTTTTCTCCCATACTCCAACGATGTTAAACTTTGTAGGTTAATTGGCTTCAGTAAAGTTGAAAACTGTCTCTAGTGTGTAGGGTAGTGCTAATGTACAGAGATCGATGTTCGCACGGACCCGGTAGGCCAAATGGCCCATTTCCGTGCTGTATCTCTAAAGTCTAAAGTGAATGTGATGTTATTCCTTTCAGAGAGATGAAGCCAATTGCCCAGCTCTTCCTCATGCCTGCACTTGTTCCCAAGACAGTAAAGGACCTCCTGGACCCCTGGGTCCCCCGGTAAGAGTGTTAAGTTTGAAACTGGATTACTGGATGAAAACATTGTCTGGTGATACCTTCTGTTTGTTAAAACAGGTAGCATCTCCTCTGTGTTTCTGCAACTTCTCATTGTTGGTAATGCAGCATCAACGTTTCTTGAGTTTTCTATGAGGACTCTACTATAGAAGGGTGTTAAACCTGTATAAATGGGTTGTATTCTGTTCACGGGCCCCACCCCAGGGGAGAGATGTTAAAGCCTTGGAGAAGGTGCACAGGAGAATAGTTTGAGAAATTAGGTTAGATCAGTTCTGTGGAGAGACAGGGTGAAGCTGGGGTTGTTCCCTCCTCAGAGCAGAGGAGGTTAATGGAAGATATGATTCAGGTATTCAAACGAAGAAACCCTGTGCTTGGAGTTTCCATTCTCCTCAGTCACAACCTGAAAGTTGTTGTGAATATTGCAAAAATGCTGAGAGGGACAAAGAAAATCGGTAACCTGGTTGAAACAAAGTGTCAGGCATTGGGGCTCATGGAACAATAAAATGTTTGGGCGGGTTGTTGATGGGGAGTGGGGAGCTTGCTGTAACATTGATCCTCAGTAGGAAAGCAGCCTCCAAATGTTCCAGTTGCACAGATGTTCCTGTTGGCCTCCCAGTACTCCAGTGGACTCCTGAGATCAGTGACAGAATTGAGCCCCAAATATTCATAATGGTTACTCAATATCCATTGGGGAATTAAAGACAGACTTCAAATAGGAGTGGTGAAGAGAGGTGGGTGCAGTTCATTGGAGCATGTATCTAGATGGTTGATTTTGTTTAAAAATATCTCTTTTCTGATCATGCTTCTGCCAACAACATTTAAGTTGGCACACTGGTGCAGCCAGTAGAGCTGCTGCCTCACAGCACGGGGGACCCAGGTTCGATCCTGACCTCGGGTGCTGTTTATATGGAATTTGCAATGGTTGTAGGCTAAATGGCCTCGGTAAATTGTCCCCAGTGTATAGAGAGTGGATCAGAAGGTGGGATAACAGAACAATGTCGATGGCTAGCCTGGACTCAGTGGGCCGAAGGGTCTGTTTCCATGCTGCATTTCTAAACTAAACTTAATTACACTGAAGCTTCCTTGGAGCAGTATTCTGCAGCTGCTGGGTGTCTCAGCACTGATGGGATGTGCATTGATAGCCACCTGGGAGCAGGGTGTTAACAAGAGTTTTTGAAGAGTAATGAGGATGCTAATCAGCATCTGCCAGCAAGCAGTCAGGCAGCATCTCCATCAAGTGCATGAAGTTGCATCAGGAACTGAGAACAATGGCCCTGTTTGACATTTGGATTGAATGATTAGATCTCGCCCTTTGTGATTCACATTTAACACAGTACTCTTCCATTAATGTCTGTTCTACAGGGTAACGCAGGTTTACGAGGCCAAAGAGGTGTGAGAGGAGAACAAGGTCCAAGGGTAAGAGCTTCCATCACACACTATTAGAAGTTTATTAAACTAACCAAGGAAATGCATTTATTTTTACTTTATTGAACAGAATCATTACCATTTCAAGTTCAGTGCAAACATAGTTTTATTGCTGCAGATCCACATCCCACCTACAAAGGAAAGACCCAGTTTCTCCATCATCTTACTTCAGCCCTTCCCCTGGTGCCACCAAACCACCCCACCCAACCACACTCAACTTCTTCCCTTCCTGATTCCACACAATGTTGCCTCTCCCTTGATTTCTCAACCTTACCACTTCCCCGATGCCATCTAACACCTCACCCTCCACGATCACTGCCAACCACCCCTTCCCCCCCCCACCCCCCTCATCCCGTCCAACCAACTCTTCCCTCAATCTTATCAACCTCATCCCTCCCTCGGTTATACTCCACACCCTTCCCCAGTTCACTTCCAATATTCCTCTCCTTTTCCCACCAACAACCCTCCCTCAATCCCACCCAACTGCCTTTACTTCGATGCCACTAACTTCACCCCTTCCCTGGTCCCACTCAACATCCTTCCGCTGATCCCTTCCTTTTATTCACCCAATGCCCCTCCCTCAATCCCTTTCCCTGGTACCACCAATCTCGCCCATTTCCTGGTCCTATCCCTTGATCCCACCATCCTTGCCCATCTTCTCAGTCCTATTTCTCGACATCACTAACCTTGCCCATCTCCTGATCCCAACCCTCGATACCACCAACCTTATCCATCTCCTTGTTCTCCCTCCTTCCCCCAACTCCACCCAGCCTCACACTTCCCCTAAATTACTGGTAAAATGACAGTGGGATTCTGCATCCAGATCTCAGTCTATGCTCTTGTCGCAGCAGTTTCATGTTGTGATGTGTTTGCCTACACGTTGAACTTCAGCAACTTTATAATGTCACTTCCATGTGAAGAGATGCCTGCTACTCTCTGTTTGTTTGCTGGCAGGGACCTGATGGTCAGAGGGGAGTGATCGGCCTGCCGGGTCCGCAGGGTCAGCCTGGACCCCAGGGACCGAGCGGACAATCCATTCAAGGCCTTCCGGTGAGCAGTTCACTCCTTGCAGGGAGCTTTAACCGTTGACTGAAATTATCAGGAAATTAATGCAGATCCTCTGAGTTACAAATGTCTAACTGATGGAAACGCTGTACATTCGAGCGAGCGTTCGGGCTCTGGTGGGATGGCTGGGGATGGACATTTCAGTCACTGCGGGGCTTCAGGCATCTTCTGCCAGATTGGAACAGGGCATTTCCGTATGTCATCAATAATGAGGGGCTGGGTCGCTGAACACACACACTCACTCACTCACTCACTCACTCACTCAGTGATGCCGGCTGCAGCCACTCTTCCTGCACCTGCTTGCTCTCCTGTCACAGCTGTGATCCTCTCCTTCATTTCCAGTTTGAGTTACGAGCAGTTCAAGAGTCAAGAGTGCCTTATAGCCATATGTCCCAGAGGGAACAATGACGTTCTCAGAAGCGGAAGCCTGTTGTAACCTGGGGACTGCTGGGAGAAAGCTTTGAATGCTTCGCTCATGTTTAATTCAATGGTTCAATGGCACTTTATTGTCACATGTGCTTGGGTACAGTGAAATTACTTTTTTGCATACAGTTCAGTACATTTTTTTCTATACATAGGCACAATCATACTTATGTATGAGTGTAAAAATATATCACATTGAGGCAGTGCACAAGTGTCGCCACATTTTCAGCACCAACTTGAAGCCTTCAAGTTCAAAGTTGTTAAAAGATGTAGAGTCTTAACTTGAGGCCAATTTTCTAATTGAACTTGAGATTGGTCTCTGGGAGGGTATAGCTGGGAATCAGGGTCACAGTGAATTTGACTCCTATAACATTGGGGTTGTAGCAGCTCCATTTTACACCATGGGAATTCTCTTCCTTACAGTAGCGTGGATGGTGTCGGATAATCTGGAGTCATCAGTTTTGGATAAACTTAATCTCCTCCAGGTTATTTCTTTTCTTTGCCTCTTTCCACTAGGGCTGGTTGTTATTACTGAGTTTTGCTGCACAGATGGAAACTATAAATCACCCTTTGTAATCACTTTCACAACTTCACTAAGCACAATGAAGGGAGGAAATCCTCCCATCAATGTCGGCGAACAAAGCAGAGGGTTGATGTCTGAATTGTGTCATTTTAATTCCGACAGGGGAGCCCTGGTGAAAAGGGTGAGAAAGGACAGATTGGCCCTGCTGGTCACCAGGTAGGAATTCAATATTCTGAGAATCATTCTGCAGTTCAAATGGTTATTACTCCAAGGAATTTGCTACTCCCTTTTACGTTGTATATTTTTGCATATTTGTGATTTGAACTTGCAATTTTCTGCTAGAATTTAATAAGGCAGCAATAAGAATTGCAGTGCTTTGGAACCATTATTGTTGAGTTCCATTGCTTCAGGCGACGCTCAGGCAGATGGGAAATATTGCTTGTCCAGTCTTGTTAAGCTGTTGTATTTTCTTCACTTTGAGTCCTTTTGAATTTATTATTAAAAGGGCACCGCAGCTGGTAGATGTTTTATGTGGGTAGTATTCCTTTCATAGGCCTAGGTTGTACCTATCTTGCTGAATCCAAGTGAGGATCAAAAAAGGTTTAGGAAGGAACTGCAGATGCTGGTTTACACCCAAGATAAACACAAAATGCTGGAGTAACTCAGCCGGTCAGGCAGAAAAGGAATAGGTAACATTTCGGGTCGAGACCCTTCTTCAGACTCGAGAAAAAAGTGCATCCCCCCCCTCATCTCTGAATAAGCACAGGTCTCCAGGCCAATAATTAAGAACAGAAACATAGTATATGCTGGACACACCAATGTGGTTGACAATTGTCTCATAGCTCTGTCAAGAGCAGTCAGTGATGGACTGTAACGACTTGCACTGCCAGATGTGTCCGCATCCAGTGATCAAATAAATAGCACGGCTGTCTGAGGCACTGAGTGACTGGGCACTGTGGGAAGTGCTACCTTGGGACTGAATTGTTAAATTGAATCTTTGTCTGTGCTGACAGGCGGAATCCCTGGCAATTGACCGCTCACTTTCAACCAGGACAGAGGGAACTCATATGTACTAGTTTACAAATTATCCAATGCAGATTGTCTTGCTGATAGTACATTGTGCAGGACAAACTTCCACAAATGGCTAAGAGCTTCCTACATTACTGCAGCAGCTAGATGGAAAATAAAAATACCTCTCTGGATGTCAAGCTACATGGAATATTCCTAAGGGGTGTGAAGGGCACAATAGAATGACAGGAATATTTTTATTTTTGTCTAATTACAAATTGTTCTTTTAATCCAGGGTCTGTCGGGTCCTCGAGGACTCTCGGGACGAGATGGGCCACCAGGTCACAGGGTAAGGTTTAAGAAACAGACTTGGAATGCTCTCAGGCTGACGATGGGCTTTGCTGTGTTAAGCTTCTTTAGGACCACTTCTCTTTAAGAGTCAGCAGTAGAACACACCTGAGATACTAGGTGGAGGTGTGTAGACTGGTTATAATAGCATGAAGCTTCAAAAATCTCCATCCTGCATGACCTTGGAATTTACCATTGAGAATTAGAATCCATAATTTAGAAGATCCCAAAATATTCCCCCTATTGAAGCCAATGAACACAATTCTCCGTGAGGACTATGAACTAAGGAGGTTAATTTCCTTTGGAGGCAGCATCAAATAGGCAATGGTGAATGAGCTACCCTTTACTCTTTGGTCATGGTTGGAAAATAACTTTGGATGGAGCATAAAACTGATTGCTGATTGTTGTAGTTCTTTACTGATGCTTCCCTGATTGAATCCCATGAACATTTATTTTTCCTGATTTTTTTTAAACATTGATTAGGCAACTGAATTTGATGGCTATTTTGATCTGACAGGCTTCCATAGAATTCAATTGACCTCCATCTCCACTACGTCCCATATCAATCAGCACCGCCATTGCTTCAAGATTCTGCACAGCACTTAGCCTTCAGATACAGTTACATTTGTGAAGATGGGATTGGCATCCATCCACCTGACGAGATTTAAGTAAATTATTGCCTTGCAGCTCATGTCTATGGATAACTTTTGGGAACTTTACACAATGCAATGTGATGCAAAGGGTGGTGGGTATAAGGAAAGAGCTGCCAGAGGAGGTAGTTGAGGCAGGGAATATTACAATGTTTAAGAAACAATTAAATAGGTACATGGATAAGATTGGTTTAGAGGCACATGGACGAAACACAGGCAGGTGGAATAGTGTAGATGGGACATGTTGGCCGGTGTTGGCAAGTTGGGTCGAAGGGCCTGTTTCCAAGCTCTATGACTATGATGGGTTGAAAGTTAGGCACTAAAGGTTACACAGATCTGCACTCCTGATGAAGAATGCAAGGTTGGAAAATGGAGGTCTTAATTTTTGGTCCCAAAATGCTCCCTCTGTTAAACTTAATAAACAGTAAGTACCCTGGGGACAGCCAACCATGACGTTGAATTCCTGATAAATGAGTTCAAGTCTCGCCACAGAACCGGAGGGAGTGCTGCAAAATTGAAAATGCCATCCTTCATCAGATTCGAAACTCTACCTTCCCTTCCAAGTGTGAGTAAATTATCCCAAGGCAATATTTCAAAGAAAAAGTATAATGCAGGATGTCATGGGACCAATATTTATCCCCCTAACAACCATTACAAAGAGACAAACTGGTCCTTATCACACTGATTCTAGGGGGGGGGGGGGGGGTGGTTACTGGGCAGACGCTGGCTGCCACATTTCAAACATTACAGCATAAAATGACATAATTGTTTTCACAAGCCACTTTAGCTGCAACTGAGGCGATTGGTACAAACATATTTATGTGCACAGGTTTATGTTTGCAAAAGAACACTTCATCTTGTTTTAATCACTCAATGACTTGTGTAATCAACTTTTGATCCAGGGTTCTGTGGGTAAAGATGGACCTTCAGGGCTACCAGGCTCACCTGGGCCGATGGTGAGTACATTTGCATGTCTGCTATACTGTAGTAAGACACGAAGATTTAACAATGTCCATTTTTCAGGGTCGAAAAGGTATGGAGGGTCCTCTTGGGCCATCTGGGTTTCCAGGTAGGAGGGTAAGTTTGTTTTGTGTAGCTAAGGAATGATACCAAAAAATCCCCAGAATTGGCTGCACCTTCACCAACCAGTAGGTCCCACATAGTACTTTGGTAATCTGATCAAGTACCAGGTCATCTATCTTGGGGATTGCTACTGTTCAGATTGTGTCTGCATCTGGCGAACTAACTTTCATTTAAAATCATGAAAGGAATCAGCACTGAGGCATATGTTTTTTATAAGCAGAGAAATGTTCTGATAACACTTAAGATTCTGCCATACCTCTTTCATGTAGCCATGGCTATTTCTACAAATTGTTGTACTCATTTATTGTATTCCAATATTATACCAGAACTCCCCATAAATATTGGTTTATCTTGTCTCAAAAAACAATTTCACTTCGTAGTCCATCACTATCAATTATCCTTCAACTTTCCCACATCGTCTCTTTCTTTGGGCAATCCATTTAATGGTTTTATCACCACCCTCATTATATCTGACCTGTCTGTTCATGTTCTCTTTTCCTGAGCTCATGCAATGCCTGTGCAAGGGGTGCCTTAGTATTAGTTCCAGCGCCAATAGTCCAATGCACCAGTTTGCCACTACCTGCTCAGCAGGCAATTAGCAAAGGGGAATAAATGCTGGCCCTGCCAGAGATGAACATAACTCATCAATGAGTAAAAAGATTCCACGAGTCTCACTTCAGACATATACCCTGAGAACCATATGTCTTAAATACTTTTGTACAAAGTTGATCCATTGCTTGTTATATACATGAGACTGCAGAAACTGAAACTCAATGGTTGGAGCTGCGCTTGTAGGGAGGAAAGTAAATGTTGATGTTTGGGATTAAGACCAGGCATCAGACCTGAGAATGGTATGGGGAAAGTCTTTAAAGAGGAGAGGGGGTGGGTGATATTGGGGCTGGCAGGGGGGGAGGTGGCCATTAGCAGATAAAAGCAGGGTACACGATAGGTGGAAGCACAGAAAGAAAAATTAGGCAGATAGAGCCAAGTGAGGGAAAGGTAGGGTGAAGGTGGAGACAAGGTTGGTGGGTGACAAGTGGGGACACAAAGGCCGCCAGTGGAGGAATGCATTAAGAAAGGTGCTAATGGGAAGCTTTAGTGGAGAGATGAAGATGGAACCAGATTAGGATGGGGGGTTTGGTGGGTGAAACGTGTGGGTAATAAGTAATGGAACCATAAGGGGGAGGGGATGGCAATGGGCAATGGGTAATGGGGGATATGGGAAAATGGACAGAAATGGAAGGACTAGAATTGAATCTGAAGGGTTGGGGGATGAGACAAAACTCTTTGTTTTGAGTAAAATTTACTCTTTCTCTTGGAAATTCATTGTTGGAGATGCTGTCTAAAGTGTCCACTGTGAAATAAGATAATAATAGTGTTTAGCATTCTTTGGCTATTTTCAGTCATTCTTTGACGCAGCATCTATTACATTAGCATTTCATGAAAAAATAAAGTTGAATTAGTAAGAAGCTGTGCTGTTTCTAAACTCATGGGTCAGGCCAACTGCACCCATGTTCACTGTGCCTTGATGTTTACTGCATTCAGTCTATCTACCTTAGACCAATAATTGAGACGTAAGATTGACCAGACTCATGTCATAATTCATCTTTATAGAGTTTACCTTCCCAAAGATTTGAAACTTGAGGTGTTTCCTGCTTTCCTCCCCCTAGTTATTCTTGGTTTGTAAATCTCTGGAACAGCAACCCTAAATTCTTCAGCTCATTCAATTTATCATGATTTCTTGAATATTGACCTCAGGAGTGGTCTCTTTTACACCCTCCTCTGCATCTCCTACTTTACTTTCCTTGAATGGACCTTTGCCACCGCACAGTGCCACATCTGAAAGTAGCAACTCCGACCGCAGCTGAATGGCATAATCAGTGTGATGGGCAGGAATGTGCAATCGCATAGATTGCTCACAAACAATTGCTCAGAAATCTGTTGAGGTGACGACCCAAAACTGGCAAATACATGAAGAAAATGTATTAAAAATTTGGAAATAAATTGCAGTTGGCAAGGCGGCAGAATGGTTGGGCTAAATAACACCAACTGTACATGAAGCAATTGTTAACATGTCCGATTATGGTACTTGACAGTTATACACAAAGTAGGATGTTACTTAATTTATCAGCTCCAGATCCCCTATTGCTCATTCTAATACAGATTAAAAGTTGATTTTGGCCTTTATTTACCATCATTGCTTGTTTGGCTTAATGCATGAACTTGTATTTGCCCACATGCTTCCTAATGGAATACAGTGGCACCGTTCATTGACAGGTAATCTCTGAACCTGGTACCTCCACACCTGGCATCACATGGCATTACTCAAAGAATCTAAAGTCAGTGGAAGCTGACCGGCTGAAATTCTACTTCACACTGGTGCTCGCAGTCAAATTGACCTCCCACAGTGAGTAGGAAAACAAAAAAGACTGCAGATGCTGGAATGTGGAACAAACGGAAGCATGTTCAAAAGACCTGTTAACAGGTGCAGAGCTCAACATTTGCAGTCCTGATCACACAATCACATCTCTTCCAGTTGAGTGTAAAGAAACAAGCTGCTGGTGGAACTCAGTGCATCAGGCAACATCTGTGGAGGGAAATGGACAGTCAAGGTGTCAGGTCAAGACTCTTCCTCTGGACTAGTTTCTCCAGCAGTTTGTTTTTCTGCTTCAGATTCCAACATCAGCAGTCTTTTGTGTCATCCTGAAGTTTAGAGATTGGTCAATGGAGAATGATAATTGCTTCCTGCACTTCATGTTTTTGTTACAGTGGAGAGTCCCCATATTTCTTTCTGGAACCCAAACCAAAATGAATTTCCTGACAACAGATTAAATGTAGAGTATATTTGTTGCCCAGGAGAGGCAAGTAAACTGACAATGAGCACTGTTCAGCAATAACGCTGGTTTAAAGACTTCTGCTCAGTCTAATGCCCTGCTTTACCCAGCTGAATGTGACTATGTGAAGAAGCTAATTTAATTTCCTCTGCATTTAATGTATATATAACAACAGAGCATGGAGGATCTCTTTGGAAAAACAACTCATCTGGTTTTGACACAACCAGCGTGCTTTAATAACAACACTCCAAACTGAATATTTGTGTAAATCTATTGGGCTTTGATGTTTTCCTCAAGGTGATACTATAAGCTACCATCCTTTAAAAAATGCTTTCATTGTTCAAACAATAACATCCTGGATCAGAAAAGATGTGAATAAAGCCACGCATAATTTCCTGTGAGCTCACCCATTTAATTTACAACTGAAATATTTTCACAGAGTAGAATAAACATGTAGACTTCATTTTTTCCCGTACCTTTTGTTGCACTTATCACCCTTTAGCATTGCAGGATCACACAGCAAGGATGAAAGCCAGTCAGCCCATCAGGCTTATGCTAGCCATTTGAAAATGCTCTCCACTCACACCTAATACTCCCCTTTTGCCAAACCCCTACACCTGCTTGTTTTTTTAGTATATGTGTAGTTCCCTGCAAAAGCTACTATTGAATCTACTTGCACCACCTTTCAAACGGCAAAAAGGGGAAGAAAATGTACGTAGAATTCTGTTATACTAAAATGTTTTAATAAAATGCAGCTAGATATTTTCCGCAGTTACTCAGAAGCAGATTATAAGTGAAATACCTCAAGGTTTTTTTTGAAAATCTAAATTGAGAAGATAAACCAACACATCAAGATCTAGAGGCCATAGGTTTAAAGTGAGAGGGGAACAGTTTAATAGGAATAAGGGGCAACATTTTTATACTGATAGTGGTATGTACATGGAATGAAATGCCAAAGGAGGTAGCTGAGGCAGGTGCAATAACAATGTTTAAAGACATTTGGCAAGTTCACAGATAAGAACGATTTAGAGGGAGGGATACGGGTCAAAGTCGGGCAAATGGGAAAACGTGAATAGCTTGGGTTTTTGGTCAACGTGGAGTTGGACTGAAGGACCTGTTTCCGTGCTGTTTAACTATAATCCTGACCGAAGGCAATCTCCGTTATATTAACCTTGACAGGCAGCCAGTCCCATTTAAAAATAATGATGGCTTTATTTAAGTTACAGCAATGATAATCAATTACCAAACTTAGCTGTTCCTGCAGATAGCATGGATCCAGCAAATAACCTGTCCCAGAACAATTGACCATAACTTGCACCCTTTCTGCCAGGCTAACACGGGCTGGTCAATCTTCCCCTGCAAGATGTTAGAGATGACTGATGTATTGAGTAGCCTATTACATTATTGCATTAAAGTTGGTGCATTTGCTATGTCCAAGCCCTTCTGAATGTGAATCTAAATAGTTGGTTCACAAAAATATAAGGCACCTTTGAAATTTCATCTCATCTGCGTCCTGAGCTAAGTTAATAGAAAGCAGATTCCTACTTCTGCAAATGACAGAAAGTTATTTTTTATCTGTTGTCACCGGAAGCTGAAGCTTCCAAGAGTTAACCTTTGTGAACAGTGCTAACATTTTTGGAAATGCAGTAACTTTGTCACAATAGATGTTGAGGAAAGGGAAGGAACTACAGTTGTGCTTATGGCTGTGGTTTCAATTTGCATCTTCCAGGCGTTATAAAAGATCTGGAGGTACAATTTGCGCAACTCTTTTAAAACCGCATTAATTGAAGACAGCTTTGTCGTTTCTTTCAAAGAACTTGGAAGCAATCCTCCATGTTTTATAGGTTGGCTTTGCTTGTGTTTGTTTATTTATACTATATGCTATATAGTATATGTTTATTTATACTATATGCTCTGTTTAATGGTATTTATGTTGGTTTTCATGCTTATTCATATTCATCCATGATATTCACTTGTAATATATTTGCAGATCTGAAATCTTATTCTGTGATTCCTTGCAATTCCAAATATGTATTGTTAATACTGCAGGCATATAAAAAACAAGACCTGACAACGAACATTTATAAATAATAAAAATTAAAAACTGCATCCCCCCGTCAGTTCCGTGACATTTTTTCAAAAGGATGCTAAGAGCTTAAAGCACCAATGTCTGTGTGGTATGCTCACTGTATGAGGAGACATGTGTAAATTTAATCACTAGCTTCTTTATCAGTATGTTATACTGGTTGACAATCACAAATTGAATCCCTGGTTATTAAAACATATTTCTTGTTAGGCTTGAATGACTCCTCTGCACTATTATTCACACCACACAGCACAAATACAAAAAACAGCCCTTGCTTAGTGCAACCACCATTTATTAATGAGAAAATGTATTTTTCAATATTAATGTGAAGCAAAGGGTTAGTTTTATTTTAACATTTTTATTTTTTGGATTATTTCGCCATATTTTCATTTTATGATGGATTAAATGGAAAATGAGAGTTCAAATGGAGCCTGTGGCAGAGTTTGCTCTAAAATCCAACAGTTTCCCTGCCCGTAGCAAACTTAAATGCTCCTTTCCTTTCCCCTGTGAGGCAGCATATTTTGATGCGAGGTCTTTTCAAGTCCCAAATCTGTCTCAGTCAGTAAGCTTAGAGCAGTTTGTGCATCTGTGCTGTGGAATTAACATTGCATTGAATGACTTCACAGGGAAGTCCAGGAGTCCCTGGTTCCCCTGGAGCTGCAGGAAGTCCCGGTTCCCAGGGAGACATCGGACCTCCCGTAAGTAGAATATTAACAGGTTGTATCTCTGGAAATTAAAAATGCATTCTTCAACAGAAACTAGATGAAAACTGAGGCAGAGAATCAATTTATTACTTCACCGATGCGCAGAAGGCCTGGCAGAAGGAATGTGTTGTGACAGTCAGGCCAGCTTATGAATATTTGCAGCCGGAAACAGATGTGCAGATGCTAGTTTTTTGTTCTGACTGGATAATCATAGCAGTAGATTCACAGATGTTCAATTCGACATCAACTACACAATGCTGTGGATGTCAAGAATCGTAAAGTAATTCCATCTATGATGTTATCAGGGTAGTTTATTTGGCATTTTACATTTGGATGAATCTTGCTTTTTTGTCTGGGCGTCAAGGAAAAAATGCAGCTTATTGAATTTAATTTAAATTAATAAATGTTATTACATTTTATACATTTTACAAATATGTATGCATACAAAGAATTTGCCTTGATGCTTTGCTCACAAGTAACAACGCGATATACAGTAGACAATCAAAAACAAAACATTATAATCTAAACATGTGAAGAATTAAATAAAATCCCAGAACAAAATGACTACAGACTTTTGGTTGTAGAGTAGAGATACTGCTCATGGGAAAAAGCTGTTTTTATGTCTTGCTGTGGTGGCTTTGACAGTTCAGGCTTGGGCTGAAGGGCATGTTTCCGTGTTGTATCTCTAAACTAAACTAAAAGAGTGAATTCATGGCCTCGGCTCATCTAACCTTGAATATGTCCACTATTGAATATTCTGCCCTCAGGGAAGCCAGGGTTCTGCTCTCTTCTTCAGCCCACAGAGTGAGGAGGTAGTCTTCCTGTTCAGAGCAGGCTTCTGGTGGGTTCTCATAGTCCATTTATGGAAGTCAAGTGGACCAAGTTTCAGAAACCGAGTTAATTGCCCATATATTGTGACTTTTGAATGTTTTGTGAACACACACAGGGCGATTTATTTTGGTACCTCTGCTCTCCAATTGGCACCTGTTGCTAATGTTCGATTTGGAATGTAAAACAGTGTTCTTAACAATTCAATTCCAAATGTTTTGATGCACCAATGCATTCAAGAATTAACAAACCACTCATGAGATTTGTTGTGTAGTTGGAGCTTCCAGATTCTGCCCAGGGGGCCTACTTCACAAACCAAACAAAAAACGTCCCTCAGTTAATTACGCTTAACAAAATACTTGACATCTTCGGCATTTCCTAACTCTCAATAGTTCCGGCCAAAAGTTTTCTTGAAGTTATTGTTTCTCTGTTAATTAGATGCTGAATTAGAGTAAGCTTTTCCAATTAGACAGTGGACACAACCTATTCATTTCAATCACTGAAAGGAATTATTCCACTACAAAGAAAGTAACTTGATAAAGTTGTAAGCTTCTTGGAGGAGTCGGTGAAAGAGTTCTCATTGAGCATAAATTTGCTGGAAAATGCTGGTTTTTCTTCATGGGGACAGGTTATAAGTCACACAGATTTGTTCACCAGTGAGGATTTTAGATAATTAAGTAGCTTGATTGGGAGACGAGAAGTCACTGATTGGAATCCATCAGAACTGCATTTCAAGAAGCCATTGATTTACTGCATTTAGTTGATATTGCGGTTCTGACAGTAAACTGTGCCTTCCTGTGTATGGAATAACAAGCGATTAAGGAACAGAAAACAGTTTGACTTCACCTCTAATTAAAATATGGGCTCTAACATCTCATATGCCATCGACTCCCCTTTCAATTATTTTGAGACTTAACTACGCCACATTGAATTCCAGTGGCCAGTTAACCTACCAGCATGTGTTTGAGATAGAAACATAGAAATTAGGTGCAGGAGTAGGCCATTCGGCCCTTCGAGCCTGCACCGCCATTCAATATGATCATGGCTGATCATCCAACTCAGTATCCCGTACCTGCCTTCTCTCCATACCCTCTGATCCCCTTAGCCACAAGGGCCACATCTAACTCCCTCTTAAATATAGCCAATGAACTTGCCACAACTACCCTCTGTGGCAGAGAGTTCCAGAGACCCACCACTCTCTGTGTGAAAAAATTCCTTCTCATCTCGGTCCTAAAGAATTTCCCCCTTATCCTTAAGCTGTGACCCCTTGTCCTGGACCTCCCCAACATCGGGAACAATCTTCCTGCATCTAGCCTGTCCAACCCCTGAAGAATCTTGTAAGTTTCTATAAGATCCCCTCTCAATCTCCTAAATTCTAGAGAGTATAAACCGAGTCTATGCAGTCTTTGTTCATAAGACAGTCCTGACATCCCAGGAATCAGTCTGGTGAACCTTCGCTGCACTCCCTCTATGGCAATAATGTCCTTACTCAGATTTGGAGACCAGAACTGTACGCAATACTCCAGGTGTGGCCTCACCAAGACCCTATACAACTGAAGTAGAACCTCCCTGCTCCTATACTCAAATCCTTTTGCTATGAAAGCTAACATACCATTCGCTTTCTTCACTGCCTGCTGTACCTGCATGCCTACTTTCAATGACTGGTGTACCATGACACCTAGGTCGCGCTGCACCTCCCCTTTTCCTAATCGGCCTCCATTTAGATAATAGTCTGTTTTCCTATTTTTGCCACCAAAGTGAATAACCTCACATTTATCCACATTATACTGCATCTGCCAAACATTTGCCCACTCACCCGGCCTATCCAAGTCACCTTGCATCCTCCTCACAGGTAACACTGCCCCCCAGCTTAGTGTCATCCGCAAACTTGGAGATATTGCCTTCAATTCCCTCATCCAGATCATTTATGTATATTGTAAATAGCTGGGATCCCAGCACTGAGCCTTGCGGTACCCCACTAGTCACTGCCTGCCATTGTGAAAACGACCCGTTTACTCCTACTCTTTGCTTCCTGTTTGCCAGCCAGTTCTCTATCCACATCAATACTGAACCCCCAATGCCATATGCTTTAAGTTTATATACTAATATCTTATGTGGGACCTTGTCGAAAGCCTTCTGGAAGTCCAGATACACCACATCCACTGGTTCTCCCCCATCCACGCTACTAGTTACATCCTCGAAAAATTCCACAAGATTCGTCAGACATGATTTACCTTTCGTAAATCCATGCTGACTTTGTCCAATGATTTCACCACTTTCCAAATGTGCTGCTATCCCATCTTTAATAACTGACTCTAGCAGTTTCCCCACTACCGATGTTAGACTAACTGGTCTGTAATTCCCCGTTTTCTCTCTCCCCCCTTCTTAAAAAGAGGGGTTACGTTTGCTACCCGCCAATCCTCAGGAACTACTCCAGAATCTAAAGAGTTTTGAAAGATTATCACTAATGCATCCACTATTTCCGGAGCTACTTCCATAAGTACTCTGGGATGCAGCCTATCTGGCCCTGGGGATTTATCGGCCTTTAATCCATTCAATTTACCCAACACCCCGACTAACCTGGATTTCACTCAAGTACTCCTTTGACCCGCGGTCCCCTGCTATTTCCGGCAGATTATTTATGTCTTCCTTAGTGAAGACGGAACCAAAGTAGTTATTCAATAGGTCCGCCATATCCTTGTGGATGTGGGAGGAAACCTATGCAGCAACAGGGAGGACGTTCAAGCTCCATGCAGATAGCACCCAAGGTCAGGATTGAACTAGTTGTTGGAGCTGCGTGACAGCAGTACTGCCCACTGCACTATTATGCTTTCTCTTCATCGGTGCTTTGTTGCAAGTTGGAGATGTTGCACACCAATGATTGAATGTGTTTTTATTTTCTGATACCTATGATGGGAACCTAGTGAGAATATTCTTGGGTTACCAGCCACAGAAGGCTCTTGCTCCCCTAGTAAAGATAGAGCATTGGAGCCAGTTATAAAGCAGAGAGCATTGGAAATTTGTGTTGCAAATATTACATTTTCTTGGTCAGAGCTACAAGGTTTCATTTTCATGGATCTAATAGGATGTGGTCCACTTTGAAATCTTACAGGGCCCTCCACATTCCATTTGTTTGTGGGTCGGATTTCTTTTTAGAAGATTTTGACAGACCCAGCAAGATATTCATTGCTGTTTATGTAAACCAGTTGCTGATAATGGAGGACCATTAAGTAAGTCATTTTAGATAATGTATGGAATCTCCCTTGTGTCAGTCAACAAAGGCAACTTGTGTCAGGAGAGAGTAGGACCACAAGGGTGAAAGGAACAGCAGGTTCATCACAAATTGAGCAGAGACAGGAGGAGGTACAAGAGAAGCAAAACAATCAGCACACACCAGCCAGGCAGAATGGTTGCTTCGTTGACGCAGATTTTAAGTAACTGTTGTTTCTGAACTTTGTACATTTTTATTTCAACTGTTTCATCTACTTTTAAATTTATCGCAGGGTGCTCAGGGTCTGAAAGGAGAGAGGGGCCCAAGGGTAAGTTCTTAAATACCAGTTTAAGCTAATGTTATTCTAGAATGTATACATGGGATTTACTGCCCAGTAGCATAAGTGCCTGCTGTGGCAGTCTTTTGATTACATGATAATCTGTAGAATGTTATATTAAACTGCCTGTTAATAAATTAAAACAAAAAACACTGTATTACAGTCTTACTGGCGTTGATTTTGCAGGCAGTTATTTACTTAACCGCAGGAGAATACAGGTTTTAGGATTCCCATGTGAATGAAGGCATTTCAAACTTACTAGCGACCACTGCTGGAACCTTTGAAAAGCGTCTAAGCTTTTCCGGTGATTTCAGATTGTTTCCCACCTCCTTCCACGTGGAATCCTGGAATAGGGCAGCATTTTCTCCCAGCATTCCCATTGGAGAGGCTGTGCGTGCGGACACAAGGAATTCGGATGCTGTAAGCTTGAGAGAAGCACAAAGTGGTGGAGTAATTCACCGGGCCATGCAGCATCTCTGGAGGGAACAGATGTGTTCTAACATGTGCATGGAGGTTGCATCAGGCAAATAGGAAGGACATTTCCCGGGCTGAAGAGTTTAGAATCATGGAAACATAGAAAATAGGTGCAGGTGGAGGCCATTTGGCTCTTCATGCCAGCACCGCCATTCATTGTGATCATGGCTGGTCATCCACAATCAGTAACCTGTGCCTGCCTTCTCCCCATATCCCTTGATTCCCCTAGCCCCTAGCGGGCTAACCCTCTTTAAAATTCATCCAGTGAATTGCCTCTACTGTGTTCTGTGGCAGAGAATTCCCCAAATTCACAACTCTGGATGTTTTTTCTCATCTCAGGTTTAAATGGCCTCTGTTTTATTCTTAGACTGTGGCCCCTGGTTCTGGACTCCCTCAACATTGGAAACATTTTTTCTGCATCTAGCTTGTCCAGTCCTTTTATAATTTAAAATATTTCTATAAGATCCCCTCTCATCCTTCTAAATTTCAGTGAATATAAGCCCAGTCTTTCCAATCCTTCCTCATATGACAGGCCCGCCATCCCGGGGATTAATCTAGTGAACCTATGCTGCACTGCTTCAATAGCAAGGATGTCCTTCCTCAAATTAGGAGACCAAAACTGCACACAATATTCCAGATGTTGGCTCACCAGGGCCCTGTACAACAGCAGAAGGACCTCTTTACTCCTATTCTCAAATCCTCTCAATATGAAGGCCAACATGCCATTAGCTTTCTTCACTACCTGCTGCACCTGCATGTTTACTTTCAGATTAAAACTAAGGTTCTAAAAAAAAGGGCAGGCCATTTAGGACTGAGAATGAGGAGAAATGTATTTTTGCTGAGGCGAAAATCTTTGGAATTCTGATTTCAGAGAGCAATAATCAGAATGTAAAGGATCAGTCATGGAGATGAATCAAAACTGAAATTAATGGATTTCTGGATGTCGAGGGATATTGGGGCATTGAGGTAGAAGTATGTGGTAAAGCAGGCCTGAAGGGCCAAATAACCTGCTTGTATAACTTATAGGAACACGAGGAATAATTGAACAGGGGGACAACATTTCCAAATATTTAGATACAATGGTAGAAATCACACGGGAAAAGAATGTAAAGGGGCTGTCCCACTGTACGAGTTATTCAAGAGCTCTCCCGAGTTTTAAAAAAAATCAAACTTGTGGTAAGCACGTAGAACGTAAGTAGCGGGTACGTCGGAGCTCGAGATGTCTCATAGCGGCTCGTAACGCTAACGGCAGGTACTCGGGAAACGCGGCAAGCTCGGGAAGACTCGTGAAGATTTTTCAACATGTTGAAAAATGTCCACGAGAGCCCCGACTACCTACGAGTGGCTTTTACCATAATTCTCCGAGTTCGAATCAAGGGAAATTCGGGAGAACTTGAATTAGCTCGTACAGTGGGACAGCCCCATTAGTCTGAAGAAGGGTCTCGACCCGACACGTCGCCTATTTCCTTCGCTCCATAGATGCTGCTTCACCGGCTGAGTTTTTGTCTACCTTAGCTCTCACTGAAATATGTTCAGTTGTAGTCATGGATAATCATTCTGCACGGCTCATAAAAAGGGACTAAATAAAAAACTATAAGAAATTAAGGTATTTAAACACCATCACGTTAGACTATAAGTGTTCGCATGGAGATGACTTCAATGGGCAATCTTTGCTTAAGCAGAAAATGTATTAAACATTAGTGTTGTAATCGATTGTAATATGAATCCAAAGTAAATGCACAGCCTTCTGTTGTAACAAGTGTACTGTTCTTGTTGGTATTATTTCAGGGAGACGTCCAGTCACAGAGTACGGTCCATGACATTGCTCAGCAAGTGTGTGAGCAGCTCATCCAGAGTAAGTAATCCTTTTGCTGTATGAGACATACAGGGGTTTATTGGAAAGGACCAGGGGCGGCAAGTGGCGCATCGAGTAATGCTGCTGCCTCACAGCTCCAGCCACCCTGGTTCAGTCCTGACCTCCAGCACTGTTTGTGTGGAGCTTGCAAGTTCTCTGTGAGATTTCCCCTGAATGCTCCAGGTTCCTTCCACCTCCTGCAGATGTGCAGTTTGATAGGTTAATTGGCAGCAATTAGCCTATCAACCTGCACATCAGTAGATTAACAGGCTGCAAAGTGCCCTAGTTTGTAGATGAGTGGTGGAATCTGTGGGGAATTGATGAGGTGGGAGAAGAATATAAAAACAAGATTAATGTAGGACGAGTCTAACTGGGTGGTTGGTGCTCAGTACAGATTCCATTGGCTGAAAGGCCTATTTCTGTGTCCTAACTCTCAATGACAAGGTAACCCGATGTTTCGGATGAAGATACCAGTGTTAGGATGCAAATTAATGTCAGATGGTCAGCTTCCTACCCCTTCTTCTTGCGTATGGCGTGTGCAGCCTAAAATTGTAGATCAAACATTAAACTGAACTCCTTCCTGCTCCCTCCATGAATGTAAAAGATCCTGCAGCATTACCTGTATCTGTCCCGACCGTCCTGAACCAATGTCCACTACTCGTCACACAACACCAATACAGATTATCTGGTCAGTGTCTCTGGAGGTGTCTGGAGCCAGCTGTTCATACATCCACTGCTGCATCTTCTGCAGCAGAGGCATAAATCACAACTCTCACGATGCAAGTTAGGGCTATGAAAAGGCAAACTAAGCAAAGTAGCCATGTCTAGTGGGAGAGAATCGAAAAGGCTTCTGCTTGTGCAGCTGCTGTAAGGGGAAGTTTAATAAACACACATGGAATGTCAAGAAACCATAGGTAATACTCATTGAAAACTCATGAGATATGGAGACACCAATTCGACCAGTGTGGTGAAACCTGTGTGTAAAAGTAGGTCTGCTATCAACATAATTCTTGTGTTTGTAAGAAACCTTCTATTATATAAAATTGCATTATAAAGACAATTGTGTCAATGGGGTAAAAGAGGGCTAAGGACGAGAGAATTTCAGACTTGCACTAACAGTTATCTTTCCTGCTGAATTTTCAAAAATAATGTTATTTTTAATAACAATGTTTATTTTTGTTATGCAAGCTAAAATACAAAAAGTTGTCTGTTACATTTTAATAGAGAATTGTTGCACTTGTCAATACAAGCGATTGCTTGTCAATTTCAGTGGCCTCCTGTAATGATAGTCTGTTCTGTAGTGGTAATGGTGTCTAACTACTGCGGGAAAGTTACCTGGAAACAGTTTTTTGTCCCCTGTAATGTTTAAATCCAAAGTGGCTTTTTTTTCTCTGCTTGTCAATTTTCAAAGTGACTTTTAAATGATGCTCAAGTTCCCAATCGAAATTGCATTGTAATCAATTCAGCCCGGTAATACATATAATATTCCCTAATTCATCACTTGCGTTTTATCCAGTTTGTATTATGGACACGTGCGTTACAACAGAACAATCTGTAATTTGTATGGTCAGGGTCACAGATGCTTCAAGAATTAAAAATCTCGATTTCAATATTATTTGTTTCCCTTGCTCAATTTCGTAGAATCATTTCTACAAATATGTTGTTTTGTCCTTGAACCAACTGGAAACTGTGTAGGTGTCAATGGGATGGGCACTAACATGTGGGGTCTCATTCCCTAGGCCACTTATCAAGATACAACTCCATTCTCAACTACATTCCCAGCAACTCCGTCCAAGTGCGGGCTGTACCAGGGCCTCCCGGAGACGCTGGCCGTGACGGAACAGCAGGCCCAGCAGGAGAACCCGGCCCTCAGGGCCGGCCAGGATTCCCCGGCACGCCAGGAATACCGGGTCGGCCAGGAGAAAGAGGTAACTTTACAGATGAACAGAGGCCATTCAGCCCATCTTGCATGTCCTAGGTTGTTGATAACACTAGGACATTTGCTCAACATCTGATCTGCTCATTACCCTGCTTCGAGTAGCTATCCAATATCCATTCAAAGTGCCCCTGAAATCTGATTCTACCACCTTTTAGGTTGTGCATTCCAGGTTATAACTTCCCATTTCAAAACATTTCTCCTCAGCTCCTTCCTTTGTAGACAGCCTTAAATGCATCTCCTCTGGTCACTGACACTCAAGTCACTGGGGGGCAGTTTTTTCCCATTTACACCACATGCTTCATAAGTTTGAACACCACTGCTGAGCATGCCCTTAACTTGCTCTCTTGGTAGGAGAAGGTTATTTGCCATTTATGGAGAATGAAGTGGGTTACAGCCAGTTTTATAAGAAATAAATCATTTGTCATTATTACTCAGGTTGGTGTAAAGCTAGCCTTCAGAGCAGATTATAAAACTTTGGATATTAATTGTACAGATGGGAGCAGTTTGAAAAAGCACACTGTAATATGAGAATCATTAAAAATGATTCAGTGGCATAAGAACAGGGGGAGGATGTTTAACCCCTTGAGTCCTGGTCCATCATTCTATCAAACCAAGCCTCATCTCTATGATTTAGTTCCACAACATTTATGACCCTCTGTCCGACGAAGATCCGTCACACTCAGATTGAAATATTTTCCTTCAGCTACAAACTGAAAGGTTACGAGCTCCAGTTTAACCCCACTCTTTGTGAGAGAAAGAGTTTCTTGACATCACCCCTGAATTACCTGGTCAGATTTTCTAGCCCCCAGATTTGCACTCTCTCCACAAAGGGAAACATCTGCTGATCATCTTAAATATCTTGAAAAGATCCACTCATTAATGAGTTCATAATTGAAAGGAGCAGAATTAGGCCATTTGGCCCATCAAGCCTGCTTCGCCGTTCAATCGCGGCTGATCTATCTCTCCTTCCTAACTCCATTCACCTACCTTCTACCCATAACCCCGGACATCTGTATTAATCACGAATCTATCTATCTCTGACTTAAAAATATCTTTTTTTTTGCTCCACAGCCTTCTATGACAATAAATTCCACAGATTCACCACCCTCTGACTAAAGAAATTCCTCATTTCCTTCCTAAAGGAACGTCCCTTCATTCTGAGGCTGTGACTTCTGGTCCTAGATTCTCCCACGAGCGGAAACATCCTCTCCACATCCACTCTATCCAAGCCTTTCACTATTCTGTATGTTTCAATGAGATCCCTCTTCCTCCTTCTCAATTCCAGCGAGTACAGGCCCAGTGCCGGCAAATGCTCGTCATAGGTTAACCTACTCATTCCTGGGATCATTCTTGCATATTAAGTCCAAACATGTTGTGCGCCCACAATCCCAGAACCATCAGCAAAACCCACAATTCTAATTTCTGATTACTTTAAAATGTATTTTTATTTGACTAAAAGTAAATATAACTATTTCCCCACATCCTATTACATGTTTCACTTTCTTCCCCATTCAGTAAAACTGTCCCTGACCTTCTGCAAACCTTTTGCATCTTCTTCACAGCTCACTTTCCCATCTAACTTTATACAGTCAGCAAAAAAGGTATAATGTAATTACAAGGAACTGCAGATGCTTAATCATTTAAGTTTTCTAACAGGACCACCAAAACACAAAGCTCGGTTGAGAACCGAAGCAGAACTCTCCTCACTTGCGCCCTTTACTCATACTGAACTCATGTTGAACATCACACATTCACAGAAAGCCATTTAACCACAAGGCTGAGCCAAGTTGACCGATTTGTATCCTGACAGCACCCAAGCACTGGCTTCATCTCCCTCAGTGCCGTTAGTTAGAAAAAAATCCATCAAACCTGCCTCTATTAATTGAACGTCAGCAGCCACTGCTTTTGGTAGGAGTTCTCTGCTTCCACAATTGTCTACGTGAACAGATGTTTCCATACGTCTCCTGAACCCAGGCACTGGTTGTGTCCTTTTGTCCTGACTAGTCCTCAGTGACGCAATTTTCTCTTCATTAACTCTACTGATTTCTTTCAAAAACCTCATTTATCTGTCAATACTGATTTGATTTTGATTTGATTTGATTTTATTACTTGTCATTCGAACCTCAGAGAAGCTCGAACGAAACTCCGTTTCTACTAGCCATACAAACAGAACAATTCATTAAAAAAAAACACACAACAATTCAATTCACACAAACATCCATCACAGTGAATCTCCTCCTCACTGTGATGGAAGGCAAAGTCTTCACTCTCCCCCGCACCAATTCTCTCCCGAGGTCGAAGCCCCAGGCGGGCTAGGCCCAAAGTCACAACGTTGGAGCCCCCGGCGGGCGCTGGAATGTCCCGCTGGAATGTACCGCGGCCATTAAAGCCGCGCAGGGCGATGTACGGCCCCGCTCCGGGTCGCTCCAACCCCGCGACACGGGCTGGAGAAGCTGTGTTGTGGGAGCTCCGGAGAGCGGTCTCCCACCCGGACCCGCGAGCTCCCGATATCCCGACAGTCCACCAGTCTGCAGCTGGGGCTGGAACGAGCCACCACCGCTCCCCACGCTCCGAGGCCGGCCAGCCCCACGACGGTGAGTTCGCAGCTCCACAGACTCAGCAACTGGAGCCGCTAGGTCATCCCGGTCGGAGGCCGCTCCATGGTATTAGGCCCCAACGACAACGGAGACCCTACAAGGAAAAGGTCGGGTCTCCCGTGCAGGGAAGAGATTTAAAAGTTTCCCCCTCCAACCCCCCACATATACACAATTAGAGACAATACAAAAAAAACACGAACAACTACATTTAACTATTAAAAAAAAAAAAAGACAGACAGGGTGTAGGGGCCGCTGCAACGTGAGTCGCGCCCGCCTACTTCAGATCGGAGATCCGTTTTGTAAGTCTCTCCCCATTATCTAACCCTTGGAAACAGGTACTATTCTGGTCAGTACAGAAGAGAATATGACGTCATGTTGAACAAAGGCTTTCATTTGGTTGAAATGATGAGTTTGGCGATGCTCTCAAAGTGAGCACCAGCTTCTGTCACGTGCTCGATGGAATGAATGCATTCAAACGGTCTCGTTTTTTTCTAGGTTCGCCGGGCGAAAAAGGAGAGCGGGGATCTACTGGGTTTGGTAAACAGGGCCCAAGGGGAACTCCAGGAGTACCAGGTAAAACCCTGCTTTCCGCTGCATCTATTAACTATCATGTTTGAAAGCACATACCATCAGATCTGGGAACAACTTCTTCTCCACTGTTATTAGACTACTGAATGGTCCTCTCATCAACTGAGGGTGTAGTCCTGAACTTCCAACCTACCTCACTGCAATCCAAGCAATTTTTTATCTGCACTTTCTCTGTAACCATAACACTATGTTTTCCGCACATGATAATTTACTCTTTGCACTACCTGTTGCACAGTCTCACATAATGTACGTATAAATTATGTTTTTGTGTGTTGTCCTGGGCCATGTACCTGGGATGGTGTTGTAAGCGAGCTTTTCATTGTATATGGACCTCTCTGTACTTGTACACATGATGATAAACTGGATTTGGAGGGGTACAAATTATTTGAGTGTTCGCAAAGTAATCCAAGTCTCTGCCACTCATTCCCTGCTTTAATACAGGCCCTCAGGGGGAGGGCCGGAGTGGGAGCCAAGGACCACCAGGTCCCCCAGGGCGGCAAGGCAGCTTGGGACGTGCTGGATCCTCTGGACCAAGAGGACAGCCTGGCCCATCAGGCTACTGCGACCCGTCTACATGTGCTGGCTACAATGTTGGAGGTAGGATATATTTACGCTATGTTCCATGCACCTTGTGGCTGAGCTAGTTACTCTGTCTCTGTTCTGTTAAAAGTCGGAAAATGCTCAGTTCTTCCCTTCTGTATTGTGTCTGTTTTTTACGTTGGTGTTTTTTAGTCTTGAACTTCAGATATAATCTGTTGCCTTCCCTTCTGAAGCACAGATTTATTTGAAGTATTGTTGCACAAGTTGCAGTGGTTAGTACTCATGTCTATCACTGTTACAGATGGGGCGTAGGTAAATCAATTAAACTACGCTGCACTTGTAAGTATGGCATCAGCCGAAATGCATGAAGCTCTCTTCAGCTTTGCAATGTCCTACTTTCTTTGTTCTGAATTCATACTAAACTTCCATTACTCCACTAAACTGGACATTTTATTAAAAACAGCAGCAAGGGGATAAAAGACAAAGAGCTTACAGCTACTGTGATAATTAATGAAACACACCCTCTCGTGTGAATGAGGTAAATAGTATTGAGTCATTAAAGAACAACAGATATAGAAAAACGTGGTGATGACGTTAAGCATTATGTGGTTAATCAAACACAGGTAAGAGACTCATAACAGCACCCTGCAACCAGTTGGACTGAATGATTTTTTTCAGGGCAACGTGGACCTCAAGTGATTTTATGTGACAATGATTTTTTATATTTTTTTGAGGTGGCAGAGAAAATAGGTGCAGGTGGAGGCCTTTCGGTCCTTCGAGCCAGCACCAATATTCAAAATGATCATGGCTGATCTTCCAAAATCAGTACCCCGTTCCTGCTTTCTCCCCATATTCCTTGATTCCGTTAGCCCTAAGAGCTATATCTAACTCTTTCTTGAAAACATCCACTTTAGCACAAGATTGAGGCAATTCTATTGAAAATGGGAAAATAACAAAATATCATCCCTTAGGCTGCTTGTTAGCCCTCCTACCCAAAACAAATGTGTTGTTTATAATTCTGCCTTCTGCTTGCTTGTGTTTGTGTTTTTTTTATACTGACTGTTAAATGGGTTTCTGTTTTTCCTTATCTTCTCTTCCATACCAATCCCAACTATTCCGGCTCAAATTTAAAGCTCAAGATGTTTACAACAATTATCGACTATGAACAAAGTACCAGCTTATGTTTCCAGTGTTCACTCCAAGATTGGACTCGTGCAGAATTGTCGGGCATCTGTTTTGCTCCATCTTGCCTCATCTAGGTTAAATTGAAACAAAAACCACCACCAAACAGCTACTACCAGCTTTTACCCATCTATTTAATCCAATCAGCAGTTGGTTGGTCCAGATACAAGGATTTTTTGTAACAAGGCTGCCACATGCCTTCTAATCACATTTATAAACTAATCAAGCTAACAATGACCTACCTGTTAAGGAAACTAAATTGCTTTCAGATATTGTCTGCTTTATTTTATTCATCTGTTTTTACAATGAAAGGAAATTAAAATGCAACTCACTTGTTTAAGAGGATCCAAGTTGCTCTCATCAATTGCTCTCTGATCATCTTTACTGAGAAAGAATATCATGTGCGCTTTGGGACTTGGCTAACCTCATACATTTTCAAGTACTTGGAGCCTAGAGTTGCACTGCTCCTTCTGAGCACATTCTCCTGTGATCTAACCCTAAGCAAATTGACAAGACCAATTAGTGTCATCTCTACCATCATTAACTCACAAATTCACACTGAACTATCTAACAATACACTTTTTTATAATAAGAGGAAAACCTCGAAAAAAAGAACCCATTTGTTTATTTTTGTGACTTTCTTTCTATCTCCCTGGTGCTGGACTTTGTTGTGCAGTGTTTGTGTGACCACCTCTACTTGTCTGTGTCAGTCCCATTACTCATCATTCGTATGTTTTTTTAATTTACCTGCTAAGATGTACCTCAAGCACCAAGTAGTTTATTGAATTTATAAATAATGTTCTAATATCTTACTCATATTTAATCTTCTGCCTCTCCTCCTGTGCTAACTATGGATACTGTTGGTGGTGGTCGTGGGTTAAGGTGGATACAATGATCCAAGTAATCAAGACATCCCCGTAGTACAATTGCCTCCACGCTCCTACCAAACGTATGACCCTTATGATGAGCAAGATCCGTACGTGCACCATGGGCCCTACCCCTACCCAAACCCATACTCCCAGCCCTCCTACCCAGAGCCTCATCCTGTGGAACCGGATCATCCTTTCGATGAAGAGGAGGAGGAATCAGAAGAGGTTGAGGTCAGGTCACCTGGAATTAGACGATTTGCAAGGAGCATTTCTAAATGGCGTCGCACATCTTCAAGCACAACAAAGAAGAACCAATAAAGGAGTGTTGTCAGAGTGTAAAATCTCACATACTTTATCCCTATCAAATGGGCAATAGAAATTGTGCATTCAGCTCAGAGATTTAAAAACTGGGATCTCTACAGAGATTTCTAAAAATAATGTAACAATTACACAGAAGAGGTCAAGCAATAATTATTGGCTATGTTGTTGCCAACATAAAGCATTTGTGCCATTAGATGAGAATTAAAATTTTCAAAAGATTGTTAAATATTTTAGCAATAAAGATGTTGACTAATTATTTCAAATTACTAATCTTATTGAAGATTAGTAGGGTGCTACTTTCAGTTATTTGTTACATTCCAAGGGCATAGAACTGTTGTTTACCATTCTATAACATTTCTATTTGTGTTAAATTAATTGACTGCGTCATTGAATCTTGTAGTAATGTTTGACGAGCAAAAACAATTTGATAAAGATATTGAGAAAATTTAGTTCAATGGTTATGCACTTAAGCTGATTCATAAACCACTGGAGAGTTTTTATTTGTAGACCACGTGCGGCGGAGCTGTTAAACCTTGCTGTCGAATTGCAGGGGTGCACAGCAATAAAAGGGAAACTTTACAAAGACGAAATGGTGCCTTTGCTATCAAGGGAAGCTGTTTAAATGGAGTCCATATAGATTTTTTCCCCCAAATGGTACCCATTCCCTATTCTACTCAATTAGCTCTTTGTAAAATCTAGCAGGTAATTTATTTGGATGAAACTGACATTGTTCAAGAATCAAGTAAATAAAAAAATAAACCAATTTTTAATAGTCTCTGCCCTTGTTTTGCACTGGAAACTTAAGGGCCTGTCCCACCAGCATGCAACTCTATGCGATTAGCGCGACCTAACGTGGTCGCTTGAGCCATCCGGCGTCGCGGGGCCAGTCCCACTTCGATCGCCGGAGCCGTGCGGAATTGTACGGAGTTCGTCCCGACACCACGCGGGGCTCAGAAAAACCGACTATGTCCAAAAATTCCGCGCGGCAACGGCTTGTCGGCTTGCAGTCGCCTCGACATTTACACACCGCCCGGACATCGTGCCTCCGTGAACCTCTATGTGTGTGGCTCCGTGGCCCTGTGTGTGTGTGTGCCTCGGTGCCCCTCTCTGTGTGCCCCTCTAAGACCTGGCGAACTTACCTTGGACTTGCTCCAAGTTCGCCTCGCTTTGCGCCGCGTTGCGCCACTCACCCAACCTCCGCGCGGCCCCTGCTGCCGGTTTAGTTGCGCTTGCCGCATGCAGGCGCATGCTGGTGGGAACGGCCCTGTACAGGGGATCACCCGACCTCCGCGCGGCCCCTGCTGCCGGTTTGATCGCGTTCATCGCGTAGAGTTGCATGCTGGTGGGACAGGCCCTTTACTCAGTTGCATGTTTCATGCTATTAACTGACAAGGTACATTGGAAATCCTTAATGCTGTTAGACTGGTCTGTCTGCTCCAGGGTTGCCAGGCCTGCCTGGATATACAGCTGGAGTCTACATCACATGACCAACCACCAATACATTTCAGTACCTTTAATAAACAAAGGAAGATGATAAAACATTTTTGATAAATGCACCCATAATTTTGCCTTTTGAGCAGTGAGATTAATTTTTAAATCCCTCTGTAGGAAGGAGGGAATCCTCAGATGACATTAACCTGAAATTCTCAAACAAATTTTACTTTCTCTTGTTTTGGTAAAACATCCAAATTTTTTTGCATGCAGCCTTGAATTCTCTTTACCCCGCCCACACATAGTTCATTCTCCTTTCTACTTCTAAGAGGCTCGGAGACATTTTAATGCCATGAACAGCAAAGCAGAGAAAGAGGTGGTTTAGTGCGACAGCACATTCACTTTCACACCTTCTAGGGTGGGAGATCATGACTAAAATACCATTACTGTGAGTAAGGCTGCTTGGTAAATAAGGATACATGACTATTCATGTATTGCTTCCAGACCCCATGCACATATAATGGATCTCTTGCTATTGTAAACCATTAGAGTTATAGAGCCATACAGCATGAAAGCAGGCCCAACTTGCCCGCGCCGACCTAGATGCCCCATTCCACCAGCCCGCATATGGCCCATATCCTTCTAAACCATTCCCGTCCACGTACCTGTCCGAATGTTTTATAAATGTTGTTATAGTAGCTCCCTTAGCTACCTCATCTGGCAGTTTGTTCAATATATACACCAGCTCCTGTGTGAAAATTTTGCCCCTTAGGTTCCTGTTAAATGTTCCCTCCTATGTTTCTTGATTCCCCTACTTTGGATAAAAGACCGTGTACCTTCACCCTTTCTATTTCCTTCGTGATCTTATACAGCTCTATACGATCACCCCTCAGCCTCATGAGCTCCAAGGAATAAAGTCCTATCCTGCCCAATCTCTCCCTACAGCTCAGGCCTTCAAGTCTGGGCAATATTCTCATATTTGTAGCCAGGAAATAAGGCCACAGTTTTACCATGTAAGTTCTCTTGTTGCTGATGAATCCATTGCCATGTTGCAAATAATGTTTGCAACTTGTAAAGATAGGGATAAAACAACCCAACCAAAAATACTTGTTAAGGAAAACAAACAAAATTTAGACTGACTATTAAAATTATCCTCTTGTTTTTATTGCCTAAAATATGACCATACATCAACAAAAAAAAGTAGGAGCATGAGTCTGCCTTGCCCTTCAATATGATCAGTGCTCATCTTTGTTGGCCTCAATTCCTCATTTATGCTGGTTCCCCATAACCTTTAATTCCTCATTCTTCCAGAATGTATTTTCCTCCACTTTAAATACTTCTAATACTGCCACACACTCCAAGTCCAAAGATTCACCGCAACTGTGAGAAGAAATGTCTACGCACATCAATTTTAAATGACCAGCTCCTTTTCTTGTAACTATATCCCCTTGTTCAATACGCTCCCAGTCATGAAAGCATCTTGACATCAATCCTGCCAACCCTACTCAAGATTAAATATTTCATATAAGAACACTCCTCATTCTGTTTAGCCTCTCTTGGCCAGACAGTTTTCTCAGTGATTTAGGATGAGCAAAGGTCAACCAGGAATTCTCAGGATTGCACTCTGATTTGGAACCATTCTCTGCACATGTGTACACTCTCTTCCCGAGGATGATTACGAGTAGATTATGCGGTGAAGATTTACAAGCTTGTTGCCAAGACCTGAGGACCTGAGCGAAATGGAGAGGTGAAGCAGGCTAGGAGTCTATTCCTTGAAACACAGGAGGATGAGCAGTCATCTTATAAAGGTGTGTAAAATCATGAGAGGAATAGATCGAGTAAATGCACAGAATCTCTTGCCCAGAATAGGGGAACCGAGAACCAGAGGACATAGATTTAAGGTGAGGGAGGAAAGAGGGGTAGTTTTTTTTTCCACACAAAGTATGGTGGCTGTATGGAATGATCTGCTGGAGGAGATAGCTGAGGCTGGTACTATTGCAACATTTAAGAAACATTTAGACAGGTACATGGATAGGATAGGTTTAGAGGGATATGGGTCAAACACAAGCAGGTGGGACTAGTGTAGATGGGACGAGTTGGTATTTTTGGACAGATTGGGCTGAAGGGCTGGTTTCCACACCCCATGACTCTATAACAATTTAAGTCAGTGTTTTGCTTACTCAAGCTGTAACAGTTTTAGAAATTCGAAGGATTGTGATAAAAATATTAATTTCTCTGACAAAAATGGACAGCGAGATTTAATTCTGACTGGAGTGAAGTAATTAGGATGCTGGGTTTTAATCTTATCAGAGCTTTGGAAAGAAATCCTACTTGGAATGGGATTACACCTCATACACGCTCCTTCTCGTAAATGGTTGTGTTTCTATACCAACGTTTGCAATAGGTCACCAAATACATTTACTATAAAAATCTGTGTTCTTAATAGATGAACAGTGAACGTACAGAGCTACTATGAAAGTAGGGCTAATACAAATGATTTAAACGGGAAATTCAATACCAACATTTTTATCCAGAGAGCCATTGGCTGGGAATTGCTGGGAATGTCCACGGGAAGTAACATGGTGCACAATGGGAGGCAAATATGTACATGAGGGGTGGCGGACATACAAATATGGTGAGTTGAAGCAAGGTCAGAGGAATACAAGGTATATATATCAGCACTAACCAGATGGCAAGATAGTTTAAGTTGGAAAGAACTACAGATGCTGGTATAAATCGATTCGAACCAAAATGTTGGATTAACTCAGCAGGACACGGCCTCATATTTTGCTTGGGTATCTTACACCCAGCAGTATGAACATTGACTTCTCTATCTTCAAGTAGCCCTTGCTTTCCCTCTCTCACCATCCACTCCCATCAGTCTTACTGTCTCTGACAACATCTTATCTCTGTACCGTCCACTCCCCTGACATCAGTCTGAAGAAGGGTCTCAACACGAAACGTCACCCATTCCTCTCCAGAGATGCTGCCTGTCCAGCTGAGTTACTCCTGCATTTTGTGTCTAGCTTGTTTAAGTGTTGGGACACGCAGAACACGTCGTTATGCTTTATGTAATGGCAGATGGCCAAGGTTAATAATTTTGCCTTTCTGGAAGTGCATATCTGGTAGAAGTCACTAATCTGCAAAAGATCCAATCCCTTTGATAGATTTAATGACTAAATTCCTTTTATATGAATTTGCAACTGATGCAGATTCGCAAGATTAAATCTACATTTTCCTTATAAATATGTCAGGTGAAAAGATAACAAACATGTGGAAATATTAAAATCCTTACAACAGCATAACTATGCAAATACTTAAATACACATTCATTTTGAGTAATTTAACATATAATCTGAAGAAACGTAAATCTCCAAAGAGTCATGTGGCAATCACCAAATTCTTTATTCTTTAGTGCTTGGTGATTTAGGATATTGGCCAGGACACTGGAGAGAATATCCCTGCTCTTCTGGGATTTTTTAATATCTGCCTGAGAGGGTAAACCAAGTTTCTGTTTCAAATGTGGCAGTACATCCATTCCCCCAACGCAATATTGCACCACTCACACGTAGCCCCGAACTGCGCAGGCACGGCTCATGTCTCCTCATCCCCTCGCACTCCCTCCTCTTCACCCTCCCTCTTCAATCCCTGGAGAGGGAGAGGGGGGTAGAGAGGGAGGGGTGGTAATGATGGTGGTGTGGTAGAGAGGGAGCAGGGGATGGTAGAGAGGGGGGGAGGTAGAGAGGGAGAGGGTGGGGAGTAGAGAGGGAGGTTAGAGGGGGTGGGGAGGGTGGTAGAGAGGTTCAAGAGGGAGGGGGGTAGAGAGAGGGAGGGGTAAATTTTGTGGGGGGAGGATTGAGAGGGAGGGTGGAGAGGGAGAGGGAGGTGGGTAGAGAGGGAGGGGGCATCTCCCTCCTCCACCACCCCCCCATCTCCCACTACCGCCCCACTCCCCACCCCATCTCCCTCCTCCTCATTTCCTTCATCCTCCTCCCCTCACTCTCATTCCCTGCCCCAGGACCTACCCAGGTCGTAGAGCAGTGCCAGGGCCTGGAACTCGGCCTGCTTCTTGTACTCAGCCCGGCCCTGACTTGGTTCCAGCGGTGGCTTTCCGCTCGAGCACCAGATTCGGCTCCAGCTAGGGCCCGCGGCACCACTCTTGCCACCAGGTGTCAAGCGTCGGCAGGTCACGGCCGCATTCCAAGCTCCGGGCTCGGCTCTCTCTCCATCTCGAGCACCAGGCTTGGCTCCAGCCAGGGCCTGCGGCTCCACCCTCGCCACCAGGTGTCGGCAGCGGCCGCCATGCGAGTGCGCTGGAGTGCCCCTCCCACCTGGAGTGTCCCGTCTTGCCTTGCGAGTGGATTGTGACATCACTCGGTTTTTTAAAAACGTTAAACGATTAAAAAGTGTGCAAATATAGGTGGGAATGCGATGGGAAAATGTTTATCAGCTGGACGGGAAAAATATGAGTAGAATGTGTGAAAATGGGAAGCCTGTAGCCTAGCGTTTGGAAGAAAATTTGAAAATAGAAATTGGCACACACACATACACACAGTAGACAGCCACAAACAAGACAAAGAGTTTTAGTAATAGTATAGACACAAAAAGCTGGAGTAACTCAGCGGGACAAGCAGCATCTCTGGAAATAAGAAATAAGGGTCTTGACCTGAAACATCACTCATTCCTTCTCTCCAGAGATGCTGCCTGTCCCGCTGAGTTACTCCAACTTTTTGTGTCTATTCTTCATTGAACCTTTGTTCGATAATGACAATCTTTGGCTGAAATTGGTTGTGGTATTGTTCTTTAGTCTAGGCAAATATAGTTTTAGTTTTGGAGATACAGCATGGAAACAGGGCCTTCGGCCCATCGAGTCCGCACCGACCCGCAATCACCCATACAGTAGTGCTATCCTACACAATGGAGATAATTTACAGAAGCCAATTAACATACAAACCTGCACGTCTTTGTAATGTGAGAGAAAACTGGAGCATCCAGAGGAAACCCACAGTCACAGGGAGAATGTAGAAATTCCTTACAGACAGCAACCATAGTCTGGCACTGTAAGGCAGTAATTCTACCGCTGCGCCACTGTGCCACAAAATGATAGAGATGAAACTTTCAAGACTGGCCAGCATAAACATTTTTAATGTACGTCACAAAAAGTATATATTTCAGTATTTTTTTACTGCTTATGGTTCAGGTCCCTGTGTGGGTGGGCTGGGTAAATTATAATACAGTGATGTCCATTGGATCTAATTTTAAAATAAATGCCATTAGCAACAGCTTTCCAATAAAATAACTTGCTGCTAACCTCAACTCTGAAAGGGACCAGTCCGGGCCAGTTAAAATATGCTGAATGGCATTCGCAAATGTTGTAAACACATGGTGGGTTTCAGAGGCCAATAGTTATTATATGAGAATGGCATTTGATAAATCTAAGTCCTGCAAGGTGTTTGAGAAGTTTACAGCGAGAACACTGAAAGCTTATCCATGATTGACTATCATATGATATCCATAGGGAAAGGCTGCGCACATACTCAGTGTTTTCACAAAGCGCTCATCTGCTGCCATCATAACAAGAGGCAAGAATATTCAAACAGCCCTGTCCGATTTTGTTCTGTCTAAATAAGACAAAATGTCTCTTTGATCTTCGCTCTGGCATCAGCTGATCAACCCACATGCTTCAGAATCTCAGCAAAGGCAAGCACGAGAACTGGTCCTTCCCTGAACTTCTCACCTATGTTTGGGATGACAGCACACACCTCTAATGCACTCAATGATACAAAGAACGGAATGACCCTCTCAGCGTTAGAGTAGGAAACGTCACACAAATGATTGCTTATAAACCTAGCACATAGTGAACTGAACTTACCAACTATTAATTTGCAGTGACAAATACAATGTATTCCTTCCCTCGCATGAGACACTTAGAGAAAATGCAACTACTATTTATTTTATTACAAAGCCTGCATTGAAAACATGGACCCTGAGTTGTGTTGGTGTGAGTAAGGAATCAAGATCAACTTTATGAATAAAACAGTTAAAAAGAGATAATAAACTGGAATAATAAGTGTTCAGATCAGACTTGGCACAGAACAAAGCCACCATTCATTAAGGAGCAATGTGGATTGAAAAGAGTCACAAACAATAAAGATGCTGACAAAATGTTTCAAGCACACAACATTCTATGGTCTTGAACCTTATGAATGAAACTTGGCAAGTAGTAGTAGTACCAGTTAAGCATTAAGCCTGCACATGGCACCAGTCACTGGGGGAATCCATAACATCTTTCGGCAATTTCAGTGAACAGAACCCTGCACTAAAAACAACTATGACTTGACAGTGGCATCAATATAGCAACTCTATACTGTCTCAGTATACTACGACTATACATTTTTACTGTACCTGAGATCCTCATCTAAGATGTATCTAAGTGCTTATGTATAGTGATACTTGTACTGAACTGTATACAAAAATGAGTTGCACTGTACCTCGGCACATGTGACAATAAAGTACCGTTGAACCATTCAACCAATTGTGGAATTTAGCCTTGTTATTAAACACAGTTTGGAATCTGATGGAAACAAATTGAAACATTAAAGTAAGCTGTATGCGTATTTAAATTGATTCCGATGAATTTTCATTCGCCTATTCTAAATAGGGCAAAAGATTATTGCTGCTTATTGGAAATATCTGATGCACAATTCATAAATCATAGCAATAGGTGTTAAATAGATTTTTGAAAGTTAGCAGTGAAACAAATCTTTGAGGAAAATTGACATTGCACTAAAAAAGAACAATTTTACATCATTCTCTCTGCTAGTCGGCAGAAAATAGTGAATTTTAGTTAGTTATAAACTATTCTCGCTATAAAGAGGCTTGAAAATGTTAGGCATGAAGTCTATGAGAGTTTTTAATGTAGTTAGGCATAATTACTGCTTAACAACCTATCTAGAATATTTTTACCTTAAATAGTTATTCCCTCAAATAGCCGTTTATCTATATGATGTATTTTAATTTTAGTTTATTCTTAAAAGAACAAATATCACAATCTTGTTCATATTCCAATCTGAATCCTTTTCTGTATAAGACAGTCAAATTGTTTGTTATAATCATTGTTCTCTTTTTCCTGGTTGTTTGAGATGACTATTGTCGTTTGAGATGACGATACGATTAGCAGCCCAGCCTTTTCTATTACTATTACGATTTTCCATTACTATTCCTGGGCACATACTTAAAATGTCCTCAATACTTATAATTTCCAAAAGACAATCTATGTTCAACACTTATTTTCCTATGGTCTACTGTATATTTCCATATCAATATAACTCAACACTTGTGCAATTAGCTTCTTGATTTGATCATCACCTTCAAACTACTGGTGAATATAGTTGCAAAGGGTGGTAAAGACAACTTCATTTCCAGAACAACCTCAGGAAATATCAAAATGGGTTTCAATCAATGAATTAATTTTAGAAATATAGGAACATAGAATAGTACAGCACAGGAATGGACCCATCATCCCAATGTTTGTGCTGAATGTGATACCTAGCTAAAGTGATCTCATATGCCTGTACATAATCCACATCCCTCTATTACTCACGTGCGTAACGAAAAGCCTCTTAAATGCCATTATCGTATCTGCCTCCACCACCACCACCCTTGGCAATGCGTTCCCGGCACCCACCATTCTGTGTAAAAACTTGCCCTGTACATCTCTATTAAACTTTCCCCCTTACCCTATAGCTATGCCCTGTAATCTTGGATATTTCCACCCTGCGGTTAAAAGTTCTTACTGTACACCCTATCATGCCTCTCATAAATCTATGCACTTCTATCAAGTCTCCTTTCAACCTCCAATGTTCCAGAGGAAACAATCCAAGTCCATCCAACTCTCCCTATTAATCCAGGCAGCATTCTGGTAAAACTCCTCTGCACCATCTCCAAAGCCTCCAGATCCTTCCTGTATTGGGGCAAACAGAACTGCACAGAATACTCCAAATGCAGTCTGGCCAAAATCCTATAGAGTGGCATCATGACTTTCTGGCTCATATATTCAATGCCCCTAGCAATGAAGGAAAGCATACCATATACCTTCTTTACCACCCTATCTACTTGTGTTGCCACCGTCAGTGAGTTATGAACTTGTGTCCAAAATCCTTCTGCACATCAATGCTGTTAAGGATCTTGCCATTAACTGTATATTTTCTCCTTACATTCAACTTCCCAAATTGCAAAACCTCACAGTTGCTTGCGTTAAACTCCGCCTGCCATTTCTCTGCCCATTTCTGCAGCTTTACTATATCCCGCTGTATCTACTGGCAGCCTTCCTCATTGTCTGCAACTCCTCCAATTTAGGTGTCGGCGGCAAACTTACTCGCTAACCTATCTACATTTACATCGAGGATCACTTTGGAATTCCTGCCCTGTGGTTCATTCCACCGTTTTATACACATCACAAATAGCAGAGGTTCCAGCACAGATCCTTGTGAAACTTCACTGGTCACAGACCTCCAGCCAGAATATCTATCATCCACCACAACCCTCTGTCTTCTACGTATAAGCCAGTTCTGAATCTGCACAACCTAGTCATTGTGAATCCCATACAGTTTAACCTTCTAGATCAGCCTACCATGAGGGACCATATCAAAAGCCTTACTAAAATCCATGTATACATCATCTGCGCTCTACCTTCATCAATCTCCTTTGTCACCTCCTCAAAAAACTCAATCAAGACAGTAAGACATGTCCTGCCTTGTCCAATTGGGGGTAAATGCTATCTTGAAGGATTCTCTCCAATAGTTTCCCTACTACTGACATGAGGCTCACGCCTATAGTTCCCTGGATTCTGTCAACTTCCTTTTTTCAACAAAGGAACAACATTGGCCCAGTCCTCCTGGACCTCTCCTGTTGCTAGAGAAGAATCAAAGATCCTTTCTAGGCTCCAACAATCTCTTCTTTTGCCTCCCTCAATAACCTGGGATAGATCTCATCAGGCCCTGGAGACTTCCCCACCTTAATGTTCTTCAAGAGCCTCACATCACTTCCTTCTCAATCTCAAACTGTCCTTGCATATAGTATTTGTATTTTCCACACTGAGCTCACTGTTCTCCAAGAACTTCTCAGTTAATAAAGATGCAAAGTACTCATTTAGTACCTCACCTACATCCTCCAACTGCAAGCAGAAGGGGTCTTTGAGGGGTCCCACTGTCTCCTTGGGCTCCCTCTTGTTTTTAATATACATAGAAAAAGCCTTGGGATTTTCCTTAATGCAACTCGCCAATTACATTTCTTGCCAACCCCGTTGGTGCTTCTAATCGCCCGTTTGGGTTTTTTCCTACTCACCTTGTATTAGTTATAAGTCCCGCCTAATACCACCTTCTTAAACCTGACAGACCCTTCCTTTCTCTTCCTGACCAAATTTACAACTTCCTTTGCCATCCACGGTTCCCGTTACCTTGTCTTCCTTACCCCTCCTCCTTGCTGGAACATGCTGATACTGCACTTTGATCAGCTCACCATTAAACGACTCCCACACGACTCAATAACAACTGCTCCCAATCTACTCTCCCTTAGCTCCTGCCTCATGACATTGTAATCTGCCTTGGCGGAATTAAGACCTTCCCCCAACATCCAACGACCATGTCCTCATTGCATTTCGTTGTCTCTGTACTGTACACTGACAATGACAATTAAAATTGAATCTGAATCTGAATCTCATTCAAAACAATCTTAAAACCTATAGAGCAGTGATCACTTCTTAAATTACACACACCAACCCACCGTGGTTTCTCCGGGTGGACCTGCTGCTCCTGTAGTTGGCAGGATTCAAACCTGTGCCGGGAAACCCCAATGGATCGCCTTTTTTTTAGGAAACACAACTTGTAATTCTGTTTCCAGTCACCTCCCACTCTAGGGCCTGTCCCACTTAGGTGATTTTTAGCGGACTGCCGACGACCGTGAAGTTCGTGGCACACGCCGGGAACTGGAACGGCGACTGTCAGAGTGGAACACACACACACATCACAAACGCGGAGGCCAGGGCAAGTGGGGGGAGCGCTGTCTGACATTCACACCGTGCAAAGCCAAGGTGATACAGACACACACCGCGATGAACAGGAACGTTAAGACGGCTAGCACAGTGTACGGTAAGTCCTTTAAAAGAGGGGCGGAGGGGAGAAGGAGTGGAGACACTTTTAAGAAGCCAGACTACTTTTAATAAGCCAGAGATACACAGCTGTGAAGTTCAGCAGGCATTTAATATTACCGGTCGGTTATCCTTGGTTCTGAAAACTCGTGCTTACGTTTTTTTTCCGCCAATGAGCCAATGAAAATGCCGGTCAGCAAAGGCGATTAACTAAAACTACATACGACTTCCTCGACTACCCATAATTACATGGCGACCCCACTACAACTACACCTATGACTAGAGGATTATCAATTTTCTCCACGGCGACCAATTTTTAGTCACAGAAAATGTTTCAACATGTTGAAAATTTTGCGGCGGCCATACTGAGGCCGCGACTAGTTCCCAGAATTTTGGAACTCCTCGCGACCATGAAGGGGATTCACCAGAGACCACGTGGCGATTATGAGGCGAGCGCGGAGTCTCCTGCACTCGCCTAAAAAGTCGTCTAAGTGGGACAGGCCCTTTACGGGGTGGGAGATTGCAACCTTCACGTCCACCCTGTTTCGACAAATACCATCAACCCGGTGTGCACAATCAAATTATATCAAATAGAACAAGTTGTCCGACAACTTTAGGCTGTGCACGCTATACCCAAGAAGAAGAAGAAGCCCCTTTACAGCTACATGGTAAAGTGACTGGATAATCCACACCGTAGCATTCACTGTGTGGTTGATTTCACCCAGGACATCAGGGAGAACATTTGTGCACGTCAAAATAAAGTATTGGGATCTATTGATCTGAAGGGGCACACATAGCCTTGTGTGCAGCATATTCTACAACAAGGCAGCACATCTTTGATGCAGCACTTCTTTAGCACCACAGAGTGTCAGCTAGGTTACTGTACTTAACCCTCTGGAATGAGACTCAAGCACACAAACTTCTGACAGTGTACTTCCTACAGAGACATGGCTTACACAAATAATAAAGGATCAATTAAAGGGCAATTCCCTCAGGGCACATAAGTTGCACTGCTCGAGCAAGATTGGATCAGCCCAATGAAGCAACAATACAATGTTAAGGGCCTGTCCCACTTGGGCGTCATTTGCGCGACATCATTTACGCGTCACGATGCGCGCATGGTCGCATTACGCGCGCATGGTCGCATTACGCGCGCATGGTGCGTGGTGACGTAGGCAGGGACGCGCGCGGATCCCCAGGATTTTGGGATGTACAAAATCTTTGCGCGCCATCTGCGTGAGTGCAAATGACGCCCAAGTGGGACAGGCCCTTTAGATTAAACAAACCTCTATTATTTCTGGTCATTCTGTTTAGTAAATTGGCTGAGACTAGTATCAACCTTGTGAAGTGCTGAGAGAATGTCATGCCAGAGTTAGTCACAAGTCTGACAATTTCAATCTTCTGCGAGGCAATGTCTAGACCTTCAAAAGTGGCTCTGGCTGCACAAATGCATAATTTACAGTGCATACCACTTCTGAGAAGTCACACTTCTCTCTCCTCCTGCTCTCTCATTGACTTCAATCATCTGCTTCCCTGTGGCTGAGAAGTAGACATTTAACCGCAGGATTCGTCACCAACTGTTTAACCAGGAATTCTGGAATTTGGAGCTCTCCAAGTTGCCTGCTCATGTGAGAGTCAAGTATATTCAAACCTGCCTGTTCTTCAAACTAGCACCAGGATCAAACTTGCATTGTTTAAAAAAATAAAGCTTTCTTTGACTGGATTCGATTGCAATGTTGAAATAAAATGCATAGAGGATGGTTTGGCTCAGTGGGCATTGTCCTTTGTGATTGAAGTTATTTTCAATCCACTGGCTGAGATGTTCCCATAAGAAAATATGTTGCAACGCTGTCTAGGTACGGATTTCACAATCCATCACAACGTGGCAGTCGAAGGACAATGATGGATACAAGGGGCAGTGAGAATGACAGATACACTTGTATAAAAGTATACATTTCTGAGGCACATTAGGCTTGAAGGCTGTTGAACACTGCACCTCGGGAGAGTATCTTAAGGGAGTTGCAATAAAACCATCACTGGGTGGAGAATGAAGAAAAGCCTTGTGTGTGGCTGGTCACCCAGACAAACGCAGAAGCCTGTCACAGAGATCCTCAGCAAAAGAATGAGGAGAACCCACCAGTTCAGTGTCGATACAAAAGGTGCCAGCCACCTAACCAAACGTTAACTTGTTAGTCTTATGAGCGAGAAATAGGAATGGAGATGGGATTAAGACATATTGTGGAAGATGAATGAAGCTTTACCACATATAAGGACATGTAAAATCATCCACGACTAAATGTAGTGTCCACTCTCTTCGTCTTACCTCTCTTTCTATTGATTCGGAAGGAATCTGTCACCCTGTTGAGATGCTGCCTGTCCCACTGAGTTACTCCAGCATTTTGTGTCTATCTTCGATTTAAACCAGCATGTGCAGTTCTTTCTTACACACCCTGTTTTACTCCTTTCATTCAACTCTGATTACCCACTTTCCTTCAAGGTTTTTTCCACTTTTTATTATTTGACAACATCTATTCTTTTCAGCCTTGAACCATATATTTATTGAGTGTTTGCTGAGATTTAAGACTCACACCAGAGGAAAGTAGGGGAAAGAAGCCACTTTTAATTCTGAGAACCAGAGCCGTGAAAAATAAATAGACTTTTGGATTATCTTCATCCTCTTTTGGGAATTCATTTACTTCATTCGGTAGTCATCGGATCTGGAAAGAAGGAGAAATACAAATCAGAAAGTGAAATTTTATCCAACACCAAAAAGACATCTGTTTCACATTAATGGGTTCATGACAACAGTTTTCAAAAAATCCAAATTGACAGTAATTATAGCACTATATCCTCCATATCAGCTATGTTTATTTTTGTATAGTTTATAAAGCATATCTTGAACTAACACGCTCATTTTGAGTGCTCTGACACCCGGAGATAATTTCGCCCAGGGTCACGTTCAGTTTTCTTGTATGGATACAGTCCAACTTTCTTAGCAAATTTGGAGTGCTACTTTGAATCTTGGACAAGCACATTCCTGTATATTATGTTTTATTTTGGAGGGGATTTCGGTCCAAGTTCTGGATTTTAGAACCAGATACTACTGTCTTAAATACAGTCTCAGTCTTTCAAATGCTCTCTGACCATGAGCCATGAAAATAAAAGAAAATGAGTTCAAGACCACTTAGGTATCCTTTAAAACCTAGGATAGAGGTCAGCAGAGACTCCCAACATGGGAGGCTCTACCAGCTTCATCCCACAGAGAGTCCGGATACATTTCCAGATGGAGTGGACACTTCCAGAATGGCTGATATCCCTGAACATCAGATATTTTTAAAGAAAGTAAAATAATGCACTGGAAGATGAACCAACAAGGTTCCTGGCAAGGGTATGGGCACCATTAAACAAACCTGGGAATCGGAGGTGACCCTTGTCTGTCATGTAAAAAGCTACCACTTTATTAAGTACCCTGACCTTGTCCGGCTTGATGGAGGATGGAAATCCTATCTACATACTTGCAAACAATGATGGGAGGGGGAATGATCATAAATCATTAAGAATGCACACATAAGGCACTGAAGATGAATGAAAGGCATCCCACATCTAATATTCAACCCTTGTTAATTCCAAGTAACATTTGACCACATGATCACATGATTAATATGTAATGATTGCACTTCCTGTCAAATTCACTGGCTGTTCGGGTGAACCTTGCTATTTGTTTGTAATGCACGATCTGAACGACAAACACTTATCAATGTGCTGCAAAGCTCAGCTAAAGGAAAATGGCGCATTTAGATAGTGTACTGGTAATTAGCATAACTATTCTATTTTCGCACTATTTTCACACAGAGAGTGGTGAATCTGTGGAATTCTCTGCCACAGAAGGTAGTTGAGGCCAGTTCATTGGCTATATTTAAGAAGGAGTTAGATGTGGCCCTTGTGGCTAGAGGGATCAGGGAGTATGGAGAGAAGGCAGGTACAGGATACTGAGTTGGATGATCAGCCATGATCATGTTGAATGGCGGTGCAGGCTCGAAGGGCCGAATGGCCTACTCCTGCTACTATTTTCTATGTTTCTATTCAGATTGTGACATCTATTGATAAATTATAGCAGTGCGCTAATGCTTCACATACTTCAACACAAAGGAAGTAACAAAAACCTGTATTTTATAGTAATGATAGCAAAACTATTAGTTCCAGGAACTTCTATATTCTTGCACATCTGAAGTTCAAATCAGAAATACCAAGCATGTGTCTATTGATTCAGTCCCCTTCAATAATGTGCACCATTTGCAATTTTCTTCAACACAACCACAGTAAGTAACTGGAATTCATGAACATTCTTTGTAAGCAAGACTGCTGCAATGTATTCTGACAAATCTTGTGTTTTGCTGCTTGATTTCCAGTTGAGTTTTTATTTTATAAAAGCAAATCGCATTTAGCAAGCCACACAGCCCTAAAAATAGGATCCAGTAAGTTGCTCTGATATAGATATTTTCAGTCTGAAGAAGGGTCTCGACACAAAACGTCATCCATTCCTCTCCAGAGATGCTGCCTGTCCTGCTGAGTTATTACAGCATTTTGTGTCAATCATATTTTAAATCAGAAATGGTTTAACATTTATATTGTGATTGTCAAAAATTGTGATTTTTCGTCCTGGTTTGCTGCTTGTGAGAACCCTTTAACATGACTGACTCATCAACTACCTTGATGTTGGCGTCGCGTGCACAACGCGAGGCTCTGCGTCTCCGTAGTTTTAGCGAGATAGTTTTTTTTTTCCTATTTATACTTACCTTAGTTTTCGCCCGGAGCACTCGAGCGAAGACTCTGTATGGCCATCAGGAGCTACTGGAGCTCGGACGTCTCTACGAACCGAGCACCAGAAGCCACAACTTTAAACTGCCGCCGGAGATCATCAGGACACCGTGGTCTAGCGGACCCGCTCTCCCGACAGGAAGTGTCCGGAGGCGGCGCAGGGACCGCAAACAGCGACGGGGGAAACGCGGAGGCCACCGGGCTAGGCTGAGATCAGACCCGCACCAGCCAGCTCTGCCCAGCATCTTCCTCGCGAATGTCCGGTCCCTGGTGAGTAAAACCGACAAACTTCGGCTGCGCATCACCACACACAGACGGATCGCCGACTGCAACGCCATGGTCTTCACCGAGACATGGCTCACCGACAACATTCCCGACAACGCCGTCGAGCTGGAGGGGCGCACTGTCTTCAGGGCCGACAGATCTGCGGAGGAATCCGGTAAGACCAAGGGCGGCGGACTGTGCATCTATGTGAACAACTCATGGTGCACAGACGCTGTCAGGATTGGTAGCCACTGCTCTGCTGACCTAGAATACCTGATGTTAAAGTGCAGGCCCTTCTATCTGCCCAGGGAATTCACATCGACTGTCATCACTGCAGTCTATGTACCCCCGGACGCTAATGCCAGGCTTGCAATGGAAGAGCTGCAAGCTGCTATCAGCAAACAACTAACTGCCCACCCAGAGGGGGCTTTTATTGTTGCTGGCGATTTTAACCACTCCAACCTAAAAACTGTGCTCCCCAGATTCCACCAACATGTCTCCTGCCCAACCAGAGGTAACAATATTTTGGACCTAGTTTATACTAATATTACTGAAGCATACAAAGCCCTTCCCCTCCCCCACCTGGGACAGTCTGATCACCTCTCTTTGTTCCTGCTCCCCAAATACACACCTCTGATCAGACGTGTGAAACCTACCGCGAGGACAGTGAAGGTCTGGCCTGAGGGGGCTGTCTCTGTCTTACAGGAACAGTTTCAGCAAACAGACTGGAGTCTGTTTGCCACCCAGGCCACCTTTAACTCCCAAGTGGACATAAATTCATACACCTCAACTGTTCTGGACTACATAAGATTCTGCACTGATAACGTCACCACCCATAAAGTGATAAAGACCTTCCCTAATCAGAAGCCGTGGATGAGCAGGGAGGTCAGACTCCTGCTGAAGGCTCGAGACGCCGCTTTTAAATCTGGCGACGCTGAGGGATACAGCTCATCCAGGGCCAATCTGAAAAAGGGAATTAGGAATGCTAAACTCAATCACAAACAGCGGATTGAGGAGCATTTCCGAAACAACTCCGACCCCAGGCGCATGTGGCAAGGAATTAAGTCCATTGCCGACTACCATAAAGTCAACACCCCCCCCCCCGGACAACGCCTCCCTTCCTAATGAGCTAAACCACTTCTATGCTCGCTTTGACCGGGACAACAAAACTCCCGCCATCAAAGTTGCTCCACCCCCGAATGAACAACCCCTCAGTCTCTTCACCTCTGCTGTACAAGACGCACTGAGCAAGGTGAATGAGCACAAAGCTGCCGGCCCCGATGGCATCCCCGGGCGGGTGCTCAGGGCATGTGCCGGACAACTATCCCTGGTCCTCACTGACATTTTCAATCTGTCACTGGCCCAGGGTGTCGTCCCCACTTGCCTCAAGACATCTACCATTGTGCCAGTGCCCAAACAATCAGCGACAGGGAGTCTCAACGACTACCGGCCAGTGGCACTCACCCCTGTCATCGCTAAGTGCTTTGAGCGGCTGATCCTGGCTCACCTCAAAGCCAGCCTCCCCCCCACACTGGACTCCCACCAATTTGCCTACCGGTCAAACAGGTCTACAGAGGACGCCATATCGACGGCCCTACACTCTGCCCTGACCCACCTGGACAGCAACAACACCTACATCAGGCTGCTGTTTATTGACTTCAGCTCTGCCTTTAACACTGTCATACCCGCTAGCTTGATCACCAAACTCAGCGGTCTTGGCATCTCCACCTCCCTCTGCAATTGGACACTGGATTTCCTCACTAACAGACCACAGTCTGTTAGGGTCAACAACCTCACCTCCTCCACTATAACACTGAACACCGGCGTGCCACAGGGCTGTGTGCTCAGCCCTCTCCTCTACTCCCTCTTCACGCATGACTGCATCCCCAAGTATGGCTCCAACGCCATCATAAAATTTGCCGATGACACCACGGTGGTAGGACTGATCAGTGATAATGACGAATCAGCCTACAGGGAGGAGGTCCAGCACCTGACTACCTGGTGTGCCAACAATAACCTCGTCCTCAACTCCCAGAAGACGAAGGAAATAATTGTTGACTTTCGGAAGAACAGAGGGGGCAGACACACCCCCATCCATATAAACGGGACTGAGGTGGAGCGGGTCTCCAACTACAAATTCCTCGGGGTACACATCTCGGAGGATCTGTCCTGGTCCCTCAACACCTCAAAGCTAATCAAAAAGGCACAGCAGCGCCTTTACTTTCTGAGGAGGCTCAAAAAAGCCCACCTGTCCCCCCAGATCCTGACGAACTTCTACCGCTGCACCATCGAAAGCATCCTGACCACCTGCTTTACGGTATGGTACAGCAGTTGCACCGTGGCAGACAGGAAGGCACTACAACGGGTGGTGAAAACCGCCCAGTACATCATCGGTGCCCCGCTCCCTGCCTTGGATGCCCTCCACCGAAAACGGTGCCTGAAGCGGGCCGGGAAGATCATCAAGGACCCCTCACACCCTAATCATGGACTGTTTGCCCTCCTCCCATCAGGGAGGCGGTACAGGAGCCTCAAGTCCCGCACCAGTAGGACGAAGAACAGCTTCTTCAACTACACCATCCGACTGCTGAACTCGGAGCCCAGCTGATAGACTTGTCTGTACCCTGTATTTATTTATTTTCCATATTGCTACCACTGCACTCTGTATTTATTTTTCTATATCGCTATCACTAAGAACGACGCTAAACTGCATTTCGTTGTACCTATACTTGTATTTGTGCAATGACATTAAACTTGAATTGAATTGAATTGAATTGATGTTGGCAGCTTGATTCCATTCTGAGGGAGAAATTCTCACCACGTATCACTGGACGGTTGTGCAAAGCTTTTGTTTGAGGTCATCGGTATTGACCATTGTCTATCTTGCTTCACCATTGGCTTCAAGTTTTGGATTTATATTTAGTTTGCTACATAATAACCTGTTAACAATTGGCCACAGAAACGATCCAGAACTTGCAAGGCTTTGAAACTAATTGCACATTTTACTCTTATTTTAGCTACTAAACCTTTAGCTTTTAGAAACATAGAAACATATAAATTAGGTGCAGGAGTAGGCCATTCGGCCCTTCGAGCCTGCACCGCCATTCAATATGATCATGGCTGATCATCCAACTCAGTATCCCGTACCTGCCTTCTCTCCATACCCTCTGATCCCCTTAGCCACAAGGGCCACATCTAACTCCCTCTTAAATATAGCCAATGAACTGGCCTCAACTACCCTCTGTGGCAGAGAGTTCCAGAGACCCACCACTCACTGTGTGAAAAAAGTCCTTCTCATCTCGGTCCTAAAGGATTTCCCCCTTATCCTTAAGCTGTGACCCCTTGTCCTGGACCTCCCCAACATCGGGAACAATCTTCCTGCATCAAGCCTGTCCAACCCCTTAAGAATTTTGTAAGTTTCTATAAGATCCCCTCTCAATCTCCTAAATTCTAGAGAGTATAAACCGAGTCTATCCAGTCTTTCTTCATAAGACAGTCCTGACATCCCAGGAATCAGTCTGGTGAACCTTCTCTGCACTCCCTCTATGGCAATAATGTCCTTCCTCAGATTTGGAGACCAGAACTGTACGCAATACTCCAGGTGTGGCCTCACCAAGACCCTATACAACTAAAGTAGAACCTCCCTGCTCCTATACTCAAATCCTTTTGCGATGAAAGCTAACATACCATTCGCTTTCTTCACTGCCTGCTGTACCTGCATGCCTACTTTCAATGACTGGTGTACCATGACACCCAGGTCGCGCTGCATCTCCCCTTTTCCTAATCGGCCTCCATTTAGATAATAGTCTGTTTTCCTATTTTTGCCACCAAAGTGGATAACCTCACATTTATCCACATTATACTGCATCTGCCAAACATTTGCCCACTCACCCAGCCTATCTAAGTCACCTTGCAGTCTCCTAGCATCCTCCTCACAGCTAACACTGCCCCCCAGCTTTTCTTCTGCCTCTAAGGCAGTAACCTTTATCTCTGGAGGCATGTAATTCTAACTATACAGGAGATGGACCAGATCAGTCAGTTCATTGCCTTAAATATCAACACCCCTGTGCAGAATGTCCTTATTTGTAAAATCTCAGACGTTGTTAACCTTTTGTAGGTCTCGCCACCTGCATGCTTACTTGCAGGGAATTAGTGCATTGGAATCATTAAAAGATTCTCATCAACAGTTGATGTCCTTTCATTGAACCCTTACCCAAATATTATGATGCATCTTCCACCTGTTCCAGCCTTTTCCATCAATTGTCCCACACCTTTCTGAGACTTTTATAGTCCTTTGCAGTCTGCCAAAGCACTTTCTATTTAGTAGACAACCAGTTTCAGACTGACTTTTTATAGTTGTGCAGATACAAGAAAAACAGACAAGCATTTATAGGGAAACCTTTCTCATCTTTTCAAGATGTCCTAATGCAATACACACAGTGAAGCACTTTTCAAGCTTATCCACTCTTATAATGCAGTAAACCCTTCACAACACAGCAAGTTCTCACAAAATTAAGATTGTGCTGATTAAGTAATAATCAGCACAATCATGACTCCCAGCTTTTCTTGGATATAGGGGGCAGGTGAACAAACAAATGAGAAGCGGAGCTTCAAGCCTGCCCTACCATTTAATTAGATGATGGCTAATCTGATGGAGCTTCAACTCTGCATTCCTATCACCCTTTTGCTTATCAAAAATCTCTCTACCTCTATCTAATCTTCTATAACAGGATCTCTTAGGATGTTCAATCAAGGTACTGCTCTAAACCAGCCCGAACTTACATAGGACTCCAAATATGGTCTCACCAATGCCTTAAATAAGTAAACCATAACATTCCTAGTTTTATATTCAATTTCCCTAGAAAAAAAAAATAATATTTTGCTGGTTTTCTTAATTACTTGCTGATCAATCATGCACTGGTACACACAGACCCACTTATCTACATCCCTTTAGGCCAACATCCTCTTCAGCACTTATTCCCACATCTGTGTCAATAGAAAATGTAACAACTGTAGTCATTCATGTAGTTGAGCCCCTGTTAACATCTTATTAAAGAGAAAAGGACTCATTCATGCAAATGTTGTTTGCGGTTGGTGAACCAATTTTCTGTTCATCCCAGCAAATTACTGTTGATATCATGAGGATTATCTTCCACAGAAACCTTTAACGCAGTATCCAGAATCCTGCAATGGGAGGACTAGAAGTAGGGAGAGTGGAGTTGATCTCTGCGGGATGATTAAACATTTAGGGTTTATACCCTGTGAGAAGAGGAAAAAATGCTTAGAAGAATAAGAGATCTCATTGAAACATTCAAAGTTCTCGTGGGACTTGACAGGGATGATTTTTTTTCTGGATGTTTGTCTAGGACCAGGGGACTCATCATCAAAATAATGGGTTGGTCATTCTGGATAGAGATGAGAAAAAATTATTTCATCCATCCCCCAGTGAATGTCGGAGCACTGACCTTCCTTTCTCCCCATCTCGTCCCCCCCCCCCCCTCTCTCTCTCCCCTACGCCCCCTCCACCTCCCCCCGTTATCCTGGGACACCTCCTCTCCATCCCGCACTGACCCCCATTCCCGCCTGTATTCAGTCCTCACTGCCATTCCCTGTGCTCCCCATCCCATCTACCCCCCTCCCCATCTATTCAACCTGCGCTGATCACCCTATCCACCTCGCATTGATTCTCCTGCCACCCCTCTGTCCATCCTATACTGGTCCCCCAATTCATCCTGTACTTACCACCCTTCCCATCCATCCTGCATTTCCCCATCCGTCCTGTAATGATCCCCCATCCATCCTGTACTAATCCACGCATTCATCCCGTACTGACCCACCCTCCATTTACCCTGCACCTTCCACTCATTCATCCTGTAGCGATTTCCCATTCATCCTCCGATCCACACTGTACTGACCCACCGGCCCCCATTCATCCTGCGCTGATCTCCCCCCCCCATCCATCCTGTACTGATCCTCTCATTCAAGAAGAATGGGGGCAAACAGACTGAAGAAGGGTCTCGACCCAAAACATTGCCTATTTCCTTCGCTCCATAGATGCTGCCTCACCCGCTGAGTTTCTCTTAATATGGAATATCAGTACTGTAGTTATTTAATGAACAACATTCACAACTATACGTTGGATTTATCCAGGTTTTACTTCTACAGTCGATCATATACTCACAAATTTGGTCAGGAGATATTTCAGTTGAAAATTTAACGTTAATTCTGAAGTGGGAATGATGGAAGCAGCGTTTATCAATTTTTAAAAAAATCTGTTTACAAACTGGGTATCTTCATTGCTGGTCACAACACGTACATCTAATCTGAATGTATGGTAATGTGGCGTCTTGACACCTTTAAATATATTACCAAAAGAACATTTGCTGCACTTATGTCCTTTGGCCATCTCTTCTCAGTTAGTGTAATGTTTAACCTGTCAGATGGGTATAGTTGGTTTTAACAGCTATTATCATAAAATGTCTATCGAAATTTCCTTGCAACCTGTATATTTTGTTATTGATAAATTATGTGGGAAGCCAGAGTGTTTCTGTACCAATAGCAATAACGACCCTATGCTATGGCCATGTTATGGTAATTTTCAGTCCGTCACAGAAAACATGCTTGCATCAATCTGTAGTGTGCATGGTTAAGCATATATGTTACCATGGTCCAGGATTTATTGACACAGGTTGATCATACACTGAATAATCCACCCACATTTTAATTTGGAAGTGGAAAGAACTAATAGAAATTGCATTAATTGAAATGTGTAAAAAGAGTTGAGATACTGTCTTATAATTTTGCTGCATGTCATTGTGGGATATATCATGTCTTGATTGGTGAATATGTTTCGTTTGTGACTTTATTTGAAGCAGAAATAATATGTGAATGCTTCATTGTGTATAATTCCGACTGGTAACTACACACTTCGTCCGAGCACATTATCGCACGCGTCATGCAAGCCATCTTAAATGACCACCTAAACTGTCATTTGCCAACCTAAAAAGCTGTCAAAGTTGCCCGGCTGGCAACAGGGGAAAAAATTTAAGCGAGAGCCCTGTGCCCGCGGGCACAGTCGACGCTCCGGCTGTGGGTCATCCTGGCCAAATGCCGAGGGGTGCAAGGAGACCAATGCAAAAGTCGCAGGATGGATGAGACACAGTCTCATCTCATCGACCAGGAGGGAATCGTGTCCTGAGAAATTCGGTACCCAGCAATGGCTGGGAGACGTCGGCAACAATGCAAACCAAAGAAAACACAACATACAAATCAGAATAAACTAATAGCTAAACCTAGCGAGGTCATTACAGTGTAAAAAGTGAAAAGAGAAAAAAAACTACAGTGAGCAAACAAGTCCAAAGTGGTAGGAAACTAAAAATTCAAATTGTCCAATGTCTGATGAGAAGCTGTGCTGGACGCTGAAAAACGGGAGGTTGCAGTGACACCATCCGACCTGAAGTGGCGCTGTGGACAGGCGGTCAGAGCAGGTCAAGCATCGCTTCCGGCAGGCCACAGTGGCCATTTTGGCAGCAGACTGAGGCGGCTTTTACTGGCGGCCAAACGAGGCGATTCTCGGATGCGTGCGGGGTGGCTGGCATTGACGGGCCACGCCTCACCGCTGCACGTAGGAACTCCACTCTTCATCGCCGGGGTCGTCGGAGACCAGCTGCGCTGCCGCGCCTCCGGCGGAGACTGGCGTGGAATCCGTTGTGAAACTGCTGATGCACGACTGGCCGAGGCTCCATCCCGCTGTTGGGCCGACCACAGCTCAACCGGACGGGCAGCTAGGGGCCGGGGATCGTCGAAATCCTCACCGGCGAGGAGCAGAATAACATCATCGGGCAGCCACTCCAGGTAGGCCTGCTCGATCAGGAGGCTAGGCCGTGAGCAGCGGCCAGCGGGGTGAAGGGCGGGCCCACTGTCTCCCCGCTCCCATGGCAGCGGGCGGCGGTGCCGGTGATGCTGGGACTGATAAACTGGCAGCTCCTGCAGTAGCTGGTGGGGCATCTCAGATTTGGTGGGCAGCAGCTGGTGGGGGAGCGGCGGCAGCCGCGGCCTCTCAGCCCTGGTGGTCGGCTCTGGGCGGGCCATGTGGGAGAAATTGGCAGTTGTCAAACAAGGTCCGGATCGCGCCCATCGACCAGGGCGGCCAGCGTACGCCGAGACCAGTCACATGAGTGCATTGAGGCGGTCGGCGGCGGCAAACTTTACAGTAGAGCTGGGTTGGCGGCAGCGTCGTTCAGCAGGGCTGGGATGTTCCTGACATGCCGCGGGAGAAATCCAAAATCCCAATTTGGATCGTCGCGGGTCACCAATGTAGCGACTCCAAACTTTGTGGTCAAACGGTTACTTTATTCTGTGAGATAAGTTTGACATACATCTGCGTTTCGGGCTCTCCAACATATTGAGTCATTGCTGCTGCTGCTGACTGAGCTCAGCTACCTGTTGACTGGTGATCGCAAGGTAAGATCTGCTGATGTAGCAGGACACTCCCATGACGTCACGTGACAGTCCTCGTAACCACTGACGAGGGTTCGACCATCCGGTGACGCCACTGTAGCTTGGAATGCATATGGAATATCTGTAATTACTACACTCAAAACAATTCAGAGAAGGTTGACTTGATTCATTCCTGGGATTAAAGCATTGTCTAATGACAGAAAGATGAGCAGGTTGGGTCAATTATCAGTTTTGATTAAATCAAATTATGAGGGGCTTACATAGAAACATAGAAACATAGAAATTAGGTGCAGGAGTAGGCCATTCGGCCCTTCGAGCCTGCACCGCCATTCAATATGATCATGGCTGATCATCCAACTCAGTATCCCGTACCTGCCTTCTCTCCATACCCTCTGATCCCATTAGCCACAAGGGCCACATCTAACTCCCTCTTAAATATAGCCAATGAACTGGCCTCAACTACCCTCTGTGGCAGAGAGTTCCAGAGACCCACCACTCTCTGTGTGAAAAAAGTCCTTCTCATCTCGGTCCTAAAGGATTTCCCCCTTATCCTTAAGCTGTGACCCCTTGTCCTGGACCTCCCCAACATCGGGAACAATCTTCCTGCATCTAGCCTGTCCAAACACTTAAGAATCTTGTAAGTTTCTATAAGATCCCCTCTCAATCTCCTAAATTCTAGAGAGTATAAACCGAGTCTATCCAGTCTTTCTTCATAAGACAGTCCTGACATCCCAGGAATCAGTCTGGTGAACCTTCGCTGCACTCCCTCTATGGCAATAATGTCCTTCCTCAGATTTGGAGACCACAACAGTACGCAATACTCCAGGTGTGGCTTCACCAAGACCCTATACAACTGAAGTAGAACCTCCCTGCTCCTATACTCAAATCCTTTTGCTATGAAAGCTAACATACCATTGGCTTTCTTCACTGCCTGCTGCACCTGCATGCCTACTGTCAATGACTGGTGTACCATGACACCCAGGTCGCACTGCATCTCCCCTTTTCCTAATCGGCCACCATTTAGATAGTAGTCGGTTTTCCTATTTTTGCCACCAAAGTGGATACCCTCACATTTATCCACATTATACTGCATCTGCCAAACATTTGCCCACTCACCCAGCCTATCCAAGTCACCTTGCATTCTCCTAGCATCCTCCTCACAGCTAACACTGCCCCCCAGCTTAGTGTCATCCGCAAACTTGGAGATATTGCCTTCAATTCCCTCATCCAGATCATTTATGTATATTGTAAATAGCTGGGGTCCCAGCACTGAGCCTTGTGGTACCCCGCTAGTCACTGCCTGCCATTGTAAAAACGACCCGTTTACTCCTACTCTTTGCTTCCTGTTTGTCAGCCAGTTCTCTATCCACATCAATACTGAACCCCCAATGCCATATGCTTTAAGTTTATATACTAATCGCTTATGTGGGACCTTGTCGAAAGCCTTCTGGAAGTCCAGATACACCACATCCACTGGTTCTCCCCCATCCACGCTACTAGTTACATCCTCGAAAAATTCCACAAGATTCGTCAGACATGATTTACCTTTCGTAAATCCATGCTGACTTTGTCCAATGATTTCACCACTTTCCAAATGTGCTGCTATCCCATCTTTAATAACTGACTCTAGCAGTTTCCCCACTACCGATGTTAGACTAACTGGTCTGTAATTCCCCGTTTTCTCTTTCCCCCCCTTCTTAAAAAGAGGGGTTGCGTTTGCTACCCGCCAATCCTCAGGAACTACTCCAGAATCTAAAGAGTTTTGAAAGATTATCACTAATGCATCCACTATTTCCGGAGCTACTTCCTTAAGTACTCTGGGATGCAGCCTATCTGGCCCTGGGGATTTATCGGCCTTTAATCCATTCAATTTACCCAACACCACTTCCCGACTAACCTGGATTTCACTCAAGTACTCCTTTGACCTGCGGTCCCCTGCTATTTCCGGCAGATTATTTATGTCTTCCTTTGTGAAGACGGAACCAAAGTAGTTATTCAATTGGTCCGCCATATCCTTGTTCCCCATGATCAACTCACCTGTTTCTGACTGCAAGGGACCTACATTTGTTTTAACTAATCTATTTCTCTTCACATATCTATAAAAACTTTTGCAGTCAGTTTTTATGTTCCCTGCCAGTTTTCTTTCATAATCTATTTTTCCTTTCCTAATCAAGCCCTTTGTCCTTCTCTGCTGGTCTCTGAATTTCTCCCAGTCCTCTGGTATGCTGCTTTTTCTGGCTACTTTGTACGCATCATCCTTTGCTTTGAAACTATCCCTGATTTCCCTTGTTATCCACGGATGCACTACCTTCCCTGATCTATTCTTTTGCCAAATTGGGATGAACAATTTTTGTAGTTCATCCATGCAGTCTTTAAATGTCTTCCATTGCGTATCCACCGTCAACCCTTTTAGAATTGATTGCCAGTCAATCTTGGCCAATTCACGTCTCATACCCTCAAAGTTACCTTTCCTTAAGTTCAGAACCATTGTTTCTGAATTAACAATGTCACTCTCCATCCTAATGAAGAACTCGACCATATTATGGTCACTCTTGCCCAAGGGGGCACGCACAATAAGACTGCTAACTAACCCTTCCTCATTACTCAATACCCAGTCTAAAATAGCCTGCTCTCTCGTTGGTTCCTCTACATGTTGATTTAGATACTATCCCTCATACTTTCCAAAAAATCCTCTTCCTCAGCGCCCCTGCCAATTTGATTCACCCAATCTATATGTAGATTGAAGTCACCCATTATAACTGTTTTGCCTTTGTCGCACGCATTTCTTATGGCTTAATGGCATAGATACTGGGAAATATCTATGGGGCATGGTTTCAAAATAAGAGAGCTGTCAACATAGTTACAAAAGTATATTCAAGGCTGAGAGAGTTTGAGCAACAGGTGTATTATGGATTTTTGAAAACAGGTAGGAATAGGGAATGGGAGGCTGGACATGCTGGGCTTCAAGAACCCGGGTTCAATCCTGAAACTGGAGACTATCTGCGTGAGGTTGGCATGTTTTTACTGTGAACTCAAGGGTTTCCTACGGTTGCTCTGGTTTACTGCCACATCCCAAGCTGTGCTAGTAGGTCAATGTTTAGTGTAGATATACAGCATGAAAACAGCCCCCCTCGGCCCACCGATCATTGATCACTTATTCAGACTGGTATTACACCATCGCCCTTTCTCAGTCACTCCCTACAACTGAAGGGCAATTTACAGAGGCCAATGAATATACAAACCTGCAGGTCTTTGGGATATGGGAGGAAGCCACCCAGAGGAAATCAACATGGTGACGGGGAGAACATACAAACTCTAAACAGATAGCACCCAGGTCTCCGGTGTTGTGAAGCAGCAGCTTGACCAGCTGCACCACTGTGCCGCCCAAATGGGTGATTATAAATTATTCCTTAGAATAGAAAACTACAAAAATGAATCAAAGGGTGCGGACTGCCGAGTGTGTGAGGAAAAAGTTGTCGGGTTACAGGGAAAAACGAAATAGAATGGGGAAATTTCTCCGCTTGGAGCCAGCATGGACTCATTGACTAAATAGCCTCATTCCATGCCCTAATAAGGACCAGATACAAAGATACATTATTTGTTTTAATCTGAATTTTGCATGTGAATTTTCAACCGGGAAAATTAAGTAATTTATCCATACAGAAGATAGATTTTTACATTCAAAGAACCTGTTCCTGAGCTGTACTGTTCTATGTAACATTGAAAACGCAGTCATCAATTTATGCACAGCAGGTTTTACAATTAAATTATTATCCCTAATTACCACTGACTTTCTGGACCACTTTGAAAGATGGTTAGGCATTAAGCACATAGCCGTGTAACCGGAGTCTAGATTAAATAAGAAAGACTGATTTCTATTCTTGAAGGATGTTAATGAACCACATGGGTTTTTATGACAATCTATGAGTTACATGATTAGTTACTGGGATTAGATTTTCAATCCCGATTTAAAAAAAACTGAATTTGAATTCCTCAGCTATTATAGTGGGATCTGAATTTGCACCTGGGATCATCAATCCAATCACTTTGTTGAAATTCCCTAATGAGGAATGCCACAAAATTAGGGAGAAAGAAAATATGATGAAAGAGATAACATGGGGGACTACACAGGAGCCAGTCTGAACTTTCCAAGACTGAACACCTTGATGGCAGATGAATCAACTGGAATAAATACAGAATTGTAAGAGGGAGCCAATTTGGCTTCATGAGAGGAGGCACAATGTCAGTAAAGTCACTTTGGAGCTCTTTAAGGATATACCAATGACACAGACAGATCAGCACATATTTATTTTGATAATTCTGCTAGACTTCAAATGAACTTCAGCGATAGATTGTCAAGATGCTGTACAGGTGGACAGTGACTGAAACTTGAAATGTCTGAAGAGGCTGAAACCAAGAGAGAACAGATAAAAATAAACTGTGGTGGATGAACGTGGGGGCAGAGGAGGGTAGTATTTCTGAAGTCAATGCTGGGGCTATATGTTGAAAATCAGAATTCTCCACATTTGCAGGCAACACTGAACTGGAAAGATCTACAAAAACAGGAAACCAACTTATCAAATGTAGAAATAACTGGACAGATTCTGGGTCTGGGCTGTTGAGTGGGAAATATATAATGTACAAAATACAAAGCTTTGGGACTGGGAAATTATAATAAATAGTGGTAATATAAATGAAATATTACACTGCATGTCAGAACAGAGTGATTTGGGAGTCCAGATACATACATTTCAAAGGTTATTAGCAGTGTGAGACAGAAGTCTCACATATAAAAAACTGTGGGCAGTGCAGCCAGAATACAGTACAACTCACAGAAGGTTATTTTGAGCCTATACAGATCACAAGTGTGGCTCCACCTGGAGAGTGGTGTTCAGTGTGTTGGAAAGAACTGCAGATGCTGTTTTAGACAATACCGAAGATAGACACAACATGTTGGAGTAACTCAACGGGACAGGCAAAATATACTCTGGATAGAAGGAATGGGTGACCTTTCGGGCGAGACCCTTCTTCCAGAAGAGTGGTGCCCAGTGTTATTCACAACCTTGGAAGAAATCATTGATATTTGGCATTCTGCTCCCAATTTATAAGGAGAGGCTACAGAAAATGAGAATAGTCAAACTGGAGAAAGAATGATCAGTTATTATTATGCTTAATGCTGAGACTACCTACTGGGCAGCTTAACATTTTGCATCATGGCCAATTAGCATACACATGTTGCGCTTCCTTAAAATAACCGAGAAGCTATTTATGAGCCAAACTGCAGGAACCATACAGCAAGTTCTGAACATTGAACACTCACAGTGCACCTTTAATCCCCTGAACTTGCTGTCTAGTTTGCACATTAATAATATGGTTGAGAATTTAATTTCCTTTTACTTTTCCAGGACAATTGGGCCCATTGTTTTGTAAGGTTTCTGATTTATGATATACGGCTGCCTTACTTATGAGCCATTTCTTTTCATGCTGCCACCAGTCACGAAGAAAACTACACCTTCACATTAAGTGACAGCTAATTGTTCACATTGTACCAACACAAGTATAATGGGAAAGTTAACTAAATAATCAGCTAAATGAAATTCCTTTTCATCAATATCTTTGATTCACTCAGTTTATGGTTGATTAAAAGCCAAATTGAAGCCTAAATAACAGAAGCTAGACACAAAAAGCTGGAGTAACTCAGCAGGACAGGCAGCATCGCTGGCGAATGGGTGACGTTTCGGGTCAAGACCCTTCTTCACAGTAACAGACTGAATTTAAAAAAATCTAATAACACAAAAAACGCTTGGTGAGAATGAACTTGGATCGTGCACCACACAACTTTCATCACAATCAGGCTCAGAAATGCAAAAAAAGCATTAAACACTACTAGAGGCAGTTGTCCCTGCGCTCTCTGGAAATTAACACCAGTCCATGTTGAAACTGCACTTTAGTACAACGAACTTTAATTATTAATTATTTTTATTTTTAGGGGTTGCTAATTATTCACTACACCAATTGGTGTATGTGATAATAAATGTCCTTTGTCCTTTGTTTCAGTATAACATTTTCACCTAGAGAGTTGTGAATCTGTGGAATTCTCCGCCACAGGAGGCAGTGGAGGCCAATTCACTGGATGTTTTCAAGAGAGTTAGATTTAGCTCGTCGGGCTAAAGGAATCAAAGGATATGAGGAATAAGCAGGAACGTAGTACTGATTTTAGATGATCAGCCATGATCATATTGTATGGTGGTGCTGGTTCGAAGGGCTGAGTTGCCTACTCCTGAACCTACTTTTCCTATGTTTCCATGTTTCTATCATTATAAATAGATTCATCTGAAGTTCCTCTTTCTAAATCCATCTTGACCCTTCCTATCAGAAAGATAATGATTTTGAGAAGTGCAAGCAGAAACTGGGCTGTTGCCATTGCTCAGTGGAACTCGGTGCAATAACTCTAACTCTTTTGACTGGACTTTTCAACAGTTTTGCTGGAAAGATCAGTAAGAGCGGGCTGAGGTGATTAAACAAATCATGCTTCCCCTATCTGCAATCTCCACTCACTTTGTCTCCAGCTCAGCATATCAATCAAAGTCTCTTAATGAAGACCGTTCAAAACAGACAGTCGGTTTACACGACATTTCATTTCGGTGCTCTCAAACTGTTCGCTTTCAGCCCAGACTACAGCAGACTTCTCTCACAAGAAAATAAATTGTAGGAAACAATTCTGACGATTTAGGTATCTAGGAAAATGAAAACAAATTTCCAGCAGTTTTAATCTGCATCCCCAGAAAGGATTATTCTGTCAGTGCAAAAACTTTAAGAAGCCCAAGCATTTGAGCTGTTACTTGTCTCCCCAATTGAAGTCTTCTCAAATCCACTTTCCTTTTAATCCTTCTTCGGCTTATTTTTCGTAACTCTATCACCAAATGGGATTTGCTTCCATCAGGTGCAGTGCTTTGGGAAGCTTAGTTTTTAAAAAGCGTTATATAAATGCAATTGATACCTGCAAACCTTTTAATTAAGAGTGTGTAGAATATGGAATTCTCTTACACACACTGTAGTTGATGCCAGTGAGAATTTTAAAGAGAATTTGATACCAAAGCGTATGTGAGCAAGTAGAACAGTGAGGGGAGACTGGGTGGCTCCTCTGGGAGAAAAAAACATGACATGGTTTGACGGGCCAAACAGACGACATTGTAAATAACGTATCAAAGGCAAATTCAAAAGTATGTTCTGTCACTTTGCTCATGATATATTAACACAATAAATCAGGAGAAAAACATCTCTTGAGGAAGTTGTATCACATCAAGTGAATCCCTTTTGTTTAGAACCCATTAACATTCTAAAGGATTATGAGTACTAAAAAAAAAACAATTATAGGTTTGAATAAAGCAGATGTTTTGCAACAATGATAAATCAAATTCTCACAAAGTCTGAAGTGATTTTTGTTCTGTTAAAGTAATTGATCCTGTTTCTTTTCAAATAAATTGCAAGATCCAATTCACATTAGATTTTATGTGCAACAGCTTTTCTCACTATAATTTGACTGATACGGTGTGTGTGTATGTGTGATGAAATGTGCATTTCTCAGAACTAGAATACACTGCTGAACATAGAAAAAGATGACTTTTTCCATCCAGTTGATCCAACTTGGATAGCAGTGCACATCTCTGAAAGTTCTGCAAATCTGGCTGACTAATAACAGCGATTATTTTCTGCGAGCAGCATTCTATTAATACAATCTGAAGCTTTTACATGATCATATGCTTTAAATCAATGAATTGCATTTGTGGCTACATAAATCTGGAAGCAAAAACCTTTGAGAGTAACCCTTTAGGAAGAGAGTATGATTTTGGTACAACATTAGATCAACATAATGAAGCAGAAACTTTTTTATTTTTATACTCTGCACACAATATTTATAAAGCTGAATTTTCTTTGATGTTGTATGATATAATTGTTGGCAGACTTTATAAAGTGTAAAGCACTGATAAAAGAAGGGCCTGTCATGAAGAGTGAAATAAAGGGAAGGGGAATGCACATTGTTTCCCAAAAGAGGTCAAGGCCAAGACAGGATAGTGAGAAAGTATGCAGCCATGCTGAAGTGTTGGGCGACTGAAAACCCAGAGCCAACAGGACATTGTGCAGGGTAACAAAATTGGTGGCAGATTTCTTAATTACCTACGAAGATGATGGAAGTGAAAGAACAGGAGGCCAGTTACCTTTGAGGTGGTGAAAGCACACTGATGGTTTTTGATTGTGAAGGGACTATTGGGAGGTTGATTAGTGCTTTGGAGGTGGATGCAAGATTCAGTCAAGAAGTCAAAGGGAGTAAAGTTTGTGGCGTAGCTCAAAGATAGTAGCTTCAATCTCCTCAAATTAAAGCTGAATAAGTCGCCAGCCTCCAAGATTGGATGATGGGTAAGCTGGTTGAAGGTGGACTGTAAGGCTTGGCCCGAATGATGGGTGTCTAAATGTAAATGCCATGCTGGGCCAGGTTATTTACAAAGATTCATTTCCTTGGCCAATACATATTGCTAAACTTGATACAATACAACATGACTAAAATATATCATCAGGTCTTCATCAATGGCTGACTCTGTGTTAATGGGCTACCACAAAATAGAGAAATAACTTTAGACTTTAAAGCATTTGAATGTACTATGTGATACAGGTGGAGGCAGGTTCTCTGGATGCTTTCAAGAGAGAGCTAGATAGGGCTCTTTAAAAATAGGGGAGTCAGGGGATATGGGGAGAAGGCAGGAATGGGGTACTGATTGGGGATGATCAGCCATGATCACGTTGAATGGCGGTGCTGGCTCAAAGGGCCGAATGGCCTACTCTTGCACCTATTGTCTAAATTCTCTCTATATCTATGAAGACATGTGGCTGAAGGGGCTTGCAACAAATTGAAATTTAGCTTGGCTGTGTTGTGTTTTCCAGATTGGAGGGTTAAGAGCCCTTCACAATTTCTCTACACTATTACCAAACACTTATACGTGACCATGCTGAGGTGTGGCAGGTGAGAAAAATGTGGCATGCATAACTGTCCAGAAGGGAGACCAAAGAACCAGGTATTTCCCAATGTCATGAAGTTGCTCAAAGGTTTTGATTATTATAAATCTATTGTGGGACTGAGGGCAAGCTGTGGCATACCTCAGATTAAAGGGCATGGGTAGAAGTGAAAGCTGTGCAAATTCAAATTCCTCAAAGAGGTTCCCCATCTCTGGTCTGAAACCCAATCAACAAAAGGTCTTCATCTGTGACTGGGGAAGAAAGGACAGTCATTGACTTGTACCATTCATCGCCTGGATGCAGGATCCAAAAGAGAGGGACATTTGCTTTTCTCTGTGCTTTTCATAGCTGTGGGATTGGGCAAAGCACTTTAAGTCAGTGAAATACCTACCACGTGGAATCACTGGTGTATTGGAGAAAAAATTAGAAATGCGACCTCCTGATTACAGTATCTCCTGCCAGTGAGGAATTTTGCAGGATACAGCATGCCCTGGTGCTGATTAAAACCACTGTACATGTCTGTGCTATGGATTTCTCAGTAGGCTGTCATGCTTTCCAAAGCAAGCAAAGCCTCAGCCAGAACTTATATTTGCAGCCTTTTTTTATAGAGAAGAGAGTGGGTCATATCAGTGTGAAGGAAAATTCTTAAAACAGTATGCACAATTTTTGATTTGCATTGTGAGAAGAATGCAGAGTATGCTTCTTTCTCTGACCTATACTTTATGCCACGTTTCTTGGTAGGAAAATAAAATTAGGTATTTTAATCCATGCAATGAAATGAAATCTATCTTTTCTTCTCCGGCCTTTGTCCAACCATCTGCCTGTCAGACACCTGCCCCCCCTCTCCTATATACATACATACACAAATATACATACATATATATACACACATGGCTGATGAAGGGTGTCGACTCAAAACGTCACCTATTCCTTTTCTCCAGAGATGCTGCCTGACCCGCTGAGTTACTCCAGCATTTTGTGTCCATCTTCATGAGAAAATAGGTGATGGTTCAGGACGTGACCCTTCTTCAGATAGAGAGTCAGGGGAAGGGGAAATGAGAGATATAGACGGTGATGTAGAGGGATAGAACAAATGGATGAAAGATATGCAAAAAAGTAACAATGGTAAAGGAAATGGGTCATTGTTAGCTGCGTCCTCGGTGAGAACGATTCAATTCAATTCAACTTTAATGTCATTGCACAAATACAAGTATAGGTACAACGAAATGCAGTTTAGCGTCAGTTCGTAGTGATAGAAAATAAATACAGAATGCAGACAATGTGTTCGGAGTGGCGGCGCTGCTTGTCAGCTGCGGCTCACCTGCAGTCCGTCTGTCTTTTATTTTATTTTTGTCCTCGTCCCTGTTTTTGGTGTTTATTTTTGGTTTGTTGGGTTGTGTATGTGTGTGGGGGGGGGGGGGGGGGGGGGGAGGAGGGTGGGAGAAACGGGGTTTTAGTCTCTCCCTTCGGGGGCATGCGACTTTTCCTGTCGTGTCCCCCGACACCGTCTCCGTCTGTGCTGAGGCCTTGGTGACGGCCTTCCAGCTTCCAGCGGCGGCAGCACGGCCTTCAGAGCTTCAGCGGCGACCTGGTTTTCGGGAGCTGCGGTGCTCCAGCGGCGGCCTGCGTTTCGGAGCTGCGGTGCTCCAGCGGCGGCCTGGCTCCCTCTGAGCTGCGGTGCTCCAGCGGCGGCCTGGCTCCCTCTGAGCTGCGGTGCTCCAGCTGCGGTGCTCCAGCGGCGGCCTGGGTTTCGGGAGCTGCGGTGCTCCAGCGGCGACCTGCGTTTCGGGAGCTGCGGTGCTCCAGCTGCGGCCTGGCTCCCTCTGAGCTGCGGTGCTCCAGCGGCGGCCTGGGTTTCGGGAGCTGCGATGCTCCAGCGGTGGCTTGGGTTTCGGGAGCTGCGGTGCTCCAGCGGCGGCCTGGGTTTCGGGAGCTGCGATGCTCCAGCGGTGGCCTGGCTCCCTCTGAGCTGCGGTGCTCCAGCGGTGGCTTGGGTTTCGGGAGCTGCGGTGCTCCAGCGGCGGCTTGGGTTTCGGGAGCTGCGGTGCTCCAGCGGTGGCCTGGCTTTCGGGAGCTGCGGTGCTCCAGCGACGTTCCGGCGGCGGGCCCTGTGGCGGTGTTCCGGCGTTCCGGCGTCAGCGGCCTGGATCCCCTCAGCGCAGAGGGAGAATAAGGAGGGGAGAAAAGACAGAGACCCTAAGACTTTTGCCTTCCACCACAGTGAGGAGGTGTTTGGTGAACTCACTGTGGTGGATGTTAATTTTGTGTTTATTGTATGGTATTGTTATTTTTATATATGTATGACTGCAGGCACGAAATTACGTTCAGACCGAAAGGTCTGAATGACAATAAAGGCATTCAATTCAATTCAATTCAAGAAGAGACTGGAGAAATCTATCGGCGAGACTCCCGAGTTCAGCAGTGTGATGGTGTTATTGTAAAAGCTGTTCCTCATCCTACTAGTGCGGGACCTGAGGCTCCTGTACCGCCTTCCTGATGGTAGGAGGGCAAACAGTTCATGGTAAGGGTGTGAGGGGTCCTTGATGATCTTCCCGGCCCGTCTCCAGGACCGCTTTCAGTGGAGGGCATCCATGGCAGGGGACGGGGCACCGATGATGTACTGGGCAGTTTTCACCACCCGTTGTAGTGCCTTCCTATCTGCCACGGTGCAACTGCTGTACCATACCGTAAAGCAGGTGGTCAGGATGCTTTCTATGGTGCAGCGGTAAAAGTTGGTCAGGATCTGGGGGGACAGGTGGGCTTTTTTGAGCCTCCTCAGAAAGTAAAGGCGCTGCTGCACCTTTTGATCAGCTTGGAGGTGTTGAGGGACCAGGACAGATCCTCCGAGATGATACCCCGAGGAATTTGTAGTTGGAGACCCGCTCCACCTCAGTCCCGTTTATATGGATGGGGGTGTGTCTGCACCCTTTGTTCTTCCTAAAGTCAACAATGATTTCCTTCGTCTTCTGGGAGTTGAGGACGAGGTTATTGTTGGCACACCAGGTAGACAGGTGCTGGACCTCCTCCCTGTAGGCTGACTCGAGTAGAACGAGTACAGACAATGAGATTCAACAAGATGACTTTGAAGCTGGAACGACTTGGTTGGGGGGGGGGGATGGAAAGAGAGGGGATGCAAGTGTTACTTGAAGTCTGAGAAATCAATATTCATACCTCTGGGTTGTAAGACGCACAAGATGTAACATACACTTACACATAAAAACAAAGAAAGAGTAGGTGTACATGAACCTCTGTCTCACCTGGAAGGGCTGCTGAATCTGAAGAAGGGTCCCAACCCCAAACATCACCTATTCCTTTTTCTCCAGAGATGCTGCCTGACCTGCAGAGTTACTCCAGCACTTTGTGTCCTTTTTTTTAGTAAACCTCCATCTGCAGTTCCTTGTTTCTACATTTTACTGTGGGACTTCCCTCCGCATGTTAAAGTTTAACTCGACACAAATACTGCAATGGCCTGTATAATATAGCCACAATTTCCCCCTGCAGCTTTTGAAGATTGCCTGGCTCTAAAATCTCAGTAACCATTGCGAAACGCAGATCCAACTAGAAAAGAGTTTAATTTTCTCTCACCAACATAGCTGTGACACTGTGAAAGGACTGCTGACCAATGATGCAGTTCTAAGCCATTCCCGTGTCAATTCTCTTTCTGTTTTGTGTCTTTTGCTCTTTGCCATGATCAAGATGCCAAACCCAAAATGTGAATAGGAAGGTCCCAAGAAAATGGAGCCCGTGGACCCTTGCCTGTACCCTCCCACCTACGAGGAGACAGCATCAAGCTCCAGGAATAACAGCCCCTCTCCATCAGTGCCCAGGCACCGCTGCTGGGCCTATGTGGACCCTAGTAAATCCAGCCAGTTCTGCCTTGTAGGGACTTGTGCTTTGCTTCTTATTACACAGCCGCAAACCCCTTGTAGATTGAAACTCCATTACCCGTCTGATAGAGATGGAGGAAGGGTGTTAAAGAAGGAACTGCAGATGCTGGAGAATCGAGGGTACACAAAAGACTGGAGAAACTCAGCGGGTGCAGAGGAGGTTGTGAAACTGTCTCCGTAGGGAGGAGAACTTCTTCAAAGTAGGCATACCTTGAGGAGATATTGCAGTGGAGTAGACAAAGTGTTAAAGAAGGAACTGCAGATGCTGGAGAATCGAGGGTACACAAAAGGCTGGAGAAACTCAGCGGGTGCTAGAAGGGTCTCGACCCGAAACGCCGCCTATCTCCTTCGCTCCTTACATGCTGCTGCACCCGCTGAGTTTCTCCAGCCTTTTGTGTACCCGAGATGGAGGAAGAGATGGGTGGAGAGATAAATGGAGAGATGGATGGAGAGGTGGGCAGGGAGATGGAAGGAGAGGTCGACGAGGAGAACAAGATGGGCAGGGAGAGAATGGCGGGGAGAGGGAGAATGGCAGGGAGCGAGAGATGGGCGGGGAGAGAGAGAGAGATGGGCGGGGAGAGAGAGATGGGTGGGGAAAGAGAGATGGGCGGGGAGAGAAAGAGATGGGCAGGGAGAGAAAGAGATGGGCGGGGAGAGAAAGAGATGGGCGGGGAGACAGAGATGGGTGGGGAGACAGAGAGATGGGCGGAGAGATAGAGAGGGATGGGCGGAGAGATAGAGAGAGATGGGCGGGGACAGAGAGATGGGCGGGGAGGGAGGGAGAGAGAGAGAGAGAGAGAGAGAGAGAGAGAGAGAGATGGGCGGGGAGGGAGAGATAATAGCAGCTATTCCCATTCTAATTATCCCAAGTTAAGGGCCTGTCCCACTTGGGCGTTATTTGCTCGTCATTTACGCGACATTTACGCTTGCGTAACGCGTGCTTGGTGTGCATTACACGCGCATGCCGCATGGTGAGACGTGGTGGCGTAGGCAGTGACGCACGGTAGCGTGCGGTGCTCCGTGCCACCTGCGTGACGCGCAAATGTTATCTCACTCTGCATTTCCTACAGGTATCCCAAGTAATACTCATGACAGGATAAAACCAAACACAAATTAATTTTGTCAAGTGTCCATTGCAGAAATAGTTAAACATGTTTATGGCATAACTTAATAGTTACTTTGCGACTAATTTTGAGAAAACTGTTTGACCACGAACACTGATGGATGACATTTAATCTAACTACAACATTAGTGTTCATCCCACAATACTCAGATAAAAAACAAAGACAACTGTAAAAATCCTCAATTTCCACGGTCGTCAGTAGAAGCTCAGCACCATGACTGTGTACAGCAAATCATTTGGATGGCCCCAAATACCTCCCAGAGACACGCGCCACATGCACCTGTTACTCTTCAATAAAATCCTCCCATCAGATTTATAACCCAATCTATAAACATTTCTGACAATGTTTCATACAACTGCACTCTGCTGTGGTATGTGCATATCTAACCCATCTATTTATCTGGAAAAATTTGCGAATGGAAAGGAGATTCAGTAAATTTTGAAATCAGACCTTTTCGCTTCACGTAATCTGTTGCACACATTTGATAAATGTATTTGTAAATGGCTAATATCCTTTTGCAAATCACAACTTAGCACTTTTCATGAGATTAATAACCTCAATGGTATTAATAAATCTCTCTCTTTAACTATGTGAAGACAGGCAGCAGGGTTCTTGATCTTTTATGCCAATTGCTAATTATACCTCATCTGACTAAACAGACTTATTTCTTGAGCAAGAACAGTCCATGTTGTTCTTTCATTTCTTTAACTGCTTATTTGAATTTCATATGTTCAATGTAGTCCAATATAATGAACTAGTCCTGAATGGACAAAATATGCTCCAGGATGAGAGCAGAGGGCATAGTGTAGTTGGATCTAATCTGAATCCAGTCCTTTTTAGTTTGTGTTACCAGCTGTGCCTGACCAGCAGTGACCTGAAATGCTCCAGCCTATTAGTCTGATTAACAGGAAATGTGCCAAGAAGCTGTTTACTGAGACTGGGGAGTCTTGAAAGAAGTGGCATGGCAATAAGATAAAAAATATACATTTTCATCTGAAATGAAGAGAAACATCGTAACTCTTAAGCTTTGTGAATATTTGGCACAGTTTATCTCAGAGGACTACGGATGTTCATTTGGGGGAGTATATTAAAAAGCGAGATCAAGATTTTTGCAGATGAAGGGAATTGTGCAAACGGGTGGAATGGAGGGTCAGAGGATTTGCCATTATCTGAGTGGATTACCAAGCAGGCTCAAGGAGCCGTGTGGCTTACTCCTATTTCTCATGTTTGTAACATTAATTTGTTGAAATCAAAGCGACCAAAAATACACAATTAGGACTGAGGTTAGAAAACAATTTGATGTAATAATGAGGTGGAGTTAGGGGACAGCTGCAATAATTGTTATATATAATGTTGGTAATACAGAAAAAGCAGCAAGGCATTATCAACTCATCACTTTAATTTCATGTTTCATGTATTTTGTGTTTTTATGACTGTTGGCAGATCAATTTCCCTCCTGGGATAAATAAAGTTATATCGTATCCTATGGTATTGTAAAAAAATAGATAAGGCTAAGGAAATGATATTAGAAACAATTATCAACAATCTAATTATAAATTGATACTAAAGATGAGACTAACATGAGTAACTTTAGAAACGTTATCAAAATTGTTTATCACAAATAAGCCAAAAAAGTAACTTTTATAAACATGAGACACAAGGAACTGCAGATGCTGAAATCTTGTGTAAAATACAAAGTGCTGGAGGAATGCAGGAGGGCAGGCAGTATCTGTGGAAGGAATGGACGGACAATATTTCGAATTGAACTCTTCTTTTGACTCGCCGAACCAAGTAAATTCAGCGTTTAACATCAGTAGTGGGGAGCGTGGTGGAAACAATAATCAATATCAGATTTGATAGCAACTTGAACAAGCTTGGATTTATTCAAAAAACCAGAAGGGATTTGTTGAAGGAAAATTGTCTTATCTAACTGGACGGGGTTTTTGATGAAGGCGCAAAGAGGGCCAATGGGGGATATATACAGATTTCCAAAACGCATTTGATAAAGTGCCATATAATAGGCTTGTTATTGAGTTTGAAAGCTATTGAGTAAAAGGGGACATGATATTGTGAATAGAAAATTGCCTACGTAAAGGAAACTAGGCACAAGGGAGGTGTACAGTGGTGTTTCCCAACAGTTGTTATTGGGACCACTGTTTTTCTTAATATATATCAATAATTTAGACATAGGTGCACTGGCGTGGGGTGGGGTTAGTGTGTGGGTTGGGTGGAGTTTATTGTATGGGATGGTTAGTGTGTGGCGGGGGTTAGCGTGTGGGCCGGGGATAGTGTGTGTGGGGGGGGGGTTAGTGTGTGGGCGGGGGGGTTAGTTTGTGTGGGGGGGGGGGGGTATTAGTATGTGTGTGTATGGGGGTTAGCTGGTGTGGGGGGGGTTAGCGTGTGTGGGGGGGGGTTAGTGTGTGTGGGGGGAGGGGTATTGTGTATGTGGGGGAGTTGGTGTGTGCGTGGGGGGGGTTAGTGTGTGTGGGGGGGATAGTGTGTGTGGGGGGGATAGTGTGTGTGGGGGGGATAGTGTGTGTTGGGGGGATTATGTCACAACGGGAAGCCATCAGCTGCGCCTGCGCAGTTGGGGGCTATGGGTGAGTGGTGGAACATTGTGTTCGAGGACCAGCCCTCTCGTTTGTGCTCCGCGTTGGGGGACGGGTCCCACTTGGTCTATATATTACTAAAACTCTCATTGTGTTTGTTAGTAGTTCATAATCTGTGTGTCTGTGAGTTTGATCCTGAAATTACAGGGGGATGTTTTTTGTTTTTTTATTAAATCGCGATTTTCATTGTGAGAGGGTGGGATAGGGGGAGGTTTCCATTTCCATAAAGATTCGTGGGGAAAATAAATCACAATTTTCATTGTGGGAGAGGGGGAGGGTGGGGGAAGGTTTCCATTTACATTTAAAAAATTGCAGGGAAAAAACCTCCATTAAAAAAAAACATTGCGATTTTCATGTGGGCCGGGTCATATAGGGGGAGCTTTCATTTAAAAAAAATGTGATTTTCATTGTGAGAGGGTGGGATATGGGAGAGGTGAGGAGTGGGGGAACAGGGGGAACAGGGGGATACAGGGAGAGGAATGGGGTAGAGAGGGGAGAGGAGAGGGGTTATGGAGGGAGGGAGTGACTGAGGGTAGGGGAAATGAGAGGGAGGCAGTCGGGGAGGGGAGGAGGAGAGGGGAAAGAGGGGGTGAAGAGGAGGGAGAGGAGTGCTGCGGATGTGGGGTAGGAAGAGGGATGGCGAGGTAATGGAGGAGGGGAGGGGGAAAGAGGAGGAGGGGAGGGAGGGGGTGAGGGGAGGAAGCAGAGGAGGGTTGGTGGAGGGTGGGGAGAGGGAGGATAATGGAGGAGGGGAATAGGGGACTGAAGAGGGAGATTCAGATGCGTTCACATTGATCTTAATTTTTACAGGTTATTTCCATTTTGAACTTTAAAAACGTCGCAGTCACGCTCCCACTTGCCGGCCGTGCCTGCGCAGTTGGGGGAGGGTTGCCGTAACTCGCGTCACAATGGGAATCTCTGGCGTCACAACGGAAACCTGTCAGCCGCACTGCACAGTTTGCTGGAATATTGCGTTGGGGGAATGGGGACGAACATGGTCCCGCTTGGTCCAGTAACATCTAAAAGCAACAGCGATAAAATGCAGCTCTCATAAACGAAGTGGGCTTGTAAAAAGCGGTGCCATGATACATAACGTACCACCTCAGTAGGCTTAATTTCATCTGGCATGTATAAACATGACATAATATGTAGGTATGTTACAAAACGTACCTTTAGCGGCGCTGCAGTTCTGCCACTGCCCATGTGCGCGACTTTGGCGCCTTTGAGAGGGGGGCGGGTTTAAAATGTGATTTTTCTTCAGACTATTCAAATCAATATTGAACAGGCTTTTTAGTTGCTGAAGAAAAATCGCTTAGACTGCCGTTTTATTAAGTTTATTAAAATTAGCGCTGGAAAAATTAAAAGCAGGAGTAAATTAAAAATCATCTTCTAATGCCGTCAACGGGATGGATCTTACGTAGGGGACAAAAGAAGGTACATAGTTTATTTTTACATAAAAACATGCTTCTTAGGAAGCCTTTAATCAAATTTTCATGTTGCGAAAGGTGAATTAAAAAATATACGAACCGGCAGTATTCTTCCTGCCGATGTGGGGGTTAAATTCACCGCAAACCGTAACGTTCCAAATGATCACATTGCACAAAATCCCACTCGCAAGTTGATTTAAATGGCCATTAATTTACGGGAATTAAACACTAAATTCCTTCAATTTGGCCTATAAATTCATGACAATGAGATTTAAAAATCATGTTATATTGTGAATTCTTGTGTGAATGTTATTTGGACACTTAAGCTTTTAAAAAATGTTAACCTTTTCTTAAGAAGTGGATAGATGTTTAGATCTAGTAATTGAATTTTGTAATTAGCTACAATTAGGTAACTAACTAATTATATGTTTTAATTTCAGGTCATCCAAGTGAGATTGTTTCATATTTGTTTCAGAATGCTTCAATCTATAATAACTGAAAATTTCATTCAGTTCTCTTAATTTTTAAGAAAGTTATGGGGTTTTGACTGTCCTTGATCGCAGCTTTTGTGTTAAGTCAATGGAAAAGCAATAGGGAACAAGATGCTAATTTCTGAGTATGAAAATGGCCATAAGTTTTTTAATACTGAAGATATGAAAGTGAATTAGGTGCCAAATTAAACTTCTTTTTATGCTTTATCTGATGGGATAAATTGCAGACTTGATTTTTTAAATCTCAAAATTTTGTAACATTGCTATAATATGGAAAAACCCAGTAATTACTTTTAATCTTTCAAGATTCTGAAAAAAAGATTCTGCAACAAATCTGGGAAGTATACATCAACTCTTTCAAGTAACTGCAGAACACACCTGATTATGTATTTTCAATTATTAAAGCACACAGAAAATTCCTGGTTGTTGTTAGTTAACACCACTGAAAATGCACAATATTATCTGCAACACAATCTGCAATAATCACGCCGCACGGAACAATGTGCTGTGTGCATGTTGAGGCTTTCCATAGAATGATGTCAAGACCCTTGAAAGTGGCCACACCATTCCTTATCTCTGCCCTTTACCCGGCTGTGGGACGACTTGAAGTCACCTCTCCATCAACATAACTTCACCAGAGTATGAGCGTCACCAAGAGCAGAGCGATTGTATCGGATAATAGTAAATCCTCCGCTGGATCCAGCACGCAGAGTTGCCACTCTCTGATGTCATTTTGATAATCACAACTTTAAAATAACTGTCAAAGAATTAGAGTAAGGGTTGAGGGAATTTTTTTGAAAACTATGTGGGTTATGATCTGGAATATACAACTTAAAAGGGGAGTGATACCAGAATCAACCTGCAACACCAAAAGATGATCGGATAAATATATACGAAAATAAAGATTTCCAAGAGTTTGGTGAAGAGAAACATGGGGTGCGAGACAGATGCACCAATGTAAATACATTGTTTTATTTTTGGATACATTGTATCAAATGCCCCCCCCCACCCCCCCACTTCTATTCTGTACCAATCTGATGCTTAAATCTTAACTCTCTATCATTAATGGGTCGATGGAAGAGAGGGTCAAGAGCTTCAAATTCCTCGGCGTGCATATTTCTGAAGATCTCTCCTGGTCCGAGAACACTGATGCAATAATAAAGAGAGCACATCAGTGCCTCTACTACCTGAGAAGATTATGGAGAGTCAGTATGTCAAGGAACACTCTCTCTAACTTCTACAGGTGCACAGTAGAGAGCATGCTGACTGGTTGCATCGTGGCTTGGTTCAGAAAACTTGAGCGCCCAGGAGCGGAAAAGAACATTAAAAAGTAGTAAACACTGCCCAGTCCATCATCGGCTCTGACCTCCCTACCATTGAGGAGATCGATCGCAGTCGCTGCCTCAAAAAGGCTGCCAACATCATTATGGACCCGCACCATCCTGGCCACACACTCATCTCCCCGCTACCTTCACGTAGAAGGTACAAGAGCCTGAAGACTGCAACGTCCAGGTTCAGAAATAGCCGCTTCCCCACAGCCATCAGGCTATTAAACTCAAATGAAACAAAACTCTGAACATTAATAGACCATTATCTGTTTATTTGCACCTTATCTGTTTATTTATTAATGTGTGTATATAGTTATATAATGGTATATGGACACACTGACCTGCTCTGTATTCATGCCTGCTATATTCTGTTGTGCTGAAGCAAAGCAAGAATTTCATTGTCCTATCTGGGACACATGACAATAAACTCGTTTGAATCTTGAATCTTGAAGTTCACATGGCAATTGTTACAATTGAAGCTTATACCCTTTGAAAGCAAAAGGAAGTGTTCACTGGGAAGGAGAATGCCATGTAATAATTTAATGATTGAGTACAATAAACATAGTGTAATCATGTGGTTATTGGATAAACAAAAAAGAACTGAGGCTGACAAACTCAGACCATATGACATACATTCAAGACCACTGAAAGGCAAATAAACTTTCAGAATGCTGACTAGAATAATTAAATATTCATTGGGTACAGAGCACATTCATCAGACTTGGAAATGATGAATAATAGTAACATTTATTTTAAAGAGAACAATCTACCCTGTCACAACTATATTAAGACTAGATAAACAATTTAAGTTTTATTAAAGAGTAAGCTACAGGGTTATCTGCATAGTTTTATATTAGTATCACTTTAATGGTGAAAAGTTATGTTTATGAGCCACTCTTGCTTTCCAAGGGAAGTAATAGATGGTGGAAAATTTTGCAATTGCTGATTTGTTGGACTTTGAACAAATCATAAAAGGGAAGACCAATTCGACCAAAATCTATTTAAGATAGATGCTGAAACTGGATAATTAATTCGATAAAAGAAAGGAATCATAGACTCTAATCAACCTGGTGCCAAGTGGAAAGCTCTGCTGTTGGGCACAGTACACAGCTACTTTGATTAGGGCACAGGATGTGCTGCCAAGAATGAGTGTAATAATGGAATAAGTGCTGCAAGGATCATTATCGATAGCGCTACTTTGCTGGAAAAATGGCATTAACCGCTGTGCATGAATATTCACTCCTTGCCATCTCCAAGCTCCCCCTGCTTCACCAGCGCTAGGTTTGAAGCTATCTTGTGCAATAGAACAGTAGTGCTCTCAAATGTATCAGCATCCTCAATCTTTCTAAAATCTCTTCAGTCCCTTCACATTAATGGCCAACATGTTTTTCTCACCATTTTAAAGATTGTTTTTATTCTTTAATTTAATTTCATACTTGTTTTCACAGCAGCATCCCAATATTAGTGGAAAACCCAGGACAAAAAGGAAGTGGGGAACATAGTGCCATCATCACATGATACAAGACGGAAATGTAGTAGATTCATACCGCACAGAAACACAAAATGGAAACAGGCTTCTTGGACCTCGCTGACCATTGATCACCCTTTCACACCACTTCTACATTATCCTACTTTCTCATCCGCTGGAACAATATACAGCGGCCAATTAACCTTTCAGCCAGCGCATCTTTGGAATGCAGGAGGAAACCGGAGCATCCAGAGGAAACCCATGCAATCACTGAAGTTGGCGTGTAGGTACAGCAGGCAGTGAAGAAAGCTAATGGAATGTTAGTCTTCATAACACAAGGATTTCAGTACAGGAGTAAAGAGATTCTTCTGCAGTTGTACAGGGCTCTGGTAAGACCACATATGGAGTATTGTGTACAGTTTTGGTCTCCTAATTTGAGGAAGGACATCCTTGTGATTGAGGCAGTGCAGCGTAGGTTCACGAGATTGATCCCGGGGAAGGCAGGACAGTCATATAAGGAAAGATTGAAAAGACTAGGCTTGTATTCACTGGTTTAGAAGGATGAGAGGATATCTTATAGAAACATATAAAATTATAAAATGACTGGGCAAGACTGAGGTGAGAAAAAACTTTTTCACCCAGAGAGTTGTGAATTTGTGGAATTCCCTGCCACAGAGGGCAGTGGAGGACAAATCACTGGATGGATTTAAGAGAGTTAGATAGAACACTAGGGGCATAGTGGAATCAAGGGATATGGGGAGAAGGCAGGCACGGGTTATTGGGGAGGATGAATGGCGGTGCTGGCTCAAAGGGCCGAATGGCCTCCTCCTGCACCTATTTTCTATGTTTCTATGTTCCAGGGAGAACATGCAGTTACGACACACACATCACCAGGGTTGGGATCGAACCCGGGTCTCTGGCACAGTGAGGCAACAGGACTGCCAGCTGTACCACTGTGTCACCCATATGGAATCATTCACTGGGAAGGAAAATGCCATGTAATAATTTAATGATTAAGCACAATAAATATCTTCCAATCATAGAGCTACTGAATAAAAAAATAAAAAAAGAACTGAGGCTGACAAAGACCATATAGCAATTGTTTCACGTCAACCAGAGCTAGTCTCATTTGTATCCCGAACCTGACATCTGCATCTTAGCATCTAAAAGTATAGCTACAAAGATTGTGGGCGCATTGGTTATAGTCATGTGCCTGAGATTCTGGAAAAGTTCCCAGCGGATAATAACAGCACAAATATAACTTCCACATTTAAGAAAGGAGAGGAGAAAAAAGTGCGGGAAGATTTACGCCAACTTTGCTTGGCATTCCACTCTGGGGAGAACCTTTAATCGACTCTCAAGGAAGTTGGAGCAAGACATTTAGGAAATCACTGTTTAGCAGGGTCATCTTGGTCATATGGAATGGAAATCATTTTTGATAAATTTATTAATAGTTTTTTTGAAAGGATGCAAAGAGCATGGTGGATGCAGGGGAACCAGTAGATGTAGTGTGTAAATTTCCACTTCCACTTCCACTTCAGGAAGCTGGGTGGAGTTCCAGCTTGTTTGTACCTCCCAGTCTGCATAAATGGTGCTAAAATGGAGGGGATAACGAGCCTCAAGTTGCTATGTGTAAATATCACTGACAATTTGACCTGATTCAATTTCACGAGCTTCAAGTTGCTATGTGTAAATATCACTGACAATTTAACCTGATCCAATTTAATTGACGCCATAGCCAATAAAGCACACTATAACCTCTACTTCATCAGAAGGTGAAAGAAATTTGGCACATCACCATATATACACACCAATTTCTATAGATGCACCACAGGAAGCATCCTACTCGGGATGCATCACAGCTTGGTATGTCAGCTGTTCAGAATAAGAGTGCAAGAAATTGCAGAGATATGGAACGCAGCCCAATCCATCCCACCAACCAGTCTATCCACATCCCTTTCATTAACTCTAGCTATGCCATGTTGCCTCAGAAACACAGCCCACATAATCAAGAACCACTCACACCCTGCTATTCTATATTCGTCCCTCTCCCGTCAGGCAGAAGATACAATAGCTTGAAAGCATGTACTACCAGATTCAAGAACAGCTTATTTCCCATTCATGTCAAACTCTTGAACAAACCTGATCCTCCATTATACCTTACTGCAGCTCTTACACTTTCTTTGTCATTCTAACTTTACCTTGATGCACTGATGTATGATGTGATTTGCTTAATGACAACGTTTCCCCTGTAATTCGGTACACATGACAATAATTCATATTACATCAAACCAAAAGAATCAAATCACATTCCCCTCCACTCCCTCTTCAGATGCTGCCTGACCTGCTGTGTTCCTCCAGCACCTTGTTGTTTGAAAGGAATGCAATTTAGTTTAATATAATGATCCGGAAGGAAGTTGTCAGTCACTGAATAGAAATTACTGAGACAAAAATACTAGAATGACAGGATATGCAAAACTTTTTTACTGCAACATAAATTGGTGCAATATATAACACTTTTTTTGAGACAAACAACTTTATGTTGGCAGACAAAAGCTTACAACCAAATGCAAAAAAGTGTAGACACTGAATTAGTTAAAAAAATTAATAAAAATAAATAACTATAGATTATGAATAGTTAATTTTGTGATACACAAGCTGTGTATTTTCAGCAATTCCTCAACTTTTTCCTGAACTAAGCATGGTTGTGATAGGTACCTTGAAAGAAATACAGGCATAAGATACATATTCTTGAGTAAAAGAAATGTGCCGGGGAATCTCTGCAGGCCAGACATCATTTGTGGAGGGAATGGATGAACGACATGAGAGAGTTAGATAGAGCTCTAGGGGCTAGTGGAATCTTGGTATATGGGAAGAAGGCAGGCACGGGTTATTGATTTGGGATGATCAGCCATGATCACAATGAATGGCGGTGCTGGCTCAGAGGGCCGAATGGCCTCCTCCTGCATCTATTTTCTATGTTTCTACATTTTGGTTCTGGACCATTCTTCATACTGGTAGAAAATTGGGGTAGAAATCTCTCTCTTTTCTAGATTTGCCCTACCCCCTCGACTGTACCCGTTTGAGGAAGGATTCTGAACCAAGCCGCCATCTGTCCATTCCCTCCACAGATTCTGCTTGACCCACTGAGGTCCTCCAGCAGTTTTTTTTTAAAGGAATGCAATTTAGTTTAATATAATGGTCTGGTAAAGGAGTTTGCAGTCACTGAATAAAAGCTGTGAGAAAGAATTACAAGAATGATAGAACACATAAAATATTTTTACTGTAACATAAATGGTACAATATTTAAAACCTTTTGTGAGACTGGTTCATTTTGTTGGCAGACAAAAGCTTACAACGTACTTCTCTCCAAATGAAATTGTTTAACCATATGGCTTGTTTAAAAAAAAGTATTTCAATCTCACTTTGCTACTGTGCATTCTAAAACAATGTGCTAATCATCATCTCCCATTGATCCTTTTTGAATTATATTTGTCAGCACTTGAACTCACTAAATACATTTTGCTGCAAAATTCATCATGGGCGGGTGGGGGGGTTTACATTTCCAGGAGTATATTCCCGAGCCTCTCTGTGCACCCACTCACCAGTTCCCAAATGGACACATTTATTTGCTGTAGCATTGTTTGGCTAAAAGCCAGACTAATGTGCAATAAATCAAACCTGTGCAGGACCAGTAGTGCTTGGCTAAGGTGAGGAATGTAACTATGAAGCAGAAAATTAGTTTGATCATGTTACACATTAACAAACTGCACATTGAAAACCCCTGCACACATTTGTATTACATTAATGCTGTGCCAGTTAGGATGTGACAGACAGTAATAAATCATCCAACACATTGGTTGTGGTGTTGATGGAAATCTATAATAAACAACATTACTTAACTATTTCTTTAATTTACTATTTTATGCTGTTGATCATGTCTGCAATGGTAGTTCAAGTTCAAGTTTATTGTCATGTGTCCCTGATAGGACAATGAAATTCTTGCTTTGCTTCAGCACAACAGAACATAGTAGGCATTGACTACAAAACAGATCAGTGTATCCATATACCATTATAAACGTAAATTGGTAGTTGCAAAACATTCAATTAGTTACTTGACATCGCTTCCTCAATCATCGAACAACCTTAAGATTCAAGACCTGAACTTCCTCCATTCAAGTGCAGTAATTTTCTGGGCTATTGTCCTATATTTTTACACTTGCAGGTCACATAACTTTGCTATGTTCTATTAACTCCAATGCATCTGAAGTGAACAGGTTATTTACCTGCACATTGAAACAACAATGGAGGCACCTTCAAGCCTTAAGTGCAATAGAACATCAAACACAGAACCATGGAGCACAGGTCCTTCAGCTCATGATGTCTGTTGCATCCATTATGCCAAATTAAATGAACTCCACCTGCCCATACATGATCCCTATCCCTCCATCCCTGCCTGTTTACATGTCGGTTTAAATGCCTCCAAATGCCTCTGTAATGTCTGTTTCTATCACATGCCCAATCCCCATCCCCAGCAGCACATTCCAGGCACCCGCCACTCACTATGTAAAAAAAATGCCCAGTACATCTCCTTTAAACTTGCCCCCTCTCACCTTAAAACTATGCCCTTTAGTATTTGACTTTCCCCACGATGGAAAAGACTCCAACTCTCTACCTATCTATACCCCTCATAATTTTATAAACTTCAATCAGATCTACCTTCAGCCTCCAGAGAAAACAATGCAAGTTTGTCCAATCTCTACGTAGCTAATGGTCTATAAGCCAGGAAACATATTAGCAAACATATTTTTCATCCTCTCCAAAAGCCTCCCCATCTTTCACGTAATGTTACATTCCAATTCAAACCTCCAAGAGGACAATATGGTTACAGAGCACAATTCTATACAGTGAAAGGGGATGAAATATGTATTTTAAAGTTTAGTGGAATCCTTGAAGACAGTTTAAACTATATTATGCCTGATTTGGGGGGCTGGGATTCAGTATCAAAGAGGTGAAGAGTCTGTTGCAACAATTACATTATGTAGGATGGATGGGAAGGACATCTCACAGAGGGGGTCAAGAAGCAGAGTGACAGGGTAGAACGAACAGGGAGAGTACAGGCAATACTGATATGATTGGGTTTGGAAACTCCCTGCTTGGACATGTGGCAAAGGAACAAATTCTCAAAGTATCCAAAGTAATTTGCATGAACAAATCAAATGTGCAACCCAGAAGTCAAGTTTGGACATGCGAGACAACCCTTTCTTCCTTTCTGAGCCTCAGAGCCAACTGCGTCATTTTGACATGTTGAACTTGGAGGCAGATGAAAAGTTACTGGGGACAAAACAAAATGTAAAACTGGCCATCAGCATGAACCTCTGGATGGTTCCAAAAACCCAATATTCACGGAAATAAAAACACTGCTGACAAAATTTAGAGGTTTCAAAATATGGAAAAAGGAAAATGCAAAGGAGCAATATTTGTCCGACCAAAATTGGGCAGTAATGAAATAGATGCTTGATGTTCACCTATCCCAATGACTGCCAGCCTATTACTCTAGTAAGCAAAGGTAGATTGGCTGTTTCATGCTTTCGAATTTCTGTTTTCCAAATGAAAATTGGTAAAAAATTAAGAACAGACAATGGGAGGGTTTTAGATATTTTAAGGGTCTGGTGGAGAATACAAATTTGCAATTACAGAAAAAGAAACATTTATCTTCTCCTCACGATGTGGTAATAGACAATAGGTGCAGGAGTAGGCCACTCAGCCCTTCGAGCCCGCACTGCCATTCAATGTGATTATGGCTGATCATCCCCAATCAGTACCCCATTCCTGCCTTCTCCCCATATCCCCTGACTCCGTATTCTTTAAGAGCTCTATCTAGCTCTCTCGTGAAAGTATCCAGAGAACTGGCCTCCGCCACCTTCTGAGGCAGAGAATTCCACAGACTCACAACTCTCTGTGTGAAAAAGTGTTTCCCCTCTATGTTCTAAATGGCTTACCCCTTATTCTTAAACTGTGGCTCCTGGTTCAGGACTCCACCAACATCGGGAACATGTTTCCTGTCTCTAGCGTGTCCAAACTGTTAATACTCTTATATGTTTCAATAAGATCCCCTCTCGTCCTTCTAAATTCCAGAGTATACAAGCCCAGCCTCTCCATTCTCTCAGCATATGACAGTCCCGCCATCCCAGGAATTAACCTTGTACACCTATGGTGTATTCGCTTAATAGCAAGAATGTCCTTCCTCAAATTAGGGACCAAAACTGCACACAATACTCAGGTGTGGTCTCACTAGTGCCCTGTACAACTGCAGAAGAACCTCTTTGCTCCTATACTCAACTCCTTGTTATGAAGGCCAGCATGCCATTCGCTTTCTTCAGTGCATGCTGTATGCTTAATTTCATTGACTTGAACAAGGACCCCCAGATCCCGTTGTACTTCCACTTTTCCCAACTTGACACCATTTAGATAATAATCTGCCTAATTGGAAAGAAGGTAAACCAAACTTATCTTCATGAAAACAATAGTCATCTGAGTTGAACAGCAGCTGACTAGTGCCTGGGGTGAGGAGAAGGATCTGCTGCAATGCAGTTTATTTTTAATTGGAGCAGCTGTTCACTATTTAAACAAGGCACATCAAAGAGATGGAAACAGAAGGTAAAGACCAGTTTTAATGCAGGTGAAATGTACACAGGCTTTTTGAACAATTCAAAGAGAAAAGCTCTATACAAAAATATATAATGAGTACCCTAATCAAACATCTGGATGGCTTTATGCAGCCTATAATCTGACAAAGCCTGTCTCTAATCTTTGCCTTCTAACTCTACTTGGTACGGACAAAACCAGTGTTATCACTACTTTCAAAATTGTGGGTTTTAAAGATGATACCGCCATACAGTCCTGAATAGGTTTGCATTGTATTTCTCGTCAATAAGCACTTCATTCTATCTAGCAAAACAAATGGTTTCCTTTCTGAGGGAATAGAACAGAAACAGGGCTAAATGGAAAAGCGACACAATTAATCACATTTCACAAAGGAGCATTTTGACAGGAATCTGAACCTGGAATCTACAGCAGCTAAACATATATCCAGTGAAGAGTTTCCAAAAAGTCTAGCATTATGTAATTTAGAACTAGTTCAAATAAAACCATTCAAAATTATTGCGCAAAATACAAGAAACTAATTCAATGTCATTCTACTCTTCTCGAAAGCAATCAGAAAATAAATGTAAAACACAAAAAATGCAGTTGCAGGAGTATGCGAGAGACAGAGGAAGACACACATTGACACACACACGCACACACACACACACACACACACACAAACATGCACACACAGACACACGCACACACGAGAGAGAATAAAGAAGAGATAGAGAAACATTGGGGAATGGAGTGGAGACAAAGAAGTGATAAGGGGGAGGGAAGGATTGTTAACACAATTCAAGAAGAGTGCATTTTGAGGTAAAATAAGCTGTCAACAAGTGCAGCTCATTTTTCTTTTCTTCCAACTGGCAAAAATATTTAAAATAAATATTTGAACAAGGTTTCTCCAGCTGCTAATAAATATATAGTTAAAATGATATGTTATATTCTGGACCACAACGAGTATCCCGAAAGGAGACATATATTCTGTACATCTTCCTTGCCTGAACCTACAATTTACACATCATTCATTTTCAGATGTTTCCTTTCCTATGCTCAGTGTGAAAAGATATTAGAACATTCTTCGGAAAAATAACTTCTAAGCCATATATGCACAATAAAGTAGACTGGTTAGAAGAAGAGTACTGAAATAGGCTTTGCAACTTAATGCGGTTGGAACAAAGCACCATGCACTCTGGCAACATAGTTTGTGTTTGGAAACATGCAGCTTGTTAGTCCATAGAATTTTATTTTTCTGAACCCAATCCAATATGATTTTTTAAATTCACTTTTTCAGGGTCTGGGAGTGACTGGCAATGCCACTGATTATTGCTCATCTCCAGTTGCCCATGAGGTGGTGATGGCGAGTAGCTTTCTTGATGTTTTGCAAGACTTTTGGGGATAGAGTTCTAGGATGAGGATCCAGCAAGGTAATATATTTCCGAGTCAGCATGGTGTACGACTTGGAGCGGAACCAGCGGGTGGTGATGCTCCCATATGTCCAGACCCTTTCTCTTCTTGCTGGTATTGACCATAGTTTCGGGAGGTGCTGTCCAGGTAGCAGGGGTGAAAAACTGTAGTGCATTCTTCTATGTTAATGTATCATGCTGCACGAGGATTGGAGGGAATTAATATTTTGCGTGGTGAATGGGATGATTATCAACTCAATTGCTGTGACAATGAGCTTTGGGTATACTGGAGTTAACTCATCCAGGCAAGTGGAAAGTGCTCCTGGCTTGCAGATGACAAAAACATTTTTGACAGAAAGTGAATCTCTAGTCACAGGATACCCAGGGTCTGTCTTGCTCTTGTAGCCACCAGTGTTTATGTGGCTGGTACGGTCTGCGTTTTGGTTCATAGTGAGGTACTAGGATCTTGATGGCGGGGGACTTGTGAAAGTAATGCCATTGAGTACTTGTATTGATGGTTAGACTTTCTCTTGTTGGACACGGTCATTTCCTGGACCTTTGGTGGCACAAATGTTATTTGCCACTTATCAATGTTATCTCAGTGTGAATGTTATCTCAGTCTTGCTGCATGCAGGCATGGGCACCTTCATTTACTGTGGAATTGAATTTTGTGCAATCATCAGTTAAATCTCCACCTGACCATATGTTGGAATGAAAGCCACTGAGAAAGAATTGTTGAAGATGTTTGGGTCTATTGGCCTGCCTGATGAACTCCTGCAGTTCTGCCTCTAATAACTACAGCATCATCCTTTGTGCGACGTGGTTCCAGCCATTACACTGTTTCCACCTCGATTCCCATTATCTTCAGGTTTACCAGGGTCATTGATGCCAGACTTGGTCAAATACTGCCTTGATGTTGAAGGGAGTTGCTATCACCTTGCTTTTGGAGTTCAGCTGTTTGGTATGTGTTTAGAAAAAAACTGGGATGAGAAGTCAGGCTTGTTGTCTGTAGGGTATAATTGTATATATTGTAGCAATCTAAAGCTGAGGCTTAACAAGTTTGTGGAACTACACTCTCAATATGGACAGCAAGTCACAATTGCAGACTTATGTATGCTGCTCAGTCCAGCACACATAATGACTCCATCAATGACTCCATCTACACTTCATTATGCCTTGGAATAGGGCCAACATAATCAAAGACTTGGGCCAACATAATCAAACTCTTGTGCCATCATGTCCCTGCTCCTATCCAGTATAAGGTAAAGAAGTTTGAAAGTGCACTCCATCAAACTTTGGAAAAGCTTCTTCCCCTCTGTTGGGGAACAGTTCTACCGTAAGCTACAGGTCCAATTCACCTCTACCTCATGCTATATACCTTGGACATTGCCTATGGAACCTGAGAACTATATTCAGCACTCTATGTCTTCCCCTTTGTTCTACCGATGGACTTGAGTGAATTAATTGTATTTGTGTATAGTATTATCTGATCTGATTGAATAGCATTCAAAACAAAGTTTGTTAATGTACCTTGGTACACATGACAATAATAAACCTAAATCCATGATATACAGTCTAGACTAAGCAAGGATGGCCAATTTCTCCCTACTGAACAGTAGCAAACCAGCGGAAACCTGGTAGTTTCACGATTATTATTACTAATGACTTCTTCTTTGGCCCCCTTCGGTCATGGTTGACCATGGGTGTCTCCAGGGTACTATTCCCTATGTGGAGGACGCCTGTGCGTGACTTTGTTTAACGTGGGGAGACTGGTGCACAGACAGCCACCCCACGGTCCTTGACCGATCTGGGTCAGGATCCAATGGTATGGAGTCCATGATGACCGGAGATCCTTTTCTGCTGCAGCCTTCATCCGCCTTCCCAGCCGTTGTGATGCTCCAGTAAGGTCAGTCATCGTCCTCCGCCTGTTCCACTGTTGAGGTCTTGGTTGGATTACTCTTTGTCAGAGACCTCCCCCTCGTCATGGGTGGCCCTACCAGGACCATAGCTACAGATGGCATCGTTCACAGGATCTCAGGTCCACACAAACCTTTCCAATACGACAAGGTGACAATCCACGGAGACTAATGACTGCTTAGAAACTAAATCAATTGAATTTAAATTTGAACTTTAGTGTCTGGATTGTTAGTTCCATTGCAAATATTGTGTCCAAAGAAAATCGATTAACAGAGGATTGCTGCGCTATTTTTTGCAATGATATATTCAACCCATTAACTGATGGCTACAATTTACTTACGGTGTCCAGAGTCTTGGGAAAGCATTGATTTCCTCTTGAGTGTACTCATTTAATCTTCTGGGTACCTGGCGTGGTTGTGGAAGCTCTTCTACCAAATTCTTAAGAATTTCATTGGGAATCGCCTTATGAGACAAAAAAAATTGAGAAAGAATTACGTTGCTGTTAATATTTATCAAGGCCTTTTTTTAAAAAAAGCTGAAAGTATTATATAGTGATTTTAAGCTGAGAAACTTTGAATTGAAAAGCCGGCTGTGAACACCTAATTGTGGCAAGAGTCAAGAGGAATATAACTTTAGCTCTATCGAAAGGGAACAAAAACCGTACGATCACTTAAACTATATAGGATTTGTAGTCCAGACCAAAGCTTTTGGACTGATTGTGGGGGATGTTATTTACCATATGCATGAAAGGAAAGGGGTGATTTTAAAGAAGGAAGTCTTCTGATGTGGTCTGCCACTTGAAACTGTGCTGCATTAATAAGCATTGTGTATTATTTTACTGGATCATCAGTCTTCTTTCTCTTGAAGAGTTAAGTTCTCGTTTAATACTGTTTAAACAGACAAGCAAACAATAGATTTAGTGCAGCTGGGTCAAATTCTAATGAATAACAATATTTTAAAACATCACAATTAATAATTGGCTGTGTTGGTAATTTGGTTACAGCAGCCTCTGTCAAGATTTGCATGTCTTCTTCTTCTTCTTGCGTATGGTGTGCACAGCCTAAAGTTGTCGGACAACTTGTTCTATTTGATCTTATTTGATTGTGCACGCCGGGTTGTTTGCATTTGTCGAAACAGGGCGGACCACGTGTTGCAATCTCCCACTCCAAGATTTGCACTGAGTTTGCTGGTTAAACCAAATATAGGGAATTGTAAACTAACTACCAAAATTTGTTGATAATTCTGTGCATATTACGGAGCATATTTATGTGGATGGTGAAAAATGGGTACAATTTGAGAGAAGCAAATTTCTGAAAAGCTTTAGAAAGATTCAAATTACACCGTGGTTTATTTGCAAAGACTGAACATAAGAACAGGAGCAAGAGTCAGCCATTTAGCCCTTCGAGCCTGTTCTACCATTCATCAAGATCAGCACTGTTTTCCTGCACTTTTGCCATGTTCATCGACCCCTTTAATAACCAGAAAACTACTGATGTCAGTTTTCAATTAACACGATGAACATACCCTTTGGTGCAGACAATTTCAAAAATTCACCATCCTGAGTGAAGAGATTTCTCCTCATCTCAGTGCTAACTCTCGCTCTGTGCATTCCCTGGTCCTAGAGGAAACATCCTCTCTCTGCATCTGGCCAGTCAAACCCTATTAAATAATTTTGTATTTCAATGGCATCTCATAAATTCAGAAATTATAGGAGAGGAATTAGGCCATTCACCCTATAAAGCCTACTTTGCCATTCAATCATGGCTGATCTTTCTTTCCCTCTCAACCTATTCTCCTACCTTTTCCTCATATTCCCTAACACCTGTGCTAATCTATACTGAATCTATCAATCCCCGCCTTAAAAATATCCATGGACTTTGCCGCCATAGCCTTCTCTGGCAATGAATTATACAGATTCACCACCCTCTAAAGAAATCCCTCCTCATCTCCTTTCTAATCTCCAGAGATGCTGCCTGACCCGATGAGTTACTCCAGCTTTTTCTGTCTAAATGCTCATGACAGTTGGTAGTTTGACTGAACATCTTGAGAAGGGAATATTTTACAGAAATAATTTTCACATCATAGGGCCAGGCAGATGAAGGCACAGACATCCATGCTTGAATGGTTAAAATCAGGAGACCATTAAAAAATTAAAATCTCCAGTTGTACAAGAATATTATTAAATCTTAGCCAGTGTGTATATTATACTACACAAACCTAGCGGACGATACAGGAATTTTATGTGACATTATATACTGGCCTAAAATAGCTCACGATGAAAACTCTTAATTATTATGAACTTATTTAAAAAATCTGTATTAAAAATAGAAAATGTTGGAAACACTCAGCAGGCCCAGCAGCATCTGTAGAAAAAGAGAGTTAACATTTCAGATTGAAAACCCTTTGGCTGAACCGGAAAAGTTCAAAAGAAAACTTCATTCTGTACACTTCTTCAGTCAAAACAAGCGGAATCCTAAAGGGCCTGTCCCACTTTCACGATCTCTGCCGTGTTTGCCCTTGACTCATACTCGCAGCATGGTCACGAGGTCGTAGGTAGGTCATATTGCTAGTCGTAGGTACTCGTGGCATCAAGTACGTCGGGGCGTTTTTTCAACATGATGAAAAATGTCCACGAGTAAAAAAGGTAGTGAATTAGATCATGAAAGTGGGACGGGCCCTTTACACAGATAACAACAACATACTCTCATCTAAGAAATCCTAATTTATTAAGAGATGGCAAATTCAACAATTGAGGATAATGTAAGAAATGAATGTGATTTTTCTTTAAATGAAAGAAGCATGATTCACAAAGACAGTTGAAAAGTCAACTCTGTTTACAAGGAGATGAATTCAACATATGGAGTCTTGGCGAAATTCATATTCTTCTTGGCATTTTTGTTAAAATTGGATTTTCTGCTTTGCAAATGGCAGATTCAGCTAGTCAGCCTTGCAAAACTCTTCCAGAAATTCAAAAGAAAAATATTTATAGAAGCCATCTCTTTTTCTCTGGCATACTCGTGTTCTGAGTGTTTCAGGGGTTGATGAGGTCAATGTGGGTCCTGTAGACTCTGCCTAAGATGAGAACAGACGGGGGCTTGATAGAATGGGAAGGATCAATCCATATACTACTCTCTTATAAACGATTTAATAGAATTTGTTCTTAAAGTCAAGGATACACTTCGGGGCGGCACAGTGGCACATTTGGTACAGCTTCTGCCTCACAGTGCCAGAGACCCGTGTGTGATCCTGACCTCAGGTGCTGTCTGTGTGGAGTTTGCACATTCTCCCTATGATCCCCATGGGGTTCCTCCTATATTTTAGTTTAGTTTGTTGTAATGAGTAGCAAGGTTCAGTAAAAAACTTTTTGTTGCATGCTATCCAGTCAGCAAAAAGATAATACATTTGATCCATCCACAGTGCACAGGTGCAGGATAAAATGAAAATGGTTTAGTGCAAGATAAAGATAGTTCTATCATAGATTGTATTGTAATGTAATTACTTTATTAGCCAAGTATGTAAAAACATACAAGGAATTTGATTTGCCAAACAGTCATACCAAAAAAGCAACAAGCCACACAACTACATAAAAAATAACCTAAACATCCACCACAGCACACTGTGATGGAAGGCAATAACGTATTATCTTCTTCCCTCTTTTTCTCCCGCGGTCGGGGCAGTCAAACCATCTGCAGTCGGGGTGATCGAAGCTCCCTCAGCCGGCGATCGAAGCTCCTGCGGTTGAAGCTCCCAAAGTCGACCCCTAACCAAGGGACCGCGAGTTCCACGATGTTAAGTCCGCAGGCTCACGCAGTTGGAGCTCCCGAAGTCAATCCCCAGCAATGGCACTGCAGCCTAACATCGTGGAGCTGGCAATCTGAATGAACACATCTTATTGAAACTAATCTTCTCAAAACATATGCTTACTAACTGGAATTATGATTTGGTAAAATAGTTAATTTGATGTAATTTGCCTTTTCAATTTGCATCTACCTAATTACATATAGAAATGGCACAATTGGCATGGTATCACCAGATGAAGAAATAGAAAACTGTATTCCCAAGTTATAAATGATATAAATAGGAATGCTCAGCATGCAGATGAGTGCAGGTAGTTGCTGTGTGTTAAAAATAGATAAAATCACTGAGCTGGACTATAGCCAATGGAAATGAGGACTGGCAAATATACACCATACACTTTAGAGCAAAGAAAATTAAATTAAAGCGTAGGTTTACAAGATTAATTCCCAGGATGGCGGGACTGTCATATGCTGAGAGAATGGAGCAGCTGGGCTTGTATACTCTGAAGTTTAGAAGGATGAGAGGCGATCTCATTGAAACATACAAGATTGTTAAGGGCTTGGACACGCTAGAGGCAGGAAACATGTTCCCAATGTTGGGGGAGTCCAGAACCAGGGGCCACAGTTTAAGAATAAGGAGTAAGTCATTTAGAACGGAGACGAGGAAACACTTTTTCTCACAGACAGTGGTGAGTCTGTGGAATTCTCTGCCTCAGAGGGCGGTGGAGGCAGGTTCTATGGATGCTTTCAAGAGAGAGCAAGATAGGGCTCTAAAAAATAGCGGAGTCAGGGGATATGGGGAGAAGGCAGGAACGGGGTACTGATTGGGGATGATCAGCCATGATCACATTGAATGGCGGTGCTGGCTCGAAGGGCCGAATGGCCTACTCCTGCACCTATTGTCTATTGTCTAAATCATAATGTCTTCCAAATAGCGAGAAAGCTAATCCCCTCGGAGTCTCAACTTTTCCACTCCCGCTACCTACTCCGACCTCACCCTCTCTGAACGTAAATACAGTCTGTCCCCAACAGAGGCCTCATCTCCGCCCTCATTCCCCTCCGCCCCCACCGCAATGAGTTCTGGTCCACCACGACGTAGAGCTTTTCTTCCGTCGCCTCCGCGCCTTTTTCTATGGGAAGGAGTCATCATCACCCAGTGATGACGCCTTCTCCCATCTCCACTGGTTCACCCTCCTCTTGGACTCCCCAGAACGGCCTTCTACCCTCTCTAGAGCGGCCTTCTACCCTCTTTATTTCTAACTGCCGGCGTGACATCAACTGTCTCAACTTTTCCACTCCCCTTACCTACTCCAACTTCACCCCCTCTGAACATAGTCCAACGGGATCCTACCACTAGCCACATTTTCCCATCTCCACCCCTTTCCGCCTTCCGCAGAGACCGTTCCCTCCACAACTCCTCGGTTTCCTCCATTATCAGAGTGAGGCTAAATGCAAATTGGAGGAACAGCATCTCATATTTCGCTTCGGCAGCTTGCAGCCCAGTGGTATGATATTGATTTCTCTCACTTCAGGTAGCCCCCGCATTCCCTCTCTCTCTCTCTCGATCCCTTCCCCCACCCAAGTCGCTCTAGCTTCTCATTTTCACCCTACAAGCAGCTTACAATGAATGGGCTATTTCCTTTATCATCGTTATTTTTTCGCATTTCTTTCATTCATTGTTCTTTATCTCTCCACATCACCGTCTATATCTCTTGTTTCGCTTATCCCTAACTAGTCTGAAGAAGGGTCTCGACCCAAAATGTCACCCATTCCTTCTCTCCAGAGATGCTGCCTGTCCCACTGAGTTACTCCAGCTTTTTGTGCCTATCAGCAAGAAACATAGACCAGTGGAAGGTTTCCAGGTGAAGATGGGTAAGCTTTTTCTGGCAAGGGCATTAAATGGTATGGAAAAAAGACAGGAAAGTAGAACAGAGGTGCAGGATAGTGGAGAAGGTTGGAGTAGATGAAAGGCCAATTCCTGTTCTTATATACCAGAAGGCATTCCTTTTAGTCACTTGCAACAACAATTTCCTCACCTGCCTTCTTCTTGCACAGCCTAATGATGTAGGACAACTTGTTCTATTTGATCTTATTTAATTGTGCACACCAGGTTGATTGCATTCGTCGAAACAGGGAAGGTGAAGGTTGCAATCCTCCACCCCCTCACCTGCCTAAGCCTCTGCTACTGGAGGCTGCCATCAATGCACCATTGAAGGTACTGATTTTACAGACCACTAGATGCCAATGTAGGGTATTTTAATGTTTCAATCTAGAACAATGGACAGCTGACATTTTGGGTTGGGATTCTTTTTCAGATTGATCAAAGAAGTTCAATGTTCTATCAATATGCCTAATGATCATGAGCGAAAAACACTCATAAAATTAATAGTTAACAAGCTCTTCTTAAAATTTTAACTAAAGTGAAAACTAAGGAAAGGCTGAAAATAGGTCAATCAATACTATACACCAATGTATAGTATTCCTCCATTTATTAACACTCATTTGTTTGCACTTTTGCGATAAAGCTACTGACTTTTTGGAGTACAGATGATAGATTAACCCAACCATTGTTCACAATAATGAATAGCATACCACTCTGCACACAATGTATGCTTTTCAATTTACAGGATAGGAAGAGTTTAGGGGTCAGGTGGGATTTGCGTAGATTGGGCATCTTGGTTGGCATGGAAAGTTGGGCCAAAGAGCCTGTTTCTTTGCTGTATGATGGTGTGGCTCTAAAATGTAGTCCAGTGAATATTTCCAGTAATGTGTCCCTTTAGTTAATCAAAGAACGGCTGATACCCTCCACATGGCACTAGAATTTCATCATGATCATCCTCCACTTAATGAAACAACACTTTAGACTTTACAGATACAGCACAGAAACAGGCGCTTCGGCCCACGGATTCCTCATCGACCAGCGACCACCCAGTACACTAGCACCATCTTACACACTAGGGACAATGTACAATTTTACCAAAGCTAATTGGCCTACAAACCCGTACATCTTTGGAGTGTGGGAGGAAACTGGCGCACCCAGAGAAAACTCACGCAGAACATACAAACTCCGTACAGAAAGCACTGTAGTCGGGATCGAACCTGGGTGTCTGGCGCTGTAATGCAACAACTCTATTGCTGTACCGCTGTGACAAAGCCAGTCTTTAAATAAAATTACAATCAATCAAATCTCCGCTATTAGTCAATCAAATCTCCGATATATGCACATTAGCAACTCATTACACAGATCAAAGAGTTTAACGGCCACATTATTTCACCATCGCACAGACATTTCCGATGTTCCAACCATTGCACCTTCCCTCTTCTCTGCCACCTGGATTAACACTGCCTCTACTGAAGGGTCCTAAACCTGAAAAGTAGCTGTTTCTCTTTCCACAGATGCTGCCTGACATGCAGAGTTTCCCCCCCCCCAGCATTTTCTATTTTTATTTCAGGTTTTGCAGTATCTGCTTATTTTTTAATTTTAATTTTCATCTCTCCTCTCACCTTACGAGTGAAACCTTTGCCATAATTTCTCATTTTATGCCTCGTGTGTGGCTCAGAGACGGTTAGAGAGAGCAGTGTGAGTTTAAACCTCAATCGAGTATATAAACAACCAAGGTGACAATATAGTATAGTATTGATGAAAAGGTATCACGGATTTATGAGTCTATAAACTAAGTTTCCAATAGGCTTTTCAGTTGGACAGAAGACTCCCTCCCAAGAACAGTAGAGTTCCTGACCAGTAATTATGCTCAAATTGTGCCATTCAGAAAACTAATAGCTAATCTATCCTTTTACTGCTGTACGTGTGCATACTGGCTGCTGTGCTCCCTACATTACAAAATCTCTTCAGCTTTTTATTTCTAAAACACTTGGACATTCTCACTTCTCAATCTATATTTTAAATCATGTTCACTTCTGTAACATTTCACCTTACAACAATGAACTCTAATATTGAGAATCCCCATTGTACTTCTCAAAAAAGGTCCTATAAGGTAGCAAGGTGCTTACAATTATACAACCACTTGACAGCATTGAATCCTTGTTGAAAAATATTAAATATGTATTTGCAAACCTACAGTAAAAGTCATTACAAATATCTGTCCATTTGTACCAAATGTAAAATAGATCTAATACACAGATTTTCAAGACAGTAAAATGCATTCCTTAAACAATGCTAGTGGAAATGTAACTCTCAGAACTGGTCACTGGCAAGAAAAAATAATATTTTGCTATAAAAACAGATTTATTCAATTCAAGTTCCTTTCCAGTCAGAGTAATGTACACATGTTTTCAATTACTTTTTTTTTACCTTAAAAGGATTATTGTACAAAATATGTAAAAGATGCTGGAATATAATCAAAAATTGAAGAGCAATAATTTCCCTATTTGCTTTTGACATTCTCACTGCTCGCCTCAAATGAATTCAAGCAGTTGCTTCCACGTGTGCCGAAACTGGTGGGTCAACAAAGTGAGCCTTCAGATGCTGCTGAGATTTGTTTGCACTGAGGGTGGCCAGTTCAAAACAAAAATGAGAGAGAAAACAAATTGAAGCTTCATGTGCTTCCAGTCATCCTCATGACATTGGGACAATTTGTTAACTGCACTGCACTTAACATTATGCAACTATCTCCAGGACTTACAGTTGCCCGTAAAATGAATATTGTTCCTATTTAAACACTGCTGCACCAGCTTAGAGCAGGAGAATCATGATAAAAAACATTTGAAAAGTCTTAGCTCCTCAAGAATGACTGAAAGGACAGCAAAACAATTTCACACAATTGGGTACATATTTGATATCAGAAATGTGCTTCCTGCTACCAGAGAAATAAAGTCCTGTTACGCTTGGTGCCAACAACATATGGTTCACAGAAGGAGGCTATTTTTCTTAGTTTACATCCGATGAAACCAGACTACAATATTAATGGAATAAATGGGAGGAGGGGGCTAAAATAAAAATTGCACAAGGCTATTTAAATAAAAAAGCTTATAACTTGTCACTTAACTCAGAAGAGCCCACTCGACAAATTTGACAACTCACATATTGGGGGAATATAATATAACAGAAAACAAAACAGAATATGGATGCCCAGAAGAAAGAAAGTAAAATTGATGCTTGTTACACTAACCTCATCTGAGAAGAGATGCAACCTTTGCATCATGGTTCTTCTATGCAAATTTTTTGGCAGCATACCATAGATAGCCAACTTCACAATCTGGAATACAAACACACCGTTAAAATACCAAATGTATTATGAATTGGATGCTTTCACAAGGTTATTCAAAACCAAAAAAAATCTTTAAATAAAATAATGTTCAGATTTTCGACACTTCTTTCAGGTGAATGTCAATAGCTTGCAAATGTGTTCAGATGCAAATGCATCATACATTCTGACTTGCCCTCCATTAACCTTGCGGATTTCACGAACCAACAGATATAATTACAAAGTAGGCTAAACAGTTTTCTGCAAATAAAAATGGAGAAAAGGAAACCCCCCCCAAATAGTAAAGTTTTAAAGGAGAAAAATGTATTTACAACCTACTAAGGTTGTGGCTGTTCCTTTTTGTAACATTTCCAGACTGAGCATAACATTGTAAAAAAACGTCTACACTCGTTACAAAGCTTGATCAATGGCTTTAATACCCATAAGTTCTCACATACACGCAAGTTCTCACTTACACACAAGTCCACACATACACAAGTTCACACGTACACAAAAGCTTAAAGGACATTTAATCACAGGGCCATTTATTTCTAACTCCATAAGGTTGCACAAATGTCTTTGTTGTTTTTAATATAATTCTTGTTTTTTTGTCACTGTCTCGTGTAATTTATGAATTGTGCATCGTCTGACTCCATGTGCTTGTAATACTCCTGTAAGATAGATTTTAATTGTACCTTACATCATCATATATGTGCATTTGACAATATACTCGACTTGACTGAGATGAGGAAAAACTTTTTCACCCAGAGAGTTGTGACTCTGTGGAATTCTCTGCCACAGAAAACAGTGGCCAATACAAAGGATTTTTCAAGAGAGAATTAGATATATCTCTTAGGGCTAATGGAATCAAGGAATATGGGGAGAATGCAGGAATGGGGTACTAATTTTGGATGATCAGCCATGATCATATTTAATGGCGGTGCTGGCCCAAAGGACGGAATGGCCTACTCCTGCTTCATTTTCTATGTTTTTATGACTCTGACACAAATTGCTGGAGTAACTCAGCGGGTTAGGCAACACCCGGGTCCGGCAAGCACTTGATAAAATAGGCCAAAGTTAGCATGGTTTTGTGAAAGGGAGATCTTGCCTGATGAACCTTTGAGGAAGTAAATAGCAAGATAGACAAAGGAGAGCTAGTGGATATTGTTTACCTGGATTTTCAGAAGGGTTTTGATAAGGTGCCGAATGTGAGGCTGCTAAAGAAGATGAAAGCCCATGGTATCAGAGGGAAGATACTAGCGTGGATATCAGGTTGGCTGGATAGCAGAAGGCAAAGAGTGGCAATAAAGGGGGCTTTTCTGTCTGACTGCCAGTGACTAGTGGTGTTCTGCAGGGGTCGGTGCTGGGGCCACTATTCATGTTGTACATCAATGATTTGGATGAGGGAATTGAAGGCTTTGTAAACCGTTTGCAGATGATATGAAGATAGATGGAAGAGCAGATAGTCTAGAGAAAGCATGGAGTCTTCTTGATCTTCTGTAGGGGCTGCGGAAGAACAAAGATAGGGAAAGTGCAAAACTATAGTACTTGAATAAATAAAATCATAATATTCATAACTAGAGAAGGATTGACAGTCTTCTTGGCTGCTTAAACATTTCATGTTGTGCTTGGTCAAAGAATGAAAGAAATGAGAGACTAACAGACATTGAGAATGCCAGAAACAGTCAGGGAGATAGGCGCAGATGTGGAGAAAACAGACTAGTTAATGTCCCATTGTTAGCAGTGAAAATGTCTACACCCGAGACATTTTCACTACACACACACACACACACACACACATATATATATATACACACACACATATATATATATATATATACATATACATGCACACACACACACATATATATATATACACACACTCACAAATACCACACATAGAGTCTTTTGCCCAGAGTAGGGGAATCGAGGACCAGAGGACATAGGTTCAAGGTGAAGGGGAAAATATTTAATAGGAATCCGAGGGGTAACTTTTTCACACAAAGGGTGGTGGATGTATGGAACAAGCTGCCAGAGGAGGTAGTTGAGGCTGGGACTATCCCATTGTTTACGAAACAATGGATAGGACAGGCTTGGAGGGATATGGACCAAGCACAGGCAAGTGCGACTAGTGTAGCTGGGACATTGTTGGCCAGTGTGGGCGCCTTGAGCCGAAGGGCCTGTTTCCACACTGTATCACTCTATGACATATGTACACCCAAAAAAACAAACAATAATAGACAATACCTTAAGAAACGATGGATTAAGGAAATAAAATGCCTAGCACTTTAAAATATAGGTCCTCCTCAGGTTACTACAGGGTTCCATTGCTGAAAGCTGTGTGTAACCCAAACAGTTTGCAAGTCTGTAATGTGGCCATTTGGAAATATATCTGAATAAACACATAGGCCAACCAAGGGCAACATGTGGTTAAACTATGTTTTTTTTTGCTCTGCCATTCGGATAGATAAATACTTTATTAATCCTCTCACGGAAATTCAGATGTCCAGGAGCCAACACAGTCAGAACGTAAAGCAGACAATACATAAAATACGGACAATACATAAAAACAATACATACTTAAAAAGAACCCAATAAATAATTATTAAAAGTGCAAAGCATCCCCATACAGCCTTCCATCGGTGTTGACAGACCAGTCCAGTTTGTTATCAAGGTGCACTTCCAGATATTTGTATGTCTGCACCACCAGTTTTGATATGAACCAATTTTCCACACAGCAGAAGATATCTGCAACCTTGCAGCAGCTGGCAAATCCATCCCGCCAATCTTCCAAACCCTTGCTCATCTGCTGGGTAGGCTGTACACAAGTCGGGCATTCGTAATCTGGGAGAACCTGTGCATTAAAAGTTCCTTATAAAAATTATCTTGTGTTTGTAACATAAATATTGGGATAGACAGTGACTTCTCCATAGTTGGAAAATCAAGTGTTGCTTAAACTTCATCAAATTTAATGCGCACTGTTGAGGTTTTATTCAAATACTATAGATAATCACAATGCGAAATACATAATTTCTCAGACTGGCTAGTCCATTCATATCCTTGACCATTCTTACTGCATAGATTCTTCTTGTACATGGCTATTTGATCAGCTCAATGACTTCCAGGGTAGAATATAAGTTATGCCACTTATTTTGCAAAATATACCATGGCATTAACCAATTTTTTTGGCATAGCCCAATTGTGGCTCTCTTGTTGTCTATTCGTTTAACACTTTTCCTCAGCTGTTCTCAGTTCAAGTTAGGTCAAATGTTCCAGGTCCAGAAATAGCAGTGGAACGGGGGTCAAATAAGATGGAGGAACTGAGTGAAATCCAGGTTAGCCGGGAGGTGGTGTTGGGTAAATTGAACGGATTGAAGGCCGATAAATCCCCAGGGCCAGATAGTCTGCATCCCAGAGTACTCAAGGAGGTAGCCACAGAAATAGTGGATGCATTAGTGATAATTTTTCAAAATTCCTTAGATTCTGGAGTAGTTCCTGAGGATTGGAGGGTAGCTAATGTAACCCCACTTTTTAAAAAAGGAGGGAGAGAGAAAGCGGGGAATTACAGACCAGTTAGTCTAACATCGGTAGTGGGGAAACTGCTAGAGTCAGTTATTAAAGATGGGATAGCAGCGCATTTGGAAAGTGGTGAAATCATTGGACAAAGTCAGCATGGATTTACGAAAGGTAAATCATGTCTGACAAATCTGATAGAATTTTTCGAGGATGTAACTAGTAGAGTGGATAAGGGAGAACCAGTGGATGTGTTATATCTAGACTTTCAGAAGGCTTTCGACAAGGTCCCGCATAAGAGATTAGCATACAAACTTAAAGCACACGGTATTGGGGGTTCAGTATTGATGTGGATAGAGAACTGGCTAGCAGACAGGAGGCAAAGGGTAGGAGTAAACGGGTCCTTTTCAGAATGGCAGGCAGTGACTAGTGGGGTGCCGCAAGGCTCAGTGCTGGGACCCCAGCTATTTACAATATATATTAATGATTTGGACGAGGGAATTCAATGCAACATCTCCAAATTTGCAGATGATACCAAGCTGGGGGGTATAGTTAGGTGTGAGGAGGATGCTTGGAGGCTGCAGGGTGATTTGGATAGGCTGAGTGAATGGGCAGATGCATGGCAGATGCAGTACAATGTGGATAAATGTGAGGTTATCCACTTTGGTGGCAAAAACATGAGGGTAGACTATTATCTGAATGGTGGCAGATTAGGTAAGGGGGAGATGCAACGAGACCTGGGTGTCATGGTACACCAGTCATTGAAAGTAGGCATGCAGGTGCAGCAGGCAGTGAAGAAAGCAAATGGTATGTTAGCATTCATAGCGAAAGGATTTGAGTATAGGAGCAGGGAGGTTCTACTGCAGTTGTACAGGGTTTTGGTGAGGCCACACCTGGAGTACTGCGTACAGTTTTGGTCTCCAAATCTGAGGAAAGACATCCTTGCCATAGAGGGGGTACAGAGAAGATTCACCAGACTGATTCCTGGGATGTCAGGACTTTCATATGAGGAAAGATTGGATAGACTCGGTTTGTACTCGATGGAATTTAGAAGATTGAGGGGGGATCTTATAGAAACCTACAAAATTCTTAAGGGGTTGGACAAGCTAGATGCTGGAAGATTGTTCCCGATGTTGGGGGAGTCCAGAACAAGGGGTCACAGTCTAAGGATAAGGGGGAATTCCTTTAGGACCGAAATGAGGAAAACATTCTTTACACAGAGAGTGGTGAGTCTCTGGAATTCTCTGCCACAGAAGGTAGTTGAGGCCAGTTCATTGGCTATATTTAAGAGGGCGTTAGATGTGGCACTTGTGGCTAAAGGGATCAGGGGGTATGGAGAGAAGGCAGGTACGGGATACTGAGTTGGATGATCAGCCATGATCACATTGAATGGCGGTGCAGGCTCGAAGGGCCGAATGGCCTACTCCTGCACCTATTTTCTATGTTTCTACACTGCAGGCAGTTTGTGACGTCAAGCCGAGAGTTATCTATAAACATAAATACTTCAATGCTATAATCTTATATAAACACTATTTATTTTTGTATTAGGGCCACTTTGATCAGAGCTTATGTTAAGAGGGCAGCGTAGGGTAATTCCTCTCCAAGTCCTCTCCGCTTCACAGGGAAGGATATTCCCGGTAACTGTTAGAGAACTTAACACATGGAGGATTGTGGTGAGAGTACTGACATAGAAACATTCCACAGCATTGTACATTAGTACAGGAATGTGGCAACACACAGAAAAGATGTGAATATTCAACAATGAACAACATGTTGCAAAACTATGGAATGCTAAATAAATGTCTTTCTTACGTGGCAGTTGATATGAGATGACTTTTTGTATGACCCGAGCCACATATGGCTCATCATTCTAACGATATGTTGTGTTTCAAATGAACCTTTCCACAACTTATAAATAGCATGTCCAAAGCAAACCTATCCGCGGAGAAAGTACAAGTATGTACTTGACAGTCCGTCACTTTGTGAATTTCAAATGTGGAGTAGAAACTAAAATCGCCCCATTTATACAGGCAAATAAAATCATTGAATTAATTTTGAGCAACTTGAACAAAAACATTAATTCAATAATCCAGTGTTTTATGGGTTTTTATGGGTTTTCACTTTAAAAACTTTTGGTTATTGAATTTACCGAATCTGATTGTTTAGCATTCAGTACATGCTTATGTTTTAATGCTATACCAAAGAAGCACAGGACAGTGCTTCAAATGTACCTCACTGGTTCTGAAGCCCTGTGGGATGCTTTTAAATTGCGACACGTTCTGCAAAATGCAAGTGTTTATTTTACACACAATGACAAATGTAAATAATAGAGCAATTAGCTGCCAAATTCCAGTTGCATCACTGACAGAAAATCATCTTAAAAATGCAAAATAATGTGGAAGAGAGAATGCTCACAAAATGAACAATCCATTGCCCTTTCATTATGATCCTGCAACATGTGCAAAAACAGAGCACCCAAGTATCCAGTTCCAAGTTACATGTAAAAACAAATATCATTAACTTTTAGGCACACAACCACAAACAATAAATAATGTGCCAGAGGGACTCAGTGGGTTGAGCAGCATTTGTGGGGTTGGAATTGAATTGAATATTTTATTGTCACATGACAAGTTACAGTGAAATTCTTTGCTTGCATACCCATGGTATGCAAATAGTCACCCATAAAGGGTGCTTACAAAGTTACAATGTACCCCTCGTCCCCCTCCTCAAGGTGGTCCCCCCACGCCAGGTCCTACATTGTCCTTCCCCTCCCTCAAGGCGGTCCCCCCACGACGGGTCCTCGTTTGTTCTTTCCCCCGGCAGTGGTGTCCTCACTTCCACAATGTCCGTCCTTGTCTGTCGGTCAGCGCCATCATCGACTGCCGCACTGACCTCTCCACTATCGCTGCCGGGTCCTCTCTGGACGCCTCCGTGGCGCCGACCTAGGGCCCATTGGCCGCAGGCTTCGTCTACTTACGAGGCTCCACTTCCGACCCGCGAGGCTCCAGCCAGCGAGGCCCGGCCTTGGACCGGTGAGCCTCGGGCTCCAGCCCATGAGGCTCCGGCCTCGATTTCTCAGCGGCAACGGTGGGGATATTGTCGACATTTCAGGTCAAAACCCTGCATCAAACTATCATGAAGATGGATTTTAAATTACTGTACCTCAAATAAAGAGGTAACAATGTAATCGTTGAGTGACACTGATGAGATTTTATTGGACACTGAGGATGATACAATGTTATAATGTCAAACCATTTCAGTCTCAGAATTGCATGGATTTTCTTTCAATGGGTAATGGATTGCCTTCGATCTAAACATGTCTAGTTCCAGCATGGATGAAACCTCTACACTGCAATCAGGAGGAGGAATGGTCAAGTCTTATTCCTTCTAAATGCAGAATGGTTACCTCATTTGAACAATTTAATTGTCTAACTCAATATAGGTCAAACAATAAGTCTAGAATCCAAGCATAATCTGCAGGTTGTACAGGCTAGACTAGCCTCACCTAAGGAGAATGGGAGATGATCTAATTCAAGATCCTGTGGGATACTGACAGGGTGGTCCAGGAGGATGTTTCCTCTTGTTGAAAATCGAGAATGTTCGAAAATAAGGGTAATCTAACATAGATATGATGATTTTTTTCACTTAGGAAAGTCACAAGTCTTTGGAACTCTTAATAAACAACAGGTTGAAGGGTTATTGGGACAGATGGTAATGCAGAAGTGAGGGTTACAATCAGATCCTCATGATCTTATTGTATGCAGTGCAGGCTTCGGGGGCCATGCGGCCTACTGCTTCTCCAAATTTGAAGCAACATTCTACAGGCCCATTGTTAGAATTTTTAATCCAGCACTCGAGGTTGCAACACTGATGGTCAGTGTTTGTTGCCATTATCATGCACAATTGACCAAAACTTCTTCTGATGCTTCGATAACACACTCAGATTTACAGTCATAGTGCAACTGGTGAATCAAAATAAACAGTGCTCCAACGTCTGCTTGAACTTTGCATTCAATTTTGTCTGAGGACTTGGGTGAACACCATGTCTTCTTCTTCTTCTTGCGTATGGCGTGCACAGCCTAAAGTTGTAAGACAACTTGTTCTATTTGATCTTACTTGATTGTGCACGCCAGGTTGATTGCATTCGTCGAAACAGGGCGGACCACGTGAAGTAAGTAAGTAAGTACATTTTATTTATCTAGTACGTTTAAATCAACTCGCGTTAAAACCAAAGTGCTTTACATAAAATAAATAATTAAGTTTCCAAATGAAAAATTAAAAGAACGAAAAATGACACAACACATTATAGAATTCAACATGAACGTCCTCCACAACAGAATCAACATTTTCTACTGTGGGGAAAGGCACCAGAAAGTTCAATCCTCTTCCTCTCCAAGGTCGGGGCCTATTTGTGGCCTCCGCAGCCAGTCCGATGTTTTCAGGCCCTCTTGCCGGAAAGCTGGAACTCCGGCGTCGGGTGAAACACGGCGGCTTGGAAATGTCTGGAGCGGCCACTCCCTCCCCACGGAGATCACGGCTCCCGAAGTCCTCAGGCCACGCTGGTTGGAGCTCTGACTCTTGCGATCTTGGATCCCAGGCTCCGCGGTGTTCTAAATCCAGCGCCGCCCGCGGCTGGACACCCGCAGCCACAGCTCCTCGGATGTTGGAGTCGGTGGTCACGGCACTCCGGAGCTTACCGCACGGCGACCCGGGTAAGGCATCGCCCACTCCGTGATGGTGTCCCAGCGCTGCACCGCCGGCGCCGAAGCTGTAGTCCCGGCCGGTCCCGACAGGAAACACCACTCCAGTCTCGATGGTAGGCCACGAGGAAGGGGCAAAGAAGCAGCTCGAAGGGAAGCTGCCTCTCCGACCTGGTAGGGACTAGGAAATAAAGTTTCCCCCTTCCCCTCCCACCACATAAAAGAAGACCTCCAACAAACATTTTTTTTTTTTTTAACAGGACTAAAAATAAAAATAAAAAAGGGTGAAAGGGCGGACTGCAGGCAGAGCAGCCATACACAATGGCGCCCCACTCCTGCAGTCCACCAAAAACACGTGAAGGTTGCAATCTCCCACCCCAACACCAGGTCTTCATCACTGAGCACAAATCTGTGCAAAAGTTGCTTCAAATGGATATTTGGCGATATTCATTGTTTTCCAAATAACCTTTTCCTCTAAGTCACCATAGGCACCATATACTGTACACGTCTACTGCATGTTTGCAAAACGCCATGAGCAAACAGGAGTGTGGTGATACTCCCTCAATTTATTGTAATTACTGAAAAGGTACTCTATGGAACACTAATTTGCAACCTGCCCCAAAAACAAAATGTACTTTTGAAACATCCATATACTTACTGCAGTGGGATCCTTCTGGTGTAGCTGGGCAGCAGTCACTTGTTTAAATCCACCCGGATAACTGAAATTAAAGTTGCATTTTAAATTTTCAACATACTTTTCTTGCCTTTCTATTCTGAAAAGCTTGAAATATTTTAGATGACTTTACAAACTCAGATGTTTTTTCAATATTCCTGTATTTAGCATTCAACAATTAGATGATATCAACCGCTAATGTCCTTATTATAAAATAGACACAATGACGGTTCAAAGGCTGAAGAGGAAAATGAGATAAGAGAGTTTAAGAGGTGAAGAAAGAGAGTGTATTTCACAGCTGAGGTTTGTAGGATGAAGCCAATAGAGAACTATTTTGCCAATGTTTAATAATTTAATAAATATGGTTTAAACTACAACCTATTTGAGACTCACCCACTGTGAGAGGAGTACACCTTCTGCTCCCACTTATTTCCAGAGAATGCAATGTGCCTTGTATTTATCACCACAACATGATCACCACAGTCACCTGCAAAGGAAATTTAAAGGGTTACTCTAATGGAAATTTGCTCCCTATTTAGTCTTTTTATTCTGTTCACACACAAAGGAGGATCTGGAGGCATTCGACAAAGATTGAAAGATGTATTGGTGGTGCCAAAGATAGCCAGATTAGCTCTTTGGAGTGCATACTGTTATCCCTTAAATCCCTCTGCAGGAAGTTTAGCAGAACAAGAGAGACAATATTGAGCTTGACACTTGAGAAAATTTAACAACATTAACTATGAATTGAAAACCACAGCAATTTGCCTAGTGGCATTCTCCGGGAAAGCAGTGGTTTCCACAGTACTTGTTCTTGACCTGGGTACACCGCTGCAAGGTAAACTCCTGGATTTGATGGAACTTTATTGCTTTTCAAATTTATACACCGATCAAAAGCCAAAGAAAATGAAGATTTGACATAATTTTACTGCAATCCAACCTTCAATGGCATTTTCACATCTGCAATTTTTTCTTTTAAACTGATTTGGAATGTTTTGGAAGCAATTAAAAAAATTACCTTTCAGCAGTATTTAATATTTTTTTGGGGAAAATCTTTTCTAAAAATTACCATCTGTACTCGTGGGTTTTTCAGTGAAAGACAAATAGCTACTATGCATATACATGCATGCTGTACTCCCACAATTTATTTATAATTTTTATTTATTTAACCACATTGCAAATTATTAATCAAGTATTTATGTGTAATGAATTCATTAACTGATTTTCATGTTGTCCCAAATCTGATAAAATGCAATGTCTAAATGCAGGTAGACAAAAATGCTGGAGAGGTGAGGCAGCATCTATGGAGCGAAGGAAATAGGCAATGTTTCGGGTCAAACTCCTTAGTGGCTTTATGTGGATAAGATAAAGTGACATTCAAGTAAAAGCAAATCCAATCTCAACTACAAGTATTTTTTGTTGTAGCTTTGACTAATTAAGTACTTTCAATATGAAACATAGAAAAATAGGTGCAGGAGTAGGCCATTCGGCCCTTCGAGCCTGCACCGCCAGTCAATGTGATCATGGCTGATCATCCAACTCAGTATCCCGTACCTGCCTTCTCTCCATACCCCCTGATCCCTTTAGCCACAAGTGCCACATCTAACGCCGTCTTAAATATAGCCAATGAACTGGCCTCAACTACCTTCTGTGGCAGAGAATTCCAGAGACTCACCACTCTCTGTGTAAAGAATGTTTTCCTCATCTCGGTCCTAAAGGAAATCCCCCTTATCCTTAGACTGTGACCCCTTGTTCTGGACTCCCCCAACATCGGGAACAATCTTCCAGCATCTAGCTTGTCCAACCCCTTAAGAATTTTGTAAGTTTCTATAAGATCCCCCCTCAATCTTCTAAATTCCAGCAAGTACAAGCTACTCGCTTGAGAAAGCTATCACTCCAAAAATAGATAACCGGTGACCTTGTGGCTTGCAGAGCCACTCATTCAAGATCATAGTCCAGAATGAATCTTGTTAGCCTGATTGTACAAGGGAAACTGACCTTCTGCTATTGAACATACTCTGTGGGTAAATCAACAGGTTGCCAACACTGACATTGTTGCTGTAATTCAAAGTTCATATTAAATTCTTCAACATCAATTTTCTCACCATGATCTCAGATGATCTGGTTTCAATGGATTTGATTTGTTTTTACACCTGAATTTCCAACACTCATATATTTCTTGTTAATGGAGATGGCTGTTCGCTTTCTTTCATCAGTTACAATTGGGTGTGCATGTTTTGAAAACTAAAGGAATTCTCAAAGGTAAACCAATTAAAAGTTTCATATGGGTTAAAAAGGGCTGGTTTTGGAATGTTCCTGTATTCTATCCATATAAAACAAGCCATATCTTGATGCAGGTCACCAGTTTTGATTTATCTGTGCCTAGCTACGAATTATAAGAAATTAATAAGGTATCCTTTTGCACAAAAATAGAAATGTAATAATTTGCAATGGTCTAAAAAGATTACAAGTATAAATATGGTCCCTTCACTGAAATAACACATCAGGGTAGCGATTAACTGTTAGAAAGGTCTTCCTGCAAAAAGAAAGTTACCAACTGGTGACTTTGGAAATTGTTCAAAAAATACTCTTGAGCATGATTAAATGAAAAATACATGGATGTGAAAATATCACAGCAGGCTGCAATACTGTAAAATGAACTCTATTTTTAATTTCCTTTGGCATTTGAAGTTCCCTTAAGTCACTAAATAAAACAACTTTTAACCGTTTGAGCTGAACTCGAAATGGTTTTAGGACGGTAGTTCACCATCAAAGCCTTTTCTAGTCTCATGACTGGGAATTGTTCGGGTTGCTGCATGCTCCCAAGGAAAAACTTGCTGTTGGATATTAGGAAATTCAGCACCAAACTTATTGCAGAAATTGACAGCAGAGGAGACCTTTGGGACACCAAATTATCCATATTCCTGCCGAGACCTAATCAGCAAGTCATGAAAGCACAAGCCTGAAACCTTGGATTTTATAATCAATGCCCCCGTTTATAAAGTCTCCACATATAACCCAAGTAAATTGCAATAAAAATAGAGAAGGCTGGAAATGGTAGATAAGACAGCATTTAAGAAATAGTTAATGCTTCGGGTTGATGACCTTTCATCAGAATTTGATGCAAACTATATGAAGTCTCAAACACCATATCAATCTTATGCTCAAAGAACATCACCACCCTCAACGATAGCAGAGTTCATTGTTCAAGTGGCAGAGGTCAGAACTGACATACAAACCAGAAGTGCTGAGTAATTATCCATAGAGTTACAGAGCAAATCATCATGGCAAAAGATGCTCCAAATAAGCTATTAAGTGTTAAAGAAGGAACTGCAGATGCTGGAGAATCGAGGGTTACACAAAAAGCTGGAGAAACTCTGAAGAAGGGTCTCGACCCGAAATGTCGCCTATCTCCTTCGCTCCTTAGATGCTGCTGCACCTGCTGAGTTTCTCCAGCTTTTTGTGTATCCTCCAAATAAGCTTGTTCAATTTGCTTGCATTTGGTCCATATTCCTCTAAACCTTCCCAGCTCATGTACCTATCCAAATGACTTTACATGTTGGTTTTCTCTTGAGATCCTGATCATCACAGAAGCCAGTCTTCAACCAGTTCAATTCAATCCACAAGATATCAAGAAAGAACTTCAGAACTACAGAAACCAAATCTATAGGGCCAGAAAATATCCCAGCTGGATTAGAGAAATTTTGTGCCTTTAGCCAAGGCTACTCCAGTACAGTTAAAACACTGGCATCTACATGACAACATGCAAAATTGCACAGAAAATTTAGGACAAATCCACTCCAGCTAATCGTTGCTCAATCAATCTCAGACAATCACAGCCCAATTAAAAAAATGATATCACACTTGGGTTGAAGTCCATCTGCAATATTTCTGAATATTTCATTCTTGCCTGTCATCCTGAAGTCTAAATCTATCCAAATCACTGCCTATAATGATCCAGCTGGACGAGGCATTAGTTAGTTTACACTAGGAATGTTGTGGTTAGTTCTGGTCTCCACTATAGAAAGAACGTGGCTGTGCTAGAAAGAATATAAAGAGATCCTTCAGCAAGTGGCCTGGAATGCAAGGCTTTAGTTACAAAAACATATTGCAGTGGCTGAAACACACAATGCTGAGGGGTGACCTTAAAGGCATTTATAAAATGATGAGGGGCATTTATATCGATAGAGTAGATATTCACAAGTTATTTAAAAGGTTGGGGAATTTGAAACAGAGGGCACCAAGTTTAAGGTGAGAGGGGATATATTTAATGGAGATCTGAGCTGCATATTTTTTTTTTAAACAGAGGGTAGTGGGTATATGGAACTAGCTACCAGAAGATAGATACAAAGTGCTGGAGTAACTCAGCGTGACAGGCAGCATCTCTGAAGAGAAGTAATGGGTGATGTTTCGGGTCGAGACCCTTCTTCCCGGTCGTGTTCTCAAACCTGTGCAGACCAACTGGATGGAGTTTTCTTGGACATTTTCAACCTCTGAGGTTAGAGGTTCCCACCTGCTTTAAGAAGACATCAATAATACCGGTGCCCAAGAAGAGTAAGGTGACGTGCCTCAACAACCCTCGGCCAATAGGACTAACATCTGTGGTGATAAAGTGCTTTTAGAGGTTGGTTATGGCGTATATCAACTCCTACCTCAACAAGAATATCGACCCATTACAGCTTGCCTACTGACACAACAGGTCAACAGAGGATGCAATCGCACTGGATCTTTACTCTGCACTGGACCACTTAGGCAATAAAAACACCTATGTCAGGCTGTTGTTTATAGACTACAGCTCGGTGTTCAATAACATCATCCCCTCCAAGGGTTACCAAGCTCATGGAACTGGGTCTCTGCACATCTCTCTGCAACTGGATCCTCGATTACCTCACCACAGACCAGTCTGTTAGAATTGGCAAAAACACTTCTCCTCAATAACAATCAGTATGGGAGCACCTCAAAACTGTGTGCTCAGCCCCCAGCTCTACTCACTCTATACTCATGACTGTGTAGCCGGACACAGTGCGAACTCCATCCTCATGTTCGCCGACGACGCCACCATTGTTGGATAAATTACAGATAGTGATGAGTCGGAGTAAAGAAGCGAGATCCACCGATTGACAAATGGTGCCAGCACATCAACCTGGCTCTCAATGTCAGTAAGACCAAGGAACTGATTGTGGACTTTGGAAGAGGAAGGATGAGGGCCCCCTAAACCTGCCTACATTGACAGGATGATGGTGGAGAGAGTCAAAAGCTTCAAATTCCTGGGTGTGCATATTTCTGAAGGTCTTCCCTGGACCCAGCACACTGATGCAATTATAAAGAAAGCACATCAATGCCTCTACTTCCTGAGAAGATTACGGAGATTCTGTATGTCAAAGAGGATTCTCTAAAACTTCCACAGGTATACAGTAGAGAACATATTTACTGGTTGCATCACGGCCTGGTTCCGCAACTTGAATGCCCAGGAGCGAAGAAGACTGCAAAAAGTTGTGAACACTGCTCAGTACATCAGGGGTTCTGACCACCCCACCATCGAAGAGATTTCAAAAAGGCAGCCAGCATCATCAGTGACCCACACCACCCTGTAATTTGATGGAACAAGCTCTCCATTCTGAAAATATAAGTGTCCGAAAGGTTACAAATGCGATTTATGGCGAGAAATACTGAAACCTCACTTAATATGCAAGGTGTGAAAATCCCAATTTTATTGGAAAAATTCTGTCAATAACTCCAGAAGGACTGCTAATTAGGTTGGGTAGCATCCCCAGTGAGTTGCTTTGAGATGGAGGAGTGGGAAACGTTCTCAATTGCTCTGAGCAAGCCCATGAATGCTATACTACTTAAGTATCATAGCATTTAGTGTGCTCAGCATACCATTGATGCATAAAGCACAGGTTGGACCCAACTAGATTACATCCTTATCTATGTCCATGACAATGAACCAACATGATCCCATGATGCATTTTTCTGGCCTCCTTATACAGAAACTCCCTTAACACACTTGCACAACTCTAACATATTGTTGGTATTTATGTTATTATTGTCACGTCCGCTGAGATACAGTGGAAAAACATTGTTTGCTTGCTACCCAGCCATATCATACTTTACACAAGTACATTCAAGCCATACACAAGTGTAACAGGCAGTGCAGAGAGAAAAACACCAGAATGTAGAAAATAGTGTTGGAGAATTCTAAAATTACATATAAAGTGTAGATATTTAAAAAGTACAAGGTCCACAATAAGTTAGGCTGAGCGCTTTTGGATCGATCAGTAATGTTCAGTCACTTGATAGCGTTTATTTCCCAAAAAGAAAACTTGGTCAATTACTTTTTTCTCCTCAAATTCAGGCAGGTGAACCTTGTGCTGCATGTTATTACTATGTAACTTAATCAAGGCTAAATCGTATCATACTGGATGGAGTGTCATGGAGAGATTCCTTGACTTTATTTCCATTTTGCTGCATCCCTAGTCTTTTTGAAGGAGACAGACTGCAGATTTTCAAATGTCAGACAAATTTATTGAAAGAGTAAAATAACATTGGCAGCAAATACAAACAAATTTGACAATTTGTAAACTCTACTGTATATACGAAAAGAAAAATAACAAGGCATAGCAATTTATAGCAAAGAAAGAGGCCTTCAAATAAAGCTTGTCCTTGCCAGCTGAACAACTAAAGCTCGGAGTCTCGCTAAAGACGTGTACTTTATCACAGTCTGAGAAAAGTGGTTCAAGGGAACCGTCTCCTACACAGTGGATGACTAACCTTTTAAAATAAAGGAAGCAGCCCTGTCAGTTGCTGAGACAGACTTGTCAAAGTGGCTTTGATGAGAAAACACAGAAAGTTGAGGTGGAGATCATTTTTAGGATTAAGAACCGGAAAGGAACGCTCAATATAAGACAAAGGCAAATTTGGTAGGGTTTCAAGAATTGCTTTTAACCCATGGCTTAACATTCACATACCAATGTACAAATTGGAATGTTAGTACACCACTGCATATTTAAGCAAAAGCAACTTTTGACAATGGGAAATCAAGATTCACATCACACTTAATTTTGAAGTTATAGTTATTATCGGTTGGTTTATATTTTCTTATAAAGCTATTTTTTAAAAAAAACAAAGAATAAATTAAAATAAAGAAAGCACACCAGACTCATCTCCAGGTGGCAGACAGATTGCAGAGCACAGCTGCCCTCAAAGTGCCATAAAGTTGGCCATCTAAATTGATAGGAAATGAATGAATAGCAAAGCAATGGGAAATACTGTAATAGCATTTTGGATGGAGAAATAAGTGTAGGCAAAACTCCCATGTGTGACCAGATTCACTCTGAAATAATACAGATTTACAACATAGCAAAGGAGGCCATTTGATCCTTTGCATCTATGCTGACACTGAAAGAACTGCAGATGCTGGTTTACAAGAAAAGACACAAAGTGCTGGAGTAACTCAGCAGGTCAGGCAACATTGCTGGAGAACATAGATAGGATGACATTTTGGGTCAGGAGCCTTGGGGACCTGAAACATCACCTATCCATGTTCGCCAGAGAAGCTTCCTGATCCGCTGAGTTACTCCAGCACTCTGCATCCAAAGCTAACGCCATTGTTTTGTTCTCTTCTCCACAGCCCAGTACCATCGTTGATTATAAATCATTCTGCATTATTTTCTCAATAGATTGCAAAGAAATTATCATTTAAATGTAATTTCAACTTCAGGAAGCCCAGTTTATTTTTCTCTGTCTTCTAAACTAGTCAACCAATGAGCGGAAAGTAAATCAGGATTCTTTCCTAGATTGACGGATTAAGATGAAAACTTGTTTTTCTTGGTGTAAAGTGCTCTAACATATTTGATGAACCATGACTAGAGAACCCAAGTTAAAACTTCAGTTTGAAAAGTTCCCATGACCGAATTCAACAGGAGGGATACACACACATACAAACACTTGCAGCATTATAACTACATCAACATGTAAATGCACTGTTTATTGTTACACAATAACCTGGTTGCTGAGGTTCCATAATAAGACATTGTATATACCTACAGCAATTCTTTCACCACTGTGAGCTGTCCAAAAGTTCTGAGAAGTATGGTAAACCAAATAATCAGTGGCAAACAGTGCATAATTCATTGCATGCTCAATCTCTGGAGTAACGGAGACATTTAAAGCAAAACAGCCTGGGCTGGTTGAATTACCTGCTGCTGACTGAGAATTGAAGGAAAGGTCAGCTGTCACCTCCTCAGTAGGTTTCATTAAAGATTAGAGCCCAAGTTTTGAAGTTAACAGCAACTCGACAGTATTCACGACTCACCTCAGTAAGGAAATGGAATACCTGCAATGATCCACCCAGCAAAAAAACCAAATATTCTATGACAAGTTATTCTTCATTGTGGACTCAAAACGTTTCATCGCACAGGGGAGGCAAACTTATCACCACCCCCAAAAATCCAAATAAAGCCATCATCGTCACATTCCCAGACTTAGCCAGAACTGCTGTACATTCTAATCTCTTAAAAACCCACCACATATTTCTGAAAGAATCAAGAACACACAAAAAACATAAATCTAATGAATACACAAATTACATCAAAAAATCTAATTAACAAGTTATCAAAAACTCTAATTAACAAGTTATCAAAAAGCTAATGAACAAGTGATCATAAAAAGCAGAGAAAGGATTTTAAAAGTCTTTTTAAATAAGCAAGCTGTTTTCAGGGTCTCACTGGCTGGTCACTCCAATAAAATCAGTAGAAGAACAGTTTCCTCTACATCTATAAGGCATTGACCTATGTAGTTTCTCGCTTCCTAGACTTAATTTTGAATTCCATATCAGATGCTAAATTACAATAGCTGGCAGATTTACTCATTTGTACATGCATAACCAGAAATGTGATGTCAATCGCTGGTAACTTTGCATCATTATAACACTTTCTAGATGAAGGTGTACACTGCCTGCCAACATCTGAAAAGAAACCCAGCAGTCTCTGCTAGCTCCCTGTACTTGTAAATACATCTCAAGATGTAGTCTTCAGTTTGAAATCCTTTATTCTAGTTACAGTCTCATTGGACTATAAAAGATCCCTTTGATGGTCACTTTTCTACATTCCTTCATAAATATTAAGCACACTAATCAAAATGTGCATGTCTAAGCTGGACAGTTAGATCTGTTTAGTTTCATGTTTAAAAAAAAAAGTTTAGAGATACAGCGGAGAAACGGGCCCTTCGGCCCACACAGTCCACGCTAACCAGCAATCTCTGTTACACTCGGGACAATTTACAATTTTTACCAAAGCCAATTAACCTACAAACTTGTACGTCTTTGCAGTGTGCGAGGAAAGCGGAGCACCCGAGGAAAGTCCACGCGGTCACGGGGAGAACGTACAAACTCCGTACAGACAGCACCTCTAGTCATGATTCCCTTCGCCCTAAGAACTAAACCTAACTCTCTCTTGAAAACATCCAGTGAATTGACTTCCACGGCCTTCTGTGGCAGAGAATTATACAGATTCACAACTCTCTGGGTGAAATAGTTTTTCCTCATCTCAATCCTAAATGGCCAACCCCTTATTTTTAAACTGTGACACCTGGTTCTGGACTCCACCAATATCGGCAGGGCTCGGAATTAACGTTTGCCCGGTTGCCAATGACTACCTAAAGTCCCGCCGGGCAACCTAAAAGCCATGTCATTTTGCCCGGCTTGGCAAGCACCTGGGACACCTGCCGTTCAACTCTGAGCAGGTCCCCCCTCTCTATCTCTCTCTCTGTCACTTTCCGTCTCCGCCCGCCATCCGTGTCTGGGCCGTCAGGTCTCTGTTCTGCGGCCGCTCCTCATCCGCCAGCACAGTCGGCCAGCCGCCTTGTAACATGCGCACTGCAACGGCCTGCACATCCTCACCCTGCACATGGCACAACCACGGCCAGCACATCATCGGCCGTCCTGCACATGCGAACAGCCACGGCAACTGGTCAGCGCCGGACACTTTCTCCCTCCTTTTGCATTGTGGGAGATCTAACCGCCATTGGTGTCCGGTCGCCACCTCGCCGCAACCGCTGAAATCCAACGCAGAATCACTCCCTGGAGCTGGAGTAACTCCCTAGAGTAACTCTTGCTTCTTGGTTTCCTAGTCCTCCAAAAATATTCCAAATGAAATTTAAACTGGAGGTGGTGGAGGGTCCACCACCAAACTCCAAACTCTGAACAATAACAGCCTATTGCACTTTATCTGTTTATTTATTGTGTATATATATATGGTCTATGGTATATAGACACACTGAACTTTTATCTCCTGTTCTGTATTACGTTTACATTTTCTCTGTTGTGCTGCAGCAAGCAAGAATGTCATTGTCCTATCTGGGACACATGACAATAAAACTCTCTTGAACTTTGACTTGGACTTAAGCAAAAAAGGGTTCTTGGGGGAAAAAAGAGCTACCTTAAATTTAGTTGCGTTTGGTTGGGTAACTATGATAGGGTGAAGACTATTCTATGTTTTAATTGTGCGGGAGAACTCCATGGAGCAGTCAGCATCTCTAGATAGAAGAAATTGGGTCACGTTTTGGGTAGGGACCCTATACTTGCAAAGAAAGGAAGAGGCGGAGACAGTAGGCTGGGAGAGCTGGGAATGGGAGGGGAAGGAGGCAGAAAGCACGGACTACCTGAAATTGGAGAAGCCAATGTTCATACCGCTGGGCTGTAAACTGCCCAAGCAAAATATGAGGTGCTGTTTCTCCAATTTGCGGTGGGCCTCAATCTGGCCACGAAGGATGCCCAGGACAGAAAGGTCGGATTCAGAATGGGAGGGGGAGTTGAAGTGCTGAGCCACTGGGAGATCAGGTTGGTTATTGCGAACTGAGTGGAGGTGTTGATCGAATCGACCGCCAAGCCTACGCTTGGTCTCACCGAGGTTGATCATACGCTGAATAATCCAACCACATTTTTGTTTGGAAGTGGAAAGAAATAATATAAATTGCATTCATTTCAACGTGTAAAAAGAGTTGAGATACTGTATTATAATTTTGCTGCATGTCTTTGTGGTATATATCATGTCCTGATTGGTGAATATGTTTAGTTTATGACTTTATTTGAATCAGAAATAATATGTGAATGCTTCAATGACCATAATTCCGACTGGTAACTATGCACTTCATCCGAGCACATTATCGCACGTGTCATGCAAGCCGTCTTAAATGACCACCTAAACTGTCATTTGGCAACCTAAAAGCTGCCTTGCCCGGCTGGCAACAGGGAAAAAATATTAAGTGACTGTCCTGATCGGGAACATTTTTCCTGCATATACTCTGTCCAATCCTCTAGGAATTTTATATGTTTCTATAAGATCCCCTCTCATCCTTCTCAATTCCTGATTGGCCCAAATGGCTTGTTTCTGTGCCGTATTACATATGAACCTTGTTTGCCACCTGTCTTTGAACTGTCAGCAGATTTTGCTGACAATGCAAATATCAACATCTGTCCAAAGTAGCTCCAGATGCTCTGAAAGGTAAGTGACTTCATTCAATTAATACTTATGCATTGTTGGACTATTAATTACAGTTGACAAACATATATGTAAAGATAGACTTTATAGGTTAAAACTTCAATGTTACAACTATTAATTTCATCTTCCAGATGAAGAGAAATGTTTTTGCTGGCCTGCTGTTTTTCAAGTTTCATATGGAACATGGCAGGTGCTGATGGATATAAAAAAGTTGCCTGGCCACGTGCAACACACAATGCATCCCATTGACCTGTCTGTCAGGTGTACGGTATTAATCAAATACACTGTGGAGGCTTGACAGCAAACGTTATGCTGAAACATTATGACTGAGGAGATCTTTAAAAAATTGGAAAATTGGCTTGCCTTTAAAATAATAGCTTACAAAATCATTCCTAAAATGCTTACGATTTATTTGGAGGTTAGAGGATAACGAAAAGGAAAGTGAAAATGTCCGTTTCCTGCTTTTAAAATGTTTGCGCCACATTCCACGACCCAGGCCCAGGAACCCACTAATATTGGGTTAAAATGTACAGCACAATGCTGGAATCACTCAATCTCCACCCACTGTTTTCCTGAGGGGGGCATATGCAGGAATTAAAAGCAGGGACATATGGTCCGACTGACCCAGGTGTGGTAGTGGTCTAGCTCTTTAGCCTAGCTTGATGTTGGAGTAGACCTTGTCTAGTGTGTTAGCTCCTCTTGTAGCACATTTAACATGCTGGTAGAATTTTGGGAGCATTTTCTTCAATTCCGCGTGATTAAAGTCCCCTGCTATGATGTGAACACCGTCCGGATATATGCTCTGTTGACTGCTAGTACTACCGTACAAATGTCTGACAGTAGCACAGTAGGTCCACAGTAGCCTCACCCTCACGATAGAGGAGCATGAGGTGAGGCGCACGCTGCGGGCCATCAATCCAAGGAAGGCTACTGGACCCGACGGCGTCTCTGGACGCGTGCTGAAGGACTGCGCAGACCAGCTGGCTGGAGTCTTCACGAGGATTTTTAACCAGTCTCTGGCCCAGTCCACTGTCCCACCCTGTCTGAAGTCCGCAACCATAGTCCCCTTGCCCAAAAAAACCCACATTTCCAGCCTCAACGACTACCGGCCAGTCGCACTCACACCAGTGGTGATGAAGTGCTTTGAAAAACTGGTCCGGGGTCATATCACATCACTCCTGCCCCGAAGCTTTGACCCCCACCAGTTTGCGTACAGAGCGAATAGATCTACAGAGGACGCTGTAGCCACAGCTCTCCATGCTGCACTGTCCCACCTGGAGCAGCGGGGAAGCTATGTGCGAATGCTCTTTGTGGACTACAGCTCTGCTTTTAATACTATCCTTCCCCACAAACTGGTGGACAAACTGGGGGACTTGGGACTTCCACAATCCACCTGCATGTGGATAAATAGCTTCCTGTCGGGCCGCAGCCAGAGAGTCAGAATGGGCCATCACACATCCACGGCCCTCAGCCTCAGTACTGGCTCTCCACAGGGCTGCGTGCTGAGCCCCCTGCTCTACACCATCTACACACATGACTGTACCTCCGCCCATCACAGCAACACCATTGTCAAATTTGCAGATTACACTACAGTGGTGGGGCTCATCTCCGGGGGGGACGAGTACGCCTATCGGGATGAGGTGGAGCAGCTGACAGTGTGGTGTGGAGAAAATAACCTGCCCCTGAACACCTTAAAGACCAAGGAGATAATAATAGACTTCAGGAAGAACAAAACAGAACTGGTACCACTAATCATCAGAGGGGACTGTGTGGAGAGGGTGGCGGATTTCCGCTTCCTGGGAATCCATATTGAGGAGGACCTGACGTGGAGCGTGAACACCTCTGCGCTGCTGAAAAAGGTCCAGCAGAGACTGCACTTCCTGAGGGTGCTCAGGAAGAATAACATCACACAGAGACTGCTGCTGTCCTTTTATCGGTGCTCCATTGAGAGCATCCTAACATACTGTGTATGCGTGTGGTACACCAGCTGCACAGCGGCTCAGAGGAAAGCGCTCCAGAGGGCCATTGACAACGCCCAGAGGATTGTCGGCTGCCCTCTCCTTACCTTGGAAGACTTACACAGTTCCCGCTGCATCAAAAAATCCCAGAATATTATAAAGGACATTTCCCACCCCGGACACTCCCTGTTTGAACTGTTGCCGTCAGGCAGACGGTACAGATCTACAAGGACAAGGACAAACAGATTTAAAAACAGTTTTTACCCCACTGCTATAAAGGCACTAAATGTAGCCGCCAAGGAACGGGGGGACTAAGGGACTGTGGTTGGTACACTGTGAAATCGACAGAAGGATGTAGGGTTGGGTGTATATGCCATTTTCATATTTCATAATTATTTTAGTTATTTATCTTTTTTAATATTTTACCTTGTATGTATCATTAGCTTTTATGGTTTGAATGTTGCACTGACTGGTTGACATTTTTAAATTTCGTTGTACATGGTCCATGTTACAATGACAATAAAGAAACTATTCTATTCTATTCTATTCTGAAGGAAGTACAGAGCTTCAGGTGTAAACTTCACCTCAGCACAGCTGAGTTTGATCTCTGGCACTTGGAAGATTATGGCTGCAGCCCTGGACACGGCTCACATACAAGATGATGCACTGGGATATCTGCTTGTTGCCAGTGCAAGTATACTTTTGTAGTAGAGCCATAGCGTAGCATTGCAAATTCATAGTCACTGAGTTACAGAGAGATACAACATAGTGTTAAAGTGAGATACAGCATAGACCTACAGAGAGATACAGCACAGCGATACAGAGATATAGCATAGTGTTAAAAAAGAGATACAGCAGAGAGTTACAAAGAGAAAGAGCAATGAGTTACAGAAAAATGCAGCATCGAGTCACAGAGATAGAGCATACAGTTACAGAGTTACAGAGAGATACAGCATGGAAATAGGCCCTTTGACCTACAGAATCCATATCAATTTTTGATGCCAGAGTGCCAATATCTTACTTTCAAAACTAAATGACCAACTTTCCTCTTCTCCCCAGCATGCGAGAATGGTTTCCATTCCCACCCCCATACCGAGATCCGGTTTCAGCATATCTATACAATCATGAACTTCAAAGCCAAGTAACGCTTCAAGACTGGAAAGAACTCCCTTCCTTTTGTCTTGGCAGCAAGCAGAGTGATTGCAGACATAAGAACACAGGACAACTTCTGCCATAATAAACACGGTGATGGAACATCTGTGGTACATATGCCATTTAGTAAAGCAATGTTTCAGCTTTATCCACAAACCTAGGATATTAATAGACCACCCAGTCAAACCAGTTTTTGCTCCTCACCTCCCGAATATGTTCCTCCATTGCTTTTTATTTACAGTCTTGCCACTTTCCCAGGATTGAAATTCCCTGTTGGTAAGTGCACAGCTACCTAACTGTGTCTATTGACATTCTCCAACAAGAATTGGACATTCCCATTCCCACCTCCTTGAGCAGCAATGCCTCGTGCTTTATTCTTCTCCCTCCCGAATCTTTCCACCAAACCGCCAGCAAAGCTTGCAAACCACATCCCCATCCTGCTCGCTATAGCTACCACTGCACTGCAGATTCCGTCAGAGGCAGATTGGGTCAGAATAATCACCGTCACACTCCTCATTCCTCGTCTGCATTTTTTGCCCTGTAATCACTGAAGTTTAGAAGGTCAAGTCATCTCATTGAAACAAACAAGACTCACAGTATAGACTGTGAGACTTCACCTCTGGATGGAGAGTCAAAAATTAGGAAAGCATGGCACAAGATCAAAGTTCAACTATTTAGGATTAAACTGATGAGAAATGTATTTACCGGTTCGGTATTTTTGGAATTGCACTTCCTAAAAGTTTTGTGGATGCTTACTTCTCCCAATGTTCAAGATCTGGTCTTAAACTGGTTACATTTTGGTGCCCTAAGGAAATGGGAGTAGGGCAGGTAAGTGAAGCAGAGATATGGGACTGGTCACTATCTTATTGAATGCAGAGCACATGGGAGCAGCCTTCTCTCCAGAGATGCTGCCTGTCCTGCTGAGTTACTCCAGCTTTTTGTGTCCATCTTCAGTTTACTTCTATTCTTGTTCTCCTGTTTAAGTTCTAAACAAGGTTGTTCCACTGTGGGCCTTTGATTGTGTGCTATTTACTAGAAGTTTCATCACACATCACAATGTGTCTTACTCCTGACCAAGACCTCAATACTTCAGGACCTATTTCACCACATGCGCAAACTCCCATTGGACTCCTCTGATTACTACTTGGATATTTCCCTCTTTTCCTATCTACAAGCAACTCCCATTGCACAGTATCCACCCCACTGTATCCACAGACCTCGATTCGCCTTTACGTCCCTACCTCCTTGACAAGTCCATCCCATTTCCTTCTCACTTTTGGCATCCAAAGACATCCTCCACGAGGAAAAGCATTACATCGTCACCTCAACTTGATGTCACAGCCACCAACCCCCCAAAACCACATGGTGCCCATCGACATTCAAGGCAGCTTCATCATTGCCGTGCCTCTCAATCTCTAACCACTTCACCATTCACTATTGCCTAATCGCTTTCATGCTCAGACCTGGAACAAACCTAACCCAACTGCCATAATCACACTTTCAACCTGCCAATTGTGTCAGTTTGGCTCTGCCGTGTTACGTCGGAGCCAGCAGCTTTCTCAGTTTTCTCAAACACTTGAAAGCATCAGCACAGTGAAAGAGAGAAAGGCTTGCATATTTTCTTTGGATGTCAAAAATACCTTACAGCCCATTTTGGAGTGAACACTGCTTCAGGAAACACAGAAGCCAACTTATAGCAAGCTCCCACAAACAGTAACGTGATGAAGACCAGATAATTTTTTAAAACTGAACAATATATTTTCGCCACCATAAATGGTGGGCTCCCTTGTTCTTCTTTACACAGAAGACAACACAGTTTCCATCCTCTTGACAGCAGATGGGGCTTCCGTTTAACATTCACCACAAATGTGTTTTTGTGGCCATTGGAACCAGAGATAAAACGCTAACTTAACAAATGCCCATCTCAGTTCTCGAGTGAAGGTTTAATAAAAATTCGAAGCTAAGAAAAACACAAAGAAAATTGAAGGCTATAGTTAGGAGTTCCTGATTCCCATTGTTATGGTTCAATTGCAAAACAAGGAGACATGTAACCAGTCACCAAAGTGCCAATGCCACTGTAATACTACTCTATATTTTGGCATATATGAAACGAAAATTAAATCAAAGAATCAACAGTCAAGAGTGTTTTATTGTCATATGTCTGGAAACAGAACAATAAAATACTTGAATTGTAGGAATTTATCGTGCAGAAGGTAACCAGTCAGATAATCTTATTGATGCAGCCAAAAGACGAGGTAGCCTATGCACTCTCCCGGCTTAGCTTTCATGGTTGTAAGACATCGTGCTCATTCAAGGGAAATGGGACTTTATGAATAAGGGTGATTTAAACAAAGAAACGTTCTGAAGATAATTCAACACGTTAATGATCGATGTTGTTACTGTACAAATGATTTTGACATTCTATTCGTCGGCGCCGTCCAGTTGGTATGGCTGCCCAGCCTGCAGCTGTCTGTTTTTTAACTTCTATCTTTTATTTTTAGTGAGTTTTAGTGTTTTGTTTTGGAGTTCTAGTCGTTTTTATGTGGGGGGTGGTGGGGGGGGAAGGGGGAAACTACTTCTCAGGGTCCCTACCTGGTCGGATAGGCGGCTTTTCTCCGGGCTGCAACTTCGACCCGTCCTCGCGGCCTACCAGCGGGCCTCGAGCGCCGTTTCCAGAGGGGACAGCCCAGAACCTCGGCTTCGGCAGCGGCTCAGCGCTGGAACACCATCGGGGAGCGGAGCGGGCGATACCTTGCCTGGGTCGCCGCGCTGGAGCTCCAGAATGCTGAGACCGCTGGTGAACATCGCGGAGCTGCGGGACTGTGGAGCGGCTGGCTGCGGGCGGCAGCGCTGAACTTTAATACCGGGAACCTGGGATCTCTCAACGAGATCACCAGTTGTGGAGCTCCATCCAGCGCGGCCTTGTCGGCTTCGGAAGCCACGGACTCCGTTAAGGAAGCGGCTGTTCCAGGTGTCCCAAGCCGCTGTGAGGACTCTCCCGACACTGGAGCACCAACACCCGGCGAGAAGGCCTAAAACATCGGGCCGCCGTAGCGCCGACTGCGGAGGCCTCAATAGGCCCGATTATGGGTGGACTTAGGGATGGGACTGGACTTTGTGCCTTCCCCCATTGTGGGGGGATGTTTTTATGTTAATTGTTAATTCTTTAGTGTTAGGTCTTATCTTTATCTGTGTTCTGCATGGCAAGTCAAATTTCACTACACCAATTGGTGTATGTGACAATAAATGTCCTTTGTCCTTTAAAAAAAATCAATTGTGTTAAGGGTGCAAAAATGTAAAGATTTCAGTTTTATTTTTGCAAGATGCTGCGCTGCTCATTGCACTCTAAGAACATCAGCGCATACTTCAGTTAAACCAAATTGTGTTAGGAATGCTGCTGCACATTTTCACAAATTTAAAAGTTTTGATTTGACAAGTGTAGGAAGGAACTGCAGATGCTGGTTTATACCGAAGATAGACACAAAAAGCTGGAGTTACTCAGAAGGACAGGCAGCATCTCTGGAGAGAAGGAATGGGTAACGTCACCCATTCCTTCTCTCTGGAGATGCTGCCTGTCCTGCTGAGTTAAGGGGCTGTCTCACTACGGCGACTTAATCTGCGAGTTTAGATGAGTTTGCCCTCGATTCAAACTCGCAGCATGGTTGACACGTGGTCCTAGGAGGTCCTATGAGGTCACTGGAACTCTTCTTCATGCTCGAGGGAAGTTCCCGCCTTCTTGCGGCCTCAGCTAGGTCGCTGAATTTTTTTCAGCATGCTGAAAAATTTTCCGCGAGTAAAATTGGTCGGCATGGTTCTTTTCAATTCGTAGTGCAGTGGAGTGGGGTCAGTATGTAGTTACAGGCAGTCGAGGGCAGCCGTAGGCAATCTCCTTCGCTGACTGCGCATTTTAATTGGTTCATTGGAGTTTTCAGGACCAAGGAAAACCGACCAGTAAGTAAAATGTCTGCTAAACTTTATTATAAGTTGTCTGGCTTCTTAAAAGTGTCTCCACTCCTTCTCCCCCCCCCCCATGTGCTCTCTAAAGGACTTACCGTACATTGTACCTTTCTGTTCATCGCTTGTGTGTGAATTTCTGACAGCGCTCCGCGTGCGTGTGTGTGCGTGCGTGTGCGTGTGCGTGTGTGTGTCTGTCTGTCTGGCGGCTTCAACGCAGATGGTCGATCCAGCTCAAGGTTTTTCAGGCGAGTGCCCTCCAGCTTGAAGGACCAACACAGTCACTGAAAGGTCGCGTCAGTGGGATAGGCCCTTTACTCCAGCATTTTGTGTCTATTTTTGATTCGATATGTTCATAGAAGACTGACTGTACCAGTGCTTTTTTGTTGACATAAAGGTAGGAGCACACGCACATGGCCAAGAAACAAAGTAATGATGTTTAAGTTCGTGGAGGTGCCAGAATACCATACCAGCGTGTACTGTCACAGAAAAAAGCACTTCATGGAACAATATCTTAATCTTAAAATCATATTTTATTAGCCAAGTATGTTTTGCAACATACGAGGAATTTGGTTTGCCTTACAGTCATACCAATAAAAAGCAACAGAACACACAAAATACATTTTAACATGAACATCCACCACAGTGACTCTCCTACATTCCTCACAGTGATGGAAGGCGTAACAAAGTTCAATCTCTTCCTATCTTGAAGAAAGCAGAAACAGGCCCTTTGGTCTACGATTTCAGCCTATGATGCCAAATTAAACAAATGGTAACTGCCTGCGCTTGATCTATTCATGTGCCTTTTAAATACATCTTAAATGCTGTTTCCCCCACCGTTGGCAGCACATTCCAACATCTACCACTCCTTGTGTAAAACACTTTACTAACCGCTTATAAGCTGTCCCCTCCCCTTCCTTAAACTTATGCCTCTAGCAGTTGACATTTCCACTCTGGGAAAAAAACTAAGTACACTATCTTTGCCTCTCATAATTTTGTACACTATTATCAGGTTACTCCTCCGCCTTCGATGGGCCAGAGAAAACTATCCCAAGTTTGTTCAACCTCTCATGTAGCTGCAGCTCATGAGATTTGTTCCTGTTTGTGACAATATTATTAACTTTTATCAATGCAAAGCTTCTGTTAATTAAATATGATAGTTTGGCAAAAATGTACAGGTTTCAATTTAAATGCAGTTTTAGATATTTCTATTCCACTTTTACAGTGCAATTTGCGTCAATAGAATGCCACTCTAACAATTTCGGACAAGCTGAAAATATCAGACTGGGAGGTGTGGCAAATAGCGAGTATAATATTAATTGCCTGCACCAGTATGGAAAGGATAAAGGAATAGCCAGACTTTACTCTGGCAGAAGGGATTAGGAAAGGAATTACAAACTTTATGGCACTGCTCTAAAGAATGTACAGGAAAAGAGGGATCCACTGTCTCAGCGCTTTGAAAGTGGCAAACAATATCGAATGAAACAAAACACATGGGTTCTTGGGCTTTGTATATTGAGGTATTGAGTATAAAAGCAGAAAAGTTTCTAAAGTTACAGTTTCTCAACAAGAGCACAACTAGTGCTGGTCACCACACTTTAGAAGGACGCACAAGTCCTTGAGAAAGTGTAGAGATTTACCACAATGGTTCCAGGGATGAGGGATTTTACCTACAAGATCAATTGGTAAAACTCAGGTTGTTGTCCTTGAAGAAAATAAAAGATCTTATAACAATATACATAAATAGTGAGCAAATATTACAAAGTTAGGTATTACAAATATTACAGAAACTGGAATTTACAAGGTTAAGAGCATTTCCAAAACATTAAGGGAACTGATAAGGTAAGAGAGAAACTACCACTACTGGAGACAAAAGAGACTGCAGATAATGTGTCTTGAGCAAAAAATAAACTGCTGGATGTTTTTTTTTAAACATTCGACAGGAAGCCAGAGGGAGTTGCCCTCACACTCCCACCTGGTCAAATCAAGTGAATGCCTCTAGATCACCGCTTATCAGCTTGCAGCCACAGTATTGTATGTCATAGAAGGAGATGCTCGAAAATTAATGCAAATGTCTGAAATTCCTTCTGAGAACATAGAATCTTTGTTCAAGTGGAAACAAAATTCTATTCAGAAATGTTTAGCGACATCAATCATACTGAATGACATCAGGGAAACTTTAATAAATGGCATCCCACAGACCTTCAGATTCAGTAAGTATGACCATGTGTTGACAATCTCCCAATTAGATTCAAATATATCTGAAAGAAACCCAAGAGACTTAGAGGTAATCAGATAACTGACACATCTAAGTATTCTCCCAACACTGGGACCCAGACAGGGATAGCTATTTCACGAAAGAAAATACTGGGTAAGTTCACGTTGCGAGGTAAAGAAATATAATCCTCCACTGCCAGATGTTTTAAAAGCGCATTTGCGCTATCTACTGACAGCAGATGAGCATTGCTCAAGCATTCATTTTCCTCATTAAAAATACATAACTCATAGCTATAAGATGAGAGGGGCAAAGTTTAAAGGAAATGTTCCGGACAATTGTTTTTTTTAAACACAGAAGGTGGTGGGTCTGAAATGCCCCGGGTGGTGGTGGATACAGATACAAAAGTGGGTTTTAAGAGGCTTTTAGATATGAAGGGAATGGAAAGATATGGACCTTGTTTGCAATCAGAGGAGATTAGTTTATCTTGACATTATGTTTGGCACAAACATTGTGGGCCAAAGTGCCTGTTCCTGTGCTGTACTTTTCTATGTAACTCTTGATGACTTCAGAATCAATCTTGGCCCACCCTTGCCTCACTGAACTAATCTCATAGTAGCTTAACTCTGTTTAATTCTCCCCTTATCCAGTCCCTTCCCACTGATGTCTGGGATACTTTACTTGCTTTGTATCACTTTAAGCACTTCCTTGGACCCACTGCCTCATCTTTACCATGAATGTCCAGTCCCTTTACACTTCCATTAGGAAGGCCTCAGAGCCTTCTGTTTCTTCCCTGAACAAAGATCAGACTAGCTCCCATCCACCTGGAAAAACTTGTTCTTGCTTTCAACAACTTTTGTTTTGATTCCTTCCATTTTCTTCAAATCAAAGTGTAACCATGAGCACTTCAATGGGCCCCAGCAATCCCTGTCTTGAGCATACAGTTCCAAATACACCCTGGCACCACTCCCCTAGCTCTCATTCCCCTACATCAATGGCTGCATCGGGGCTGCATCCTGCACCCATGCAAAACTGGTCAATTTCATCAACTTAGCCAGGAACCTCCACTTGTCCTCAAATTCATGCTCAGACAAATTGGATCATCGCTGACATCAATTTAACTTTTCTTGATCTCCAGGTATCCATTTCAGGAGATGGGCTATCCACAGATATATACCACAAACCCGTTGACACCCACAACTACCAAGACAACACCTCCTCCCACACCATGTCTTCGCCATCCCGTTCTCTCAGTTTCTCCATTCCTCCACCTCTGCTCTCAAGATGAGGTTTTCCACTCGAGGACAAATGAGACGTCTTCTTTCTTCATGAAAGGTGATTCTCCCTCAGCCCCCTGCGCCCACCCTATTCTCCACACACAGCTGTGGATGGGGATCTCTCCCACGTCTCTTCCATTCCCCACAGTTTCACTCTCTCCCCGCTCTCCCCAGACTGAACAGGATAGAGCTCCCCTGTTTCTTAACATTCACCCAGCCAGCCTCGGCATTCAACACAACATTCTCCAACATTTCTGCTAGCTTCAATGTAATCACACCACCAGTCACATTTTCCCTCCGTTTCAACACGATAGAACTTTATTCATCCCAGGAGGGAAATTAGTCTGCCAACAGTCATTAAACACATGATACATGAAACAGGAAATTAAAGTGACGAGTGGAAAGGATTGGGGATGTGCAAAGATTGGGGGGGGGGGGGGGGAGTCAGTCTACCCACGACTGAAGGGGGAGGAGTTGTATAGTTTGATAGCCACAGGGAAAAGGATCTCCTGTGGTGTTCAGTACTGCATCTTGGTGGAACCATTCTGTTTCTGAGGGTGCTCCTCAGGTTGATCACTGTGTCATCGAGGGGGTGAGCTGTATTGTCCAAGATGCTCCGTAGTTATAAGGTCATAAAGAATAGTATATAATTAGGCCATTCAGTCCATCAAGTCTACTCTGCCATTCAATCATGGTTGATCTATCTCTCCCTCCTAACCCTATTCTCCTGCCTTCTCCCCACAACCTCTGACACCTGTACTAATCAAGAATCTATCTATCTCTGCTGGAAAAATATCAACTGACAAGATTGTTAAGGGCTTGGACACACTAGAGGCAGGAAACATGTTCGCGATGTTGGGGGAGTCCAGAACCAGGGTTCTCTCAGGGTTCTGGACTCCCCCACAGTCCTGGCCACAGTTTAAGAATAAGGAGTAAGCCATTTAGAACGGAGACGAGGAAACACTTTTTCTCACAGAGAGTGGTTAGTCTATGGAATTCTTTGCCTCAGAGGGCGGTGGAGGCAGGTTCTCTGGATGCTTTCAAGAGAGAGCTAGATAGGGCTCTTAAAGATAGCGCGTCAGGGGATATGGGGAGAAGGCAGGAACGGGGTACTGATTGGGGATGATCAGCCATGATCACATTGAATGGCGGTGCTGGCTCGAAGGGCCGAATGGCCTACTCCTGCACCTATTGTCTATTGGCATGGCCTCTACAGCCTTCTGTGGCAAATAATTCCACAGATTTACCACCCTCTGACTAAAGAAATGTCTCCTCTTCTTCCTAACAGAATGTCCTTTAATTCTGAGGCCATTCTTGACTCTCCCACTAATGGAAACAACCTCTCCACATCCACTCCATCCAAGCCTTCCACTATTCTGTATGTTTCAATGAGGTCCCCCTCATTCTTTTAAGATTCCATTCCAGCGAGTACAGGCCCAGTACTGACAAATGTTCATCATAGGTTAACCTATTAATTCCTGAGATGAATTTTGTAAACCTCCTCGGGACCGTCTCCAGAGCCAGCACATCCTCGCTCAGATACGGTGCCCAAAATTGCTCACAATATTCCAAATGCGGCCTTACCAGTGCCTTATAGAGCCTCAGCTTTACATCCCTGTTTTTGTATTCTTGCCCTCTTGAAATAAATGCTGGCATTGAGTTTGCTTTCTTTTCTACCGATTCGACTTGCAGATTAACTTTTTGGGAATCCTGCACCAGCACTCCCAATTCCCTTTGCACCAAATATCTCTTTGGATATTTCTGGATTCTCACCCCATTATCCTGCCACAGGCTTCCAGGAAGTAGAGCAATATATTTTGGATGAGCCATGAATAATCTCAGTATACACTTTGCATTAAATTCATGACAGCAATGTTTTACTTCGGAGGCTGTCTGTACCACGCACTTAAGATTTCTTTGAATCTTATCTCTTCAGGCTTTTAACCCAAATATTGAAAACAGCTGCAACTCCACTGATAAGCTTTCAAACAAATTCTATGACCAAATATCTCTTATTTAGATTAAAATAAATGCAGGCCATTATTAAGTTTACAACTACTGAAGTTATGTACAATGCAAAAATATATAATGAACATCGATGATAAAATGTAACCTCCAGGGTCTAATTTAGCTGGCAAGTATTTCTTAGATGTTTGAAGCCAGCAGTACAAATTAAGTGACTTTCTTTTTTTATTTCACCTTGGGATTTACAATAGCATTTATACTTGAGTTCTGGAGAACTTCTGTGGTGCTGGGAAAATTATTTTTCAATTTTGTCATATCCTAGCAAGAGGCCAAAAAGCTTGTTATTTTCTCCAATAGGACTCAAGATTTTCCTCAGAGACCTCTTAGTTGATGTAATGGTTGCAAACACAAATAAAACACACGTCACAGGTCGAACCCTTGAAGAGCCGACTACAACGCCGACAACATTATCTACCAACCACTCCTACTTTGTGTAGTGCAAGATATTAAAAATTATGAATGCTCATTTTAAAAACAGCCACAGAACTTATATATGGTATTAATAAATACAAATACACATTGCAGCAGTGGGTCAGTAAGCACCGCCACATTGATCTATGCCTTATTTCTTTAGGCTGAAAAAGGTTCCGACACAAAATGTTGCCGATCAATATTGTTCAGAGATTAGAAGGATGAGAGGAGATCTTATAGTAGAAACATATAAAATTGTTGAAGGATTGGACAGGCTAGATGAAGGAAAAGACTAGACCCCAGAATCAAGGGTCACAGTTTAAGAATAAGGGGTAGGCCATTTAGGACTGAGATGAGGAGAAACTTTTTCACCCAGAGTGTTGTGAATCTGGGGAATTCTCTGCCACAGTAGGCAGTGGAGACCAATTCACTGGACGTTTTCAAGAGGGAGTTAGATTTAGCTCTTAGAGCTAAGGGAATCAAGCGATATGGGGAGAAAGCAGGAACGGGGTACTGATTTTAGATGATCAGCCATGATCATATGTAATGGCGGTGCTGGCTCGAAGGGCCGAATGGCCTACTCCTGCACATATTTTTCTATGATTCTACGCTGCCTGACCTGCTGTTACTGTGTATTTTTTTTAAATCGCTTGTTGTCGAGGCAGGGCTGTGGAGCCGCAGTCGGAGCAATTTTTGTGCTACTGGAGTTGGTAAAAAAGCCCCGACTCCGACCTCAACATAAATGTCAGAGACTACGTAAATAGGAAAAAATCCCACTTTTTAAACATACCGCACACTTTATTTCCACCCGAGAGAATGAGAAATCACATTGGTGCTGCCATCTGGTGGCAGAACGCCGAGAAACAAAACATAAACAAACGGCATCACCAGCTGATTTCCCTCCACCTGCTACTGAATGAACGACTGGATAATTTCTGAATTCAAAAGGTAAATTTAGTCATTCATTTATGGGGAAATATATTATAAATGAATACAGATTACAAATTATATTATACCCAGGGTTCGAGGTCGGAGTCAGAGTCTGAGTCGCATGCACAAGAAATCAAGGGGTCGGAGTCGGGTGTTTTGGGTATCGACTCCACAGCCCGGGATAGAGCTAAGAGTTATCTAATTTTCAATTGTAGGTGAACGGCATCACGAGCAGACATTGCCCATCCCTATGTGCTCATGAGTTGAGGGGATTGCTGGATTAATTTTGACAACAGTCAGGTCAATTACATCGCTCTCAGTCTGGAGTTGCATATAGGTTAACACCAGTAAGATTTCCTTCCCTGAAAGGCCTTCAGAGAATGAAGTGGGCTTTAGAAAATCTGATGGTTTCGTGGTGAACAGTTAAGTTTTCATTTTTCACTGCTACCCATATGAGGCAAGGGAGATGGAAGGGGAGAAAATTCCAGGCGTTAGGGTCTAGCCGTTTGAAAGCATTGCTGGCCAATGATTGGCTGATTTTATTCCAGGATGCTCAAAAGCCAGATAGGAGAAAAATACTTCCAAGGATAGATTAAAATTTGAAATAAGGTTTCACAAACAAAATAAGAGTTCAGTTTGACATAATATTTCAGTTAAGATAAGTTTTCAGTTTTGGTCGCCCCATTACAGGAAGGATATGGAGTATGATGCCTGGATTAGGGGATATTAGCTACAAGGAGTGGTTGGACAGACTTGGATTGTTTTATCTGGAATGCCAGAGGTTGAGGGGGGACCTGATAGAAGTATATTAACAGAGGTATAGATAATATAGACAGTCAGAACCTAGAGGGTATAACTTTAAAGTGAGAGGCAAAATTTAAAGATGTGTGGGCAAGTTTAAAAATGATATATTTTAAACGCAGCGGGTGGCGAGTGCTTGGAACATGCTGCCATGGATAGTAGTAGAAGCAAATACAATAGTGGCCCTTAAGAGACTTTTGGATAGGCACATGATATGCAGGGAAAGGTGACATTTGGATTATGTACAAGCAGATAAATGTGATCTTGGCATCATGTTCAGCACAGACATTATGGACTAAAGGGCCTGTTCCTGTGCTGTACTGTTCTATCGTCTATATATTAACAATACTGAACACATGAACTGTAAAGAGTATGTTAACAAAGTGGTCCAGGACATTGACAATGCACTAACCTTCCCAACTGTGATCATATCACCACCTTGTGGCAATATATAACTATTACACCAGCTGCAGGGCTTGTAAAATGCGTATCAATAGTGATGCTCTGGACAACACAGACCACCGCCTCATACAGTCTCCGCAGATTACGTACAGTGCAAAGTCTTTGATGCTCTGCAGTCATTAAAAAACTCCCCAAGGTACAGAGGGAGGCTAAGATTCAGTAAAGTGATCAAGTCCTCAGCAAGGATGTGGACCCACTACGATTTCCCTACCACCACTATAGATAATGGGGATGTGATCTCGCAGGCTCTCCACTCTGCATTAAACCACTTGGACAACAAGGCACATACATCAAGCTATTGTACATCGACTACAGATTGGTGTTCAACACCATCATCAATTCCAAAATTGCTATCAAACTCAGGGAATTGGGTCTCTGCTCAACCCTATGCAACTGGATCCTCAACTTCCTCACTAGCCATCTTTAAACTTGCCGATGATACTATCGTTGTTAGACGAATGCTGGGTAATGTTGATTCACAGTATAGGAGGGACATTGAAAATCAGATTGAATGGTGCCAGAAGATCATTCTTGCTCCCAATGTCAGCAAGATCAAGGAGCTGATTGTTGAGTTTATATGGTGAAAGCTGAAAGTCTACAAACCTATCTATCTTCATCGATAGTTAGTGGTGGAGAGGGTCAATAATTTCATGTTCCTGTGCATGCTTACCTCTAAAGATCTGTCGTGGATCCAGGTTGATGCAATCATAAACAAAGCCCATCAATGCATCTACTTCCTTATATGATTGACAAGAGTCAGAATGTCGCCGAATACTCTCTCGAACTTGTCGAGAACATATGGACTGGTTGCATCGTGGCCTGGTTCAGCAACTCAAACGGCCAGGAACTAAGGAGGTTACAGAGAGTGGTGGACACTGCCCAATCCTTCAGAAGTACTGACCTCGGGCAGGAGGTTAGAGAGCCTAAAATCTGTGACCATCACATTCAAGATTAGCTTCTTCCCAACACAATCTGGCTCTTGAACACCACACAACACTAGCCTCAACTATGAACGTCTTTAAGTGTTCTGAGGACTTTGGGTTTTTCGCACTAGCATGGTGGTTATTAACTTACTATTTGCTTTGCTTATTATACCATGTCTCTGTGCTTTGTGTTTACAAGCGTGTCATGCTGGTACGAGGAAAAATGTTGGTTTCCTTGTTGACACTTATGACAATTAAACATCTTAACTCTTGACTGTAGTCAAAGTCTCAAGAAATTCATCACTGCCACAGACATCTGGGAAAACTTAGTCTATGACCACTCATGCTGGAGAGATTGAACCAAGCTTATGTCGTCATCACAGTGAACCACCACGAGTCCAGGAAGGGGCTTGGAATGTGCCAGAAGGCCGAGTAGGTTACAGAGAATGGACTGGTGGCCATTGTGGGAACATTAGGGCGGCACAGTGGTGCAGATCACAGAGTTCGTAAATCTGGTGTTACGTGTTTTGTAGATTATGCTGGCAGCCTTCCTTGGGCCACAGCAAGTGTAGACAGAGTTGCTATGCGTGTACGGCACGTTTGTGTGATGGATTCGGCAGCATTCACAACTCTATAATTTATTGCATTCTTGGGCAAAGCAATTACCATGACATTGGATTCTTTACAAGAGTCTGTTTATCTGAGTGCTTCCAAACAGATTTTGTTGAAATTATAGCCTTTAATGTATTGCAAGCAATGTTAGGATCAGGTGCTCAAAACAGAAGCCTTATTTACAGGATTCAACATTCCAAAAAGCAGTTTTCAATTCAACCTCATTCAGAGGTAAACATCAGTCTTTCTCTGGAAAAGCTTACCAGTCATTCAACTAACAGAGGCAATAGTTATCCCAAGAAATAATACACACCATAGTGCAGATGCCTGCTCTCACCTGTATGGGTGAATTAAGAGCCTGTCCAACTTGGCCGCCAATTACGCGACCTGGTAGTATGTGAGTAGCGTGTGGGTAGCGCGGGACGGGCACATGGAGTGACGTGGAGGAGTGTGGTGTTGCGTGCGATATCGTGCAGCACTCCAGGATTTTGTTCTGGATGAAATCTTCGCGCACCACCGGCCTGTCACCGAAATGACGGCTAAGTGGGACACCCTGGCGCGACGCAACGTCTCACCTCCAACAGCAGCAGAAGCAGGCAAGCGATCGCCGAGCTCGGCCTGGGGCACACGGCCGTTGCGGATCCGGATCCCACTCCCAGAGCGGGGCCAAGACGATTGGAGATGGACACAAAATGCAGGAGTAACTCAGCGGGACTGGCAGCATCTCTGGAGAGAAGGAAATGGATGATGTTTCGGGTCGAGACTCTTCTTCAGTCTGAAGAAGGGTCTTGACCCGAAACATCATCCATTTCCATCTCTCCAGAGATGCTGCCGGTCCCGCTGAGTTACTCCTGCATTTTGTGTCCATCTTCAAATGACGTCACGCGCTCCAGACGGCTGTGCGGACGCACGATGAAGCGCGCGACCGTCGCGCGTCAGTCACTACCAGCCTGTCGCATAAATGACGGCCAAGTGGGACAGTTCCTTTAGAGTGCTGCCACTTCACTTCACTTCAGCATCTGCCTGAATCTTAGTTTGTGGCTTTACATTCAAGAGAAAAAGCAGATTCTGGAAACTCACTCAAAGCATGGTAGATCGGTTTATGTTTTCCCTGCAGTCTGACAGAGCACGTTGTTGCAATCTTTCCAGGTGGTTGCATCTTGGCATCAATCAAATACCAAATCCTCGAAAAAGAAGCCCATTGCTGAAAGAAAGGGAGTATCTTTTGAGGAGAGAATACAAAACTAATAAACTTCAAAGTATAGTCTCAGAATTATATTTTACACAATGGACTTTTAGATGTTAGAGATACAATGCGAAAACAGGCTCTTCAGGCAACTGAATCCATGCCGACAGGTGATCATCCCGTTCACGGAAACTATCCTACACTAGGGACAATTTACAAATTTACCAAAGCCAATTAACCTACAAACTGTATGTTTTTGGAGTGTGGGAGGAAGCCGGAGCACCCGGAATAAATGCACATGGTCACCAGAAGAACGAACTAACTCCGTACAGACAGCATCTGTAGTCAGGATTGAACCCGGGTCTCTGGTGCTGTAAGGCAGTAGCTCTACCGGTACACCACTGTGCTGCCCTGCAGACATTGTATGAAAACCAGGGTGAGCCTCAGTGGGAGTATGGCATTAATTCTGGGTACCAGGAAATGTCTTTCGAGAAGGTGTAAACATTTATTGGACAATCCCAGGCTTTAGCAACTTCGGTCTTTTGAAGTACTGGAGAAGCTGTAGTTGTTACTCTTATGGAAAAAGATTATTAGAGTTTTCAAAATCATGGCAGACTGGGATAGAATTAATAATAATTTAATTTACTGGCAGGGGGAGCAGGAAGCAGAGAACATACATTTAAAGTATTAGGCAAAGATGAGAATATGTTTAAACTTAGTGAACCATGATGACCTGGGACGTGTTGTAGGAGGGTGCACTGAGAGCAGGTTCAATATCATTTTTTGAAAATACTGAAAAATATATGCCGGTTCATGGATACAGAGAGGTGTAATTTCTCCCTCCCCTGCTAACCGGCTGTTAATTCTTCCCGTTGCTTTGTCCATTCCCCCCCCACCCCCTCTACCTCATCCTCCTCCCCGGAGTCAAAGTGGAAGGTGTTGGCAACCAGGGGGAGAGAAGGACGCAGCGGGGGAGTGGACAAAGCGATGAAAGACAGGAAGAAGCGGCAGCTGGTCAGAGGGGATGGAGCCTCACAGTGACCAAGCGGGACCTGTTGGTGCTGCCGGCCAGGGGCTACGAGGTAGGCTGCAACATAGCCGCTTCAAATGGGCGTTGCGGCAGCAGGTGAAGAAGGGCTCGCTGGTGCACATGATTGAAGATGTCGGTGACTCGGTTACGAGTTGCTATTCACCACCTACCTTGTTCTTACTGGCATTCCCAGTATCGCACCGAAAGTGGCTGAAACTGGAAGAGCAGTGAGCCCGGGCAATGCTTTTTATCTATGAAGTTGACAAGAAGCCCTTGCCATCCTCAAGTTGCAATAACACAAAATTTCATTTGGGAAATGGAACCATCTATTGCGAATTGCATGTGCCAGTTTTCGTAACTCGCCTATTAATATGAATGCCTATAAAGAAAGCTGTAGTGTTGGTCCGAGGAATCAGACAAGATTACATTGCATGGATTTGAAGATTTCAGCTGCAGGGAGAAGTCCATCTTGCAAAGTAGCTTCCCCCTGCTTCCTCTATCTAAATTGCTCACTGCAGTGGGAAAACGACCAACCAAATCAAAGATGAACACACCTGGATCATTCTCTTTTCTCCCCTTTCCAGTCAGGCAGAAGAAACAAAAGCTTGAAAGCACCTCCCGCCAGATTCAAGAACAACTTTTTTTCTGCAGTTACCAGACTCTTGAACGAACCTCATATACTAAGGATGTATTTCCTATCTCCCAATCTACCTGATTGTGGGCCTTGCACTGTTTTTTAATGCCACTTAACCCACATAGTCTCTCCACCCTTCAACAAGATCATAGCTGATGACAGGTTTGCAGATCATCAACCTTCCTCTTCCAAAGGCAACAATCAGTTCCTTGGTTATACTGACATTGAGAGCAATGTTGTTCTGGCACCATTTGGTCAGTCGATCGATTTCCCTCCTACACTCTAATTTATCATCATCTGTAATTCGTCCATCAAGTAAGGTGTTGTCAGCAAATTTGAAGATGGAGTTGGAACTAAGTCATGAGTACAGAGTGAGTAGAGCAGAAGGTTGAGCAGACAGCCTTGTAGTGCTCCGGTGCTGATGGTTTTCGAGGTGGAAGTGATGGCGCTGATGATGACTGCCACGGTGTACTACTCCTTGCTGTTTTGTTTGCGTTTGTTCGTTTGTGTCGTCTGTGAAAATCCAACAAAGATCACTTGCATGTGAGAGGTACTCATTAACATCAGATATATGGTACCTCCAAACATTGTTCCGGATTTCTCTCACTCGCTGGATTATTTGGACATACTCGTCAGCTGGGCTGTGGCTGAGTTCAAGGTCTTGAGACGGAGGAGGACTCGGGGGAGCACTCTGCAGCACTCACCCGACGAGGATTACGTACACCGCTCCCGAGTATATTCCTTGCAAATCTACGTGCTCTCAACAACAAAGTGGACAAACTGCAACTCCTGTGCCAAACAAACAAAGGCTTCTCTCGAGCCGCTGCCCTGTGCTTCACCAAGACCTGGCTGTGTGATTCGACCCCGGAAAATGCACTGTAACTGGCTGGCTTTCAACTACACCGTCATTCCTGCTAGTGTCCCTTTCCAGTCTACCTTGGCCAGCTCCTCTCTCATGCCTTCATAATCCCCTTTGTTCTGCTGCATCACTGCCACTTCCGATTTAACCTTTTCCTTCTCTCAGAGAGGGAAGCAGTCTGCACTGACTACTGAGGAGGAAGGCAGAACTCAATGGGTGGAATTAAGCTGAAAAAATATATATAGCTTAGTAAGCTGCAATAATAACAGTTAACATTCTGTACCAGCAGCAGTTTCCTGTTATAAATTCTTCTTGCTGGACCTGGGCTGCAATGGCCAGTATTTATTGCAGCTCTGCCCACGGCACAGGTTGGGTCTGAGCTCAAGCAGCATCTGTGGAAGCAAATGGTGTCATTGCTACTGAAGATGGACACAAAATGCTGGAGCAATTCAGCGGGACAGGCAGCATCTCTGGTTGACGTTTCGGGTCGAGACCCGGCATCAGGTGCTTTCTTAATTGACATTTCTGGTCGAGACCCGGCATCAGGTGCTACCAAAGGGTAGGAGTTACAGAGGCCTTAAGTCCCACACCACCAGGTTTAGGAACAGCTACTTTCCTCCAAATAAGTACAAGTTTGTAGGTTAATTGGCACGTGTAGGATAGTGTTAGTGTACAGAGTGATCTCTGGTCAGTGCAAACTCGGTGAGCCGAAGGGCCTGTTCCGCTCTGTATCACTAAACTAAACTGGGTGGAGCCAGCAATGGCTGCCTCGCCAACCGTCAGTCTGTTCCTTCCTTCTTTGGTGTTTGTTTATATGTGTTAAATGTATGGTTTTAGTGTTCTTAAGCTTGTTTTATGTGGGGGGAAGTTGGGAGAAACATTTTCTAATCTCTTACCTCGACGGAGATGCGATTTTATTCCGTGTCGTATCTCCGTCCGCACTCCGGACTAACATCAAGGAGTTGGAGGCCTTTGCTGGAGACCGACTTCGAGAGCTCCAACTGCGGGGCCTGCGGACTTAACATCACAGATCTCGCGGTCTCTGGTTAGAGACCGACTTCGGAAGCTCCAAGCCGCAGGAGATTTGATCTCCCAACGCCAGAAGAAAGGAAGAGGCGGAGACAGTAGGGTGTGGGACAGATGGAAACGGGAGGGGAAGGAGGGAGAAAGCAAGGATACCTGAAATTGGAGAAGTCAATGTTCACACCGCTGGGGTGTAAACTACCCAAGCGAAATATGAGGTGCTGCTCCACCAATTTGCGGTGGGACTCACTCTGGCCATGGAGGATGCCCAGGACAGAAAGGTCAGATACAGAATGGGAGGGGGAGATCAAGTGCTGAGCCACTGGGAGATCGGGTTGGTTAATGCGGACTGTGCGGAGGTGTTGGGCGAAGCGATTGCCAAGCCTGCGCTTGGTCTCTCCGATGTAGAGCAGTTAACACCTAGAGCAGCGAATACAATATATGAGGTTGGAGGAGGTGCAGGTGAACCTCTGCCTCACCTGGAAAGAGTGCTTGGGTCCTTGGAATTGGGAGTAGGAGGTAGAGTCCTTACAGGAAGCAGGATGGGAAGAAGTGGAGTCCAGATAGCCATGGGAGTCAGTGGGTTTGTAGTAGATGTTGGTCAGTAGTCTGTTACCTGCGATGGAGATAGTGAGGTCAAGAAACGGTAGGGAGATGTTGGAAATGGTCCAGGTGAATTTGAGTGCCGGATGGAAGTTAGTGGTGAAATGGATGAAGTTAATGTGTTCTGCATAGGTGCAAGAGGTAGCCAACACCTCAGCACAGTTCCCATTAACCAACCCGATCTCCTGGTGGCTCAGCACTACCTGAAATTGGAGAAGGATGAGAGGGGACCTTATTGAAACATATAAGATTATTAATGGTTTGGACACATCAGAGGCAGGAAACATGTTCCCGATGTTGGGGGAGTCTAGAACCAGGGGCCACAGTTTAAGAATAAGGGGTAAGCCATTTAGAAAGGAGATGAGGAAATACTTTTTCACACAGAGAGTTGTGAGTCTGTGGAATTCTCTGCCTCAGAGGGCAGTGGAGGCCGGTTCTCTGGATGTTTTCAAGTGAGAGTTAGATAGAGCTCTTAAAGATAGCGGAGTCAAGGGATATGGGGAGAAGGTAGGAACGGGGTACTGATTGTGGATGATCAGCCATGATCACATTGAATGGTGGTGCTGGCTCGAAGGGCCTACTCATGCACCTATTGTCTATAAGGAAGTTTCACGGTAGTCGGATCACGACCCATATACTGTTGCTATGCTACGCCAAGTGGAGTACACGCGATGAACTGCAGGTAAGCACTTACCATTGTTTCCAGCGTAGCAGGCCCATTAAAACACGCCGAAATTGTCATTTTTTTGCGCTCTAAATAATTATGGAAATTGGGATAAGCGTGAGAGACATTTAGCCTACATCAGAATTCCAAACGCGAGGAAAAATTACGGTAGATAGAAGCGAGAGCTGAAGGGACAACAACAGACAGAGTGCTTGGCGAACATTGGCCGTTTACTCACTGCATTTCATCAGCTAAGGCATTATTTGTGTTTTTTCCTTTGGCATCTAAAAACATTCAGAACTGATACATCTGGCTGTAAAATTTAAATATCGCCCATGGTTCTCAAATGGGTTTCTACATACATAAAGAAAACGCATGTGAAGCAAAATTTACAGCCAGATTTATCTCTTCTGAGACTTTTTACATACCAAAGGAATCAAGAAAAAACACAAATAATGCCTTACTGTTGATGAAATGCAGTGAGCAAACGCGATAATCCCAACATTTTCAATTCCGATATCTGCACGGCCAATGTTCGCCAAGCACTTTAGCTGTTGTTGTCCCTTCAGCTCTCGCATCTCCTTCATTTCGCTTCACTTTCGGAATTCTGAAGTTGGGTACATGTCTCTCACACTTACCCCGACTTCCACAAACAGTGGAAAAATCCAACATTTTGGCGGTTTTTAAATAGGTAGGAAAGTATGCGTTTCTTGCATTAATAACATATACCGGAAGTTACAAGACAGCTCTGCTTGTCTTGAAACAATTCCCTCTGGAAGGCGACTCCGGACTGTCAAAGCCACCACAGCCAGACATAAAACACCTTTTTTCCAAGAGCGGTAGCTCTAGTTAACAGCCATAAGTCTGTAGCCTCCTTTTGCTCTGGCATTTTATTTCATTCTTCACATGTTTAAATTCTAATGTTTTATTTGTAATTGTCTATTGTATATATTGTATATATGTCTATCCCAAGTATGAGGATAGCTCCTCTCCTAGCTATTTGTTTTACTGGCTTTATGATTCATGGCTTGTTACCAGACTCAGTGTTGTCTGTCCTGTTAGTGCCGGTTATTAAGGACAAAGCTGGTAAAGTAGGCAGTCTAATAATTACAGGCCCATAGCTTTAGCCAGCATATTGTCAAAAGTCTTAGAAAGAGTTCTGCTGGATAGAATAAATGAGTTTGTTAACTCCACAGATAACCAGTTTGGCTTTAAAGCTAAACATGGCACTGACTTATGCATATATGCCTTAAAGGAGATTGTTAACAAATATAGAGGCAAAAACTCTTCAATCCTAATGTGCTTTATTGATGCTTCCAAAGTCTTTGACTGTGTTAATCACAGAAAGCTGTTTGGTAAAATGAGTCAAAGAGGGGTGCCTAAATACAGTGTTAGAATTCAGGCCTACTGGTATGCCCACCAGACAATGCAAATAAAATGGGGCAATAGGGTCTCAGCCCCATTTGGGGTTAGCAATGATGTTAGACAAGGGGGAATTTTGTCCCCAATCCTTTTTAATCTATGTCTAAACAACTGAAAGCCTGCAACACTGGGTGCGTGATTGGTAATATTTTAGTGAACCATATTATGCATGCAGATGATCTTGTGGTCTTTAGTCCATCTAGCGCTGGTCTCCAGCAGCTCCTTACTACATGTTCCGTGTATGGTGTGGAACATGACATTAAATATAATGCTAGTAAGAGTGCTGTTATGGTCTGTAGAACCAAAGAGGATAAAAGCCTAAAATATCCTAATTTTAAATTGTCTGACAACAATCTTAGTGTCTGTAATAAGATAAAATATCTAGGGCATATTATTATAGAACAAATGACAGATGATGAGGATATTTATAGGCAACGACGCATGCTTTATATACAGGCGAATATCCTCTTGCGTAAATTTGGTGCGTGTGCAGATGTGGTGAAGATGTCGCTATTTAGAGCATACTGCACACCCCTCTACACTGCGCACCTGTGGTCGAACTATTTAAAGACAAGTATGCAGAGACTAAAGGTGGCATATAACAATGCCATGAGAACACTGCTAAGGCAACCAGGATGGTGTAGTGCCAGTAATATGTTTGTGGCTGCAGGAGTCAGTACTTTAGAAGCTATCCTAAGATACCACGTGTATAAATTCATTTGCAGGATAAATTACTCTAAAAATGTGCTTATTGTGGCCTTGACAAACATAAGGGTTAGCACTACACGCTACGAATCCCAGCTGCGGAGACACTGGTATCGTTGTCTCGTTGTACGACATTCATCATCTTTTGCTCTGGATTTTTAACTTAAGTATCGTGGGTTTTTTAAATATATAAATTATGATGTTTTTATGTGATTTACCATGATTTTATATATATATTTATGATATTTGATATGCAATGCATTTTTGAAGTAATGTTGCCCCTTGTCTGGACGTTGAGTCCGTAATAAAGTTACTATTATTATTATATCGTGTTGTTACTTGCGAGCAAAGCACCAAGGCAAATTCCTTGCATGTATACGTATGTGGCTAATAATTGTTATTCAATTCAATTCGTACAGATTGTGGACATAAAGTGCTGGAGTTACTCAACGATACAGGCAGCATCTCTGGTAGAAGGAGAGAGAGTCTCGACCCAAAACGTCACCAATTCCTTCTCTCCAGAGATGCTGCCTGTCCCGCTGAGTTACTCCAACATTTTGTGTCCATCTCTGGTAGAAAGGAATGGATGACGTTTCGGGTCGAGACCCTTCTGCAGATTGTGGTCTGTTGATGAGGATCCAGTTACACCCTCCTCATCCCTCTTGCAACTCATACTTCTACTTAAACCTCTCCTCATAGCTTCTGCAACTCATACTCGCATTTCCCCTCTATCCCCTATTCCCTCCCCCCTCTCCCCCCTCTCCCCCCTCTCCCCTCCCCTCTCTCCCCTCTATCCTATCCTCTCCCCTCCCATCGCTCTCCCATTCCTCACCTGTGCAGTTTTGGTGAAACTCGACATGATGGCGGAAGTCCATTCCTTGTGCAACTTTCCAACATTTCCGGAGAAGAAAATCGCGCCGGAAGTCAGTCTTCCTCCAATTTTAAACTCACTTCATAATTTCCAGAGGTGGAAAAACGATCCTGAGGGATGCAACTGGCCTCCAGGAAATGTTTTCCCCTTGATCTTTACTTGAAATGAAATTAATTGTCGGTGTATAGCAGCAGGGGGGTTGTGCGTGAGGAGGTTGTTTTCCAGTCGGACCGATTAGCGGTGGCGCCTGAAGGGGGGAAACGCGGCGGCGGGAAGGACGGGTTTGGCTCGTGTTGCCCCCGTTCCCCAGCCGACGGGAGCAGCGGCTCACCCCCACCCCCACCCTGACCCTGACCCTCACCCCCAACCGGAGAGAGCAACGGGCCGCCTCCCGCACCCCTTCAACGGCCTAACCTGAAGAGTCGCCCCCACCCCCCTCCCCCAACTCCAATCCGCTGGATGCAACCGGTCACTCCTCTAAACCCATAACCTCGGGAGCAGCAAGTCGCCCTTCATCCCGACCCCTCTCCTTTAGCGAGTCATCCCTCTTCTCACCATCCCTCACCTTCCAACTGTCCTCTTTCATCACCCCAAGCACTAACAACGCTGAATGTTCCCAGCCACTGTCAACCAACCCACAGCAACTAGCCTTTGTATCTTTCACCCCTGCAAACATTTATCCAGTGTGGTTGCGATCACACTTGTGCAGGGGCTGGGATCTGGCCCGAGCTAGTGTCTTGGATTCAGAACCTGCAGAAAGGTCATTTCCAACTCTGCAGCAAGAAAAAGACCGTACAGTTTGATCACCTATCCATATTGAAGATAACTATGTGTGCAGTATATACCTGGGAAGCTTAAGAAAATAGTGAAGACACATGGTCAAACCACTATGAGAAAAACAGCATTCTTAAATTCTTTGTATATTTATTTGATGACGGACAATTCTTGACACATCAAACAATGGATCGATATGTGCTGTTAGTTGTTTGGAATTGTTCAGATGAACAGTGTCAAGATGAAGAGTTTGTTGGTGAGTGGTGTTTATAAATTGAACCATCAGTTCCGTTTAAGTGTAATGATGACATACCCCATGTATTCCTGTACCTCATTCATCACCCTAAACATTGTTTCCCTCCACCACCAGCGGCTGCAGCGTTTACTCTCTACAAATTGCATTGGTGCTATTTGCACCTCCCAAATTTGTGATCCCACCGCAAGCACATGGGAATACCACCACCACCAACTTTCCTTCCAATTTGCACAGTGACGTTCTTTCATCATTCCTAATTTTAAGCCCTTGGATTTTCTTTTCAACAGCCTTCTCTAGAAGGACTGCAGTGATTCAGGAGGGCATCTCACCACCTCTTTTTCAAGGGTATTTACAGATGGGAAATAAATATTGTCCTTGCTAAAAACACTAAACCTGCAACCTGGAAATTTCAAAATGTATAATAAACTTGAATCTTTCTCAACTCTATATCTTTTCCTTTACTTTATCTATTGCAGGGATGTCACAACATTTAAATATGTTAAAAATCAAGCCTGTAATTTATCCCATCAGATAAATCATTAAAAATAACTTTAATTTGATACCTAATTCACTCACATATCTTCAGTATTAAAAAAGCTATGGTAATTTTCATACTCAGAAATTAGTATCCTGTTCCCTATTGTTTTTCTATTAACTTAACACAAAAGCCGTGATCAAGGGCAGTTTACACAGACATATGTTCAAAATCTGCAAACATTCATTCTCAAGATAATCAAAATAATTATTTTTTGCACAATCATGACATAAGAACATCTAAATTATCGGCATTTTGTGTAATTGTCTGTCCGTGATCAATATTTTGATACTAAATGTCTGACTCAAAACTTCCACAGTACACAAATATCGGGACCAAAATAACTTATTTTGCATCATCAGATTAAAATGAATTTGCACCAAAATCTAGATAAGATGTTAAATAAACATCCTAAATAAATGTCCTGAACTTGATTCTGTGATTTTAAAGGCGTTGGTTGAGCTCGACTTTCAAATCCAGCGATCCAATAGACCAGCAACGTTTTGAAAAAAAAACAGAACGGGATGACAGAACGAGATTCCTTCTATGTCATAAGCTTGTCGTACGAGGAAATCCCTCCCTGACAACTAATGAAAACCCTGCATTTTACTCCCCCCCCCCCCCCCCCCCACAGCCTCTTGAGTCGCATGCACAGGCAGTGGGCAGATCTAGAGAGCCACTGATCGCGGAGATTTTAACATTACTACCTATTGTATTTGAGTTTGGCTTCAGTATAGTTTTATCTGATTTGATTGGATAGCATACAAAACAACATTTCATTGTACCTTGGCACATGCGACAATAATAAAGCTTCACATAAAATGGTCTGAACAACACTTCAGACGCCTAGGACTTCACACATTTTGAATTTTAAAAATCAGTTTTTTGGTTTCTATATGAATAGTTTAAATTTAGAAAACCAACACAGAAATGCTGATAACAATCAAAGTTGGGTTGGATCTATGGAGCGGAAAAGGGTCAGTGTTACAGGTCTATGGATTTAAGGCCTAGTTTTCATTAACACCACAACTGCGGGTGTTAGCAATGAATTAAATATTTTTGGACATGTCGTCACTATACAATGTCAGACGGTACCATGACACAACTGGTAGAGCCGTTGCCTCATATTGCCGGAGACCTGGATTCAATTCTAATCTAGGGTGCTGTCTTTTTGGAGTTTGCATGTTCTGTGACCATGTGGATTTGCCTGTGACCATGTGGATTTCCTCTGGGTACTCTGGTTTTGTCCCACAACCCAATGTGTGCATGTTTGTAAGTTAATTGGCCTTCGGAAATTGCCCTGAGTGCGCAAGGAATGTGGGTCGAGGGGCCTGTATCCAAGCTGTATCTCGAAACTCTGAATTCTACAATATTAAGGTGGATCTTACCAATATGAGATTGAAATTTGTAAATTAAATGAATTTTCTAGTTCTGACAATTAAACAATAGTTGATTCTAAAAGTATAACTGTTTGGTCTGGAGAATATTAAGAAATTGTGCAGTGGTCTTTTAGAAATCAAAACATGTCGACAATTGCTTTCAGTAGCATCTCAAATCTGTCATCATTTATGAAATACTCTGCTTTGCCACTTTGTGCACCACAGTTGATAACCATACATATTTCCACAGTATATACAGGTGCCGTGTTGTCACTTAGTTCGTCCGTGTCCCTTTGAAGTTTTACATCCTACTCATAATCCCAATTAGTTTTTTTTATCATCAGCAAACCTGGAACTATTATATTTTGTCCTATTGACCTAAATTATAGATATAGATCATGAATAGCTGTGGTCCTAACGTGGTACCCACGACTCACTGTCTATCAATCTGAGAAAGACATGCTCATTCCCATGCTGTGCATTCTTTCTGATAACCAATTCTCAACCAATGTCAGTGAAGTATCCTTCAGTCCCTGTCCTCTAACTTTATTGACCAAATTCTTCTTTGGGACTTTATCAAAAACTTTCTGAAAATCAAAATGTGGCACTACCAGTGATTGCATCATGTATTTTCTACCAGTCACATCCTCAGAGAACTGTAGATTAAACGTGATTTTTATTTTCTAAATCTGTGCTTCTTATCAATCCTATTATTTTTAGGTAATTTTGTTATTGCATTCTTAAAGCCATAAATCCCCATAAGCTCTAAAACAAGAAAAGGCTATTTTATGTCTAATATCATATGAGAAAAAGAGGATCACTTATTGATCTAGAAAACCATAAATTTGTCCTCAACTGTATTACTATCGATTTACATATATAATCTTCCCTTTTACACAGCCCCTATTCTCCCAATTTATGCATTCAATATCTCAACTTGTATTTTGTGGCTCATAAATAGCTCCCACCAATTCTTTTCACCCTTTGCTGCTTCACCAAACAAATTCCAATTTTTCACCATCTGCCATGCCAAGATTAATTTTCACTCTTGCACTGATCACATGCTTTTCTATTCTCCTCATTTCATCAGAGAAATAGGAGCCATGTAAAAAGTTCAAGAGAGGATCTGAAGATTTATGTAAGAAGGAGCTGAGATGATGGTTTAAACCGAAGATAGACACAAAAAGGTGGGGTAACTCAGCGATACAGGCGGCATCTCTGGAGAGAAGGAATGGATTACGTTTCATGTCGAGACGCTTCTTCAGATGCTATCTGTAGATCTCTAGGTCTATCTGTAGATTTATACTAGGTTTAAAATTCTCTGAGCACAATTGGTAGGAGAATTCATCAAACGAATTGTAGCGTTTCTATGGAAGACTATGTTATGTAAGCGCTCATCTTGGTCAGAAGTTAGAAATTGGCTTTTGCATGTTTAACACGGGGCCGGGATGTGCAGAGGCAAGATACCTCACTGATATTGTCAGGAACTTGTTTTCTAAATGTCTTTGGTAAATGGGAACAAGCATTCTCGCTCTGGAATTGGCCTAATTTTTGTTTCAAATCTGCTGTCTGCCACCAAAAGATATTAAAGAGAGTGTATCAGCGGGGGATCATGTAGCCTGCCCACAAAGATGCTGGACAGGGCAAGGCGTTGTCTTTGTGTCAGATTTTCTTGTTTGCATGTGGCTGACATTCTTTAACATTATTCTTGTTTATCAGAGCTGACTGCCATTAACTCCATTTATGAATTTTTGAGAAAAAGTTGCTGCACTTCAACAAGTTCCAGATTGACTGCCTTTCCAGGTAATACATTTGATAATAAATATTTTAAATGAATGCACTCTCAACATTCATTGTTAGAGTCCTTGACCTTGTTTCTTGTTTGGCAATATTTTCCTGTTAACATGCTTTCAACCTTGACATTTGACTGTAATTCAACCTTGTTGCGAGAGTGATAGATGGTTGCTCAGTTAACATTCACCTGTTGAAGTTGTTTAAATGTATTGTGCACATTGTCCCCTTCATTGGACTATTATCTAATTAATTTATTGCCAGGTTTCCCAAGTGAAATGAGAACTTGCAGAACCTCATGGGTCCAAAGAAGCTAAGGCAATGTCAATAATTTTATTATTTTATTTATTCATTTTTGGAATCAAAACAGTGCTGAGATGGTCAGGATTTATTGCCCATCTTTAAATGCCCTTGAAATGAGGTGGTGAGCGATCTCCTTGATCGCTTGTGTTTCTTTGAATGAATGGTGCAGTTGGGCAGAAAGTCCAGACTTTAGACAAGATTGGCAATATATGTCCAATTTATGGAATGATGTTCGTTTTGAGGGAACACTGGTGGTTTTCCCATGAGCCTGTTGCTCTTGTCCTCGGTGAAGAGATTTTTTTGGGAGGCACTGTTAGAGTAGCTTCGGCAAATAATTCCAGTGCGTTTCGTAGATGGTGCCTACTGCAGCCAATGTATGTCAGCAGTGCTTCTTTCAAGTGTGGTTCAGCATGGAAGAGCACCAATTCATCAACTGAGGAAGGGGATTTGATGGTAATCAAGAGGAGGTTTCCTCTGCTACATTTAATCTGGTGCCATTAGTTAAAGTGGAATCATAAAGTGGAATCAACGTTGAGGACCTCCGGAGTTTTTCCTTGGCATGCGTACAGTGTGCTACCACCTCTAGTGGGACAGTATTTATCCAGGTTTATGACAGTGGGTTTTGGTATATTGTCGATAGAAGATTTTCTGAGTTAGACCACAACAAGCTGTTATCGTCGGGTAGTTTATCCTATTTAGACTGAAAGCCCCACATGTTTATAAGGAGGACTTTGCAATGTCAAATGGGCTAGAAACTGTATCAGAATTTGATGATTAGGTCGATGTGAGGGTTTTTCCTTTTGTAATCTTTTTCTGCTGTAACAGAATGGTCATGGTATATTGAGTGGTTTGCTGGGCCAGTTAATATCAATTACTTTGCAGCATGTCTGGAGTGCAGTATAAATCAGACCTGATAAAGAATGCATCAGGAACCAGATTAGATTTTACGAGACATATTTTATTTGTGGTCATTGTTAACGAGACTCATTTTTTTGTTTTTAAATGCAGAGTTTTGGCTGAATTTAAATTCCAGAGTTTCAATGTGGTATTTGAAACAATTCACTAATGGTTCTGAATTGTACATCAAAACATTTGAGCCATATCTACAGTTATGTAACCACCACTACAACACCTCTTTGGCCCGATCCATTTTTAATCACTATCTAGCTACATGGGCACTCCTTGAGTTACAGGAGCAACGATTCTAGACAGTGTGTTTCAGCTTAGGAAAGTCCCAGCTATGAAGCTGTGTTGAATAAAGTGATCAAGGTCAAAGAAGATTTTAAAATTCTCATCTTTGTCTTGAAAACCTTTATTGCCTACATTACCTACATTCTCCTTTTCTCTGTAACTGTCTACTCTGTAGTATCCCAATGCTACTTTGATTCCTGCTTCATAAAATACTGAGTTTATGTTGCTCTGATCCCCCAGCTGCCTGTGCCCTAGACTTTGAGCTTTCCCTAAACCTCTCCCCTTTCCTAGGCTCCTTTAAGATCCTAAAACTTACAAGGTCACAGAATCATACAACACAGAAACTGGATTTTCAGCCCACTGGGTCTGATTCAACCTTCTAACACCCAACCTACACTAATCCCATTATATTTTCCTCACTTTCCCACTAACTAGACCTATTCTACCACTAACCTATCCACTATGAGCAATTAACCTACTGACCTGTTTTAGGATGTGGGAGGAAACTATAGCATCCGGAGAAACCCCACACGGTCACAAGGAAAATATGGAAATACCACACAGATGGCACCCATATCAGGATCGAACCGAGGTACTGTGAGGCAATGGCTCTCCTTGCTGCCAGAAAGAAATTTAGACACTTGATAACTCGGTGTTGAATTTTATGTGCTGATATTCCTATGAAGCATTTGATGTTTATTAATTTAAACTACAAGTTGCTGTTGCTATCACTTGGTACAATTAGGCCTCCTGCCCTGGATAATGGTAAAGGAAATTGGCCAGGGAGCATCTGGTGATTAAATGCTCATGATAGAGTCACAGAGCACTATAACACGAAAACAGGTCCTTCAGCACTAATTGCTCACACAACTAAGATGCCTCGTGTACACTAGTCCCACCTGACTATATTTGGTCCATATTCCTCTAAACCTTTCCTATCTACATACCTGTGCAAATAATTCCATCTACATATTGCCCAAGGAAACTTTCCTGAACACATTTAACAAATTCCTCCTGTCTAAACCATTGAGATTATGACAGTCCCAGCCTAAATTGATAAAGTTAAAATACCCTAACATGACAATCCTATTGGTCATAGAGAGTGCTATACAGCATGGAAACAGGCTCCTGGGCCCAACTTGTCCAAGCAAACCAAAGCACCCCATCGATGCCAGTCCCACCTGCCTGCGTTTGGCTCATATCCCTCTAAACCTTTCCTATCATGTACCTGTCCAAATGTCTTTTAAAAGTTGTAATGGTACCTGTTTCAACTATCTCCTGTGGTAGCTTGTTCCATGTAGCCTCCACCCTCTGTGTGGGGGGGAAAAAATTGCCTCTCCGTTTCCTCATAAATCTTTCCCCTCTTGCCTTAAAGAAGTCTTGCAGCAGCCTGAAATCTCCCGGCATATTCTTCTAATTCCTGTTGACTATTTGGGATCTATAATACACTCCCAACAAGGTGATCATCTTTTTGAAAATTTCTCAGCATTCTTATAACCTCAATGTACGAACCATCAGTAATGCCATATTGGACTACTGCCATGACATTCTCCTAAATAAAGCCGCGCTCCACCTCTGTCTCATCTGCAGCAGCTGTACCCTGGAACATTAATCTGACAGTCTTGTCCCTCTCTTAGCTAGGTTTCTATACTGGCTCAAACATCCCAGTCGCATGTAGCTAACTATGCCCTCAGCTCATCCACCATACCCATGAGGCCTCTTGCAGTAAAATAAATGTAATTCAATCCAACAGTCCTACCCCCACTTCCTGCCATGCTCCAGCCTATCCTGTCCAATGAACTTTCTTTTTCCTGATGTTGCCTTTAATGTGATGGTAGTTTCAAACAGCTTAATTATTTTAATTTTTATTTGGTTCTCTCAATAGCTTGACATTTAAGATTTATTGATGTAAGCTTTGACTTTAATCTCTTGCAGCCTGCTCAATAAGTGGAGTTCCAGCCCCACAAAAATGGTTCTGCGCAATTCAAGCAATCCGAGGCTTTTCACAGGTAAGAAAGACAGGGAGGGAATCTGGGGATAATCTGATGAGAATGTAGGAGGATAGGTCCCAGGAAAAATTCATGGGGCAATTGGATTTCTCAGTAAGTGGGCAGGAAATCAATGTGGGATAAAATGATGTTCCCCTTTGTCAAAGGACGGATGGAGCTGCGTATAATGGCTGTTTTTTTTCAGAATATACATTAATCGTGCAAAAGGTGCCTGCACCATATTCGTTTAAAAATCTAAAAATATAGTGAAAGTAAGTAAATCTAAATAAGCACTGCTGAAGTTGAGAATGTTTGAATGTGCATCAAATGTATTCTCCTCAAAAAGTGATGAGGCTGGACAGATATAGGCAGAAAATTGACCTGGGTGGCAGACGCGACCTACGTCGCAGCGGCCTCTGCAGTTCGTCTGTCTTTTTTTTATTTCTTGTCCCATTGCGTGTAGTTTGTAGTGTTTTTTTTAACTGGGTATGTGTGGGGGGGCGGGGTGGGGGAAACTTTAAAATATTTTCCCTGTCCGGGGGACCCGACCTTTTCTCTGTCGGGTCTCCGTTGTCAATGGGGCCTAGTACCGTGGAGTGGCCTCCAACCGGAACAACCTGGGGGCTCCAGTTGCGGAGCCTGCCGACTACTCACCATCGTGGGGCTGGCCGAGTTCGGAGCGTGGAGAGCTGTGATGGCGCGCTGCTGCGGCCCGACCCCGGAGATTCGGAGGCTCCAGCCGCAGGCCCGGTGGACGGTAACACTGGGAGCTCACAGGTCCCTGGTGGGAGACCGCTTTTTGGAGCTTCCGCAACAGCAACTTCTCCCACCCGAGTTGCGGGTTGAAAAAGACCCGGAGCGCGGCCTTGCATCGCCCGATGCGGTCTTAATTGCCGCGGGACTTATTTACCATTGCCCGCCGGGGGCTTTGACTTTGACATTGGGAGGAGAATGAGGAGTGTAGGGGAGAGAAAAGACTTTGTCTCCTATCACAGTGAGGAGGAGATTTGCTGTGATGGATGTTTGTGTAAATTGTGTTGTGTCTTGGTTCTTTTTCTTGTTTGTATGGCTGCAGAAACCTAATTACGTTTGAACTTCAATGAGGTTCAAATGACAACAAATAAATTGTATTGTATTGTAGGGGGTGTGTTTTGACCTTGAGAAGCAAGCAGTCTGTGGGAAATCAGCTTACATGTGTAAGAAGGAACTGCAGATGTTGGTTTAAATCAAAGGTAGATGCAAAATGCTGGAGTAACTCAGCGGGACAGACAGCATCGCTGGAGAGAAGGGTTGGGTGACATTTCGGGTCGAGACTGAAGAGATGCTGAAAACTTAGAACCTGTACTTGGGCAGTTAAAATGGAAGTTGCTTTCAGTGACACCCTGCTGCTTTATAGGGTGTCCCACCCAGGAGCTCGAGAAGAGGACCATCTGAATGGAACAGATCTTTGTAGTTTTGTAGTTTTATACACTTTTCACTTTGTTTTAAAACTCCTGAGGAAACATTTATACCTTGCTGAATGAGGTGTTCCTGTGTTTTTAATAGCAAACATAATTATTGTTGAACAACTTCTTTGGCCTTGAGAAACTGTTTTTACATTTCTGGTAAATGAAAATCAAGAGAAAAAAATGCAGATACTGGAAACCTGAAACAAAAGCTATAAACACTGGAAAAACCCAGCTGGTCGGGCAGTGTCTGTGGAAAGAGAAACCATCAACATTTCAATTCTGTCTCCCCTGCAGTTCAATGCTAGAGGCAGGTAAACTAGTTGAACTTTGGACATAGATAGGTACGTGCAACTGTGACGTTGATTTGATTTTATTACTTGTCATTCGAATCTCAGAGAGGCTCGAATGAAACTCCGTTTCTACAAGCCATACAACAAACAATTCATAAAAAAATACGCAGACAATTCAATTCACACAAACATCCATCACAGTGAATCTCCTCCTCACTGTGATGGAAGGCAAAGTCTTCTCTCTCCCCCGCACCATTTCTCTCCTGAGGTCGAAGCCCCAGGCGGGCGGTGTTGAGGCCGCGCCGGGCCGGGCGATGTACGGCCCTGCTCTCGGCCGTCATAGCCATTACTGAAATGTGTAAGGGAAGGACAGGACTGGCAGCCTGATGTTGCAGGGTACATGTGCTACAGGTGAGATAAAGGTGGGGTAAAAGAGGAGGCAAAGTTGCTTTACTGATTAAGGAGAACAGCATGGCGAGATGACATTACTGAAGGATCTTTCAGTGAGGCTCCACAGGTGGAGCTGAGAAAAAATATGCCCATTAGCTGATGCAAGAATGAAATTAAATTGGATAAGTGAAATATGTGACACAGTGGACACTGAACGTCAATGGGTATTTTCAGCCACCAATGTCAGAATATTGAGCAATATTTTGGTACACATTCCTGCAGGAAATCTGAGAAAAATCCAAGTGGTTTATTAAAACCAAAAATACCAAAAACCCCAGATCCCATTCTGCTCGATGTGTCAAGATCATGCAAAGTGTTGGAGTAACTCCGTGGGTCAGGCAGCTTGTCTGGAGAACATGAATAAGTGATGTTTCGGACAGGAGCCTTCTTGCCTGATGAGCTGAGTTACTCCAGCACTTTCTCTTGTTCGCTAAAGCAACATTTTGGTAAACCAGCATTGTGTTGATATGTTAAGATTACTATTGTTTTATTGTTTTCTGTCTAGTTCTGTAGTACAGATTGGGAAGAAATCAATTCTAGCTCACAGGCCACAAATTGTGAGGAATCTCTACCAACTTTAATACAAGATTGCCTGAATAGCATAAATGCTTGTGAAGAAGAGGACAGTGATGGGAAAGACTCACCGCCCTTATCGGAGTAAGTATTGTTCCATGTTTCATTGTTGACCCTAATAAGCTGCAATGTTCTGAATATTTTTGGTGAAGTACATAATTCTGTCCATTAGGATCCATCCCTGCCCACCAAGTATTCGTTATTAATCCCAGCTTTCCATTAATGTACAGCTATTTTTTGGAGATTGCTCTTAGTTTAAGATCTCATCTCTGACAGTGCAGTACTCCTACTATCCTGTACTGTGAATTAATGTCGATTATTGTGCTCACATTATGGAGTGCAATTATGTTCTGAGACAAATGTGGAATATGAGACTGACGAATAAGCAGTCATGAGATGGTGATTTGCCTTCATTGAATCCAAGATGGCATTAATGTGCATGATCCTTTCAATCACTAGCGAGCTGAGGCAATGTTTTTTTTAATTTATTTTTTATTTAATTCTTTATTTCGAACAGAATAAAAGGCAAGTATGAAACAACATACAAAAAACAAAACAAGACTATTTATAAAGTGTCAAAAACAGTATCTATAAATAAATGAACTCGTACGTGTCCGAAAAGGAGCAGGAAGAAGACAAAGCTTATTAATTCCCACCCCTTAAATATTGTGGAGGAGAGAAAAATGATATAAATAATAGATTGAAGAGAATCTGTTAGATAGTAAAGAAAGGAGTATGAGGAAAGGCAAAAAAAAGCACAAAGCCAACACCAATGTCAGTTTGAATGGAAAATCCTATAGACCTTGAGCATATGAAATCAAAACAGAAAAGCTGAATTACTCGACAGGTCAGGTTACATCTCTGAAAGGAAAAGCAGACTAAATGTTTCCATCTTGAGACATGTTTTGCTACAGGTATTAAGGATAATATTAAAGGAATAAAGAGAAGCAGAGAAGCTGAGGGAGGGAATTCTAGAATCTTGGCAGCTGGGAGCATGATAGTAAATGATGTATTTATATTTGAGGGGCCCAGATGACCAGAAAGGAAGAAACCTCTCATATCTCTGAAGGGGTTACAAAAATAGGAAACATGAATTCATGAAATCTGTGGTAAGGATTTTAAAATAAGGGCATTATTTTACGAGAAGACAACGCAGCAAGCAAAATGGATGACAGTTGAATGGACAGGACTCGGTGTAACCTGCATACATGTGGGAAATCAGCGCATTTGGATGAAGGACTGGGTGGGGTGGGGGGACTAATCGGTCGAGGTGAACCGATGGGCTAGAATATGTTACAAGGAGTATCATGGGCAAAGCAGATGAGTTTGGAGCCAGATAAGTGCATGAATGTGTGTTATGGCCATTACAAAGACTTGGTTGTCAGAAAGAGATGGGAGTATCAAAGGCTGCAGGACCACCTGATAGAAGAATATAAAATTATGGGAGGTGTAGCGAGGTTAAAGTCTTTTTCCCTGAGCCAAAATATCAAATACTGAAGGGCATAGGTTTAAGATGAGATGGGGGAATGATAAAAGAAGTGTGGGGCAACTTTTTTTACACAGAGTGATAAGTGCCTGGAATGCACTGCAGGGATAATGGTGGAAGCAGTTGCCATAGTGGAGTTTAAAAAACCTTTAGATGGGTACATGGGTATTCATGGAATGGAGATATATAAATCATGTGCCGAGAGAACAAATTAGTTTAACTTGAAAGTGCTACCTCCAGCACCCACACACAACTCACTGACTTCATTCCTTTCACCACTAGCTTTCAAATACATCTGGACCATTTCCGACATTTCCCTACAATTTCTACATCTCACTGTCTCCATCGCAGGTGATAGACTACTGACCAACATCCACTATAAACCCACTGACTCCCATGGCTATCTGGACTACACTTCTTCCCACCCTGTCCATCCTGTACTTCCAATCCCTCTGTCTATGCTGCATCTGCACCCAGGACGAAGTGTTCCATATCAGGGCATCGGAGATGTCCTCATTCTTCAGGGAACGGGGGTTCCCTTATTTTACTATAGATGAGGCTCTCACCAGGGTCTCTTCTATACCCCGTAACTCTGCTCTCACTCCCCATCCCCCCACTCATAACAAGGGCAGAGTCCCCCTTGTCCTCACCTTCCACCCTACCAGCCGTCACATACAACAAATAATCCTCCGGCATTTTCGCCACCTTCAACGGAATTCCACCACTTGCCACATCTATCCATCCCCTCCCCTGTCTGCTTTCCGCAGAGGCCGCTCCCTCCGTAGCTCCCTGGTCAATTTGTCCCTTCCCACCCAAACCACCCCTTCTCCTAGCACTTCTCCCTTGCAACTGCAGGAAATGCTACACTTGTCGCTTTACCTCCCCCCTTGACTCCATTCAAGGACCTAAGCTGTCTTTCCAGGTGTGGCATAGGTTCACCTGCACCTCCACCAACCTCATCTATTGCATCCGCTGCTCTAATTGTCAGCTGCTCTACATCGGCTTCGCCCAACACCTCCGCTCAGTTCGAATTAACCTGCCTGATCTCCCGGTGGCTCAATACTTCAACTCCCCCTCCCATTCCGAATCCAACCTTTCTGTCCTGGGCCTCCTCCATGGCCAGAGTGAGGACCACCATAAATTGGAGGAGCAGCACCTCATATTTCTCTTGGGTAGTTTACACCCCAGCGGTATGAACATTGACCTCTAATTTCAGGTAGTTCCTGCTTTCTCCTCCCCTTCTCAGCTCTCCCTCAGCCCAATGTCTCCGCCTCTCCCTTTCTTCTTCCCCCACCCTCACATCAGTCTGAAGAAGGGTCTTGACCCAAAACGTTGCCTATTTCCATCGCTCCATAGATGCTGCCTCACTCGCTGAGTTTCTCCAGCATTTTTGGCTACCTTCGATTACCATCTGCAGTTCCTTCTTAAACAATAACTTGACATTATGTTCGGTGCAGACATCAAGGGCTAAAGGAGTTGTTTCTGTTCTATGTTCTAAATTATTTGCATTTTATTTAGCACATAATAATTTGCAAATTATCTGTGGATATGTTATGTTTTATAGGTTGTTTGAAGAGGCAGCAGAGGGTCTACATCGACTTGCAGATAAACTTCCTCCTCCTGGTAACTCTCCGCATACTTTCAATAGGAAGTCTTGGAGTCGCAATGTTGAGAGGTTTCAATATTCAAATTAATTGCAGTAATGGCAGGCAGATTGACGTCAGTTTTTGAAAATCTTAAAATGTGCTCTTTTTGTCCAAAAGCAAACTGGAAATTGTTATGAATTATTTAATGCTTTCACAGATGCTGCTTGATCCGTGGAGTGATTCAAGAATTTTCTCTTTGTATTTCAAATTTCCAGCTTTGCTGTTTTTTTGATTTTCCTCTTGTATCATTTGAGATTCTCTCTGACCTTGGTGAGATGTACCACCCAAAGGATTCAGAACCGGATTTGTAAACAGATTGACGTTTATCTTTTGGGAGTGTATACTCATCTGACAGAATTGTTTCTTGGTGATGCACTAAAAATCCTAGACGTCAGCAAGCAGGACGATGCTGTTTTTAGATGCACTTACAGCAGGGTCCAAGCCAACCAATAAAGGAATAGCAAAGTTAAATGGGAGATTCAAGCACCAGCTTACCTCACCACAAAACAGAGGGATACAGACGCTTCCCTGTTCTAAAACACGACACCACAGTTATTAGCTGCATATTATTAATATCCTGTTTGGAAGATTTCTCCAATTTGTCCCATAACTCTGCAATTCATATTTTCAAAAATCTACCACATTTCATTTCCTTTCAGCTTCTACCACATTTCCAGACTGGATAGCGTGCAACGAGAAAACCTTTCACTACATATGACAATAAAATAAACTAACTACAGTTCATTGTACAAACAGCCTTGATGCTCATCTTTGCATCTCTGTAACCTCTGATTATTCAACCACCTCACAAAAGAAACAGTTATTAACTTTATAAAAATCCCCATGAATTTGAATCATATTGAATTTCCGTTATGAACATATTTTTTAATCTGTAGATACTAGAAATCTGAATAAAAAGCAGAAAATGCTGGAAATACTAGGTCAGACAGCATTTGTGGAAAGAGAAACAGTTAATAACATCACTGACTTTTTATTTTACATTTACTTCAACCTTATTTGCTGTAAAGAAATCTACTTATTTGCTGTAAAAAAACCACCAGGTTTTTCATGTTATTGAGAATCCTAGTAAGGTGTCTCATATGTTTTTCTATACTCTTGATGTCATTGCTCATGTGTGGTGCCAGAATTGGTCTCACTAATTTAGGTGTATTCTAAATCAATTATTTGTATGGGTTTAGCATAATATATTTGCCTACGGGGGGACTATGCTGTTATTTGTATGTCCCAAATAAGGTATCTCGATAGACAATAGGTGCAGGAGTAGGCCATTCGGCCCTTCAAGTCAGCACCACCATTCAATGTGATTATGGCTGACCATTCCCAATCAGTACCCCATTCCTGCCTTCGCCCCATAACCCCTGACTCCGCTATCTTTAAGAGCCCTATCTAGTTCTCTTTTGAAAGCATCCAGAGAACCTGCCTCCACCGCCCTCTGAGGCAGATAATTCCACAGACTCACAACTCTCTGTGAGAAAAAGTGTTTCCTTGTCTCCGTTCTAAATGGCTTACCCTTTTTTCTTAAAATGTGGCCCCTGGTTCCGGACTCGGGAACATGTTTCCTGCCTCAAGCGTGTCCAAACCCTTAACAATCGTATATGTTTCAATAAGATCCCCTCGCATCCTTCTAAACTCCAGAATGTACAAGCCCAGCCGCTGCATTCTCTCAGCATATGACAGTCCCGCTATCCCGGAAATTAACCTTGTAAACCTATGCTGCACTCCCTCAATAGCAAGAATCTCCTTCCACAAATTAGAGGACCAAAACTGCACACAACACTCCAGGTGTGGTCTCACTAGGGCCCTGTACAACTGCAGAAGGACCTCTTTGCTCCTATACTCGACTCCTTTTGTTATAAAGGCCAACATGCCATTCGCTTTCTTCACTGCCTGCTGTATCTGCATGCTTACTTTCATAGACATGAACAAGGACCGCCAGATCCCGTTATACTTCCTCTTTTCCCAACTATGCCATTTAGATAGTAATCTGCCTTCCTGTACCCCACAAAGTCACTGCCTGCCATTCTTAAAGGGACCCGTTAATCCCTACTCTTTGTTTCCTGTCTGCCAACCACTTCTCTATCCATGTCAGCACTCTACCCCCAATACTATGTGCCCTAATTTTGCCCACTAATCTATGTGGGACCTTATCAAATGTTTTCTGAAAGCCCAGGTACACTACATCCACTGGCTCTCCCTTGTCCATTTTCCTAGTTACATCCTCAAAAAATTGCAGAAGATTAGTCAAACATGATTTCCCCTTCGTAAATCCATGCTGACTCGGACCGATCCTCCTACTGCTATCCAAATGTGCCGGTATTTCATCTTTTATAATTGACTCCAGCATCCCACCCACCACCGATGTCAAGCTAACGGGTCTATAATTCCCTGTTTTCTCTCTCCCGCCTTTCTTAAAAAGGGGGATAACATTAACTACCCTCCAATCCACAGGAACTGATCCTGAATCTATAGAACATTGGAAAATTATCACCAATGCATCCACGATTTCTAGAGCCACTTCCTTAAGTACCCTGGGATGCAGACCATCAGGCCCTGGGGATTTATCAGCCTTCAGTCCCATCAGTCTCTCCAACACCATTTCCTGCCTCATGTGGATTTCCTTCAGTTGATCACAGAATTGTTTAATTTATTTCTGATATTCTTGCGGTTGTTTCATAAAGAGTGGAAGTGCAAATGCATATTGTTGCAGTTGAACCACTGTTTTTTTATGCTTTAAATGAAGCCTGAATTTTGAAGTGTTTTTCCTTTTTGTTGATAGGCAAGGTGTCATTGGACCTAATCATGCTCGTCTCTGGCAGAGATATTCCGAGGCTGAAAGATTGGCTGCCTGTTGTGGGAGCATTTAAGCACCTGAGAGAGTGGCATTCAGCAGAAATTACCATAACAACAAAGGTTGGCAAATGGTGGGTAACTTGAGCAAGATCACAATTTTAAGGAGAATTGTGTCTGAAAGACAAGTAGTTACATAAACTGTATATTTTTAAAAAAAATCAAAATTATCCCGAGTAAAAATCAATAGGTCTCTCTTCTCTTCAGTGGCAGCTGAGTTGTGGCCAAATTGATTTCAAATAATGAATACTTGTGTTGACACAGAGTCTGGCAAAGTCTGGCAAAGGACAAAACTAAAGCCCAAATCATTTATGACAATCCCCAAGAACCAAGTAAATTCGGAGAAACAAGAGACTGCAGATGATGGGATTTTGAGCAAAACGCAAAGTGATAGATGAAGTCAATGAGTCAGGCAGTATCTGTGGAGAAAATGGACAGTGACATTTTAGCTTGGGACTTTTTTGCATTGGAATAGTGGAGAGAAAGCTGTAAAAGAGTGGCTGGATGGGGCAATGGCAAGTGATATGTGGATGTATGTGAGGTGGGGAGGGGTGTGGGTGGAAGATTGGCAGCGAGTGGAAGAAGTGAGATACGCTAGAGGTGAAAAGGAGACGAAAGTGTGTCAGAGAAAGAAAGAAATGGAACATCAGAGGGAAGAATATGGTGCTAGTGGACATGTTGGAAGATGGATGTTTATGTTAACTTTTATGTAGTTGTGTGCCTTGTTGCTTTTTTTAGTATGACTATGGTAAATTGAGTTACACTGTACCTTAATTGGTACACATGACAATAAAATACCTTTGAACCTTTTCTTTGAGATGTTCAAGGAAGAACCGGAGGATCTTGAGGCCTTCCTGATGGAAAATGGAGGTGTAAAGGGGCTGGACATCCATGGTGAAAATGTGGTGATGTGGGGGGGCTTGGAATTGGAAATTATTGAGGAGCATTTGAGGTGTCACCGGTGTCGTTTGGAAGGGACTGGACAGAATGGAATTGTGGTATTTGAAGAGGAGTTGGGTGGGGAAGGAACAGTTAAAAGCAATGGATCCACCACAGCAGTCCCGCTTGTGGATTTTGGAAGTAGATAGAAACAGGCAGCAAGGGATTGGGGAGCTATAATGTTGGAAATTGTGGAGGGGAGATTGCCTGAGGCAATAAGATCGTTGATGGTGTGGAACATGCTGGTCTGGTATTCCTCAAGGAGTATGTATGGAAACTCTGAGAGGTGTCACCTGGCCTCAGCACGGTAGAGGTCAGCCTGACAGACTATAGCAGCAGGGTACACAAAATGCTGGAGAAACTCAGCGGGTGCAGCAGCATCTAAGGAGCGAAGTTCCTTCGCTCCTTAGATGCTGCTGCACCCGCTGAGTTTCTCCAGCATTTTGTGTACCCTCGATTCTCCAGCATCTGCAGTTCCTTCTTTAACAGACTATAGCAGCAACTCCCTTATCAGCGGGTTAGATGACAACATAAGGATTGTTACTTTGTGAGTGGAGGTCTGCGTGTTCGGAGGAGGTGAGATACGAATGCGTGACGGAAGTGTAGAAGTTGATGTTGCAAGCTGCTGTTTATTATTTCCACTTCCAAATGTATAACATAAATAATTTCATTGTAGTTGGCAGAAAATTGCAGAGTACCTGGGAGCAACTGTTGTAGATCCTGAAAAATTAACAAATGTGATTGATCCGTTGGTGTTGTGGAGAGGGCAAGTACGCATCCAAGAACGAAAGGTACGGTTCCTGTTTTTCTATATTTTATGGCAGAAAATATCCTAATTGGGAATATAGGGAACTATATATGGGAATATGGAAAAATATCCAAATGTCGCCATTGGGATATTTTGATTGGAAAGATAGATACTGCGACTTCTGTAAATTTGAAATGTAAATGTAAAGTGGAATAGGTGCAATAGCTGCAAATGGGAGGAGATGAATGAAATAACTCGCATTTCTAGCTCAACATTTTTAGTAATAATTTTCTTCCCTTTTCCTCTCCTGGCATTTAGGTTTTCATTCCTATGCCTGCCAGTCCCATCACTAGGCATGCCTTTCCCATCCTCCAGTAACTGGTACCAGTGATCCCCGCACACTAACACTAAGGTGCACACAAGGAACAATTCACAATTTTACCAAGCCAATTAACCGTCAAACCTGTACGCCTTTGGAGTGTGGGAAGAAACAGGAGATCCTGGAGAAAACCCACGTAGGTCAGGGGGAGAATATACAAACTGTACAGACAGCACCCCAAGTCAAGATCAAACCTAGGTCTCTGGCATCTAAGGCAGCCGCCATGCATTGGCAAAGATAGACACAAAATGCTGAAGTGACTCAGCGGGTCAGACAGCATCTTTGGAGAAAATGGATAGGTGACATTTCAGGTTGGGACCATGCTGCAGACTGATTGTACAGGGGAGGGATCTGAAAGCAAGAAAAGTCCAGTACAAATCGGAGCCAACAACAGATGAGTTCAGGCAAGGTGATTCCCATATACGGCAATTATTGACTTGGCATGATGTGACCCCAAGTGGAATACATCATTGTGAACTGTGGAACTGGTTAACTCGACTTATAGTGGAGGAAGGGTTAGGGGATATGAGGGGAGGGGAGTGCATGTTGAAGTTATCTAAAATTTAAGCTTTCACTGTTCATGTCACTGGGTTGTGAAACTACCCAAGCAAAATATGAGGTGCTGTTCATCCGATTTACGCATGGACTCACTCTGGAAATGACAGAGGCACAGGACAGAAAGGTTAGAAACATAGAAATTAGGTGCAGGAATAGGCCATTCGGCCCTTCGAGCCTGCACCGCCATTCAATATGATCATGGCTGATCATCCAACTCAGTATCCCGTACCTGCCTTCTCTCCATACCGTCTGATCCCCTTAGCCACAAGGGCCACATCTAACTCCCTCTTAAATAATGCCAATGAACTGGCCTCAACTACCCTCTATGGCAGAGAGTTCCAGAGACCCACCACTCTCTGTGTGAAAAAAGTCCTTCTCATCTCGGTCCTAAAGGATTTCCCCCTTATCCTTAAGCTGTGACCCCTTGTCCTGGACCTCCCCAACATCGGGAACAATCTTCCTGCATCTAGCCTGTCCAACCCCTTAAGAATTTTGTAAGTTTCTATAAGATCGCCTCTCAATCTCCTAAATTCTAGAGAGTACAAACCGAGTCTATGCAGTCTTTGTTCATAAGACAGTCCTGACATCCCAGGAATCAGTCTGGTGAACCTTCTCTGCACTCCCTCTATGGCAATAATGTCCTTCCTCAGATTTGGAAACCAGAACTGTACGCAATACTCAGGTGTGGTCTCACCAAGACCCTATACAACTGAAGTAGAACCTCCCTGCTCCTATACTGAAATCCTTTTGCTATGAAAGCTAACATACCATTCGCTTTCTTCACTGCCTGCTGCACCTGCATGCCTACTTTCAATGACTGGTGTACCATGACACCCAGGTCACGCTGCATCTTCCCTTTTCCTAATCGGCCTCCATTTAGATAATAGGTTTTCCTATTTTTGCCACCAAAGTGGATAACCTCACATTTATCCACATTACACTGCATCTGCCAAACATTTGCCCACTCACCCAGCCTATCCAAGTCACCTTGCAGTCTCCTAGCATCCTCCTCACAGCTAACACTGCCCCCCAGCTTAGTGTCATCCGCAAACTTGGAGATATTGCCTTCAATTCCCTCATCCAGATCATTAATATATATTGTAAATAGCTGGGGTTCCAGCACTGAGCCTTGCGGTACCCCCACTAGTCACTGCCTGCCATTGTGAAAACGACCCGTTTACTCCTACTCTTTGCTTCCTGTTTGCCAGCCAGTTCTCTATCCACATCAATACTGAACCCCCAATGCCGTATGCTTTAAGTTTATATACTAATCTCTTATGTGGGACCTTGTCGAAAGCCTTCTGGAAGTCCAGATACACCACATCCACTGGTTCTCCCCTATCCACGCTACTAGTTACATCCTCAAAAAATTCCACAAGATTCGTCAGACATGATTTACCTTTCGTAAATCCATGCTGACTTCGTCCAATGATTTCACCACTTTCCAAATGTGCTGCTATCCCATCTTTAATAACTGACTCTAGCAGTTTCCCCACTACCGATGTTAGACTAACTGGTCTGTAATTCCCCGTTTTCTCTCTCCCCCCTTCTTAAAAAGAGGGGTTATGTTTGCTACCCGCCAATCCTCAGGAACTACTCCAGAATCTAAAGAGTTTTGAAAGATTATCACTAATGCATCCACTATTTCCGGAGCTACTTCCTTAAGTACTCTGGGATGCAGCCTATCTGGCCCTGGGGATTAAGAGGCCCTGGAGATTGTTTTAACTAATCTCTTTCTCTTCACATATCTATAAAAACTTTTGCAGTCAGTTTTTATGTTCCCTGCCAGTTTTCTTTCATAATCTATTTTTCCTTTCCTAATCAAGCCCTTTGTCCTCCTCTGCTGGTCTCTGAATTTCTCCCAGTCCTCTGGTATGCTGCTTTTTCTGGCTACTTTGTACGCATCATCCTTTGCTTTGATACTATCCCTGATTTCCCTTGTTATCCACGGATGCACTACCTTCCCTGATCTATTCTTTTGCCAAACTGGGATGAACAATTTTTGTAGTTCATCCATGCAGTCTTTAAATGTCTTCCATTGCGTATCCACCGTCAACCCTTTTAAAATTGATTGCCAGTCAATCTTGGCCAATTCACGTCTCATACCCTCAAAGTTACCTTTCCTTAAGTTCAGAACCATTGTTTCTGAATTAACAATGTCACTCTCCATCCTAATGAAGAACTCGACCATATTATGGTCACTCTTGCCCAAGGGGGCACACACAATAAGACTGCTAACTAACCCTTCCTCATTACTCAATACCCAGTCTAGAATAGCCTGCTCTCTCGTTGGTTCCTCTACATGTTGATTTAGATAACTATCCCGCATACTTTCCAAAAAATCCTCTTCCTCAGCGCCCCTGCCAATTTGATTCACCCAATCTATATGTAGATTGAAGTCACCCATTATAACTGTTTTGCCTTTGTCGCACGCATTTCTAATTTCCTGTTTGATACCATCCCCAACTTCACTACTACTGTTAGGTGGCCTGTACACAACTCCCACTAGCGTTTTCTGCCCCTTAGTGTTTCGCAGCTCTACCCATACCGATTCCACATGCTCCAAGCTAATGTCCTTCCTTTCCATTGCGTTAATCTCCTCTCTAACCAGCAACGCTACCCCACCTCCTTTTCCTTTCTCTCTATCCCTCCTGAATATTGAATATCCCTGGATGTTCAGCTCCCAAGATTCTGTACTCTTACAATTTCCCCTTTAAATGTCCTCCATTTCCATTCTACATCCTTCCCATAAAACAAAATGTTCCAATTCACTCCTTTTAAATCCTTACGCATTCCCTCAAAGTTAGCCTTTCTCCAATCAAAAATCTCAACCCTAGGTCCAGTTCTAACTCTCTCCATAATTATATTGAAACTAATGGTATTGTGATCACTGGTCCCGTAGTGCTCACCAACGCATACCTCCGTCACCTGACCTGCCTCATTTCCTAACAGGAGTTCCAGCACTGCCCCTTCTCTGGTCGATACCTCTATGTATTGCTGCAAAAAACTATTCCGCACACATTTAACAAACTCCAAACCATCCAGCCCATTTACAGAATGTGTTTCCCAGTCTATTTTTGGAAAATTGAAATCTCCCACAATCACTACCTTGTGCTTACTACTAATATCTGCTATCTCCTTGGATATTTGCTCTTCCAATTCTCGCTCCCCATTTGGCGGTCTATAATACACCCCTAAAAGTGTTGCTACACCGTTCCCACTTCTCAGTTCCACCCAAATAGCCTCCCTAGAGGAGCCCTCTAATCTATCCTGCCAAAGCACTGCTGTAATATCTTCTCAGACAAGCAATGCAACACCTCCACCTCTGGTCCCTCTAATTCTATCACACCTGAAGCAACAAAATCCTGGAATATTTAGTTTCCAATCACAGCCCTCCTGTAACCATGTTTCACTGATTGCCACAACATCATATTTCCAGGTGTCAATCCAGGCTCTAAGTTCATCCACCTTTCTTACAATGCTCCAAGCATTAAAATATACACATTTTAGAAACCCACCATCCCTTATTCTCTGTTTATTATCTTTTTCCTCTTTCTCGCCTACATTTTGGGTCCGAGTGCTTCCCTTCTCTGCCTCTTGCCCCACACCCCGTCCCCTAGCCCCCTCTACCCGAGTCCCTCCCCCCAGCCTTTCTAGTTTAAAGTCTCCCCAGTAGCCTTTGCAAATCTCCCTGCCAGGATATTGGTCCCCCTCAGGTTCAAGTGCGACCCGTCCTTTTTGTACAAATCATGCCTTCCCCAAAAGAGGTCCCAGTGATCAAGAAACTTGAATCCCTGCCCACTGCACCAGTCCCTCAGCCACGCATTTATCCTCCACCTCATTCCATTTCTACTCTCACTGTCATGCGGCACAGGCAGTAATCCTGAAATTTTTTCCCTTTTGGTCCTTCTCCTTAACTTTCCCCCCAACTCCCTAAATTCTCCTTTCAGGACCTCGTCTCTTTTTCTGCCTATGTCATTGGTACCAATGTGTACCACAACATCAGGCTCCTCACCCTCCCTTTTCAGAATCTTTTGGCACCAGGGAGGCAAGCTACCATCCGGGTCTCCCGACTGCGTCCACAGAATTGCCCATCCGACCCCCTAACTATAGAGTCCCCTGTTACAATTGCCCGCCTCATTTTGCTACCCTTATGAGCATCAGGGCCGGTCTCTGTGCCGGAGGCCCGGCCGCTGTTGCTGCCCCCAGGTAGGCTGTCCCCTCCAATCGTACTCAAACACTAGTACGTATTTTCCAGGTGTACAGTCACAGGGTACTAACACAGTCATTTAGGAGCCCCATCTCAACACACCTGGCGCAGATGTGGACGTCTGGAGGGCTATCAGATTCCCTGACCTCCCACATCTGACATCCACAACAGTACACTGCCCTGGCCTTCATACTCCCCCCTTACACAGGATACAATATCAACACAATACGAAATACACTACAAACTGCTGAAATCTGACGGCCAATCAGCTGCTTACCCTAGTCCACTTCCCACCAATCAGCGGCTTCCTCAAAAACCCCAAAAAAAACACTTCTCCGAATGGAACGTTCTGGATTTTGGCAAGTCCCGCGCTGGATTTTAAACCTTACCGGTCGAGTGTCGTTCCTCCCCCTCCTTCTCTTCCAACGGCTCCTGTGGAACCCTTTCTCCGGGATAATTTCACTTCAACATCATATAGTTTTCTATGCTCAAAAACTAGCTGTTGAAGACTATGATTGAGCCACACGGATACAGAAACTGTAGATGTAAGAGGTACAGTGCCCTCCATATTGTTTGGGACAAAGACCCATCATTTATTTATTTGCCTCTGTACTCCACAATATGAGATTTGTAATAGAAAACATCACATGTGGTTAAAGTGCACATTGTCAGATTTTAATAAACGCATTTTTTATACATTTTGGTTTTACCATGTATAAATTACAGCAGTGTTTATACAGAATCCCCCCCATTTTAGGGCACCATAATGTTTTGGACACAGCAATGTCATGTAAATGAAAGTAGTCATTTTTTAGCTTTGAGTTGTTAGCAGTATGTTTGGGATCATTGTCTTGCTGTAGAATGAACCGCTGACCAATGAGTTTTGAGGCATTTGTTTGAACTTGTGCAGATAGGATGTGTCTATACACTTCAGAATTCATTATGCTAGTACCATCAGCAGTTGTATCATCAATGAAGATAAGTGAGCCAGTACCTTCAGCAGCCATACATGCCCAGGCCACTGTGTTTCACAGATGAGGTGGTATGCTTTGGATCTTGGGCAGTTCCTTCCCCCTTCCACACTTTGCTCTTGTCATCACTCTGATATAAATTAATCGTTGTCTCATCTGTCCACAAGACCTTTTTTCCAGAACTGTGGTTGCTCTTTTAAGTGCTTGGCAAACTGCAACCTGACCATCTATTTTTGCGGCTAACCGGTGGTTTGCATCCTGCAGTGTAGCCTCTGTATTTCTGTTCATGAAGTCTTCTGCGGACAGTGGTCATTGACAAATCCACACCTGAAGAGTCTTTCTGGTCGGTCGGACAGGTGTTTGGGGATTTTTCTTTATTATAGAGAGAATTCTTCTGTCATCAGCTGCGGAGGTCTTCCTTGGCCTGTCAGTCCCTTTGTGATTCGTAAGCTCACCAGTGCTCTCTTTCTTCTTAATGATGTTCCAAACAGTTGATTTTGGTAAGCCTAAGGTTTGGCTGATGTCTCTAATAGTTTTAATCTTGTTTCTCAGTCTCATAATGCTTTCTTTGACTTTCATTGGCACAACTTTGGTCCTCATGTTGATAAACAGCAATAAAATGTTCCAATGGTGATGGAAAAACTAGGTGCTGAGAGCTCTCTTATGTCTGCATGAAGGAGGCAATTAAACACACCTGAGCAATTACAAACGCCTGTGAAACCATGTGTCCGAAACATTATGGTGCCTTAAAATGGGGGGACTATGTATAAACACAGCAGTAATTTCTACATGGTGAAACCAAAATGTATAAAAATGCCCTTTAATAAAATCTGACAATGTGCACTTTAACCACATGTGATTTTTTTTCTATTACAAATCTCAAATTGTGGAATACAGAGGCAAATAAATAAATGATGGGTCTTTGTCTTAAACATTATGGAGGGCACAGTATTTGTTCAGCATGACAAGCCGTCATTCTATGGAGAATCTCTAAGTAAAATCTCACTGAACTCAACTACATTAAGGCTTCATATTCCTTCTGCACATAGACAACTAATGGTGATTAAATACAACTTAACTCATTAGAATTGATAGTCTACTCCAACAATTTGGTTATGGGCACGTAATCTTGAGAATTACATATTTAAAAGAGGAGCACATCTTCATCGAACAAGTCTCAAACGAACGAGAACACGGAGCATATTCTAAGATTTGGTGATAATCCCGACACTCAAAATAGGAATGCAGACATTCCGAACAGCCTTCTTTCACACATTTGAAAGACTGCTCTGTCAAACAGTGGTGCTTATTCAAGTTATCTTTATCTTAGATTGAAGGCTAGTTCCCGTTTAGTTCCTTGGAAACTTTGATTTTTGCTCAACATTCTGGCATATTTATGTATAACCTTTAAAGAGGGGATAGCTTTATGGTGAGAGAAGCAGAGTTTAAAATAGATAAATGGGACAGCATTATTTTTGCACAGAAGTTGGTGAATGCTTAGAATGTGCTGCCGAGAGTGGTGGGGCAGATATGATAGCAGCATTTAAGAGATTTTTAGATAGGTACATGGATATGTGGGGAATGGTGGGTTATTGATTATGTGTTGGCATCATTTTGGAATCATATTCAGCACCGATGTCGTGAGTTGAAGAGCTTGTTCCTGTGCTGTACTGTTCTATGGTTTATCTGAAGTTTCTTGTGTCTGTTGTTTGTATATCTTTTTTGTGAGTCTTACTGCCACCCTCATCTCTCCACACCAAAAGAAAGCCCACACCTAATAACCCTGAACAAAATACAAACATTAGTATCTGTTAACTTCTTAAATTGTATAGTAAAATTTGTTTGAAGCACTCCATTAGATTATCCATGCATGCTTTTTAAATACCGAAGTATGTAAATTTGTAGAGATTGCTTTGTATGAAAGCAAATAATACCGTGTAATTTGTAACAAGAACATTTTTCTTTTCCCTAGTTTGCTTCAGAGGTCACGTTTCCTGGGTTCTGCTTGAGAGCCTGCACTCAAAACTCGTGGTGCCGTTTAATAAGCTCCTGCTCGACCACAACTTCCGGAGCATCAAATACAGCAGGAGAATTGAACTTGATTTTCACCGTGAGCTTGTAATGGGCATCATAATGCGCCAGGAATCTATTGTTATCATTCTTGACTGCATGCTATGATGAATGTGTATAGAAACATAGAAACATAGAAAATAGGTGTAGGAGTAGGCCATTCAGCCCTTCGAGCCTGCACCGCCATTCAATATGATCATGGCTGATCATCCAACTCAGTATCCCGTACCTGCCTTCTCTCCGTACCCCCTGATCCCTTTAGCCACAAGGGCCACAGCTAACTCCCTCTTAAATAATGCCAATGAACTGGCCTCAACTACTTTCTGTGGCAGAGAATAGTAAGATTGAACGAGAACTTACCAAGTTTGAAGGTTGATCTTTATTTCATGAGGAGTTGCGGTGAGGGATTTTGTGAAAAGCCCGCCGGCACGCATGCGCGACATTCTTCAAAGCAGCGGTGTGGAATCACAGAAACAACAACAGAAATGACTTGGCATAGTAAGATTTAAAGAGACTCTGATTACCAGCTGAAGATGATCGAGGGTTGGGAGCGGAGGGCACGAAATCCCTCACCGCAACTCCTCATGAAATAAAGATCAACCTTCAAACTTGGTAAGTTCTCGTTCAATCTTACTATTTCATTTCGGAGTCACGTGAGTGACTTCGTGAAGACTTCAAAGCTTCTGTGATTACACGCCCTGGACAACGGCCATGCGGACACACCACTAGCAAGGATGGATTGGAGTAAACAAGTTGACGAAACGAGGTTATACTGAAACAAAAAGAAGATTTGTTAATAACACAACAAATAACACCCTTTTAATCAGGGACATCCCCACGTTCACACCCGGCGTTCAGCACGGCCTCTGCGAACTGAAGGGGAGCAGCAACAGGCTTATTATAGAATCGCTGGAACACAGCTTCATTCGCCCATCCTGCTGTGGCGAGGATATGGTCCATGGGTACCTCCATGACTCTCGCCGCCGACGTAGATGCAGCCCTGGTGGAGTGGGATGTAAACACATTAGTGTCAATACCTGCCTTATTCAGGACGATCCGGAGCCACCTGGATATCGTCTGGACTGTCACTCGATGGTGAGGTCTTTTGTGAGTGACAAGCAGGTACAACTCCATTCCTCTGATGCTCCTCGTCACCTTGATGTAGTAACGGATGTGAGTGGCTAAACATAGCCGAGCATCTGCAGGGTATGCCGGGAACTTCAGCTGCAGCCCTGTGCACCCAGGTCTATGCTGCTTAAGCAGCTCATCGATGAAAAAGACTACTTCTCCAGGGGTCGACGTCATCCTGTCAATACGTAGTTTGTGGAGCGTCTGAACCCGCTGTGCTGAAGTCAGCACTAGTAACATCACCAATTTCATAGTGAGTTGGTCCAGCTGTAACCCTTCCATGGGTGACCACGACCTGAGCAGGGTAAGTACATCCCTGACATCCCAGGTGATGTTGTAGCGTGGTGTAGGCGGATTCAGATTGAATATTCCCCGCATAAGCCTGGACACTAGCCTGTTCGATCCGACCTCGATGTTGAGGTAGAATGATAGCGCACTCCTGGCGCTGTTGATGGCACTATAACTCAAGTGCTCATCATGGTGCAACCCCGCGAGGAATTCCAGGACGTCGGCTATGGAGACATCATCACAGGTGATGTGAGAGCGACTGCAGTAGGCTTCCCACTTGGTGATGTGGGAGAGATATCTCCGCCTGGTTGACTCTCGACATGATGCTCCAATGGTGTTCATGGTCCGGGTGGTAAGGCCATACTGCATCCATGGCCTGGTCAGAACCTGCAAGCCAGTAATTTTAGATAGGCATGGCAGGGGTGTAACTCCCCTGAGACAGGGTGAGAAACCAAATGTGGGCAACCCTCTAGAGGGACCCAAGGTTGACTAATCATGTCAGAGACCACCGGATACTAAGGCTGTGTAGGCCAGTCGGGTATGACAAGAATGCCTCTGGCAGAATCCATCCTGATTTTTTTTTTTTTTTTTTTTTTTTTTTTTTGTAATACCCGACTGATGAGGCAAAACGGGGGGAATGCATAGAAAAACCACTTCCCCCAGTCTAGCGAGAATGCATCAATCGCTAATGCCCCAGGGTCTGGTTCCCATGAAACATATGTCGGTACCTGATGGTTCAACCGGGACGCAAAAAGGTCGATATCCGGTTGGCCAAATTTGGCTGTAATTTGGGCAAATATTTGAGGATGCAGCATCCACTCAAACTATCATTGAATTTGCGTGACCTGGTGTCTGCCACAGTATTAAGCCTACCTGGCAAATAGGTAGCTGAAATCCAAATATCTCGATCAATACACCAGCACCAAATAGTATTAGCCAATTTGTCACAAGAGACTGACCTGGTACCGCCCATATGGTTTAAATATGCCACCGCTGTAGTGTTGTCTATTTGGAGACGGACATGAGTACCACTAAGATGAGCACAATATGCCCGCAGTCCGTGAAATGCTGCAAGCAGCTTCAAATAGTTAATCCCTTGTATTAGCAACATGCTAGCTTCAAGGGGATCCCACCTGCCTCCACAACTAGAAGAGCTGTCCGCAGCTCCCCAGCCTAGAGAGCTTGCGTCAGTTTGCAAATATACCACCGGATTGGGCACAACAATGGGTTTGAATGCCTTGCCAATATTGGACACCCACCATTGTAGCTCAATCTTAGCATCGGAAGGCAGCCCCATAGGTCTGTCAAAATGACCAGCGTTCTTTTTTAACGCAGCAACCTTGGCCCTCTGCAGATTTTGATAATGCAAAGGTCTAAACCGGGCTGCCGGAAATAAAGCTACGATTTTCCCAATCATCTTAGCTGTATGCCGAATAGATGGTATACTGGCGGATGCGAGATCCTGACATGCAAGGGAAACATCCTCCACCTTGTGAAATGGAATGTTGGCCCTCATTAGAATAGAGTCCACCGTGAAACCCAAATAATCCATAACCTGGGATGGGGGAAACTTCGATTTTTCTGGATGGACTATAAACCGCAGCTGCTGAAATATAGTAACAGTTGCTGAAACAGCGCTTTCAGCTGCTTTCAGAGTGTTGCCAATAATCAGAATATCATCTAAATAAGCCATTACAATATGATGTTGTATACGTAATTTGGCCATAATAGGTTTGAGTAATTTAGTAAAGCCTAGGGCGGTAGTAAGCCCATTTGGTAAGGCCCGATATTGCCAGAGCTGATCCATCCAGACAAATTTCAAAACAAATGTCCGGTGATGTTTCCGGATGGACACTGAATAGCATGCATCTTTCAAATCAATACATGCCATAAAGCAACCATGCGAAAGCAGTGATTTGGCTGTCTCAAAAGGTGTCCATTTTAAAATGTGTATATGTTACAAAGGTATTCAACTGGTCAAGTCAATAATCACCCGACAACCTCCATCCTTTTTTGGCCTAGTAAAATATGGGAGACGAATTCAATGGGCTCGTGAATAGTTTCCTCTATCACGCCTTTTGTTCCGACGAAAAATTTCAGCCGTGCCTGCTGCCTGCTCAACGGCAGACAGCGTAAACTTCCGTTGAGGCATATGCTGGGATGGAGGACCCCGAATATCCTTTCCTCTTGGAGAAGTCTTCCCCGAAATTTTTTGATTCTGCTGCAGGAGGGGCTCCAATATCCGCTCCATCCTGGCCAATACGCCCCTTGAGCTAAAACTCGGGCGGCCGAAGTCCTCATGTTCTGCTGAACTGCTGGGGCTTCGTCCATCGGCCCACACCTCATCGAGGTGAACCTGGTGCCGGAAAGTTGTCGCCGGTAGCCGCTGCAGCGAAGCGGAGCGATTCCCGCGCGGGAGGTACTCTCAAACGCCTCCTCGGCGGAGCTTGGTCTCGCTGCCTCGGAGGGCAAATGCGATGGGAAGTCGGCACCTGACTTAGCATGGAGATCCGACGCCCGCGCGGGCTTGCCGGCTGCGCATATCATGGACCTAGCCGACGCATAGTCTCGTCCTCCCATCCATGGGGGACTCGGCGACCGTGGCGTATGGGCTCGTTGAAGGGAGGAGCAGTTCGCTGGGCTTAGTGTCTGCTGACGGTTCTCAACTTCTGCTGACGGCGGTTAACCTCCCTGTGCCTACTGGAGCTGGATGGCTCCTCTCCAGTAGCCGCGTCATGCGGCCATACGCCCTTCACCCTGAACACTCGGGTGGTCGGAGACCTCCGGCTCAGAAGATTGCCGGGGCTCCTTTCATCGGCCCGCACCTCTGAGAAGTGATCTCGGTGCCGGAAGTTGTCGCTATCGGCCGCCGCAGCGAACCGCGCGATTCCCGCGCGGGAAACGTGTTCAACCGTCCCCGTTTAACGGGAGCGGAAGCCGTTGCCACAAAGGGCCCTGACGGCTTGGGGTCGACTCCAGCAGAAGCATGGAGCGACGCCCGCGCGGGCTTGCCGGCTGTCCACATCGTGGACCTTGCCGACGCACGGTCTCGTCCCCCCCATCGACAGGGGACTCGGCGACCGAGGCGGGACCGTACCCAAGCCCCCCATCCCAACGGCGGGGTTTGGGAGTTGGATAGCAGATCTCACAGACCCAGGTCCCGCCGTTGCACCAGACCGCACCATGGCGGCTGGTGGAGCCTTGGCCCGAACCGGGTTTAGGCTTACGGGCTCCTCCCCTGCCCTTCAACGAAGGGCTAGCGGAGGGGGGTCGGGCCGCAGCACGACCCCTTCCCCGTGGTCGCCAATGGCGAAATTGTGGCAGGGTCCCCCCTTTCGAGAGGCACCCCGTTCTCGGCTCCTGGAATCAGCATTGGAGCTGCTGCTCCTCGAATCAGCACAGGAGCTCCTGCTCCTTGAATCAGCACTGGAGCTCCTGCTCCTGGAACCAGCACTGGAGCTCCTGCTCCTCGAATCAGCACTGGAGCTCCTGCTCCTCGAATCAGCCGTGGAGCTCCTGCTCCTTAATCCAGCACTGGAGCTCCTGCTCCTTGACCTGCACTGGAGCTCCTGCTCCTCAAATCAACACTGGAGCACCTGCTCCTTGAATCGGCACTGGAGCTCCCGCATAGCGGCGGGTCGGGCCCGGTAACAACAGGGCTCCCTGACATCCACGCCTATTTCCCCACGTACCTGCAGGGAGAGAACATAACATACACCCGCCACAACACGACACCAACTCACACTGGAGCTCCGGTGTATCGGCGGGTCTGGCCCTGTACCAACAGGGCTCCCCGACTACCACGCCTGTTTCCCGGCCCGACTCGCAGGTGAGCCGCTGAGAAAGGCTCCGGGATAAGTGGCGGCGACTCCAATCCACGTTCCTGTAGGGAGAGAACACACTGCTCCCCCCCCCAACAGGAAACACCAACTCTAGGGGGCTTAGCCTTACCTGAGTCGGCCCTCTGAAGGGCTGGTCGGGAGCCGCGCTCCCCACCACCCGTCGGCAGCAATGCGATGCGACGATATGTCGCGCATGCGTGCCGGCGGGCTCTTCACGAAGTCACTCACGTGACTCCGAAATGAAATTCCACAGATTCACCATTCTCTGTGTGAAAACAAATTCTCATCTCGGTCCTAAAAGACTTCCCCCTTATCCTTAAACGGTGACCCCTTGTTCTGGACTTCCTCAACATCGGGAACAATCTTCCTGCATATAGCCTGTCCAACCCCTTAAGAATTTTGTAAGTTTCTATAAGATCCCCCCTCAATCTTCTAAATTCTAGTGAGTACAAGCCGAGTCTATCCAGTCTTTAGTCATATGAAAGTCCTGCCATCCAGGAATCAGTCTGGTGAACCTTCTCTGTACTCCCTTTATGGCAAGAACGTCTTTCCTCAGATTAGGAGTCCAAAACTGTACGTAATACTCCAGGTGTGGTCTCACCAAGGCCCTGTACAACTGCATTAGAGCCCCCCTGCTCCTATACTCAAATCCTTTTGCTATGAATGCTAACATACCATTCGCTTTCTTCACTGCCTGCTGCACCTGCATGCCTACTTTCAGCCAGTATAGATCAGCCGGTTCTGACTAATAGTTCATACATCTGAATTCAATGTATTCACTCTAATGGGCAACACTTCAGATAAGACACATTATTGTTTTTTATTACATGAAGGATAATTTCTATCTTTGTGTCTCAACCACATCTGCTGTGTTATGATAATTTGTGTTCTGAAGACTTTTGCATTGCTGTCAATATCTATTTATGTGAAGTTGATACAGTACACCTGCTCTATATCTCTGCTAAGGAACTATTTTTAACATGGGGGGGTGGGATCAAGGTACCATGGTGTTACCTCAAGTTATCATGTCACATTTACTCATCATGACCTTGTTTATATGCAGATGTAATGCGCTCAATGTTTAACTTAGAAAAATAACAATTTACTTGTCTGCATATTACTAAAATATAAGCAATACTTTGATGCCATTTATTTAATGAATCAGGATAATAGGAATTCAGTTATGCTTTCTTTACAAATTATTTTGCCACACATGGTTTCTGTATAGAATTATGCACTATATATCATTTTATAGACACCTTGTTTTACGCATGGTTGATTTACGAGTTTTTTTTAAATGACGCACTTGTCTAATTACCACCAAAGTTTAATTTATGCGCTCCCATTTTCAGAATAATGTGCACAAATTTGTCGGGTACTTGTCTAATTACCACCAAAGTTTAATTTATGCGCTCCCATTTTCAGAATAATGTGCACAAATTTGTCGGGCACTGTATCGCAGCGTAGTCACATATGGTGCCTGGCATATATTTGATTACGGTGCTGCTTTTCAAGCGGGTAACCTCCGCGTAAAACGCAAGGTGCTTTAATTATTATTTTTTATTTAGTTGAGCTTTGCAATATGTAAGCATTTTTGCAGGATAAAATCAACAAATAATTGTAATTTAATTGCACTGCAGTAAAGCACTGACAAGGTCTGCACCAATTATATCAAATTGGTAAATTACCACATAAATAGTTTACATTTTTTTTAAATGTTTACATATATATTCCTTTCCATTAAAGAATGTTGTTTCTGCATCCTTGTGGCATTGCCTTGTAAAGTTTGTATTTGCTTTATTTTCCAGGTTTTCCATTATTACAAGCCAGTGCTGGAGTTTGTGCAGTTGGTGGCGCTCTCGGACCTTCCATCTTGCTTTCAGTCTGGGATTGATTTTGAATTGTATCCTTGTTGTTAACTTGCATGATTTCGCTTACTTTTTTTAGGTAGTAGTTTCTTTGAAGATAGACACAAAAAGCTGGAATAACTCGGCACGGCAGCCAGCTTTTTGTGTCTATCTTCGGTTTAAACCAGCATCTGCAGTTCTTTCCCACACGCATGTATTTTCTTTTGCCAAGTTAACTATCAACCATACTTGCCTGATTCACCTTCTCATTTCTGTGAAATACAGTATCTTAGTAACAAAGATTTTCTTTTACTTCAAAGAATCGACCTGCCAGTGTTAGTTTAATTTAGGAGTCTGCTGAATGCAGATATAGCAGTGGACCGTTCAACCACTCAAGTTTATTATCAGCTCTTGGTGATTTGTGCCATTATCCATTTTACCTTGTTGGTTCTTGATACCCTGAGTAAAACAAAGGTCTACTAATTTAGAAAGATGAGAGGGGATCTAATTGAAACATATAAGATTATTAAGGGTTTGGACACGCTAGAGGTAGGAAACATGTTCCCGATGTTGGGGGTGTCCAGAACCAGGGGCCACAGTTTAAGAATAAGGGGTAAGCCATTTAGAACAGAGATGAGGAAAAATTATTTCACACAGAGGGTTGTGAATCTGTGGAATTCTCTGCCTCAGAAGGCAGTGGAGGCCAACTCTCTGGATACTTTCAAGAGATGGTTAGATAGAGCTCTTAAAAATACCAGAGTCAGGGGATATGGGGAGAAGGCAGAAACAGGGCACTGATTGTGGTTGATCAGCCATTATCACAGTGAATGGCGGTGCTGGCTCGAAGGGCCAAATGGCCTACTCCTGCACCAATTGTCTATTATCTATTGAAAGAGGCTGCATTTGAATCTGGTGGTATGTGCTTTCAAGCTTTTTATATCTCCCTGTCCTGACGGGAAAGAAGAGAGAGAATGACCAGGATGTGAATGGTCATGAATTGAATTTCCAGCATGGGTTTGAGGCATTTAGACAGACTCGTGGAGTGGAAGAAGATAGATTGTGTGCCGGCAGATGTGCAGTTTAAATTGGCATCATGGTTAGTACAGACATCATGAGCAAAAGGGCTTGTTCCTCTGAGGTACTCATCCATGTTCTTTGATTCATTTTGTGTAGGTTTTTGTGATTGCATACGTGAACACCCAAATTTTTCTGTTCCCTGTTCTTACATCACTGGGAAATATTGCAAGTTCAAATTCCCTGACTTCTCATATTGCTACGTTAAATTCCATCTAAAAATAGCAACCAACATGTGTTCTGCACGATTACTTTAACTTTATAGATTTTTCAATCATTTAAATAAGGATTTATACCAGCTACAAGTAAAATTCTTCATATATTTCTGGCTTATTTTAACTATCATTAGAAATAAGCTATTTTTGTCAGAGTCAAATGAATTTCATAGTTATTTGGTTGCAGAATGTAATGGTTGTAAGGATCCATTCAATTTATTGCAACTCTTTGTGAAATTCTCAGTTTACAAATAGAGTTCTACGGAAAAACTCATGTAGACGCATATACTTAGAAATTGAGGCTGTTCTTTGAAGCCAACTCATTTATTATGAAAGTTAGCTGCTGTACAGGTACTGTTTCCTGTAGGTTGTTTTTGTGTTAATAAGTGAACAATTACAAGTATTTTCTCATCATTTCCTGCCGTTGCCTTCCCTTGTCAGCACTTTCAGTCAATACTAGATTGGTTAGCAGGCCCAATACAGCAGTGGTGCGACTCAACATCCAGTCATTGGAACTAACGGTTTAATTGGTTATTGTTTTTTTTTGTTTCTTAAATTAAATAATGGTATTTTTAAGTATTGTTATGTATTGTCTGTGTTCTCATCATTAGTGTCGATAGACAAAAATGCTGGAGAAACTCAGCGGGTGAAGCAGCATCTATGGAGCGAAGGAAATAGGCTTCTTTCTTCAGACTGAGGAAGGGTTTTGGCCCGAAACGTTGAGTCTGAAGAGGGGTTTCGGCCTGAAATGTTGCCTATTTCCTTCACTCCAGTGCCAGTGGATGTTGTGCATCTAGACTTTCAGAAAGCCTTTGATAAGGTCCCACATGGGAGACTGGTGACTAAAATTAGAGCACATGGTATTGGGGGTAGGGTGTTGACATGGATAGAAAATTGGTTGGCAGACCGGAAGCAAGGAGTTGGAGTGAAAGGGTCCTTTTCAGAATGGCAGGCAGTGGCGAGTGGAGTGCCACAAGGCTTGGTGTTGGGACCGCAACTGTTTACCATATATATTAATGATTTGGAAGAGGGAGTTAGGAGCAACACTAACAAATTTGCGGATGACACAAAGCTGGGTGGCAGTGTGAACTGTGACGAGGATGTTAGGAGGTTGCAGGGTGACCTGGACGGGTTGAGTGAGTGGGCAGATGCATGGCAGATGCAGTATAATATAGATGAATGTGAGGTTATCCACTTTGGCAGCAAAAACATTATTATCTCAATAGGGTTAGGTTAGGTAAGGGGGAGGTGCAGCGAGACCTGGGCGTCCTTGTACACCGGTCACTGAAAGCTGTCGTTCAGGTACAGCAGGCAGTGAAGAAAGCTAATGGAATGTTGGCCTTCATAACAAGAGGATTTCAGTATAGGAGTAAAGAGGTTCTTCTGCAGTTGAATAGGGCTCTGGTGAGACCACATCTGGAGTATTGTGTACAGTTATGGTCTCCTAATTTGAGGAAGGACATCCTCGTGATTGAGGCAGTGCAGCGTAGGTTCACGAGATTGATCCCTGGGATGGCGGGACTGTCATATGATAAAAGATTGAAAAGACTAGGATGGTATTCACTGAAGTTTAGAAGGATGAGGGGACATCTTGTAGAAACATATAAAATTATAAAAGGACTGGTCAAGCTAGATGCAGGAAAAATGTTCCCAATGTTGGGCAATTCCAGAACCAGGGACCACAGTCTTAGAATAAAGGGGAGGTCATTTAAGACTGAGGTGAGAAAAAACATTTTCACCCAGAGAGTTGTGAATTTATGGAATTCCCTGCCACAGAGGGCAGTGGAGGCCATGTCACTGGATGGATTTAAGAGAGAGTTAGATAGAGCTCTAGGGGCTAGTGGATTCAAGGGATATGGGGAGAAGGCAGGTACGGGTTATTGATAGGGGACAATCAACCATGATCACAATGAATGGTGGTGCTGGCTCGAAGAGCCGAATGGCCTCCTCCTGCACTTATTTTCTATGTTTCTATACTCCATAGATGCTGCCTCACCCGCTGAGTTTCTCCAGCATTTTTGTCGAACTTCAATTTTCCAGCATCTGCAGTTCCTTCTTAAACATCATCATTAGTGTGTGTTTTCTTAGTTTGTGAAAAATATAGGTTTTTCTTTTAATTTTTTGTTTTTCTTTACAATTCACTAGTTTCAAATGACAGGTGGATTTAAGCTAGACTTGCACAGTAACGTCAATAAGCACTGAGATACAGTGAAAAAAGTTGTTGAGTGTGCTATACAGGCAAATTATACCAAACATGAGTATGAGTACATCAGAGAGTATGAAACAGAGAATGAACAGGTTGAAGAATGTGGGAGAGTATAATCCATGAATATGATCAGAGAAAGTGGAGGTAACGTAAAGTGCCAGGGCCACAACGAGGTATATTAGAATATGAGCGATCCATTAAAAAAACCTCTGGTCAATAGACAATAAGTGCAGGAGTAGGCCATTCAGCCCTTCGAGTCAGCACCGCCATTCAATATGATCATGGCTTAACATCCCCAATCCGTACCCCGTTCCTGCCTTCTCCCCATATCCCCTGACTCCGCTATTTTTAAGAGCCCTATCTAGCTCTCTCTTGAAAGCATCCAGAGAACCTGCCTCCACCGCCCTCTGCGGCAGAGCATTCCACAGACTCACCACTCTGTGAGGAAAAGTGTTTCCTCGTCTCCATTCTAAATGACATGTCCAAACCTTTAACAGTCTTATGTGTTTCATTGTGGTCCCTCAAATAATTTTGCTCCATAGCGCTAAAGAAAAAACAAACATGAATTCATTGCTGAAGCTATTTCTTGCAGGCTCTGGCATGTTTGTTTATTCTGTAAGAGGCTTAGCAATTCCCTTGAGTTGAAAATAAGATTATAAAATGGAATTGTTGCTGAATAATGTCATTTAAAATTGTATTGAATTAATGTACTGTATGATTAATCTTCAAGTTTCGATAGAATACTTGTTAACTTTCAACTTGTGTAGAATGTGTAAAGAATGGGCTTGAGGCCTGCTTTCACATTTTAATATGTTTCTGAATTTTTGGAGAATATGATTATTAAGGGGTCATTTTTTGTGTTATTGATAAATATCACCACATTTTTTAATACGTTGAGTACCTTGATTAAATTATACAGCAGGTTATTACACAGTGACATCCAAAGCAAATCAAAGCTTTTGCTGAACCAACTTTCCTCTCTACAAGGCAAGGTATGTGCTGTTTCCTTCTGAGATTAGAAGTGCTTCTCATAAATGATTGCGTCCTTCACTCCGAAAAGCAGTTTGGCACTCCATTGGCTTGGACTTTAGAAAAGGATATGGTTGCTTTGGAGCCAGTGCAACAGGGACACGTTGGACTGATTTCTGGGCTCAAGGGCTTATTCCGTGAGAAGAAATCGGGTAATGTTGATCTAAACATAGCAGAGTTTGGAAGAGTGAGAGGTATTCTCATTGAGGCATTCAAGAATCTCAGAGTGAGTGACTTGTTGAGAAACTGTCCTGTGGCTTAAAGAATTTTGAACGATGGAGAAAGGTCTCGGGGAGGAACGGTCCATTTAATATGTGGGAATCTTTTGAGGAAAATGGAAAATGGTTGTGAGGGGTGAGGATAGGTGTAGATGATGATGAATTTAATAGTGGACATTACGTTCTTTTGGGACAATGGCTGGTCACAGTTGATTCTATAGGCATTCATTTGTTTCGTACATATATCCTTGTTGCTCTTTTAGATTTTTCCATTGAGCATTTCTCAGTTTCAGGGTTATACCTGCCATTTTTATCTTTCATACCCTTCCTATTACTATTCCTGTTACTATTGCTGACATCTGAAAGATTTATTATGTGTGCATGTATTTCTCCATCTTTCCCTTTCTTTGGCCTAGGTGCACAAATACTGTCACATTGCTCCTTAATTAGATAACCACTGTTTCCACCTCCCTATGAACTCCACAATGAACTCGCCAACTGCTGAAATCATGGGAAAGTGACTCTTGTGATGAACTCATTCCATTATGATAGTCACAAAATGCTGGAGTAACTCAGCGGATCAGGCAGAAACCCTGGATAGAAGGAATGGGTGCTGTTTCGGGTCGTTGTAGAGTGAATGTATTGTCTCGTGTTTATGCATAATGACATTTGTTTTCTTTCACTTGGCACCTATCTATGCAAAAAAAAATGCAAGTACATTTACTACTGACTATTATTCATGGACATTCAGTCATCTGCATTGAAAATGACAATTGTTTTAAATATGTCATTTAATTCCAATTTTTACTTGTACTTGCAGGTGGGGGCACTTTTTTACCTGTCTTGTACTGTGAGCAGCACTATGATTCCTCCAGCTAACCAGTACAGTACGCGGAAGTGGAAAGAGTATATGGCAAAGAAGCCAAAATATGTTAATGGTGGGTTTGCAAACCAATACTTTTACAAGAATATTATTGTGTCCATTTTGCATCAAAGGCTAAATATGTTTTCTCTCCACTGGTTTGAATTTGTATATTTTGCTCGGATATTTCATCATCATTATGTAAATTATTGTGCCGCAAAATAATAAAAATGGAAAATGATTGAACTACTCCGTTGGTCAGGCAGGTTCTGTGGAGGGAGAAACAGAGTTAACATATTAGTTGATAAATTTTCTGATCTGCTGGTCATTTTTCTATTTTTTTTGTCAGTTTTAATTACCGTTGAAAGTCAAAGTTGAACATCCCTTTAAAAATTTACTAGAATGTATTTTCCCCATTAAAAAAAAAATGGGCTTATTTTACTTGTTTAATAATTCACTTAGGTTTTAGCCCAACATTCAATATTTTCAATTTCAGTTGAGTTGGGCAAGTAACCAATGCGGGTGGATGGAGACAGGGTGTTGGTCTATCATGATTTAGTTCAGTGGGCTACTCCTATTTTTAAAAAATTATTAAAGGCTATTTATTCTTAATGCTAGATTGATGGTATCTTATAGTACATGTAATGTCCTTAAATTATAAAGAAGTGTGATTATGGGTTTTAGGGTTTGGTAGAACCTCTGAGATACTGCAAATCTGCTGGATTCCCACATGTTTAGAGCTTTTGAAAACTTGAGGGTTTTTATACTATTGATCTTTTTTTAAATTGTCCAATACTGTTGTAGCTTGTTGGATCTTGGTAGGAATTATTTTAATGTCTTACTTATTGTGGATTTATGTGCAGGGTAAAAGACTAGCCAGTAAGTGCCCTGGAGTCCATTTAGAATGACATTATGATTTACATTACCTTACATCATATTTATGAATTACTTCACCTAAGAAAGTTAATAAAACCTCTTATTCTGTGAGTGGCTAGAATCTGAACTGCACTGCTAGGGAGATATTGGAGGTAGCTTTGTTTGTGGCATTCAGCGTGGAACGGGGTAAACAAATTGCAGAGCTATGAGGAGAGGGCAAGAGAATAGGACTAGCTGGATTGCTCTTGCATCAACCCACCATGGGGCCAATGGGTCAATTGGCCTTCTTCCAGTCTTATTCCATAAATGAATGGTAAATAAGTAATCACCATGTGTTCCAAATGGAATCTGCCCAATTTGCCACAAAAAATCAGATTATTTTGCATCTCAGCTACTGCTTCGCATCAATGATGATTGCTGGAGGTAAATTGTGTTGGTAAATTTTCAGTGACTTCTTACAGTCTGATTCATCTTTGTTAGCTTTCCAATGATAAAAATACAGATAGTTTCACACTGTTTTAAGCTTCTTTTTATCAAGATCCTGCAACAAAAATGGGTTATTTACAGTTTGTGACTAATGCTCTTTATTCATCTAGTTTCTGGTACTTTAACTTGTAGTCAGGCAATGAGGTATACCGCATGTAGAGAGATTATTTGGCCCAAGTCTGTCCTGGTCATCAACTGCTCATTTACACTAATCCCACTTTATTCTCACATTCCCATCAACTCCTACCATTCTCCTATACTTGGGACAATTTACAGCATTCAATTAACCCAGGAATTTTTGGAATGTGGGAGGAAAAGAAAAGACCCAGAGGAAACCCATGCAGTCACAGGGTAAACCACACACACACACATGACTGGAGCTGACGCAGGATCTCTACTATCTCTGCCACCATGATGCCCACTGCCAGATTTGTGATAACAAAGAACTTCCCATTCTATTGTGTCTTAAAAGTAATAAGACACCTTGAGGTGGTTTGCAGGAGCGTATCCAACAACAAAGGTACTTGGGCATTTACATGGGTAGGAAAGGTATAGAGAGATATGGCCAAATGTGGGCAAAAGAGACTGGGTCAAATGGGGAACTTTGGTCACCTGTTCCTGTTTTCCAGAGATGCTGCCTGACCCGCTGAGTTACTCCAACATTTTGTGTCTATCTTTGTTGTGAACCAATATCTGCATTTCCTTCTTAAACATGAAGAGACGGAAGATTAGGCATGGAATGCAGATGTTGGAAATCTGAAAAGAAAAGCAGAAAATGCTGGAAGTATTTTGCAGCATTTGTGAAAGAGTGTTTCAGGTCTAAGAAGATGACTCCGGTTTCCCTTTCTAGATATGTTGCCTGACCAGCTGAATGGTTTTATTTCAGAGCTTAAAACCCCTGTCCCACGTACGTGTCCTTGGCAAGCTAATTACGCAACCTCGTGGTCGCGTTGAGGCGCGAAGGTCGCGCACGACTTAATGCGACCGCACAGCCGTCTGGAGCACGTGACATAATTTGAAGATAGACACAAAATGCAGGAGTAACTCAGTGGGACTGGCAGCATCTCCGGAGAGAAGCAATGGGTGACGTTTCGGGTCGAGACCCTTCTTCAGTCTGAAAGAAGGGTCTTGACCCGAAACGTCATCCATTCCTTCTCTCCAGGGATGCTGCTGGTCCCGTTGAGTTACTCCTGCATTTTGTGTCTGTCTTCAATTTTCTTGGCCCCGCCCTGGGAGTAGAAATGGGGGCGGACCTGATCAGCAACGGCCGTGAGCCCCAGGCTGAGCTCGGCGATCCTTTGCCTGCTTCTGCTGCTGTTGGAGGTGAGACGTTGCGTCGCGCCAGGGTCTTGGGCCTGTCCCACTTTGGCCGTCAGTTACGCGACAGGCCGGTGGCGCGTGAAGATTTTGTTCGCTACAAAATTTCAGAGCGCCACGCGATACCGCGCACAACTCCATACCCCTCCACGCTTCTCAGTGGGACCAGCCCCACGCGGCCACACAATGCCTGTGCGCCGCAACACGACGACGAGGTTGTGTAATTTGCATGCCAAGGACACGTAAGTGGGACAGGGCCTTAAGGCCTTGGCTGTTGAAGGCATTGTTGTCAGTGAAGGAGTAATTGAGTTCACAGAAGCACAAGTGGTGAATTAATGGTCTGGAGAGTCTTGCAGGTTTGTGGGGCTGGAGGAGATATCAAAAAAGGATAATCAAAAGCAAAAGAGGAAAATCAACTGTAGCTGCATACTTTCACAATTTAACTGTTCTAAGATACCTGTAAATTTGATTTGCATTTCAGAAGGAATAACCCATTAGCATTCATTGTGAAGAATAATGCGCTAAATTATTTGTAGGCATGGAGTCCTGCTCTTGCATTTTAATTTTTTCCTGTGAATTATTTTTTTCCAGTTGCTTTTATCACACGAACAGAACACTGATTCTTGTCACGATATCAAATCACTAAATTGATTTTCCCCCTTTAAATCTTGATGCAGGTGCAAGGGCAAGAAGCTTCAAATGTGTTAATGGAAATTAAATTGCATTTTAAATAGATTATTATTTGGGTTTGGAGTATTGAGATAGGAAAAAAAATCTATAATATGTTGTCCAGTGAACTTCAATGTAACCTTCATAAATAAGTGTCGGTGAGTGTTCATAAACTTGTATTCTGAATAACCCTTGACCCTTCATCATATTTTAGCTCTTCATTTTAAACTGGCTGTTAAAAATTCCTTTTAGCACACTGTCAATTATTTGGGTTGTAGAAAAGCAAGTCTTTGTACTATGCTCTAAAAATAGCCTTCAACTAACTTGGTTTGAATTATTTGCATTAACTTTCTTAAGATATGGCTAAATATTTTTCTGGAGTAAACTGACAATTTCTCCAAAGATTTAAGGAGAAATTGAATCTTCCTGCATTGTTAGTGTGTTTGTCCAGAATAACAGACCCACTGACTCCCATGGCTATCTGGATTTCACTTCTTCCCACCCTGCTTCCTGTAAGGACTCTATCCCCTACTTCCAATTCCTCCACCAATGTCGCATCTGCACCCAGGATGAGGTGTTCCAAACCAGGGTATCGGAGATGTCCTCATTCTTTAGGGAACGGGGTTTCCCCTCTTCGACTATAGATGAGGCTCTCACCAGGGTCTCCTCTTTATCCCGTAGCTCCGCTCTCACTCCCCATCCCCCCCCCACTCGTAACAAGGACAGAGTCCCCCTTGTCCTCACCTTCCACCTACCATCCGTCAGATACAACAGATAATCCACTGACATTTTCGCCACCTCTAACGGGATCCCACCACTGGCAACATCTTCCCATCACCTCCCCTTTTGGCTTTCCGCAGAGACCGCTCCCTCCGTAGCTCCCTGGTTAATCCGTCCCTTCCCAACCAAACCATCCCCTCCCCTGGTACTTTCCCTTGCAACCACAGGAAATGCTACACTTGTCGCTTTACCTTCCAGCTCGACTCCATCCAAGGACCCAAGCAGTCTTTCCTGGTGAGGCAGAGGTTCACCTGCACCTCCTCCCACCTTGTCTATTGCATCCGCTGTTCTAGGTGTCAACTGCTCTACATCGGTGAGACCAAGCGCAGGCTTGGCGATCGCTTCGCCCAACACCTCCACTCAGTTCGCATTAACCAACCTGATCTCCCGGTGGCTCAGCACTTCAACTCCCCCTCTCATTCCAAATCCGACCTTTCTGTGCTGGGCCTCCTCCATGGCCAGAGTGAGTCCCACTGTAAATTGGAGGAGCAGCACCGCAAATTTTGCTTGGGTAGTTTACACCCCAGCGGTATGAACATTGACTTCTCCAATTTCAGGTAGTCCTTGCTTTCTCATTCCTTCCCCTCCCCTTCCCAGCTCTCCCACAGTCTACTGTCTCCGCCTCCTCTCTTCTTCCTGTCCCCCCCACTCTCACATCAGTCTGAAGAAGGGTCTCGACCCGAAACGTCACCCATTCCTTTGCTCCATAGATGCTGCCTCACCCGCTGTGTTTCTCCAGCATTTTTGTCTACCTTCAATCATTATTGGGCACTCATGGGAGGAGCCACAGACTGCCATCCCACTAATTAAGCTTTATACTTAGATTTTATCTTCTGGCCTCTGTGCCAGACCCTTCTACCATCATCCACCCCCTTCCCAATTCCCACCACTCATTTGGCCCAACAGCAGTTTGTTTCGCACCTCCAATGGTGCCAATCTCAGCAGCACTAGCCTCAGGACTCAATTAGTTATTGGTATGCTGCTTATATGATCACATAGCGCACCCGCTGGGCGGCACTATAATTTCTAGGCTAGTCCATGGTAGAATTAGTCAAATCATCAGTCCTAACGTGGGTCAGTACATGAACATCTGTTTTGCATGTTGAACATCTGGCCAGTAAAGTTTAAGAGCACTGGTTTGACCCACAGTTCTCTGTAGTTGACCCCTTCCTTTTTATTGCTTAATTATTTAGGACTTGTCTTGTGTTAATTATTTTGGATATGTAAAGCAATTTTAAATAATAATTTCAATTAATCTGATTATTTTAAAAATGTAATGTAAGTTAATCTTGATGCCAACATATTTAATGGATTACTGCTTTCAACTTTGTTTCAATACTGATGCTTTAAATGTCATCCAAAAAGCGATCTCTGTGCCCCTATTTCAAGATTCTTTACATAACTAGATGCATTTTGCACGCTGATTACCATGCATATATATGATCACTTGTCAGAACCAATTGATGATTTTGTTTCAATTGCAAGTGCGAGCAATACTCAGACTGGGCTGTGTAGCGTTGAGGAGACCTTGGCACAGCATCATGGCCTATCCAGTTGGGCAGTAAAGCTCTACTGGCAGATACTCCATTGGGAGCCTTGCAGAGCTGATTTACCACAGTAGGAGACCCTGTTGTGGGCACAATGGAGCAGAGCTATTGACCTGCACCACTGTGCCACTGTACCTTCCCCTGTAACCGCAGGAGATGCAACATCTGTCCGTATATCTCCTCCATCAATTCTGTCCAAGGAACCCGACAATCCTTTCAGGTGAGGCAAAGGTTCACTTGCACCTCCTCCAACCTCATTTACTGTATTGGCTGTTCCAGATGTAGTAACCTTTATATCGGCAAGAGCAAGTGTAGGCTCGGAGATGGTTTCGCTGAACTCCTCCGCTCAGTCCACTTAGGCCTACGTGATCTCCCGATTCCTGAACACTTTAACAATTCCCCCTCCCATTCCAATTCTGCCCTTTCTGTTTTAAGCCTCCTCCACTGCAGAGTGGTGCCCAACGTTAATTGGAGGAAAACATATTTCGCTTGGGCAGCTTATAACACGGCGGTATGAATTTTGACTACTCAAGTTTGTAACCCTTTAACTCTCCGTACCTCCCCCACCCTAGTTCGCTGACTAGTTTCACTATCCTTCTGATTAATTGTACTGATTGTATATCTCCTTGTCACCTTCCCCTCAATTCTCTGATTTCATAAAATACTATGGAAAGCTAACAAAAACAATCAAACAATTTATTGCATAGTGGTGGGATGCATCATAAAAACCAGTGCTTAATGTGTTCTGTGATACCTGGTTATGCAATTCTTGATTACCTAGACGCGGGAGAAGAGAACAGGGAAGAGATAAGACTTTGGCCTTCCATCACAGTGAGGAGGTATTTGGAGATTCACTGTGATGGATGTTTGTGTGAAACTGTGCTAATTCTGTGTTATGTTTATTTTACTGTTATGACTGCAGGGAAAGAAATTTTGTTCAAACCTCTGTTTGTTTGAATGACAATAAAGGCTATTTGTAATTGTATTTCAGCTTCATTATGTTCTAATTCTTGTTTATTTCCAGTTCCAGAGATTGAGTTGAAAGGAGAGATTTCTGGTTATTACCTGTTGGTTCAGAATGACGGCCAAGGAGGCTGCAAGGCAATCCTGATCCATTCAGCCAGTCAGATAAATGGGGCTGCTGCTGTAGCCATAGTGAATGGGATGTTGAAAAAGGCTGAAGGCATAGAAGGTGAGCTCAGCACAAATGACATCTTATTTTTTAGATTAAATTGGAATTCTGTGGCAACAACACATGACCCTTCTGTTGCACTATTAAAACAAAGTATGAAGGACGGCACAGTGACGTAGTGGTAGAGTTGCTACCTTACAGCGCTATGGGCCTGAGTTTGATTGTGACTATGGGTTCTATCTGTATGGAGTTTGTACGTTCTCCCTGTGGCCATGTGTATTTTCCCCGAGTGCTCCAGTTATCCCCACATCCCAGAGATGCACAGGTTTGTAGGTTAATTTGCTTTGGTAAGATTGTAAATTGTCCTTAGTGTGTTGGATAATGTTAATGTATGGGGAGATTGCTAGTTGGTATGGATTCAGTGGGCCGAAGGGCCTGTTTGTGTGCTGTATCTCCAAAGTTTAAAAGTCTATTAAAAATTCCGCTCTTTGAGCAGGAAATAAATGGGAGAAAAGAATGTAGAAAATAAATAGTACCAATTTTACTGAAGGTGGAGCAATATTACAGACTGCTCTGAACAAATATAGACTGTTAGAAGATCAGGCAGCATCCCTGGAGAGAGAAACAGAAGATGTTTTGCATCTAAAACCTTTCATCAGAATTACAAAGTGGGATAACAGGCACATTTTTAAGTTGCAGAGATGGGAAAATGGAGAGTATGGTGTCTTTATGTGTGTAGACCATGTTTGACAAGGTAACAGGCAGTTTTAAAAATCTGTTAGAACAAAATGATTTTAAACTGGCAGATTGACACCAAAGTACAGTTACATCTGTAGTAACAACAATTCAAGTACATTAAGTGATTATTTGCAAGGGATAGGTGCATAGACCCCACTGATAACAAATTCCTTTTAACATGGATACTGTGATCGGCTCAATTGTAATCATGTGTAGTCTTTCTGCTGATTGGTTAGCATGCAACAAAAGCTTTACACTACTTCGGTACACGTAACCATAAACTAAACTTCGGTACACGTGACATTAAACTAATCTAAAAAAACCTGGAGCCACTAGGACTTGGAAATGACCCAAGGTTTCAATGACATACAGAGGTCAGGTCAGATGGATATATCAATTTGTATGAAAGTTTCACCTTGTTATTCCAACACTCTAATCCCCAGCTACATCTGCGACCTACACATAGTCAAGTTTTATTGTCATGTGTCCCAGATAGGACAATGAAATTCTTGCTTGCTGCAGCACAACAGAAAATGTAAATATAATACAGAACGAGAGATAAAAGTTCAGTGCGTTTGCACACCATAGACCAAATACGTACACAATAAATAAACAGATAAAGTGCAATTGGCTGTTCAGAGTTTGTTTGATGGGAGTTTAATAGCCTGATGGCTGTGGGGAAGAAGCTGTTCCTGAACCTGGATGTTCCAGATTTCAAGCTCCTGTACCTTCTTCCCGATGGCAATGGAGAGATGAGTGTCTGGCCAGGATGGTGTGGGTCTTTGATGATGTTGGCAGCCTTTTTGAGGCAGCAACTTCGATGGTGGGGAGGTCAGAGCCGATGATGGACAGGGCAGTGGTCACAACTTTCTGCATTCTTTTCCGCTCCTGGACGTTCAAGTTACCGAACCAAGCCACGATGCAACCAGTCAGCATGCTCTCTACTGTGCACCTGTAGAAGTTCGAGAGAGTCCTTGACATACCGACTCTCCGTAATCTTCTCAGGAAGTAGAGGCACAGATGTGCCTTCTTTATGATTGCATCAGTGTGCTGCGACCAGGAAAGATCTTCGGAAATATGCATGGCCAGGAATTTGAAGTTCTTGACCCTTTCCACCATCATCCCGTTGATATAAACGGGATTGTGGGTCCCTATCCTACCCCTTTCAAAATAAACAATCAGTTCTTTGCTTTTGCTGGTGTTGAAAGCCAGATTGTTGTGCTGGCACCATTTGGTCAATCGGTCGATCTCACTTCTATACTCTGACTCATCACCATCAGTGAATCGTCCCACAACAGTGGTGTTGTCGGCGAACTTGAAGATGGAGTTCGCACTATGTCCGGCTACGCAATCATGAGTATAGAGGAGTACAGCACGGGGGACTCCCGTGCTGATTGTTAACGAGGATGAGACATTTCCACCAATACAGACAGACTGTGGTCTGCGGATGAGGAAGTCGAGCATCCAATTGTAGAAGGATGCTGCAGAAACCCAGTTCTGAGAGCTTGGTAATCAGCTTGGAGGGGATGATGGTATTAAACGCCGAGCTATAGTCTATGAATAACAGCCTGACACATGAGTTTTTGTGGTCCAAGTGGTCCAGAGCGGAGTGGAGAGCCATCCACCATTGACCTGTTGTGCCGGTAAGCGAACTGCAGTGCGTCGAGGTTCTTGTCGAGGTAGGAGTTGTTATGCGCCATGTTCAACCTCTCAAAGCACTTCATCACCACAGACATAAGTGCCACTGGTTGACAGTCATTTGAGGCACGTCACCTTGCTCTTCTTGGACACCAGTATTATTGATGCCCTTTTAAAGCAGGTGGGAACCTGAGACCTCAGAAGTGAGAGGCTGAAAATGTCTGTAAAAACTCCAGCCAGATGGTCCGCACAAGTCAGCGATACTATCATTTAACACTATTGCAGACTTTCCCTCTGTTCGCTCCATTCCTCTCTTTCTCTGCTAATGCAAACATGATGAAAGGTCTTTGGTGAAATATCCTGTGCTTCTCCTCACTACCTGATCTGCTGAGTATTTGTTTTGGATTATTTTTTTCTCCCGCTTACTATTCCATTGATCCAGTATCCGTTTGCATTAATAGTTCTTGATTCAGACAGATGTATTGTTAAATCTTTATTGTACATAGAAAATGTAATTTTCCATTTGGGTGAAATTGTGTCAGCACAGGATAACTTTGGAAAAGCACTATGAAACAGCTCGTGCAGCTGCTTTCCAGATTCAATCTTGACCTGGAGTAGAGTCTGTGTGGAGTTTACACCTTTTTGTGGGTTTCCTCTTTATGGTTTATGTCCTCCCTTCCTCCATAACCAAAGGAGATGTGGGCTTGTAGGTTAATTGTCCATTATAAATTACATATTGCTTGTAGGTGAGTTGTAAAATCTAGGGGGAATTGGTGGGAATTGTTCCGAAATAAAAAAGAATGTGCATGGATGGCATGGATTCTGTGAGCCGCAGGACCTGTTTCCATGTTATTTGACTGCATGATTTGAGTAGGAAGTGGCAGCAAAAAAATTAGCATTTAGTTTGTCTTCGCTTCTGGGACAAATCATTCATGTCCTCTGGTCAAAAGTTATTTGCAGTTATTGAGCTGATTTTAAAAGGAGCTTTGAAATAGAAAATAGACAGCAATTCCTTTTAATTTATCTTGAATATGAAGCCCATCCAATGTACACAAAGGAATCAATTGATGGTTATATGATCGTAGTATCTGGCCAATGGAACTAAATTTCTTCTTTAGAAATGCATTTGGCTCTATGTATGTAGCTGTAGTGATTGATTCAAAATGAAAAGTAAAACTTTTTCTTCATGGAGAAAATCATATTTTATTTTTTCACTCTCCCCACTACCCATTCTCAAATGAAAAGAAGAATCAAATGATTATATTTGAAAATCCACTCAATGTCCTTGAACTGGCTTATGCAGTTTTAAAGTTAAAACATATTACGAAGAAAGGTCCTCCATGCGATTCAAGAACTGCATCCATATCCAAACCTATTAAATGGCATTTTCCTTGCCAAAGGCTTTTTGACCTTTTGTATCTTTACCCCCCTTGAATTGCACTCTGTACTAATCAACCCCAAGTTTTACTTCACTGCAAACATCGTACAAGCATGAGATAATCTTTGCATAGCTGATGTATAATGAAATTTAATTACTTGTTAAATGGATTGAAGTTCTCATCTCTGTATGTATTTATTGAATTAGCTCAGGGGTATAAACATGCACATTGAAGCATATCGTGAATTATTCCTTCTGTTTGGCCATTTGAGGAATTTTGAAGAAGAAACAGACATTTTGTTCTTGCACTTTGTTGAAGCTTTTCTAATGCAGAATTAGTCTACATCATACATTATTTCAATTTATTTTGCAAATGTGTACAACATTGACTGACTAAGCCTGTTCATGCTTTTGATTTTCATTTATAGAATACAATCTGAGTTTATAAAGTATTTACATCTGAATGTGAGCATGATTGGATTATAATAGACTTGTGAGTTAATTGCTGCTTGGCATGCAGCAAACTGACAAACTGTTCAATGATGCATGTACAAGGATGCTGAGAAGACTGTAATTATTGGATTTTACAGTGCCGAAACATTGGGTAATCTGAGAGTTTAAAAAAAATAGTTACAGCATCAGTGAGACGAGTGTGGAAACTTTATCTCGTTTCACAAAAACTGAAGCAAAACATAATTTAAAAGCTTTTACCCTTGGATTACAGGTAACATGTTTGTAAAGTCCCTGAATTTGTTTTCTTTCTCACTCGTTTTAATCCTTCTCAATTTCTGAATGGTTGCCAACCGTTGAAGGCTCTATTACTGACATCGTCTCACAAGGGCCAGTAGTATTTACCTCCAGTTGTGTGTTCTTGCAGTACCTTCAATGCTTTTTGACTGTGGAGCTTATTGGAGCGAACCCACTTGCCTCCCTTTCATTTGTACTCATACACTAGTTAAAAGTTGAATCGATGGACATCTTCCCTCTGGCTGGTCAGAGCCATTGGATCAATTTTAGATGCCCCATTCTTGTCCACTGCTAGGAACAAAATTTAATACTGTTGAAAAATGTATTAAGAGAGAGGGGGAATGTTTAATGGAGATGTACGGAACAAGTCTTTGACACAGAGTTGTGGGGGCCTGGAACACACTTGGGGGCGATGGTGGAGACAGATACGATAGTGCCGTCTAAGTGGCTGTTAGATGGGCACATGGAAGTGCAGGGAATAGAGGGATATGGATTATGTACAGGCAGGTGGGATCTGTTTAACTTGACATCATCTTCGGCACAAACATTGTGGGCCAAAGGGCCCTTTTCCTGTGGTAACATGCATCATCTGTCCTAATCTAAGACAATCCCATTTCATGATCATCTTTCCTGAGATTAGCTTTAGGTCGAGGTTTACTCAATTACTTAGAATTTTAATTCCCCATCTGTGGTGCTGGTGTTCCCATCCTTATTTCCAGAAGATCAGTAATGCATGTTTATGGATGCAACTCCAGTTAATCACAATGCTTTTCTTGTGCATCCAGTTCATATTTTAAGATGATTTACTGTTCTTCAATCTGAAATTCATGCATACTATTTACTGAGCAGATTGTGCAATGCCTGAGGAGAGATGCCTTCTCCCAGAATTCCCAGCAAATTTACTTGTTATTTCAGAATACTAGTGTCTCTAGTGTTTTGTAGTGTTTGTTAAAGCCCGCAGGGAGCAATTTCTCAAGGCTTGAGAAAGTTGTGCTGCTTTGCTGACAGGTAGTTCACACATTACCCACATCCTGCTGAATCACAGCTTGGTTCCACAGGTGGCTAGTTTAGCTTCTGGGTGGAGCTTTGAAAAGTAACACAATAACAACAAGAGTACAATGGGATGTGGAAAGAGGTTGTTAAATTTCACCATCAACAGCACATGATCTTCAGCTAATTTGTATTCACCCCAATTGATGCAAATAATTTACCGTTCTAAAAAGGTCACCCATCCTTTTTTCTCCAAAGATGCTGTCTGACCCGCTAGAGTTACTCTAGCACTTTGTGTCTATTTTTGACAGAAAATTATTAATACTTGTTGACTTATTCCTTTGCAAGTTTCAATATTTCAGTCTTTTGATCAAAGTTAAAAAAATATATGGTAGATTCATCAAACTCTTCACCTGTAAATTAAGAATACATTTATAATTGTTGTTTGGGAGTCTTTTTTAAAGTTCTACTTAATCCTCAATTGATTATGTCAAGAGAGTTTAGTCAAGAGAGCTTATTGTCATGTGTCCCAGATAGGACAATTACATTCTTGTTTGCTGCAGCACAACACAATATTGTAAGCATAAATACAGAACAGTTCAGTGTGTCTATATAGCATAGACCATATGCAGTGGCTTGCAAAAGTTTTCATACCCCTTGAACTTTTCCACATTTTGTCACGTTACAACCACAAACGTAAATGTATTTTATTGGGATTTTATGTGATAGATCAACACAAAGTGTTGCATAATTGTGAAGTGGAAGGAAAATGATACGTGGTTTTCAATTTTTTTTACAAATTAAAAACTGAAAAGTGAGGCGTGCAAAAGTATTCAGCCCCCTTTACTCTGATACCCCTAAATAAAATCTAGTGCAACCAATTGCCTTCAGAAGTCACATAATTAGTAAATAGAGTCCACTTGTGTGTAATCTAATCTCAGTATAAATACAGCTGTTCTGTGAAGGCCTCAGAGGTTTGTTAGAGAACATTAGTGAACAAACAGCATCATGAAGCCCAAGGAACACACCAGACAGGTCAGGGATAAAGTTGTGGAGAAGTTTAAAGCAGGGTTAGGTTATAAAGAAATATCCCAAGCTTTGAACATCTCACGGAGCACTGTTCAATCCATCATCCAAAAATGGAAAGAGTATGGCACAACTGCAAACCTACCAAGACATGGCCGTCCACCTAAACTGACAGACCAGGTAAGGAGAGCATTGATCAGAGAAGCAGCCAAGAGGCCCATGGTATCTCTGGAGGAGCTGCAGAGATCCACAGCTCAGGTGGGAGAATCTGTCCACAGGACAACTATTAGTCGTGCACTCCACAAATCAGGCCTTTATGGAAGAGTGGCAAGAAGAAAGCCATTGTTAAAACAAAGCCATAAGAAGTTCTGTTTGCAGTTTGCCACAAGCCATGTGGGGGACACAGCAAACATGTGGAGGAAGGTGCTCTGGTCTGATGAGACCAAAATTGAAGTTTTTGGCCTAAATGCAAAACGCTATGTGTGGCGGAAAACTAACACTGCACATCACCCTGAACACACCATCCCTACTGTGAAACATGGTGGTGGCAGCATCGTACTGTGGGGATGCTTTTCTTCAGCAGGGACAGGGAAACTGGTCAGAGTTGATGGGAAGATGGATGGAGCCAAATACAGGGCAATCTTGGAAGAAAACCTGTTAGAGTCTGCAAAAGACTAGAGACTGGGGCGGAGGTTCGCCTTCCAGCAGGTCAACGGCCCTAAACATACAGCCAGAGCTACAATGGAATGGTTTAGATCAAAGCATATTCATGTGCTAGAATGGCCCAGTCAAAGTCCAGACCTAAATCCAATTGAGAATCTCTGGCAAGACTTGAAAATTGCTGTTCACAGACGCTCTCCATCCAATCTGATTGAGCTTGAGCTATTTTGCAAAGGAGAATGGGCAAAAATTTCAGTCTCTAGGTGTGCAAAGCTGGTAGAGACATACCCCAAAAGACTTGCAGCTGTAATTGCAGCGAAAGGTGGTTTCTACAAAGTATTGACTCGGGGGGTGCTGAATACTTTTGCACGCCACACTTTTCAGTGTTTTATTTGTAATAAAATTTGGAAACCATGTATCATTTTCCTTCCACTTCACAATTATGCACCACTTTGTGTTGGTCTATCACAAAAAATCCCAATAAAATACATTTACGTTTGTGGTTGTAACGTGACAAAATGTGGAAATGTTCAAGGGGTATGAATACTTTTTCAAGCCACTGTATATACATGTAAATAACCAGATAAAGTCCAATAGGCTGTTATAGTTCAGAGTTTGTTTGATAGCGAGTTTAATAGCCTGATGGATATGGGGAAGAAGCTGTACCTGAACCTGGATGTACCAGATTTCAGACTCCTGTACCTTCTACCTGATGGCAGCGGAGAGATGAGTATGTGGCCAGGATGGTGTGGGTCCTTGATGATGTTGGCAGCCATTTTGAGGCAGCGACTGCGATAGATCCCTTTGATAGTGGGGAGGTCAGAGCCGATGATGGTCTGGGCAGTGGTCACTACTTTCTGCGTTCTTTTCTGCTCCTGGACGTTCAAGTTACCAAACCAAGCCACGTTGCAACCAGTCAGTATGCTCTCTACTGTGCACCTGTAGAAGTTCGAGAGAGTCCTCCTTGTCATTCCGGCTCTCCGTAATCTTCTCGGGAAGTAGAGGCACTGTTGTGCCTTCTTTATGATTGCATCAGTGTGTTGGGATCAGGAAAGATCTTCGGAAATATGCTCAGCCAGGAGTTTGAAGTTCTTGACCCTTTCCACTATCGTCCTGTTGATATAAACGGGATTGTGGGTCTCTATCCTACCTCTTCCACAAGTCCACAATCAGTTCTTTGGTTTTGCTGGTGTTGAGAGCCAGGTTGTTGTGCTGGCACCATTTGGTCAATCGGTCAATCTCGCTTCTATACTTTGACTCATCAGTAATTTGTGTGCTGGGACGAGGAAAGATATGCTGCCTTATGTTACATTATGTTACTAATGCTACATTAATTGACCATGTGATAATTTTATTGAGATAGCTTCTGGCAGCTGCTTCATTCACTAAACTATGTTCTACAATACAGGGTGTGGTGTTGAAGAGCTTCTCGGTGCAATGCCTTACCTGACTGGTGAACAATTTGTAAGCAGAGAGAAGAAACTGGCTCAAATTCAAACTCTTGCTTTAAAGGAGTTTCTGAGTAAGTTTTACAACATATTGTACAGTTTCTATGAACTATTATGCTTATAGTATTACTGTTATTAATTTATTGTATTGGTAATTGTGATATTTATTTGTTTATTGTGTTAATGGACCTGTTAAGCTGCAGCAGGTAAGAATTTCATTGTTCCATTGCCATTGCCATATGACTATTAAACTCTTTTGACTCTTGAAACTTCTGATCACCCAGCAAACAATTGTGCCAAAATCTTTCAAGATACAGTGATATTTACATTTCTGATCAGACACAGCTTGGTTGCATTTCACCTTTGAATCGTGTAGAAAGAAGGAGGCCATTCAACTCACTATACTTGTGCCCAAAGATCTTTGCTTGTGCCATTCCTTGAAATACATCTTCACTCAATCCTGCTCTTCAAACAATCCCGGTTAATTCCCAGATCTTGCTTTTTCCTCCATTCCCACTTTTCTTTTTTTTAATGTATTTAATCAGTTCCCTTTAACAAGTCTCTGTGAAACTGTTTCCAATCTCTATGGCAGCATGTTCTGCATTGCAACCTGTTGCTACTTAAAATAAAACCATTCTATTCAAATTCCTCTGGTTCTTTCCTTGGTACATGCGACAATAAACTAAACTAACTAACTAGTAACTTTTCTCCCATCTGGTCACTGGTCCTACTGCCACTTACAATAAAGGGCCTGTCCCATTTCATGATTTTTTTTCGGCAACTGCCTGCATCATTGACTGACGTATCAGGTCACCGAAAACATTGCGGCGTGATGACGTATTGACGCACGGCGTTTCCTCAGGGGATCATAACTTTTGCCGAAAAAAATCGCCAAGTGGGACAGGCCCTAGAATGACCACTATTTACTCAATAAGAAGTCCCTACAATTTGCCACCTTTCCGTTAAATCTCCCCTTTTCTTTGTCTGGTCTGAAGAGACCAACCCCAGCTTCTGTAGTCTCTTCACAAAACTTGGTCCCTCATCTCTGGTTCCAATGTCGTAAAGATCCTCTCCAAAACCTGGAGTCCTCCCCAGCAACGGAACTATGGCTGAAGTCTAATCAGTGATTTATAAAGCTTTCACAGTCCGGGGTTTGCGGTTGCTTTAGGGAAGCCATAGTTAAATTACCTAACATGCAATGCGTTGTGCCATCAGAAGTTTGTGTATAATATTCTGATGTGAGTAAGATTGCTTCTGAAATTTTGCATAACTCATTGCAATGTAGTCAAATATCACGAAGCTACTGCAATTAGTACAGTTTAATTTAAAAAAAAAACACAGTATCATCCGAGTGTTGTATCCTGGAATTTAAATGTATAATATAATCTCCAAAATTTAGCAACCAACCATGGAATATAATTGCTAAACTATTCTGTGATTTTTGGATGCGTGTGAAGCAATCACACCATTTCCATTTAGTGTTTCCAAAGCAAGATTTGTTCCATGCTGATAAACACTAATTATGCATTGAAATGGAATGATTAAACAAATATATGCTTTTTTTTGCCATGTCTTATAATTACCTTTAGTTTTGTATTATTTTCACAGAAAGAAAGCAGATAAACCAAAAATATACATCCATTCCAGTCAATGAGCTGAAGGCATTGTTAACTTTAGCAAGAGGACAGTATTTTAGCCAGTTTGGCAGTAACCTGCTAAGTGATAATTTAGTCAGGGTATGTAGAAACCAACAGGAAGCTGTTAAATTTACAGGTAAGATACCTAGTGTGGATGTTAACTGTCGGTTGGTGGGGGCTGGGTGGGAAGGTTTGGGGGTTACTTTAGAGGATGCAGAATTGTTCATCTGTTTATATAGAATCACACTTTGCTCATTCTAAAACAAATCAAATGCTCATGGTACCATTAAATGATTTTCTATCTTAAAAGATCAAGTAAATGTGTAGACAACTTGTTTCTTAGGAATGTCCCTGCAAGTAACATGATATGGTAGGAGATGGCTCTGAAAAAAATAGCAGGAGTAGGCCATTCGCTCTTCCATTCAATAGCTATTCCTTCATTGCAATGTTGTTTTTCAAATGCCAGGGCTATGTGAAAGAGTTAGAGCTTGTGACCAAGGTTCAGCAATGTATTAGAAATATGTTTCAAGCAAACAATATCCCTAGAAGGCACAAAGTGCTGGAGATGGATTATTCCAGTTTAAATAATATCCCTATCTGTTTAAAACTAAGGAAATGCACTTAATGCAACCAGAGAAGCACTGTTTCAGAAAAAGATTATTACCACAGGTAAAATATGATATTTGCATACAAAGGGAAAGTTGAATTCATGCAACTTGTCACATTAGAGAGTTAAAAAAAACATCCACAACGATAAACTAGGTAAGGCCTGAAAAGTGCTGAGAGAAAGCAAAGTAATTTTATACATTTCTTAACTTACAATTGGACACTAGATTGCATATAAATCTATTTGAAGAATGCCACAACTAAATTTGTGATGGGAAAGAAAACATTGGCAGACGCCGAGAGAAATCAATTGGATTAAAATATTACTTTACGTGAAGACAAATTTAGAAAATAATATACTGATCTTGCAATCTAATTTTAACTTTAATATATGAATATGCTGTTGTATATTTGATCCGTGCCGAGTTGTGTCTTTCTGCCAGCTTTTATTCAATATGATTATTCCTCTCTGAATTCTCAACAGGCTGATACATTATTTTCTTATGTCTCTGCTTTTCATTAATGATTGTGTGTAAAAAATAAAAACAATCAAACACGAATAGCTTACCTTTTCCATTTAATCCAAAGAAAGATTTAAACAAATTATTGGATGAACATAATTTACATTACTTCAATATCTTTGCCCTGAAGTACAATTCTCGTCATGATCTCACCATACTGACTGTTCATTCCTCTCCAGACTTGCATCTCAGCTTGCATCCTCTGCTGCCTCTCTTCATGCCATGTATTTGCATAATTTTCAGGAAATCATTACCTCAAATTATTTATGAACTTATTCTTTGGGCCTTCACTTGTCTGTCCTCTGATCTAAAGGACCTACATCTTCTGCTTCAGTCATAATGGTCATCTTACCTTTTTGCATTTCCAAAACACTTTCATTATGTGAACGTTCATTTTGATCTTTCATGTAGAAAGAAATATCTCAAATCTAAGCCCTTCACAGTGGCCTGAAAGAAGTGTTCTTCAAAACTATGAAAACCTTGAGCGCATCAGACAGAAAAGCAGGTGAGATATGTTTATAACATATTGCCATCGATGTCAGTCGGCTCAGTCTCATACACAACATTGAATTTTCCAACAAAAACAGGAAGAGGCTAATTTCCTCTAACATTTCTCAACTTTTGGCAGGTACTAGCATTTCCAGTCAATCTGATTTTATGAAACTCCATTGCTGAGGATTGAAAAAAAAATTCCAGCCCAGTTTACATTTGAATTCGGCATCCAAAATACAGCATATGATTGAAGATTGCCCTTGTGTTGTACATCTGAGTCAGGCAGCATCGCTGAAGAAAACAGAGGGGTGACATTTCGGGTTGGAACCTTTCTTCAGACTCCGACCCGACCCGTTCCAACCCGAAATGTCACCCACCCTTTTTTTCCAGGGATGCTGCCTGATCTGTTAAGTTACTCCAGCACTTTGCACCTATCTTCGGTATAAACCAGCATTGGCAGTTTCTTCCTACACACAGTGTTGTACATGTATTTGCAGAACTTTAGTTATTGCATCTCTTGAAGGACTTGAGTTTATCATAAATACCTTATCAAAGATAATCAGTCAATGTTTTGAGCAGTTTCCCATGAGTTAGTTCCCATCACTTATTTGTACAATACTGTAAGCATAATGTAATAATAGGATCTATTGTGAACACTTAACACTTGTACTGGTATATTTTCATCCTTACCAAAGGCAAAACACATAAGCATGTAGCAAGATGTGGCTCAATGAATTTGCATGCTGCTGTGTATCTTGTCAGATAAACATAGGCAAGAGTTATGATGGTTCCGCTTTTCTCCATGTTAAATCATGCTTTCATTTGGTAAAAACAGTGGATGTGCTCCGATGTGGAATCAATTTTCCTCTCTAAAGCAAAATCTCTCAACTTTCACCCGAATTGTGTTGTTTTGCTGTTGCTTCCTTTATTCTTTTCTGACTTTATTTGATTCGAAGGCTATGCTTTCACTTAGCTAAGCTAAACCCCTCTCCCAAGAACAGATCTACCAGCCTGGGAAGAGGCAACTGTTGTACTCAGCCTAGTATAGCTGATGGGCAGTGGGCAGGTGCTATCGACCTGCACGGGAAGGTAGACACTCCCGCCCCCATGAGTCTCAGGCAGATGGGGCTCGTCAGCCTGGGGGGGCAGTCCATCTAGGAGAGGGACAACTCTGATTTAAAACCTCCACTGCCTTGTGGCCATGTCCCGCCATGGAAAAGGCTCCAGGAGTAAACCTCAAGAAAATCCGGAGTTGGAACCCGAAGGCAGTTTGTTGTTGTCGACAACCTCCCTCTGGCAGCTCCTGCGACGGCGCTGGTGCCAAACTGTAACGGCCCTGCTGTTCCGTTGGATCGATCAGCAACGTGGAGAGCGGGGACGTGCTGCATGGGCAACAGCCTGTCCTCCATATGACATCGCCCAGGCTTGCATCTGACCAGGATGCATCACCCATGGTCAGTCATGGTATAGCTGATGAAAAGACGATGAATGTGTGAAAGCTCACAGTGATCTCAAACCATTTTCCAAGTCTTTGGGTCACTGAGTCAGATATCCCAGTAAAATCCCAGTTTAGATCAGTCAGCCTCATTGATCTGTGAACTTGCAGTAATATATTTTATTATATTTAGGACAGCACTGTGGCACAGTTAGTGGAGCTGCTGCTGGGTGACCTGTGTTCAGTCTTGACCTCATGTCCTGTCTGTGTAGTGTGTTTGCATGTTCTCCCTGTTACCGCATGCATTTCCCAGGGCGCTCCAATTTCCTCCCACATCCCAAAGATGTGCAGGTTAATGGGTTAATTTGCAAATGCAAAACTGCCTGCAGCGTGTGGGTGAGCGTAGAATCTGCAGAAAATTGATGAGAATGTGTGGGGGAAATGTAGAAAATGGGAGTAATGTGCAATGAGTGTAAATGGTTGGTTCATAGACTCAGTGGGCCAAGTGCCTGTTTCTGTGCAGTATGTCTGGCACACTGTGACTATTAACTGTTAATCCAAAGGCCCCAGGTGGCAATGTGGTCTCAAAATAGACTCTCTGAATCTTGCCCAGGTGAAATTGCAGAGGTGGGTTTTGCTACAGTCACCAGAGTATTGTTAATAAATGTTGTTAACATCCACAGGCGATGTTACTTGTACAAGTAGATAGTATTGCAAAGAAGGAGGGTAAACAATAAAATAAGGTATTAAGAGCATAGTCTAGCTTATTCCCCACTGACATTTGTAATATTTACATCTGTTGTGTGGACATGTGCAAGACAGCAGGAAAAAGTTCAGCTCCTGGACATGCATGCTTGGGTTATTTTGTTATGGAGCCTATTATTCATGTATTGTGAGCATAAAGCATTTGATATTAATTTCTTGATTTATGTCATGAGTGGATTATTTAAAGTTGTTGGAATGGTGGGTAATTTTAGACATGTATCCCAATGTCTTGGACATGTGTGTGAAATGTTTACAAAAAGGAGGGGAGATGGGGAATGTGGAAAATGGCACAAAGTGAAACTTGTTTCAAATTGCTTATAGGTGTGTTAAATCTAACCGTGTGATATATTGAGATATTAAATGTTCTTGACGAGCATTGAGCATAATATAAAGTGCTGGAGGAACTCAGCGATCCCGGCAGCATTTGTGGAGAGCTGTAATTTGGGGTTGGGGCACTTCTTCAGCCTGGAGAAGGGGAGAGAAAGCTGGTAAAGAGAGGAGGGGATGCAGCAAAGCCTGGCAAGTAATAGATGAATGCAGGTTAGGTAGGAGTGATGGGTGGAGTAGGAAATAAGGCTAGAGGTGAAAAGGAGACAAAAGGATGTCAGATAAAGGAAGAAATAGGAGGAATGTAATGTAAACCCAGAGTGAGGTATGTGGTTAGAATGGGAGAGGGAGGAGTGGAATGATGGGATTAAAGGGGAAATATGGGACTCAGTAATGGGAGATGAGCGTACAGAGGTGGGGGGAAAAAAGCAGGGTAACTAATATTATGGAAGAAGATGGGAGTAATGTGCATTAGGTGGTTACTGGGGAAAGAAGAGGGGGGATTGGGGTTGAAATTAGAGAATTCAATGTTCATACCCTTGGGTTGTAAGCTACCCAAGTGGAATATGCTGTGCTATTCTTCTAGTTTGAATTTGGCCTTGCCCTGGCAATAGAGGAAGCCAAGATCGGAAAGGTTGGAATGGGAAGGGGAGTTAAAATCGTTGACAGTCAGGAATTCCAGCAGGCCGTGGTGGACAATGCACAAGTGATTGGTGAAATGGTCAGCTAGTCTACGTTTGATCTCACTGATGTAAAGAAGGCTATTGATATATTTTTGGACGCCTGTTAAATAGTGTCCGGAACAAGAAAATTGGCAGCATCTATGGATGCATCAGCTGGGTTCTTGTGGAAAAATATTGTCTTTATTTTGGACAATGCGATAAGCTCAAGATTAATGGTTACAAATTAATTTGTATAAAAACACACAAAAAGTACCACATGCAATATTGACCTCATTTTACACAGTACCAAATTGTTACTTTGCATTAGTGTGAACTTCAATAAATGTTTAATTTCTTGATTCTTGGCCTCTGCCACAGACATGTTGAGTGGACTATGTGCAATATGTTCTTTTGTTGAAATTGAGAAAAAACACACATCTGGCATCTTTGAACCAGATTTTATAGAAAAGTCACAGACTGGATTTCTTCAGACTCTTATCCCAATGTTTCTCCCAATGAAAACAAGTAAACCATATAACTTATTTAGCACTCTGTCTACTTGTGTTGCTACATTCTGGGAGCTATGGACTTGGACCACAAAATACCTCTATCAATGTTGTTAATGGTCCTGCTATTATGTGCATATCTTGCCCTTACATTTGACCTCCCTAAGTGCAGCTCTTCACACTTACCCAGATGCCCTCCATCTTCTATTTCTCCACCCATACGTGTAACTAATATATATCCTGCAGTATCCCTTGACAGCCTTTTGCAATGTCTGCAACTCTACCCATTTTTGTGTCACCTGCGTACTTACTAACCAACCTATCACGGGACATTAGTCACTGGGCGGGGGAGCCAAGAACGCTGTCGGATTTGGCCAGGTATGAACGTTCCATAAGTTGTTTAGCACTCCGAACAGCGTGCTCGGCCTGTCTGTTGGACTGCAGGAACTCTGGGCTGCTGGTGACGTGTTGGAAGTTCCATCTTTTAGCAAAGTTCTTGAATGCTTAGCTGGTAAATTACCTGCCATTGTCAGTCTGAATGCGTACAGGGGAGCCATGTACGGAGAGGTGTCGTTGCAGCTTCTCGATCACAGAACCAGAGTAATTGGTTTGCAATAAGGCCTTTTTCGAACCATCCCGAGTAAGAGTCTACAACAACTAGATAGTGTTTTTTCCGTGCCATTCAAAGATGTCGACAGCCAGTGAGGACCATGGGAGGGAAGGATCTCGTTGGGGCATAAGAGGCTGCTTCTGTTGGTGTGGTGCTAGACTGTTGCATAAAGCGCACGTTTCGGTCTTTTCACTTATGAATTTTGTCCATCCGGGCCAGTAAAACATACTCTGGGCCCCTTGTAGGGTGGCTTCCGTGCCGGGGTGGCTCCTGTGGATATCGTTGTAGTACTCGCCCTTTAGTGTGGTTGGAATCACTAGCTTGTGGCCTTTGACTATGATTCCATCCTGCAGCACTAATTCGTCACGAACTAGGAAGTATGGTCGTATTTCGAGCGGGGTATTCAACTGTTTGTGGGGCCAACCATTCCGTATGATGGTGGACAGCAATTGTAAAGTTGTGTCCGCAGCCGTGTGTTCGGCAAGGCTGCGTAAACAGTCAGTCGGCACAAACGAGACGTTCATGACTGACAATTAATCCTGTTCGATGAGGTGCTGTTCGCTGGTTGTGCATGGGCTCTGGAAAGTGTGTCTGCTATGTGCATGTCTTTACCCTTCTTGTAGACGATGTGGAAGTCAAAGCGCTGCAGCTGCATCAGCATTTGTTCCAGCCGTGCCGGGGCCGCGTGGATCGGCTTGTTCAGAATAGTGATGATCAGTTTCGATGGTGATGGTCTTACCAAAAATGAAGTCCTTGAATTTGGAACAGGCGAAAACCACTGCAAGCAGTTCCTTTTCAATCTGGGCATAGCGTTGTTCGGTATCAGTCAGTGTACGGGATGCATATGAGACGGGCTTTACACTTCAATCCATGGTGGTCTGTAGGCATGCCGCGCCTAGCCCGTACTGGGACGCATCGCTTGTGATGGTGACCGTTAATTTAAGGTCGAAATATGACAGTGTCGGCGCGCTGGCCAATTGTAGTTTGAGAGTGTCAAAAACCATTTGGTGCTGCGGGTACCAGGCCATGCCGTGTCCTTATGTGTCACTTCGCGCAGGGGTCCGATAGGTCGTTGAGGTTGGGAATCAATTTGCCCAGGTAGTTTACCATGCCGCGGAATCGTTGCAAACTTGTGACATCGGTTGGAACTGGCAATTCGTTGATGGCTACAGTTTTAAGTGGATCATCTTTAGGCCGCTGCCGGTGAAAACATGTCCGACGTAGGTAACCTCAGGAACACGAAACCTGCATTTAAGTGGATTAAGTTTGAGATTAATGTCTCTGGCACAGTCGAGTATTTTCTTCAGGTTGCCTTAATGTTCAGCCAGATCGCGACCATAAACGAGAATATCATCAACAATGATGGCACACGGGTATTCTGCAAACATTTGTTGCATCAGGTGGGATGATGCAGGATGTAGTGGTATTTGCCAGAAAGAGCTTTTGGCATCCAAGACTGAGAACACTACTGTGTTTCCAATTTGCACAGCGACGTTTTCTGTGGTCCTCATCGAGTAGTGAGGGCGCTTAATTGCAGTATTCAGATCTCTGGGGTTGATGCAGATGCGTATCTCTTCATTGCTTTTCTTAGTCGCCACGACCATGGTGGAAACCCAGGTCGGTAACTTCAGCAATTACTCCAATTGAAATCATGTGTTTTAGTTCACTGTGTATTCTTTCTCGCATGGCATGTGGTGTGGTGCACGGACTACAGGTATGACTACGATCCACAGCGATCTGGTACTTTGTGGGTATCTTGCCAAGTCCATCATCAAACAAGTCTTTGTACTGGGATAGCAGCTGCTGTGCTGGATCGTCAGTGAGACATAACTTATGGACGGCACGTCCAAAATACACTAGGCCCAGGTCATGGCATGCATTAATACCGAGCAGAGTCTCCGAGTTTGACTGTATGATGTAAAACTGCAGGCTTCTTGTCTGGTTGTCCACAGTGCATTTTAAATCAGCTTTTCCGAGTGAACTTAAAACCTCTCCCCCGTAAGCCCGAAGCGTGGAGGAGTCCTTGTGCGTTTGTTTGACATTCGGATTTTAGTAAACTCCCTTATCGACATTACGCTGAACTTTGCACCTGTATCCACTTTGGCTAGCAAAGGCCTGTTGTTTATGAACACAGTCACTTCAGGGTCAAGTAGCTTGTTAGAGGATTGTAGGAGGGAGTGAATCGCAGGGCTGCTATCAGCATTTTCAGAACGCTTCTTGTGGGAGACAGTGTCGAACTCTTGGGAGTCAGAATCTGGGAACTCTTATTGGAGCAGGTGCAAGGTCGCCCTTGAAGTACTGGCAGTCTCACGGGAGCGACAGCATTTCACAAAGTGATTAAGCTATTTACAGTGATGGCAGGTTTTACCGTAAGCTACACAAAACTGGCGACCCCTCGCGTGAAAATAGTTACAGTTCTGACATCGCACAGCAGGCACATTTGGGGCTATACGGGAGGAGTAATTAGCAAGATTGATGTCGAGGGCTGAGGGGCACAGGGTCAGCAAATGGTGCAACAGCTTCTGACATACGACATGAATGGGCCGCTTGCACAAGAGTCAGCTCAGGGTTGCGAAGGAGCTCAGCCCTCAGTTTACTATCGTTCATTCCCCCCACAATTTTATCTCTCACAAGTTCATTCGTCAACTCACCGAACGACAGCGCGCAGCCATGTGTTTTAAATCGCTGATGAATCGTTCGACAGGCTCGTCGATCTGTTGGGAACGAGCATAGAACTTTGTTCTTTCTAGTATACGGTTGGATGGCAGGTCACACAGATCTCTGAATTTTCTGAGTAGATCCGCTGGGTTATCAATGGTCTCGGCAGGCACTAGGACTTGCCCGTTGCCATCCAGAATGGCAGGAGTAAATTCAAAGTTGTCGGCACAATTCATTGCCTCTGGACCCGCTAGATTGAGCAGTAGTGATGCTTTCAAATCGTCAGGGTCATTCCAATGAACAATGCGGATATAATGAGTGTAGTCACGCTCGAAGAGACGCCATCGCTCGGCGATGTCTGAATCAAAGATCAAACGGCCCGGTTTGCAGCAGGAGTTAGCCATAACGGAGAGAAAAAATGATAAAATAAGACTAATAAAAGAAAAGAATCGCGGTAAACAGCGGTCCGAGTCGCGTATCTGACACCAAATAATTACCGGGCCTGTACACATTTGAAGTTAGAACACATCTTTATTAAAGTCTTACAGTATTGGATATGCAGTACATTACATCTACTGCCTGACGTAGGCGAATTCCTAATATTACAAAGCATGTACTAGGCGGGGCTACCACTAACAAACACAATTGGCTAGCATGCAATAGCCAATCTACAACAAACAATTGCTGGAGATTCCAGTAATAATCCCTGTGGAACACCACTGGACATTTATCTCCAGCCTGAATTATATCCTTCCACCACTACATCTCTTCTATGGGAAAGCCAATTCCAAATCTAAACTACCAAATCATCATGGATCCCAGCCAGTTTAATCATTTGGATCAGCCTACCATGCCATATACCACGCCATATATACCAGGTCCATATAGATAGCATCCACAGACCTACCCTCATCAATCCCTTTTTGTCACCTTTTAAAAAAAAAAGAAATGACCTGCCTGGACAAAGCCATGCTGGCTGTCCCTAATTAGCCCAATCTCTTGCAAAACTGATTCTCCCCCAGAATCCTCTCCCATCGCCTCCCAGTGATAGCCCATCATTTTCTGGATTATCTCCATTTTCCTTCATAAAGGAGCGACTTTAGTTCCATTGAACTGCAGGACATTTTTTGCTGGAATGTTTAATTGCTGTCCTTACCTTTGCATCCAGGGTCGATTCCATATTGACAAGGTCATCTGACACGCTCTTGGGACTCAAGGGTAGCCAAAGAGGACTTCCAATTCAGCTTGATGCCAAGGAACTGCTGAAGTATTTTACACCAGATGGTTTTCCCATTGCTGAGCTCCCGCCTTTAGCAATACAGAGAGGGTAAGCTGATCTTATTTTTCCTTTGAGGTTCTGAGATGGGGTTTGAGGAGAAAGAGGAAGGATTGTGCGTAAACAAATAACGATAAAGATCAGCTAAAATTCAGAATGGCTGAAGGACCTGCAGTTAAGCTAAAAGGTTCCATTAGTTTGGAGTAGGAGAAATGTTTATTATTTTAAGTATTAGCTGCTCAATGGTCAGCATAAGGAGAACTGGAAGGGGAAATACATTAATGGTGAGTTTACAAAACACCAGTGTGATTGTTAGCTTTTGTGGCATGCTACCATCATCACACTGAGTGACACAGTAGTGTAAGTGGAGACGTTTAGGTGTTCACTTTTGTCTGTCAACATTTTAACTTGTGATCCGCCCCTCTAATATTTTCAAAAAACTGGTTTGTAATTCATAAATAACTGACCTTTGATGAGACTTATCAGAGCTTAAGATCATTACTGTATAATGATAAACGTCTATCAACCACACTGAAATATGTTATAGTCTAGTTAGAATTGCAAAACAAAAACTAAACAAAATGCTGTTTTTGAAGTAAATGTGGGTTATAGAAATTGGGTTACGTCAAGCTAAAGATAGAAACACAATGCTGGAGTAGCTCAGCAGGACAGGCAGCATCTCTGGAGAAAGGGAATAGGCAACGTTTCGGGTTGAGACTCTTCTTCAGACTAGAGTCAGGGGAAAGGGAAACGAGAAAAATAGATGGTGATGTGGAGATATAGAACAAATGAATGAAAGAAATGCAACATGCTCTCTCGCAGCCCCCCCTCTGATTCCTCCTGCTCTCTGACTTTTTAATATATCTTTCATTCATTTGTATAATTTAAAATTGATTTGTTAGTTCTTTATTTATACGGCTCGATTATTTAATATATTATGATTGAAGAATTTCTTGAAAAATATTGTGACAAATCTTGATGCTGTTACGTTTTTATAAACTTCTTCCATCTCAGTGAAAACAAGTTTGTACTGACCCCAGAGATGACCATACAGAAGCTGAAAGGTCTGCCGTTCGAGAAAGCAACTGCATGTCATTACCATGGAGTTGAGTAAGTATGATGTACCAAAACCCCGCAAGTAATTTAACATATTAGTAAGAAGTCATGTCCTAAATTCCACCAGAACATCTCCTGCAGCACCAGAGGATCAAACACACTTGGCCATTTCTACTCCACCATCAAAGATATCTATTGCTCCATTCTTCATGCTTATTTTGGACCACCTACCTGTGCTCCTCTTTCCTGTGTACAGGCATTAACTGAAAAACGCAGCTCCTGAGGTGAGGATTGTATAGAGTTGGTTAAGAGAAGCAGAGAAGCGACTTCACTACTGTTTTGCAGCAGTCAACGCCAGTGGATCCTCACTAATATGCCACAGTTGTTACTGACTTCCTAAGGAAATCAGTAAAGCAGTGTGATCCTGTCAAGGCCATCCAAGTGTTCCCTAACTAGAAGCCTTGGATCAACCAGGAGGTCCTTAATCTACCGAGGATCCATATCGTAGGTATTCTGATCCTATTTTCTACAAGGGGAAACCAAGTAGTAGCTCAAGTGACAGCAATGCTTTCTATGGTCATTTTCAAAAAGAGAACATCAATGTACCATCTTGGGCGCCCACAGGTCAAGATGACATTGAGTTCAGTCACTGCTCTACTCTCTCTATACCCATGACAGTATTAGCTAGACACGATAAAAAAAGTGATTACATTTATTGACGATACCACCATTGTTGGACAAGTAATGGGTAATGGTGAGCACAGGATGGATATTGATAGTTTGATTGAATCTTAATGTTGTCAAAAACAAGGAGCTGATTGATGACTAGACCCACACCATCCTAGCCATGCTCGCATCTTGCTGCTTTCATCAGGAAGAAGGTGCAGGAGAATGAGAACAATGACCTCCAGGTTCAAGAACAGCTTCTTCCCAGCAACCATCAGACTCTTGATCCACACTGTACAGCTCTAACCACAACCCTACCTCAGCACCAATCCTCTATGGATGCTGTTTTGGTTGCACACCTATTTTGATTTTGCACTATAATGGTCCAGTTATCTAGCATCCCTGATTATTAATTTATTGTATTATTGATTATTGTATATTTATTTATTGTATTATTGTGTTAATGGTCCTGTAAAGCTGCAGCAAGTTAAAATGTAATTGTTCTGTGGCCGATACATATAACAATTCAAGGGCCTGTCCCACTTACGCGACCTTTACAGGCGATTGCTGACACCCGGCAACCAGAAAGACGCCACAACTCTTTGGAGACCTCTCACGACCATAGGAGACCTCTCACAACCATACAGGCTGTATGGCCATGAGAGGTCTCCTATGGTCGTGAGAGGTCACCTGCGACATGTCACCAGGGGTCGCCTGTATGGTTGTGAGAGATCTCCTATGGTCGTAAGAGGTCTCCAAAGAGTCATAGCGTCTTTCTAGTCAATTTTCAACGTTGAAAATTTCGGCAACCTATAATGGGTGCCGGCAGTCGTCTGTAAAGGTCGCCTAAGTGGGACAGGCCCTTAACACTTTTTTTGTGAATGCCAAATAAATCATCCACTTGATAGTATGAGTTTTATATTTCTGGGCTTTTGGGTCTCTGCTTCTGTATTATGATCATCCCTTGCACGATTTGGTGCATTCGTGCCTGGGTTCCCTTTTACTACATAGCAGTAGAAAGTGACCATGTTTCTGTCCCACCTTGTTATCTTCTTGTAATGTGCTCAATAGCTTGAAGGAGTTGCAAGAAACACATGACTGCATCAAACACATTGACTATGTCCGTTTTTCAACCCACCATCAGAACAACCTATAGTACCTTTCCCATCTCTAGCTCATGTAACATGCAAAAGAGTCTTTTGCACATCGCCAAAAAGCTTAATACTTGATGGAAATAAAAGTGAGACCAGAAGATGTCTATGTGACCGAACACTCACCAAAAAATATTTGCCGCATTGCACTTCATTTCAGATCCTGAAAATGCAATATTTACCATCTGCTACTTGCATTTACACAAAACATGACTTTCTATTGTCTCCTGTGGCAGACCATGTACATTATCCATGCGTTGTGCATGTTCCATTTGAATTTCCTTCACCTTCTATCCTCTGATTGTAGAATTGTTTAATGGTACATTTATAGAATCTGAAAATATACATTGATAATCACTCTTGGTTTCCTGCCCTAAGTCTGCAGGCTGCAGCAGGGACCAAGGCTTATTAAGGCTAAATGTGCTTTCACGTATGATGTTGCCTGGACACGCAAGACATTAGCCATCTAATTTCTAGCTGATATTTATGTGATCAACTAGTTTGCATGCATTCATAATAAATGGCAGGACTTCCAGATTTTTGATTGAATCCGTAATGGTATTGGATGAATATTGCAGGTACTGCCTAGACCACAGCAAAGCACTTGAAAAAGATATTGGATTTGGTAAACTTCAGTCGCGCCTCATCCGCTATGAAACCAACACCACATGCTCGAGGGAGCACTGTCCTGTTGTTTACGGATTAAGCCCACTGCCATCCCCAGCAGTACTGTCAGAACCTGGAAGAGCACCAGATGGAGAAGCTTTGCAAAGCACCCAGAAACATACTGATGAACATGGGCAGATCCTTAGGTCAAGGAAGGTAGACTGCCTCCATCCAAGCAGAAGGTAACCTGCAAACAACAATGCATTAGCCAAATGGCAAACAATCAGCAAGTCAGCCTGAGGAAGAATGCTGATGTTTGAGGCACAGACGTAATGTTTCTGTCTGTAGATACCTGAAATGTATTTGGATAGATTTATGTCTACCTTGCACAATGGTTCCATTATTTTCAGACTTTGATTTGCCTTTACGGTATCTTTGTAATGTTCTGTACCTTGATCACAATGAAGTCTGGTACTTGTTGCTCTATTACTTTTTGTTTTCCTCCATTTTGCTCTGGCATTCTCCTTGTCTAAATCCAAATACGTTCATAAGTCATAGGAGCACAATTATGCCATTTGGCCGATTGAGTCTAGGCCGCAATTCTTTCATAGCTGATCTATCTTTCCCTCTCAACCTCATCCACCTGCCATCTCCCAGAAACCTTTGACACCCTTACGAATCAAGAACCTATCAATCTCTACTTTAAAAATACCCAAAGACTTGGGCTCCACAGCCATCCGTGGCAATGAATTCCACAAATTCACCACCCTCTGACTAAAGAAATTCCTCATCTACTTTATAAGGCTACGTCCTATTATTCTGAGACAGTGCCGTCAGGTCCTTGACTGTCCCACTAGTGGAAGCCTCCCCATGTCCACATTATCCAGGCCTTTCACTATTCGGAAAGTTTCAATGATATCCCCCCCTTATCCTTCTAAACTCCAGCGAGGACAAGGCCAGGGCATTCAGTTAAAGCTCATCATACATTAACCCAAACATCCCCAGGATCATTTTCATAAACTTCCTCTGGACCCTCTCGTCAGCACATCCTTCCTCAGATATGGGGCCCAAAACTCTTCACAATGCTCCAAATGCAGGCTGACCAGTTCTCTAATAAGCCTCAGCATGACATCCCTGCTTTTATATTATAGTCTTCGCAATGAATTTGCCTTCTACTGATTCAACCTGCAAATTAACCTTTTGGAAATCCTGCACCAGTGCTCCCTAGTCCCTTTGCATCTCCAATTTCTGAATTACCTCCCCATTTAGAAAATAGGCTATGCCTTTATTGCTACTACAAAAGTGCATGACTCCACACTATTCCACGCTGTCTTCCATCTGCCACTTCTTTGCCCACTCTCCCTACCAAGTACCCTCTTAACCACCCTAGTGATCTATGAACTGGGACTACAAGATCCCTAAGCACATTAATGCTGTAAAGGATCTTGCCATTAACTATATACTCACTTGCGCGGGTTAAACTCTATTTACTATTTATCCGTCCATTTCTGCAGCTATATATATCGTTCTGTATCTTCTAATGGCATTCCTCATTGTCTGCAACTCCTCCAATTTTGGTGTTGTCTGCAAATTTACTCATGAGCTCATCTACATTTATATCTAGATCATTTATATATATATATCAGAAACAGCAGAGGTCCCAGCACAGATCCCTTTGAAACTCCACTGGTAACATACTTCTGGGCAGAATATCTACCTTCCACCACAATATAGTAGTAGAATCAATATTGGTTACAGGTATGCGTGGCGAAATGACTGATGAAGTTTAATCTGAGTTCAGATACGCACATGAATATGCAATGTTCTATGAATGTGCAATCTATTCAAAAAAGCTTAATTACAACTATTTTCATTCTCTGCTCGCTCATAGACTGGCCAGGTGCAAAAATGTGGAATACCTCAAATCCCAGAACACGCTACCCACATCACAAAGAGGTGGAAATAGCAGGCATCACTCAGTAGGTGCTTTGCAGGGACATTCACAAAGGTTTGCAGCTGCTGCTGCTTCTTCCAGTAAGCAATGCAGCAGTCAGTTACAGAGCAAGGCAACAAAACCTGGTCGCCAAAGTCAGATTCGACAGGAGTCACGAACTGAGCGAACTCAAAAACACAAAAGGGTAAGGTTGTATCAAGTTATCTAAAACGGAATTAATTTATCTACATACCTAATAATTACAATTTTAATTGCTAAACACGGTGTGGCTCATTTACATCTCAAACAACTTGAAGTTGTATATTTTTGGTATAATGTTGCAAGGAAATTGGACACCATTAAGTTCTATCTGAACTGCTCCGCCTTAGCTTTTCATGAAGACTTTATAATAGAACTTCACAAATGTTATCAAGAGAGAATGAGGATTTTACATAGGCTTATTTACAAACATGAATGGTCACAGGAATCATTTGACAAGATTGCTGAGGATAGGTAGGCAGCCAATTAATTCTAAAGAGGCTGTCCCACTTGGGCGACCTTGGTGAGTTTAGAAGAGTTTGAAAAAAATGACGTGTTGAAGACCTCCTTCGACTATGTTGAAAACCAGCTTTGACTAGCTACGACTAACTTCGGGAAAAACACCGAATAGTGGAGAGTGAAGACGACCTCCTTCGATCTCCTTCGACCTCCCTTCAACTATGATGAAGACTACCTTCGACTACCTTCAACTACCCTCGATCACCTACGACTAACATGCCGACCTACTACGACTAAACCTACGAGTAAAGAAAAGTATCACTTTTATCCACGGCAACCTTTTTTTACTCACGGGCATTTTAACATATTGAAAAAAAACGCCACGACGTAGCTGAGGCGTTGAGTACACGGATACCGCTCTCGAGCATGAAGGAGAGTTACGAAGACCTCCTACAACCTCGTGTTGATGATGCTGCGAGTATGAATCGAGGGCAAACTCGCCGGAACTCGCGGATTAGGTCGTCCAAGTGGGACAGGCCCTTAAAGGTTACAGACAGTTGAGTTTTGAGAGCCCCTATTCCACAACCCATCCTGTTATTGTTAACAGACTAAGTACTCCAAGCTGCCTATCTTAGATAAAGGCATGGATGTGTGGAGGAATGATTGTGGCATGGGCTGCCAGTAATTGTCTTTAGTATTCTTGATGGGAAAAAAACGTGGTGACATCTTTAGGCCAGTGTTGAGATTTTGGCAGATTTCCTGATGGAAGTATAGGTACGGGCTTTAACGCTCCTGGAATCTATATCTCAGGCCCACATACTTTGTATCCTCCAATTCCTTTTGTACCCAGGAATTCATCTGGAATCAACGATTGAGTAACTGAAACATAGGACAAAGATGTGCAAACCCCTGAGTGAAAAAAAACTCACCGTCTCCATTCTTAATGACTGAGTCCTTATCTTGAAACTATGTCCTTCAATCCAATTTAAATGCTGGCATGCATCATCACTTGTTTTGCGAATCACATCCACACCAGGTTGCCCTGCCTTCCTTCAATAATGATTGTTTCATCTTGATATATTTTCTTGCCCTAAATGGCCGAAGGAATTTTCATTTCTCTGTGGGGATGCTTCCTTATAGTTGTCCTAGCTCATTAAAACTCATGTGTTTCTCGCACATCACCACAGTTTAAACAATTATAAAACCTGAAGTGCAGATTGAGTGCTGTTTGCATTTGAAAGTTTAGTTTGGTTATATTGACATCTGTGGAAGAAAATTGTCCCAAAGTATTTCAGCATTATTGCCGTGTGTAATTCAATATTAGATTCAATTTTCAATTAGTACTACATATTTGAGCAGTATAAAGAAAATATGTGAACAGATTTCAGAGCTATATTTTGAAATTAATTTGAAATTGTTATCAACATCATCAAGTCTGAGCCATTTAGGAATAGGATGGGAATGCAATTTTATTTTTTTTATTTTTTCCTCAGATGTTGAAAGAAGTTGTGGCAAAAACCCTCGAGGATAATGGAATCTCAAAGAACCATAAATATTTTGTTTCTTGCAGTCAACGACTGTTTAAAATATCCTTGTTTTACCTCAAGGTATGTTATCAGTACCACATTCCAGGCCTTCAGTCAGATATTCTGATTTGTTGCTTTTATTTCAGGGAGAACCAACTGTAAATGCTAACATTTTAAATTAATTTTGTTTGATATTTGTACGGTAATTTTTCTTCATTTGTGAAATGATCAAATCTTCACTCTCATATCAGAATGCGCCTTTATTACTTCTTGACAATCCTCTTGCTGCCGATAATGTTACCAGTATGTTTGCGGTAACACCATCGATCAGAATCTACACTTGGTTCATTTTATTGGATGTCTACAACTGCAGTAGTCTTGCCAGCAATGACGACTTGCCAGTCATATGTTATTGTTCATAGTTCAACACAGATGTACATTCTATGAAGCCATTTTAATCACTTGCTGCAATTTGTAACTGGAGATGCAAAGAGGTGGTTTAAGCTCAAGCGCGAACATTGGTAGAATAGAAACAGATGCTAAAATAGAAATACGAGTGAATGATCAAAACATAAGACATCAGTGGGTTAGAAGTTCATCCTTGGTCATGGGAATTAATTGGCTTTAATGGAACCAGATTTTGAAAAAAACGGTTACTGCTTATAAGTTGCTATCTTTCACATTAACTCATGCCACTGAATACTTTTTATTTTAATAAGTATAATTTAACAAATTTATGACAGTAATAGATTTAGTCATTGGTTTGAAATTGGTTGATTGTGGTCTGATGTAGTAATATTCTGTAAACTTCAAGTTACCAATGAAGATATGACATTTGCCATTTCTAGATTCCTAGATCTTCCATGATTATGCATGATGGTTAATATGCTCCGGGTGGCTGAAGAAAATTCCATGTGAAAATTTTAAACTGCAAAGGAGAATTAGAACAGGAGAGTTGATGGACAGCCAGAGGGAGGGTGGGACAACTATTACTGACGACTTCCACACTGGGATAACAATAATTGACTCATCTAGCACCATTACACCCAGCTGTATCTAGAGGTTGTTTCAAAGCACAAAAGTCTCAAAACAGTCATAGTGGTTGTCCATTTCTCTTGCCTTTGCTTTGCATTAGATGCAATTGCATGACACATAGTGATCATTCCAATAAAAATAACATTATTTTCACAAAACAACCAATGCAGTGATTCAGGTCTTCATAAATCAAATTATTTCCTGTGAAAATAACCTCTTGAACCTCTTGAGAAATGTTGAATATAATGTATGTTTGAAATCTCCTTCCAGGGGTGGGCATTGAAAGTCAACATTTAATTGCAGATGTTGTTGTTTTTCATAATGGAGAAATGTAGTCAGTGTTGGTAAAATGTTTATTACTGAAAGAGAATCATCTTTATCCCAGAAGGTAGAGATGGATATGAGTTTTATATGAAGATACTGTAGGAAATTACAGGAGTGCTTTTCATCTATTGATGGATCTAGGAGTGCAGGTGCATTGTTCCCTGAAGGTGGAGTCGCAGGTAAATCGGGTGGTCAAAAAGGCTTTTGGCAAATTGGCCTTCATCTGCCAGAGTATTGAATATAAAAGTTGGGAAGTCATGTTGCATTTGTATAAGACGTTGGTGAGGCCCCATTTAGAGTATTGTGTTCAGTTCTGGGCACCATGTTATAGCAAAGATGTTGTCAAGCTGGAAAGGGTACAGAGAAGACATACAAGGATGTTACCAGGACTAGAGGGTGTGAGCCATAGGCAGAGGTTGAGTAGGCTGGGAGTTTATTCCTTGGAATGCAAGAGGATGAGGGCGATCTTATAGAGATGTACAAAATCATGAGATTGCATGATTGCATGAGATAGAGTAAATGCACAGAGTCTCTTGCCCAGAGTTGGGGAATCGAGAATTAGAGGACATAGGTTTACGGAGAGGGGGGAAAGATTTCATAGGAACCCAAGGGGTACATTTTTTACACAAAAAGTGGTGGGTATATGGAACGAACTGCCATCGGAGATAGTTGAGGCAGGTACCATCACAACGGTTACGAAACATTTGGACAGGTACATAGATAGGATAGGATTAGAGGGATATGGCCCAAGTGCAGGCAGGTGGGACTAATGTAGATGGGACATGTTGGTTGGCGTGAGCATGTTGTGTGGAAGGGCCTACTTCCATGCTGTCTGACTGTAGGTAGAAGAAGACAGTCTTGCTGTCACCAATGTTGTCCATGGACATCCAAATGATCAACTACAAGTTGGGGAACATTCCCCTTGGGTGATGACTTGCACTCTTCTGGTTGAGGATGTTCATGGCATGGATCGTTTGATCAGTATTCAGCCCCAGAAAGGATGAGGTGTTCACTCTGAGAGAACTTGGCTCATTTTGTGGAATTTCTCTGCCACAGAGGGCAGTGAAGGCCAAGTCACTGGATGGATTTAAGAGAGAGTTAGATAGAGCTCTAGGGGCTAGTGGAATCAAGGGATATGGGGAGGAGGCAGGCAAGGGTTATTGATCAGCCATGATCACAATGAATGGCAGTGCTGGCTCGAAGGGCCGAATGGCCCCCTCCTGCACCTATTTTCTATGTTTCTAAGTAACTGAGAGGAAAGATACATTGAGATGAGGGAAGGCCACAATTATGTTTTTATTAATGCAACTAGAATCTCCGCACTGCATTTTCTTTCCTGGTCAGATTATTGCATAGAATTTCAAAGTTTGAGGGATCTGCTCAATTTTATGCTAACACACAGAGAGATTAAAGCCCACAATCTAAATGTATAGAATTAATGCAAATAATAATTTAAAATGCTGGATGCTTACAGCAGAGCGTGTTTGTGGAGAGAGAAACAGAGTTAATGTTTCAGATTGAAGACCTTTCATAAGAATCTTTGAGAGTTGGATGTAAATGGGATTTACTTTTATTGTTCAGCATGGTCAGTTGTTATCCAGCCTGTCTGTCCTCTATCAGCTCTTTGACCAGTTGGTCAACTTTTAAAGCACATTTCTCATTGGATGTTATAAGTCCTGTTATTTGTGTCTGTTGAGAATTGCTGAACATGTAAGCAATGACAGTGTCCAGGTGGCAATTGTCATTGTGTCCTTGTGCAACGCTCTACCATCCTGTAGCGTTCCTAAATGATCATTTGAAATCCACCTACTTCAGATATCTTTTGCCCAATCTTGCTTTCCTTTCACTTGTTACTTAGTTTCTGCATCTCGTTTTCTTTTCTACATGCCTTACACCACATTTTTTTGTCTAACCGTTCAAAACCCTGAATAAAAATGTATTAATATAAAGATTATTGGATCATGCCATTATCTAAAATTATCAATATTTTATAGACAGTAGGTGCAGGAGTACGCCATTTGGCTGTGATCATGGCTGATCATCCCCAATCAGTACCCCGTTCCTGCCTTCTTCCCACATCCCCTGATTCCGCTATTTTTAAGAGCCCTATCTAGCTCTCTCTTGAAAGCATCCAGAGAACCTGCTTCCACCGCCCTCTGAGGCAGAGAATTCCACAGACTTACCACTCTGTGTGAAAAAAAGTGTTTCCTTGTCTCCGTTCTAAATGGCTTACTCCTTATTCTTAAACTGTGGCCCCTGGTTCTGGACTCCCCCAACATCAGGAACATGTTTCCTGCCTCTAGCATGTCCAAGCCCTTAACAATCTTATATGTTTCAATGTTTTTATGTACTTATTGGCCTTTTTTATTATAGGATTTAAAAACATCACGTGGTCTACATGAAGAAATGAAGAGGGCTGCAAACAACAATGTTCGGCAGGTAGATATCTTCCCTAAAGTGAAATTTATTTTCCAGGGTGAACAAAAATGCTGGAGAAACTCAGCGGGTGAGGCAGCATCTATGGGGCGAAGGAATAGGTGACGTTTTGGGTCGAGACCCTTCTTCAGACTGATGTGGAGGTGGGGGGGGGGGGGCAGGAAGAAGAAAGGAAGAGGTGGAGACAGTAGGCTGTGGGAGAGCTGGGAAGGGGAGGGGAAGGAGGGAGAAAGCAAGGACTACCTGAAATTGGAGAACTCAATGTTCATACCGCTGGGGTGTAAACTGCCCAAAATAAATATGAGGTGGTGCTGCTCCAATTTCCCGTGGGACTGTATTTTCCAGTGCCATTTTTATATGTTTTGGATTGAAAGTGGATGTTGCTCCACTGTCATTATAGTGCTATTATGCCCCAGCTATTGAACAAAAAAATCTAACCTTGTCATCTATTGCATTGTTCTATTTAATATCTTTCATTGCAAAAAGCAACTAGACATTTCTTTCTTTAGCTTCCAAATAATTTTTATTATTATTTTTAATATTGTGTCTATTATTTCAGTTTCATTTTCTGAACACCTTTAGTTATATTCCTACTTAACTGTGGCAGTCTAATGGAATCATCACAACTAGTGTTTGGAACACCAGCTGCTAAGCTAGCTTGTTTTGCAACCAAAGTTTTAAGATTGTCAGATATTGTGCATCATTGGTTCATGGTGCTGTGATACTGCTTCAGGAAGTGAAGCAGGACTCAGTGGTAAGCACGGCCATCCAATTTGCGATGACCTGTAACAGTGTTATGAAGAAGGCTCACCGTCTTAATTGTCGTGTTCTCCAAAGATGCTGCCTGACTCGCTGAGTTACTGCAACATTTTGTGTCTTACAGTGAGGTTAATGATGCCTGTGATGGTAACACAATGCATCCTCAACTTAAAACTCTCAGTGAAGAGAAAAATGTGAACCTTGCTTAGACCCGGTGATGTGTTTTCCTTCAGAAACTTGTCTCTATTTGCTGGGTTAGTCTATTGATTGGTTTTAATACATTACTTCTTACTTCACTTTATCATGGACCATGAACATTTCTGCTAAGTGATAGGGTTATACAATATTTGAACAATTTGTCACAGGTTAAACTATAGCACTCTTCTCAAATGGTACTGAAGGGGTGGGGGGGGGGGGGTCAGATGTTCATCACTTCATCTATGCAGTAGCAACAGTTCCTTCTTGGCCATAAACCCTCTTGAAAGTAACTGTTTTAGTTAAATATTGGAGGTGGCGAGTTGAAAAAATGGACTAGCAGGATTTTAGTGGACTGCTCAGATTCACTCCCACAATTAACCTCAATGAAATTGATGCGATTGGGTATTCATCACTTGAAAGATAATAATCACTTTTGAAAGGGAATTATTTAAATACTTCCAAAGGAGAAAAATTGCAGGACGGTAGAAAGAGCAAGAGGCATGTCATTAATTGGATAGCTATCCCAAAGAGTCAGTACAAGCACAATCAATGGGTCTCATTCTGTTTAGCAATGCTCACCACATCAACCTCTCAGCAGGAGTGGCAGAGCAAGAGGCATGAAATTAATTGAAGATAGACACAAAATGCTGGAGTAACTCTGAAGTCCAGTCTGAAGAAGGGTTTTGACCTAAAACGTCTCCCATCCTTGAATCCAGAGGTGCTGCTGTCCCGCTGAGTTACTCCAGCATTTTGTGTCTATCTTCAGTGTAAACCAGCATCTGCAGTTCCTTCCTATACTTTAAATTAATTGGATAGGTATACCTCAAAGAGCTAGCACAAACTGTATGGGCCAAGTGGTCTCATTCTGTGCAATATCACTCGCCCGATCATTTTCTTGGCCGCTGTGACACTGATTTATTGCTCATTTGTCATGGCATTGTTGACAATGGAAGACAGCGTGAGGACCTTCACTGAGGAATCCCCATAACCTTTTTGCATCACTGCAATGCCAATTAATAAAATTGCAATTACATTTGATGGAATGAATTTAACACCACATTACTGATTTTTTTTTTAAAAAAGGATTCTCACATCATGCTACTACAGAGCTTTAGCAAATCCTTTTCTACTCCATGAACTGAATCTGAATTAATTAAGAATGCTTTTGCTCCAATTGCAGCTGGGAATTGTACAAGTGTTTCCTTTGGAAGGAAACTGAGTTTAGTTTATTTTCATATATCGAGGTACAGTGAAAAGCTTTTGTGGCGTGCCAACCAGTCAGCAGAAAGACAATACATGATTACAATCAAGCCATCCACAGTGTACAGATACATCATTAAGGGAATGCTGTGGATAAAACTTAGTGCAAGATAGAGCCAGTAAAGTCTGATCAAAGATAGTCTGAGGGTCTCCAATGAGATAGATAGCAGTATAGGACTGCTCTCTTGGTGTTGGTAGGATGGTTCCATTACCTGATAACAGTTGGGAAGAAGCTGACCCTGAATCTGGAGGTGTGTGTTTTCACACTTCTCTACCTTTCGCCCGATGGGAGAGGGGAGAAGAGGGAGTGGCCAGGGTGTGTGACTCGTCCTTGATTATGCTTCGCTATAACTCATTGGAATGTAGAAGAATGAAAAGTGGTTTATTAAAATGCATAAAATGTTAAGGGCACTTATAGATTAATCAATTCAATGAGTTAAGCAGCATGGAAACTGGCCCTTTAGCCCTTCTTGACCAAGTGGCGACCGGAATTGCAATTTGCCTGCAATTTGCCATGTCTCTCTCAACCTTTGTTATCAATGTACCTGTCCAGGTGGCTTTTAAATGTGATTATATGTGCCTCTACCTCTGGCAGCTTGTTCCATCAATCCACCACCCTGTGTGTGAAAAATATGCTCCTCATGTCCCCTTTAAATTTTTCCCCTCTCACTTTAAACCTGTGCTCTCTTTAGACATCCTGACTGCAAAAAAACAGTTTATGACTATCCACCTTATTTATGCCACTCATAATTTTATAAACTTGCATAGCAACCCTCTCTTAGAGAAAATAGTCCCTGCTGCAAGAACATAAAACATAGGAGCAGAATTAAGCCACTCAGGCCATTGAGTCTACTTCGCCATTCGATCATGGCTGACCTATTTTTCCCTCTCAACCCCACTTTCCCAATAACCTTTGAAGCCCTTCCTAATCAAGAACATATCAAGCTCTGCCTTAAAATGACCCAATGTATTGGCATCCACAACCATTTGTGGCAATGAATTCCACGGGTTCACCGCCCTCTGGGTAAAGAAATTCCATCTTATCTCTATTCTAAAGATACGTCCTTTTATTCTGAGGTTGTGCCCTATACTAGAAACATCCAGTTTACGTCCACTATCTACGCCTTTCATTAGCGGTAGGTTTCAACGAGATCCCTCCTCTTCTAAACTCCAGCTAGTACACATTCAGAGCCTTCAAGCGCTTTTCATACGTTAAACCAATCGTCCCCGGCAATCTGGATCCTCTCCAAAGTCAGCACTTCGTTCCTCAGATATGTGGCCCAAAACTGCGCACAATATTCCAAATGTAGCCTTGCCGAGGCCTAATGAAGCCTCCGCATTACATCCCTACGTTATACTCTACAGGCTCTCCAGTATATCATTTTTAACTCAAACTCTCTGGTCACAGCAATATTCTTGTAAATCGTTTCTCCACCCACTCTACTTAAAACAGAACTTCCAATAGTATGGGGACCAAAACTGTACATAATACTCCCTGTGTCTTGTGCAGCTATAACATGGCATCCCACCTCTTGTACTCAATGTCTCAACAAATGAAGACAAGCATGCCAATGTCTTGCAGACTCAAGGAACTGCAGATGCTGGTTTACAAAAAAAAAGTCACAAAGTAACAGGCGCTCAAGCGACATCTCTGGGGAACATTAATAGATGACGTTTTGTTCCGGGACTGATTGTGGAGGGGGATAGGGGAGAGAAGAGAAGTGGGACAAAGCCTGGCAAGTGATCGATAGATACAGGGGACAGGGACGTAATTACCTAGGACTAACATGCCGACCTACATCGACAAAACCTACGAGTAAAAAAAATATTGATTTTTCCATGGCAACCTTTTGATGCCATTGCAAAAGATGTAATTGTTCTGTTCCAAGTGCATATGACATTTATAAACACTCCTGACTCTATTCTTGACCCCATGTGACCTCTTCCGAACCAGTCTAACAAGCAGGACATTGTCAAAGGCCTTCCTAAAGTCCTTGTAGACAATGTCTGATGCTTGTCATCTCTGCAAAAAAACAATCAAATTGGTGAGACACGATCATCCACGCACAAAGCTATACTGACTATTACGAATCAGTCCCTACCTTTCAACATGCAGATCGATTGTCTCTCATTTTTTAATCTGCAATGCTCACAGTGACTCATCACGTTGTTCCAATCTATGGTCTTGTTCTTTTTACCTCTTCAAAGCACGTTGTGTTGATTGCAATGAAAAAACAACGAAAGCAACAAATCTAATTAGTAAAATCTAATGTTTCTCCTTTAGGTAATCGACTGGGTGTTGGAAAAGGCCGAGAGGAAGTGAAATTGTGTTTCAAAAAATCGAGTGTCTGCTCAGGAACCAGAAATCGCTCCGAAGAGAGTTTCTAAATCTGATGTAAACTATCTGGACATTCAGCACTTGGAAATAACACGCAGTTGTCAATTATGGAGTAACGCAGAATTGTGCTACACACTTGGTTCACTTGAATTTGTTTATTCCGAAAACACAGATAGATAAATTAAAATTTGATGGCAGTAAAATTGTAGAGAATTAAAATACTATTTTTGTATTGATTCTGCGCTTTAAAATGTAAATTGTTTTTTTAATCAAATTGGAGCTTTGAATCAGGTTTTTACAGAGTTTGTTTTTTAAAAATTATTGTCTTGTGCTTTCCTGATTCATTTTATTGATGCTAACCCCACACACTGTTTCTGTATCTGTGCTTGTGACAAGATAAGTTCACTTAAAAATCTGGTTATTCCGAACCATTTGGAGCATAATTAAATGACCTGGGTGGAAAAAAGCAGGGTCCCTGAACTGATAGAAAGTTACGACATATTAATGCAAAATGAAAAAAAGCAGAACTACTGACCGCTTCAGTTTGGAGAAGTTTATAGAACGTAAGTTTGTGCGCAGTGCTTATGTTCTTATCAAGGCCACAAAATTCCAAACACAGTTCTTCTTAAGCAGTTTGTCCTACATAGGGTACAATAAACTTAGGGAGCAGTCACATTTATGACATTTTAATGCAATAATATATATTTTTAAATGCCAGTAAATCTTCGGAAATAGCCTGCGATATAATTTTCTCAAGATACATTCTGGTGCTAAACACAATCAGTCAGACCTGAGTCTTTGAGCTTGGTCTAATTGTGCAGATTATTCCAGGTAGTTTGGCCTGCAGTTCACTGGACAATTGTGTAGACTCCAGGCTAACAGTTTTTCTCAAAGCTTTGGAAGTTGCTTTGATTTTTTCAAGTCATTGATTTGCCCAGATTTTGATCTGTGAGTTAGTTGTGAATGGTTTAAAAGAAGATCTCTTATTTACAGTGGGTTTTTTTAAAATAATTTAATCGGATGTGCTGTAAAGCTGAGCATGTTTCTACAAACAAAGCTTGTAGTGTAACTACTTAAAGTGAACTTGACCATAAGTTATTTTCTTATTGTGCATTATACTCCTGTAATTCAACAAATGAACATACAAAGAAATAAAGTTTATGATCACCTTTTATTCACCATTTGTTCAAATGCAATCAGCTATTAATTATATCGTTAAACCTAAGGTAAATAAAGTATATTTTTCATTTCACTAAAAGAGGTTTAACAATTTGGTTGAGATTGTAGGTGATGTATGGTTGGTAAGTTTACAAATGACATCCAGATTGGTGGTAAAATGGACTGACAAATAATGAATAATATATAACAGGATTTAGATCAATGGGAAAGTGGGCAAAGGAATGGAAGATGGAATTTAACTCCGATAAGTATGAAGTTATGCATTTTAGGAAGCTAAGCCAGGGCAAATACTCCCCAGGACCCTCATGAATAGCAGGGTCCTGGGGAGTATTGTCAAACAGAGAGACCAAGGGGTGCAAGTAATTAGTTCCCTGAAAGTGTTGACACAGGTAGACAGGTGGTGAAGAAGGTATATGGCATGTGTGCCTTCATCGGTCAGTGCATTGAGTACAAGACATGGGACATCATGTTACAGCTGGACAGATGCAACATGAAACTGCACTTGGATCATTGTATTCAGTTGTGGCTGCTGTGCTACAGGAAGAATGTGATTAAGTTAGAAAGGGTCCTACAGCAGGTGGGTGGGGGGAATGAATCAAGAGCATCCTAAGGCAGCTGCACGATCTGGTTGAAGAAGGAGCCACTGGCATTGCCCTGTGGCAGAATCTCATTCACCAGTGCCTTGCATAGGTCTGGATGAAGTCCTTAGACTAAGATAAAATGCTCAAAACTCTAAACAATCAAGGGTTCTAAGACCCATGAGATTCTAAGGCAGGCTCCGAGGGAGTTTCCATACACTGAGTATGGTGCCTATGAAGAATGAAAATCTCGTTCACCAGTGCCTTGCATAGGTCTGGATGAAGTCTCCCTGGAGCAAGACTCGGGAGTACCAGGGCAGGATGAAACTGACCCTGAAGCTGGTGTCCCTACTTATGTGTATACACCAGAGCACAATAGAAATGCTCCGGGTGTTCCCGATGTGGCACTAAGTTTTGCTATATCAGTTATAGCTATATCAGTATGGACTTCTGGCTATGGATGAACCTGGCGGCCAACATTATTTGGTTTCTCACCTACTCCAAGAATCTGTTATGACTGAAACAGTAAAAAATATATTAAAATATATAAAACACCCATCTATTGTGCCTCGCTCAGGGTGCCAACAGTAACTCAGTAATGATGCGAGGACAGGAAATGTGTTCCAGTATGTCCTCTAGCTGATATTCAGTTGGCATCATTGTATTTGGGGAAGAGATACATGGGTCGATAATGTCCAATACTTTAAAGACATGCTTGCGTTACTCTGCAATGCATATTGGAACCAAATTGTATGATGCAAATTGCCATTTGGCTAACATTATACCCAAAAAATGCAGGATTATGTGGGCAAGCTTAAACCAGATTTATGATTGATGAAAAACTGCCCAAACTATTAAGGATATTTTCCTTATAAAACTTCTCATCCCTGCTTTGAGAAAACAAACAGGATGAATACGAACCCCTATATTAAGAGAAGGGATCTTCTGGTTCATTTACGGAAGTACAGAAATGTCATTCCATCACACATGGAATTTCTGGGAAACAACCTCTGGTTGGTTGTAAGATTACAATTGTTTTGTAATTCTGCATTAAATCTGATCGGTTTGGTGTTTGAATGTACCAGGAAATCGTCAGGTAGAGTTCATACATCCCAGACACAAGTATGGGGGTTGCAGAGTCATTCTGGGACTCACAAACTTAAATTTATTGTTCAGTATAGGCATTTAAAAAAGTACACTTCAACACTGTAATGAAGTTGTTATCACAAGGCTGCTATATGGCTATTATTAGACCTAAAAAATATGCCTTATTATTCAGGTACAATTAATTGGATGGGTCAGCTGAAGGAATTACCTAATGGGTTAAATTCAGCCCTCAGATTGCTCACACAATTATTGAAACCAGCACTGGTGTTAATGAGGGCTCAGAATCACATTGTAATGACTTATCCAGAGGATATGTTAATTGTAAATGGGAGCAGCTGAAGAACTGGGTTCAGCAACCATAAGCCTATTGAAAGGCTATGGTTCTGTACATCCAAACAACATGTAAGTTACAGGCATCCCAAACAATTGATTATTTGGGGTTTGTCTCTAATACAGTTGATTTGTCAGTAACTTTACCAACAATTAAGGTTGGGGATGTTACAAATGCCTGTATTTGTCTTGGTAAAAAACATTATCCCACCATCCAATAAGTACCTACGGTTACTGGTAAAGTGATAGCAGCATTCCTGCTGTCGAATTAGGACCTCTGCATGATCAAAGTCTGCAAAGACCAGAGTATAAGCGTAAAAAGCTTGCAGGTCATTGATTAGGTCCATGCAGTTACCAACTAAAAAGGTTGAGCTGAATTACAATGATGGATTCTCAATGTTGCACAAGTTACTAGAAGTAAAAATGTGCTTGTTCAGCAGTCTTCAGTGTTATTACAGACTGTTGGGAGTGCTCTCGGATGGGGAGCCAAGGACAGCGACACCAGTTGTGGTGGTCGATGGACTGTCCAAGACGATTTAATTCTCCGAACACATGGTATGAATGATTTGGAGTTATTGGGGGCGTTTTTTATGCATTGATAGCTGTTTGTTCTACAATAAAGAACTCACATGTTCAATTATGAGTAGACAATACCACAACTGTGGGAGAAGACAATATTGTGGTAAGACAACAGATCACGAAGGTTCAATGACAATATAGAATGAATCTTAAAATTCAAAAAGTTTCAAATAGATTGTCAGACAGTATGAGTACCAAATGTTGATTTGTTGTGTCTGGATTAAATCTCCAGTGGTCGAAATGTGTCTCGTGGGAGCCAGATCCAGGAGCATTAGCGGTGGATGCATTCTCACTACATTGGGGAAGTATAGTCTTTTATGTTTTCCCCATTTTTGCCTGATTAGGCAATGTGTCACCAAAATAGAGCAAGTCTCCGCCGCAGGTGTTTGGTGGTTCCAAACTGGTATTGCTTCTCAGCCTTTTGGCTAAGATCAAGGTAGTATCTATTCTTATCAGTTAAATATCTGATACGTCCCTTATCTAGGGACCATTACAACACAGCCATTGTTCCCTTTGGTGCTCAGAATGATGATTCATGACAAATCCCAGGTACAGTAATTGTTGGTACATCCAGTAACAGCAGATGTCATCCATTACATGACCGTATTAATTGTTAAATCTGCAGGTTCTGATGGAATGTCAGATAGGACCATAGATATCATAACTGCAGCTTGGAGAGATAGCACTAAGAAACAAACAATGTTTCATATAAGGAATGGGAAATCTTTTGTATACAGTCAGATATATTTTATCATACTGCAAACATATCGGATGTATTGGAGTTCCTTGCTATGTTGCACCTGAGTTATAGTACCATGAATGGAGCTCGGAGTGTTTTGTCCTCCTATTTAGGACAATTTCAGAACCACAATTTATCGGGTCTCATCCGTTTATATCCTGATTTGTGAGAGGAATTTTAATAAAATCCTACCAAACCCAGACATACAGAAATCTGGGATGTCAATATAGTTCTCACATTGATTCGGCAATGGACTCCGATTACGTCACTGTCGTTTCAGAAGTTAATATTTAAAATGGTTATGCTCATGCCATTAATATCAGCACAATGAGTACAAACATTACAAATGTTGTGGTTAGATTGTATGCAGTTGGCTGTAGATAAAATAATGTTTTATGTCAATGATCTAAGCAAGCAAAGCAAGCCAAGAAAGGCTGGAACCAATGTAATTTTTAAGACATACTCTGTCAATTAAACATTGTGTGTGGTTAAGCATGTGACTTAATATATATTGAATTAAGAGTCTCCGAGATTGTGAGACACCAATGTTCATTACCCACAAGAAACATATAAAAAGTGACAGTACAAACTATTCTAGATGGATAAACAGGTTCTGGACTAACTGGAGTAGACACTGATGTGTTAAATCTCACTCCATAAGGGTAGTATTAATGTCTGCGGCGAAGATGCAGGACGTGCCGTTCGACCAAATTCTGGAGATTGCAGGATGGTCTAAAGAAGAAACTTTCCTAGATTTATGATAAACCTGTTGTTACAGTGCCAGGGTTGCACATGCTGTGTTGGGTTCTGTTCAAAATTGTTTGCTTTGTTGCATATCATTTGTTGTTATTTCCCCTGGGATAGAGGGGTTATTATTTTTCTTTTTATTATTATTATTAAAATATTTATTGCATAATTTCAAGCAATATATATTATTTACTCACTACTGTGTAAACTGAAGCAGTGTGTCGTATGGAATGATCTACGGCATGACAATCACAGAGCTTTAAAATCGTCACGTAGTCACGTGACTCTGAAGTAAAATAGTAAGATTAAACGAGAACTTACCTGTTCGAAGTTTATCTTTATTTTATGAGGAGTTACGATGAGGGATTACGTGTCCTCCACTCCCGACCCTCAAAATCTAAAAGATCATCTGGTAGTTCTAGTCTTGTGTGAGCCTTACTATCTTACTTCGGCTATTGGTTCTGTGCTTTTCACGCCGCTGCTTTGAAGTATGCCGAGCATGCGCCTGGCGGGGTCTTCACGTAATCCCTCATCGTAACTCCTCATAAAATACCTGACTACCTGGTGTGCCAACAATAACCTCGTCCTCAACTCCCAGAAGACGAAGGAAATCATTGTTGACTTTCGGAAGAACAGAGGGGGCAGACACACCCCCATCCATATAAACGGGACTGAGGTGGAGCGGGTCTCCAACTACAAATTCCTCGGGGTACACATCTCGGAGGATCTGTCCTGGTCCCTCAACGCCTCAAAGCTAATCAAAAAGGCACAGCAGCGCCTTTACTTTCTGAGGAGGCTCAAAAAAGCCCACCTGTCCCCCCAGATCCTGACGAACTTCTACCGCTGCACCATCGAAAGCATCCTGACCACCTGCTTTACGGTATGGTACAGCAGTTGCACCGTGGCAGACAGGAAGGCACTACAACGGGTGGTGAAAACCGCCCAGTACATCATCGGTGCCCCGCTCCCTGCCTTGGATGCCCTCCACCGAAAACGGTGCCTGAAGCGTGCCGGGAAGATCATCAAGGACCCCTCACACCCTAATCATGGACTGTTTGCCCTCCTCCCATCAGGGAGGCGGTACAGGAGCCTCAAGTCCCGCACCAGTAGGACGAAGAACAGCTTCTTCAACTACACCATCCGACTGCTGAACTCGGAGCCCAGCTGATAGACTTGTCTGTACCCTGTATTTATTTATTTTCCATATTGCTACCACTGCACTCTGTATTTATTTTTCTATATCGCTATCACTAAGAACGACGCTAAACTGCATTTCGTTGTACCTATACTTGTATTTGTGCAATGACATTAAACTTGAATTGAATTGAATTGAATTGAATAAAGATCAAACTTCGAACAGGTAAGTTCTCATTTAATCTTACTATTTTCTCTGCATTGAAGGAGGCTGAGGGATGACCTTTATAGATGTTTATAAAATCAGGAGGAGCAGAGATAAGGTCACAGTAATTCTCCCAGGCTAGGCAGAAATTTAAGAGGAGAGGAGAATGATTTATAAGGGACTCGAGGGGTAATTATATTGCAGAAGTGGATGGATCTATGGAATGAGCTGCTTGAGGGTGTAGTAGGGTTGGGTTACAATTACAATATTTTAAAAAGTACAGTTGGCCTGAAATGGAGAGAGATGTGAGCCAAATACAGGCAAATAGGACGAGCTTGCTACCTCACCTGTTTAGTTACTCCAGCACTTTGTGCCCCTTTGTGTATTAATCAACAGCTGCAATTCATTGTTTCTAATAATTTCTATATATTTTTGTCATGGCACATAATACATCACTGGAAACTAAAGGCACTTTAAAGTACCACTTGTGGATGATATGCCCAAACCTTGCATGCTTTAAAATGTTAGTTGTATCAGTAAACGTAGTAATGTTTTAGTCCTCTTCCTTGACAAGATGAAGCTCACGGAATTGAAAAGTCGGTAAAGTATAATTTTATCCCATAATCACCGAAGCAAAAAAAAGACTTTTAATTACATTCTTGCACATTATTTTATTACAATGTGCCGCAAAGGAGCAGCACCATTTAAATGATCAGTATTATAATTATACATTTCGCAACAGTTGTGTTAGATGTCTCTTGTGCGTGGTACTAACCTTTCTTATATGTCATATTTATACAATTGGATTTTGATTACATGAATGTGCTGGGGGGTTTTCTATCTTAACCTTGCACTGCTAGAAATGTGAAGATTGCCACTGTTAGCTTGAATAGTTTGCTTATGTTTTGAGTTTTAGTATGGTTGTGTTTTAAATGGAGGAATAATGGCATTGTGATTAAGCACTTGGAACAGTAAACCGAGGCCTGGATCATTTATCTGGAGAAATGGATTCCAATACTATAATGGAAGCAGGAAACTTTAAATTTATTCAGAAGTGATGATTGTGAAACTACAGGTTTTTGTAAAAGCTTATAATGCACCTCTTGGACTGAAACGTGTAACCGAGCTCTCGATGCAGAAAACTTCAAATTTCTTAACCTGTAAATTTATTGGTTCTTGAGGCAATTAACAGCAGATTATAAATGCTGAGTTTCCCTGCAAATACCTCATCATCGGAATGGATAAAAATAAAAGTTTCAGGAAATCTGAGCATTGTTGGTTTGGTGATGGTTAGGTTTACCAGATTACATGGATGAGTGTGTCAGGAACTAAGACCTCCAGCTTGCTGCCAAATAATAGTAAAAACATATTGAGAGATTATTTTATGTTGCGAATCATTCTGGCAAGCAAAGAATACAATGAGATTGTATTGGTTAGGATGGGGAAAAATGGTTAATTCGTCCAGTTTTAGGCAGAGTTTTACTTAGAAACCTCTTAGATTCATGATGACTCAAATGTTAAATGCTCAAGCTTTAAAAAATTTGCAATAAATAAATTAAAAAGGTACAGTCAATTAAAATTTCCCAAGAAATATTTTTAACCAAGAATTGATTCATTTTGTTTTTCCTTGTGAGAATTTAAATAGATGTTTTCATTTCCGCTGTGCTTAATCCATTTCCTGCATTGTGAGTATTTGGAACATGAATGTCTTTTCATAATCATAATCATAATCATACTTTATTAGCCAGTATGTTTTGCAATTTGACTTGCCATACAGTCATACCAATAAAAAGCAACAAGACACACAAAATACATTTTGACATAAACATCCATCACAATGACTCCTCCACATTCCTCACTGCAAAAAAAAGTTCAATCTCTTCCCTTCTTTGTTCTCCTTTGTCAGGGGCCTCGAGCCATTCGTTGTCGGTGCGAAACGTCACCCATACCTTCTCTCCAGGGATGCTGCCTGTTCCGCTGAGTTACTCCAGCTTTTTGTGTCCATCTTCGGTTAAAACAGTGTACAGATTATCTGGTGTTTCGTGTGTGGGAGCTTTTTGTGTGCGTTACGCAGGCAACCAGACGGTAATAAATAAAACGTGCTTCTTGTTGTCAGGAGGGGGGGGGGGGGAGTGGGAGGAGATAAAATTGTTCGTTGTCATGCACACTTGTCATCAGCCCGCCAGGGAATTTGTGTCCCCCTCCCCCCATGTTTTAAAAGCGATTTCCTATGGGTGCCAATGCCCCGAGCTGTCTGTCTCCATGGCCGGGGAGGGGGTAAATCGCCTCGTATGTGGGTCGGGGTCCGGGGGTCGGGGGGGTGAACTTGTGTGGGAGTTGTGGTCCGATGGCAGTGTTTCGCGGTCAGTGACTCTGGGTGGGCGGAGGGACCAGCCTGTCCCACACCTCTGCTCCACCCGGCACTGCCGACACACAGCCCATCACAGTGTGGTCGTACGGGGGAGACGAGGCACAGGGCAGCCGTGGCCATGGGAGTGTGGGGTCTGTCCCGAGGGATGCGCTCCTTCGACTGCTTACAACTTGGCTGCTTGGGTTCGGAGTGCCCAGTCATCTCTTGCTTGTGTGGGAAAATGACCCCCACCCTCCTGTCTCCACCGGCAAGTGATGTGGGGGTCTGGACCAATCGCTGACAAGTCCCGCCCCCCCCCCCCCGCGACGTCATGTCCGTTAGTTGGCGTTTCGGCTGAGCGGCCATTCGGTTAGTTTGCTATTAGGCGAGGCAGCCTTTCGGTTAGTTTGCATTTAGGCATCCCACCCTTTCGGTTATTTGGCGCTTCGGCTTTGTTTCCGTTCAGTTATTTGGCTTCCACTTCTTTGATTCGGCTTCTTGTCCTTTGACGCCAGGTCCGGGCACAATAATAATAATGAATTGTGTTAAATTAGACCACTATGGTGCAAGGTTTAGTGAACTACTGATTGCCTAGGCCCCTTTCACTTTGCAATTGTCCCAGCGGATGAAAGTACACTCACTATACCACGTCATCTATTCTCCTGACTGCACCTTCAAATGAATTGCAATAAAGAGAATCTTCCCAACAATCGGTGTTTCTGTCTTTCTCCATCTCATTGTTGGCCCTGTCTGTTGCCACCCCCACCCCCACCCACCTGCTTCCCGGCCATGTGTGTGACCCCTTCCCTCCCCTCTCCAGCTCCCTGCCAATTGCACCGGGCGCGGGGGCTTCGCACCGTCTTCACGTCGGCGCCGATCCCAAGGCTTTAGACGGAAGCTGGGATAACAAGGGTACACAAAAGGCTGGAGAAACTCAGCGGGTGCAGCAGCATCTAAGGAGCGAAGGAGATAGGCAACGTTTCAGGCCAAAATCCTTGTTTCAGACTGAAGAAGGGTTTCGGCCCGAAACGTTGCCTATCGCCTTCGCTCCTTAGATGTTGCTGCACCCGCTGAGTTTCTCCAGCCTTTTGTGTACCCTCGATGTTCCAGCATCTGCAGTTCCTTCTTTAACAGCTGGGGTAACAACGCGGGCCAGGTAACATCTCTGGAGAATGTGGATAGGTGACGTTTCGGATAAGGGCTCGTATTCTGAAGAAGGATCTCGACCCGAAAAGTCACCTATTCCTTCTCTCCAGAGTTGCTGCCTGACCCGCCAAGTTACTCCAGCATTTTGTGTTGGGCATCAAACAAACCCTCGTCCTGTACTGACTAATCTATTTATTTTAAATGCCAAGCAACATATTTCCTACTGCTTCCCCTAATTCCTATTCCTCGAGAAAGGGTTGAAGCATAACCTATCACAAAAGGTCACAAAATGTTGGAATAACTCTACGGGTCTCTGGAGAAAATGGATAGTTGACTCCCCCCCCCCCCCCCCCCCCGCCCCCCACCTTTCCCTCCCAAGTCCAGTCCTGTCCCGACCCCCTGGGAAACAGAAGGGAGCGACAATCAACTGCCACGAATAATGTCATACACAAGAAAGGGCAGATGCTGGTTGACAAAAAGTGAACACATGGTGCTGGAGAAATTTGGAAAAGTCATCCCGTCACCCATTCCTTCTCTCCAGAGATGCTGCCTGCCCGCTGAGTTAAAGAGTTCCCACGGTAGACTCACGAATCACTAAGGTAAACGCACGGGCCACTACGTTATTACAACGAGTTTAAATGTTTCAATTTTTAAATTGAACAGTAAATTTGACATGTGGAAAATATCAAACATGTTTGATTTTTTTCATGTTAACAAGTTTCACGGGTACCTGCCGTTAGCACCACAAGTCGCTAAGTTGCTCGCGCGAGTTCCAACGTTCCCGCTACGTTGATTGTACGGGATTACCGCGAGTGTAAACTCGGGGTACCTCGTGGGACAACTCGCACAGTGAGACAGGGGTTTAAGTCCTCCCACCACCACCTCCAGTTTAAATTCCATTTGGAATATTTTGGAGGACCAAGAAACCAAGAATCAAGAACCAAGAACACAGTAGGCAAGTTGGGGACACCCACTATTCCTGTCACACCCACCACCCAGCCCCGAAACGGCTAAAGTCAAGGAAAAGCTTCCTTCACACATACAGCCACTGTCACAAGCAACCAGACTAGCCTTGTGGGAAAAGAGACGCAGTGAAAACCACCACCACGTAAAGATGCTAATCCCAACCAAGGAACAGCTACCACCTGCTCACAGGTGTGACTGGAAGACCTGGAAGTCCCTCAGTAGGCTTTGTACAGGGATGGGCCAAAGCAAGACCAATATGAGCAAATGGGGCTATGCAGATGTGGAAGACAAAGAATGTGAATGTGAACATCTGTACAACCCATTCTTCCCTTCTGTTATCAGGCTTCTGAATGGTCCCTCCATAAGCTTGGGTACTGTCTGATCCACCTTTACCCCATTGAGGCCATTGTCTAAGGAACTGATGCTGAGAACTACAGGACATTCTGCCCTGTGTAGCTTACACTTTGCTCTAGCTATTGTACTTGAGTTTGACCTGATTATATTTATGTATAGCATTATCTTATGGGATAGCATAAAAAGCAAAGCTTGGTACACATGACAAAAATAAACCGAAACTGAGGAACTAAGAGCTAATGATAGTGTCTTTGCAAGTGATAGGGTGGGAGGCAGTGTAATCCAGGTAGCTTTGGACGTCAGTGGATTTGTAGTAAATGTCAGTGGATAGGTTTAAGTTTATATTGTAACGTGTACCAAGGTACACACTCTCCATGACTCCTTGGTTAACTCATCCTTCGTTGTTCATATACATACCTCTGCAACCACATGAGATGTACGACTTGGCCCTACACCTCCATGCACCCCATCACCCAGGGACCCAAGCAGCCCTTCCAGGTGGGGCAGGGATTCACACGTACCTCCTCTGACCTCATCTAATGCATTCGATGTGGTCTCTTCGACATAATGAGGCCAAGCACAGAGTAGGCTACCACTTTGCTGAGCTCCTGTGCCCTGACCTCCAAGGCTACCTGGAGTTCCGGGCTACTAACCATTTCAATTTCCCATCCGATTCCCACACTCATCTGTCTTGTCTTAGGCCTCCTCTACTGCCAGGGTGAGACTACCTGCAAACTGGAGGAATTGCACCTCGTGTTCTGCTGTGGTAGTCTACAACTGGCTGCATGAACAATGAATCGTCTAATTTCAGGTAAATGCTCCGCCCGTCCCTCCATCCATCTAGATCCTCTCACATCTTAGGCCCCCACCCAGCATGCTATTCCCTATATGCAGGATGCCTGTGCGTGACTTTGTTTAACGTGGGGAGACTGGTGCACAGACAGCCACCCCACAGTCCTTGACAGATCTGGGTCAGGATCCAGTGGCATGGAATCCAAGATAACCGGGGACCCTTTTCTGCTGCAGCCTTCATCTGCCTTCCCAGCCGTTGTGACGCTCCAGTAAGGTCAGCCATTGCCCTCCGCCTGTTCCACTGTTGAGGTCTTGGTTGGATTACTCTTTGTCAGAGACCTCCCCCTTGACCTTACCACCATGGGTGGCCCTACCAGGAGCATAGCTCCAGACGGCGTTGCTCTCAGGATCTCAGGTCCACACAAGCTTCTCCACCACGACAAGGTAACAATCCACAGAGAAGAATGTAGATCCTCTCACATAAACCTTCAATTTACCACAACATCAGCCCATGACTCGTACACTCCTCCCCCCAGTTCCCATCTGCCCTCCCAACCTCCCTTATTTGGTGCCACACTCCCCCTTAGTTTCCCATCAGATATCATCATCCTCAGCCCGTTTCCCTCTGCTTATCACATCGCAGCCTCTGTTGTGTCTCCTCACTTTCTCACCTAACTCTATCCACCAATCCACCCTTCTTCACCTGAGAACCACCTACTGCTAACCAGCTCTTGCCCCGATGGCCTCGTCTCTTTATACAGTTCATCTCCCCTCCACTTTCCTCCATCCGGAGGAAAGGTCCCAACTCGTCAGGTCAACTGTCCATTTTCCTTCAAACCGTAAATCTGACCTGACACGCTGAGTCTCTCCAGTGCTTTGTTTTTTTGCTCGTCAAATCATGAGTTGATCAATTCTGCCATCACATAGCTCCCATAATTCATAACACCCTTGGCAAACAAAAGACAATACATTCAGTTCAGAAGTTTTCCATTGATTCACAGCGCCAGTAGTCGTGGAAGGGAGTGTTCCAGATTTCTACAACTATTTTATGTGAAAGGCAGTTTACCCCAACCAGCCTGACCTTGATTTTAAGGTTATACCCCTTCTGTAATCCCATGCCTGAGGAAATAGTTTATCTCTACCCTATCAAATTATCTTCAACATCTCAACTAAATCGGTGAAATCTATATTCAAACACGTTATTTATGACTACAGTGCATCCTCATGTGACTTATTCATTTCCTCCAATCTTGTCATTTGATCCATTGCTTGAGTACTTGTCTTACATTCTAGGCTTGTATTATATTCCATTTGCTTTACAATCTCCATAATACTGCCAAAGCTGCAGCAGCAACAAGTATCTCCAAAAAATGATTGCACATCACGATCATTGCAATGGAACAAAGACAGCAATTGTGACTTTTGTGACGTAGTAGGATAGGTTCTCGTTACATTAACGCCGTTTTATTAATGTAACAAAGCAAACCTTCACACCGGGAGTTTATCTAAAAATAATGCACCAGATTTTAGGTCTGATCATTTATTTTTCTAATTTCCAGTGATTTCCCTTTCCCTTGCAAGTCTGCCATCCCCCCCATACACACATATTTCTTCCACCATCTCCCACCCCACCATGCTTCTTCTCCCTAATTCGTATACTCATCTCCAATCCCTGAGTTGTCTTTTACCCTTTTATTTTCTCCCTCTGTCCCCATCCACCCATATTCCTCCCTCCGGTTGCACATTTCAGTTCTCTGGGGAGACACCCTTTTGTCTCTTTTTCATCCTCTAACCTTTCTCACTTATTAACCTTTCTCACCCATTAGCCAAAGAGCCCCCTTGAGGTGTGGGGGTGTGTGGGGGTGTGTGGGGGGGGGGGGGGGATGGCTCACCTGCATCCCCCTCTCACTTGCCGGGCTTTGCCCCACCCTTGCCTCTCTTCCAGCTTTCTCCTGTATTCAAATCTACCTGAAGAGGGGTCCCCGACCCCTAATGTCGTTTGTTTGTGCACTCCACGGTGCTTCCTAGCCTGCTGAGTTCTTCAAGCACTTTGTGTTTCGTTTGAGGAGAAATTATTAATTTTACTTCGGAGTCACGTGAGTGACTACGTGAAGAACCCCATACAGCCGTTCGTGCGTCATTGCGTCAGAAGCTTTCGTGCAGACGACTGTGGAGCAGCGCAGCTCCTCCAACGGTAAGTCTAAAAAAGTTTCAGTTAAGTGCTATTTTCTTACCTGTTCTAGGTCTCCTGCAGGAACCTCCGGGGGTTTTGCGGGATGTTCGCGATGGCCGACGAGTGAACCAGCCTAGGGCTTTGGGGGAAAACCCTGGTCCGACCACGGAAGCGGAGACTTGGAAAAGTTGGGTTCGCGATCGGAGTCACTGATAACGCGGTCAGTGACTCCACACGTTGGGTTCCCAGGGAGGGGAAACCCGAGAATAGTGCAGTTTTAGACCGCAGTAGTCCCTAGGGGATGGGGCTTAACTGACCTGAACGGTCAGCCTGGGTTCCTGGTGCAGGGGAAACCCAAGTATATGCGGTTCTAGATCGCAGTAATCCCCAGGACATGGGGTTAAAACTAACCTTAACGGTTAGGCTGGGTTCCCGGTGCAGGGGAAACCCAAGTATGTGTGGTTCCCAGACCGCAGTAGGCCCCAGGAAATGGGGTTAACTCACATAAATGATTAGCCTGCGTGACAGGAGGGTACCGCAGGTATATATTTATATATCTATATATTATATATTTATATGGATTCCCGGGGAGGGGAAATTCCCGGGGAGGGGTTCCCAAACTACAATAATCCCCAGGATATGGGGACAACTGACAAGAATAGTCAGTACAATTAGGAAAGTTGGGAGGTTTCACCTCTGGGAATTAATTTAGAGAGCAGCACCTTTGGATAGGGCTGCTTCATGGGAATGCCAAGTTATGGCAGTGCCAGCCTATGGGAAAGGCTGTGCCAGCAGTACCTTTGTTTAGGACTGCTCATGGGGATGCCAAGCTATGGCAGGCTAGCCTATTGCAGAGGTGGTGCCAACAGTACCTTTGCTGAGGACTGCTCCAGGGGAATGCCAAGTTATGGTAGGCTAGCCTATTGGAGAGGTTATGCCAGCAGTACCTTTGCTCAGGGCTGCTTCATGAGAACGCCAAATCTATGGCAAATACTGGCCTATGGGAAAGGCCGCGCCAGCAGCACCTTTGTTCAGGGCTGCTTCATGGGTGCCAGCGTACCTTGTTAGGGCTGCTTTATGGGAATAGCAGTTTAGTAGGGTATTCCCATTTACAGTGATCATGGGTGATGAGGAAGCATTGTTAGGATAAGGCAATATAACAGAATGATGACAAAAAAGCATTCAAAGAAAACTATTCACAGTTTTAAAAAACGCTGGTTATATATGTGCTAAAATCCATTGTTAAGTCTCAAAATATATTTGAGAAATTGTGCTCCTCTATCCAGTTAGATTAAGTTCCTATCAAATAGACTTGTAGGATGTTGGGATTTACTTTTAGGTATTCAATTGGCCATGATGCTGGCCTGGGCAACAGATTGCAGTCAATAAAACTTTGGTAACAGTTGTTATAAAACAGTTCTAGTCGTTAGACTAATTCTTAATTGTATAGATGCAATTCAGCTGTGTAAGTAGAGCAGCAGTTATTTTGTTAAATGGTTAATTATTAAGTGCCATCTAGGTCATTGTTAACACCAGCTGAAATTAATAAAGTCCCGAAGATGGACAAACAGTGTTCATTACTGCTCCTGTAGTTGTTAGGTAAATTTTTCATTATATTGCAAATTGGTGCTAATGGCCCTAAATGGGAAATTGTGTCAGCAGGGCTTTGTAGCAGGCCTGCTTTATGGCTCCCTTATGTAAGAGGAGAGCAGGTGGGATTGGTATAGTTTAACGCCAAGTCTGAGGGTATAGCTGTAGAGCATGCCCAAGGGATCAGGGCATGTGCCAGAGGTCTAAGCCTGGCAAGAAAGTTACTATCCCAAACACATATGCAGTGAATCCTCTCTGGGGGTCATTACAGTTGGCTGCTGAATCTTCTATTCAGGTAAGACTTTTCCGTAGGTAAAACCTGGAGGGCGAAGCACAAGCTATTGGAACGAGCAAGGTTTCATAGTTTCGGCGACAATGCATCCCATGTCTTTATTGGCAGTAGCGGTTCACTGAAGTTGCTGGCAGTATGAAAGCTGGCCAGAGGTTCCACGCACTGTACCTGTGCTAGTCTACAATTAAGGGACCACTTGCAGTTTGGTAAGGTGTATACTTAGGTATACATTACAAATGATTGAGACATAATCGGCTACTTTGAACGGTAAATGTAAAATGTACAATATTAGCTTTTCAAGCAGGTTAGAATTGGGCAGGTTCAGTATAAGGACCAAGATTGTCTTGCAAGACTGGCTCGGAAATCGGGCCACAGTTGCTGTTTAAGGCAGTTACCAAGTAGCTCAAATATCATCTCGAGTTTGGAGATGGAACAGATTTGCATGACTTGCCAAAAATTTATGTTATTAGTATCAACTATCTATAGACTCTACGGGCATTGTATGGGTTATAGAGTGATTGGACAAATAAGCATATTTTTCATGCTCAAGTTCAGGTTGATGCATTGTGATGATGGCATATGCTAGTCACGAGGGTGCAATCAGTTAAAGACCGCTGGAATGGTTACATAATCCTGTTGCCACAGGCGAATCATCAAGTGTGGGTAATGGCAACACAGAGTTGGAGTTGAATCGCACTGTATTATGAAATTCTGGTTAAATGGAACACCTAATATATATATATACGTTGGTTTCATGTTTATTTCACTGATTGCAAAATATTTGACATAGCATTGGCGAAAGATACATTCTCGTCAAAAGGAGAAGGCGGGTCGTTTATGGCTACCTCCATTTTGTCTCATCAATCGAGGCTTCAAATAAAGTCTTTAAGAGGCTTTAAGTTCCTATTGTGTGATTATGCAAATTGTTTCCCGATTTGTTGCGAATAATAATATAACCTTATTGGTTATTTTAAAAGTAAATTTGCTTGTTCAGCCTGAGGCTTCGGAAATCAGATGTTGCATGATAAACTCAAATTATGTTCTGCAGGTTTAACAAACTGCCCTAAGATTTGGGTTGTTACATCTATCCTTTTATGTGTTCAAAGTGTTTGCATAGCACCAAACAGTTGAATTTTATTTTCCAGGAGATGAAAGAGTTTGTTATGCTTATGTTCCATGGAAAATGGTATTGATTGCTAATGTTTTGAGTTAATGCTAAATTATCGTCTGTTAATTATGGAGTTATACGGCCATTAATTGGCTCGATGAGCTTCCTCATTGAGTTGGCTGTAGCAAACTAGGCTCACTCTGTCGGGTCCACACCGGTCATCAAGGGGTAGGATATCTTCAACATAGGTCCCAGGACCAGTATAATGTCATATGCGATGTTGACATTTGTGAACACTTTTTCACCAGGAGGCTGCAGCTATATCCTTAAATTTGGCTGGAGTTTATTAGGTAGTTATCCTTCTGGCACTGGTTTAGTGCAGCAGGTTCAGTCGCTAAATAATTGTGGTAACGTCTGTAAATTATAATATATGTTATAAATACTTGAGCAGACCAGAAGGGGGTCAGGTCTCAAAATAGTCACAGGCCTGCCAGGGGACCTTTGATAAGGTAAGCACACATATATACAACAATATGTCAAGGTCATCAAGAGCCTTGGAGTTCTGGACTAGCAATGTTGTTAGTCACAAAGAATTTGGGAGAACTTATTGTTCAGGCCATTCCCGATGAGAAAAACGGAGTTGTGTTATGTACTAATGGATTCTGTTTCCAGATCTCATTCCACCAGGGCTGCTACAACATCAGCAGCAAGGGTATTTATGTTCCGCTGGGTCGCATTGTTACGGCTGGAGCATGGTCCATTGAACGAATCTCCAAACATCTGTAATGACCCATTGCTGAACCAGGAGTATTTGTTAACTCTATTTATGTTCTGGTTATATTTTCCATCTGGGTGAGAGATGGAAATATTATTGTTTCATTTAAACAGCATCAGCATGTTTTACATCTATGTTATGACTGTATGCATTATGAATGTTTTCCCTTCATTTGTCAATGAAGCAGCTGTGGTTGTGTATACTTGTTTCACACGGCATGAAATCACAGAGCTTTGAAGTCTTCACGTAGTCACTCACGTGACTCTGAAGTAAAATAGTAAGATTAAATGAGAACTTACCAGTTTGAAGTTTGATCTTTATTTTATGAGGAGTCAAGTTGAGGGACTACGTGCTCTCCGCTCCCAGCCCTCCCAGGTAGTTCTAGGCTTTGTTATCTTACCATTATATTTAAGTCACTATTAGCTGTGATTTCACACCGTTGCTTTGAAGATTGACGCACGAACGGCTGTACTCATGTAGTCCCTCAACTCGACTCCTCATAAAATAAAGATCAAACTTCAAACTGGTAAGTTCTCATTTAATCTTACTATTTTGCTTGTGAAAAGGTTCCACCCATGGATATTTGCATTTTCAGGAAAGAAACTCATTTTATTTGGGATTGACTTCGATGCCCTTTCATTCAAACTGATGTTTGTCTAATCTCTTGAGCATTCTTCAAAGTTCTGTCAAACCACACAGTGCTGCTAATCATGAAGATGTTACACTGTCTCTGTGACAAAAAAATTCCTCGGCACCCAGTTTTATATGACGGCCTCCTTGTACTATTTCTGCTCGTCAAAGCTCTCTCAACATCTGCCATGTAATTTCCTCTCCTCAGGGTCCTGTATGTAAATTCTCCTAAATTCCAAAGGAACATTTTTACAATGCATACTTATTAATTTTTCAAGATGTGTCACTGGCAAGACCAACATTTATTGCAAATTCCCTAATAGCCCTTGAGAAGGCGGTGGTGTGTTGCCTTCTGGAACCTCTGAAGTCCTTCTGGTGAAGATGCTGCTCGGGGGTTCCAGGATTTAGAACCAGCAGTGATATTTTTAAGTCCATGTGCATGTTTAAATATGGTGCAGTGCAATAATAGTTCTGTACTTTTGTTTCTGTGATCTCATGCCAGTTACATTGGGCTACAGTTGCTTTGAGCTTGACAGAATTATTGCCCAAGTTCCCATGAATAATTTTTAGTAGCTACTTACAATTTTATTGCTCGTCCTTTTACTGGCGATGCAGAAATGGGGAAAAAAAAGTATAATGCAAAAGCTTGAAGTGAAAAGGAATAAACTTAACAGGGAAGAGTATTTGCTACCATTCAGTGTGAAGCTTGTTCTTATACCTTGTCCAATTTCCTTCCTAATTCCTATTTTTGTTGGTGTCTACGATTCTGCCTGAAACAAGTGAAACTGTGATGCAGCTGCTGCTGTTCAGTGACAGAAACACTGGTTCGATCCTGACCTCCAGTGCTGTTTGTGTGAAATTTGCACGCTGCTCCTTTGATTGTGTGGATTTCTCCTCGTTGTTCCGGATTCCCCCACATCCCAAAGATATGTGGGTTGGTAGGTTATTTGGCCACTGTAAGTTACCTCTCATGTGTAGATAAGTGATACCAAAGGTAATTGATGTAAAAGTGGGGAGAATAAAACGGGATCAATGTAAGATTAGTATCAGGTCCTGACCCAAACCAACGACTATCCCATTGGCTCTACACATGCTGCCTGACTCACTGAATTCCTCGAGCAGTTTGGTATTTTGGTCTAGATTCCGCATCTGCAGTCACTAGTGTCTCAGTGGGCTGAAGGGCCTGTTTCTGCGATAACTCTAACGACTCAGAACCTTGTGTTTGAATGAGGTTGCTTCACATTCTTCACTTGTGGACTAAATGCTGTTCTCAGGCTTCCCCAGACATCAAACTTGTGAATCTACACTTTGTTTTAATTGCGATGAAAGGAACAAATCTAAAAAGTCAATGCTCCCGTCCTCTCTCAACTGACACTGCCTGCTCTGGTAAGTATTTCCAGCGTTTTATGTATGTATGTAAAGGGTTGCTGATCCAGGACCAAGGCTCGGACCTGCCCTCGCAAAGAGTGGGGAACCCTGAACCGACTCCATACAGGGGTCGGCCGGTTCAACGCCAACATGCATCACTGGGGGCTGCGTTAACCAGCAGCTTGCGTGTGTGGAGCAGACCAGCAAACCGTGTAGCACCTTATTTTCGACTGTGCTGTCCTCCGTCCCTCCTGGTGGAGGGGTAGACCTCACGGCCCTCGACAACAGCACATTGAACTGGCTACAGTGCCTGGAGGCCGTTACATAACCTCTGCTACCTCAAACGCAAGAAGAAGAAGACCAAGTTTGTACAACACCAGAAAATCTAACAAACCTTTATTATCAAGTTAAGAATTGTAAAATCCAGAATTTTCAGCTGCAGGGTCCAGTGTACACATCGTTAACAGCACTTTTAAACTTTGCACGACTCAGCCTGTTGTTTCACGGCTTCTAATGTGAAAATAATGGAGATGGAATGTTCCAAATTTGGCCAATTTTACATTCTGTTAGTTGAGACAGTGGTTTACCCAGTAAAATATATTTGTGACAAACCTCTCTTGTAAATATCATGCAACAGTTTCAATAGAGGGTTATAATTTATATAATCTGAAGAATGGTCTCAACTCGAAATATCACCCATTCTTTCTCTCCAGAGATGTTGCCTGTCCTGCTGAATTACTCCAGCATTTTGTGTCTGCCTTCGATTTAAACCAGCATCCACAGTTCTTTCCGACTCGTTATAATTTAAAATACATCTGTAATCCTAAATAAGTGCAATATGCTTGCAAACACTTAGCTCAGGTAGACAAAAGTGCTGGAGAAACTCAGCAGGTGCGGCAGCATCTATGGAGCAAAGGAAATGGGCAACGTTTTGGGCCAAAACCCTTCTTCAGTAAACACTTATGTCATCTGCCTTTACTTGCCCACCTGACCTCTGACGTTGCCCAAAATGCCCATAGAAAGGTATTTGGTAGATTTTGTTAACAAGGATAAAGAAACACTGGACTAAAGCTGATGCGCAGTAACGCTTCTCACATCACATGTGTAACTTATTTTGGTCTATGTTCTTAGGGTTAGCTAGGCAAATTAGTTTGCAAGTACCTTGTACCACAGAGTTAAGCATTTTTTAAAGAAATATTACAGCTTCAGCCATCCTATGGCAACTGAAACTGAACCAAGAAGAAATAATTATAGTCAAGGGGATGCCAGACTTCCAGAAGTCTATACTCTCAGTATGCAATGAAAAGTTGTGATTTAAAAAAATATATATTTGTAAGCTTCTAGTTAAGTAGCCTGATCTATGAACATTTGTAGGTTTAGAGTGTTTGGCACCTCAGTATTAACCAGTGATTAGTAATTACCCAACTTGATATACATTTGAACTTTCAATGTAATCTGACTAGTTGGCAACTTCTCATTGCTAACTGCGAAGTAAAGTTGCAATTTCAGATGACCTGCAATTTCAGATGATGGGCAGATTACAGCAGATAGTTGGTTACAGTACAGGTGGCATTGTAGATAGCGAAACATTGGCTGTCAAAAATTGCAACTGTATTTTGATTGGTTGGGCACGTGAGTTGTGGAATTGATTAAGGACTAGTTGTAATTGCACACATAGGCTGTGATTTACCTAGCACCGTTTGTGCTGTAGTTTGAGCACTTCAGAACAATTGGATTTATTATATAGCTGTAAACAAGGTGATGCTAATATACACCACTTATCTCATCTGCTTTATTTACTCACCCACCTGGCCTTGCATACAAAATGCCCAGAGAAAGGTATTTGGTAGATTTTGTTAACAAGGATAAAGCATCCTTGCTTAATGGAGTTTGAATGAAGAAGTGTGAGATGTTGCACTTTGGGAAGTCAAACCAGGCAGGACCTTCACCGCGAATGGCAGGGCTCTGGGGAGGATTGTAGCGTAGAGGGATTTGGAGTGTAGGTACATAGTTCCTTGATAGTGGCGTAACATGTAGATAGGGTAGTCAAGAAAGCTTTCAGCACATTGGCCTTCATCAGTCAGAGTAATGAGTATAGAAGTTGGGAGGTCATGTAACAGTTTTACAAGACATTGGCAAGGCCACATTTAGAGTATTGTGTGCAGTTTTGGTCACCATGTTATAGGAAAGATGTTGTCAAGCTGCAAAGGGTGCAGAGAAGATTTACGAGGATGTTGCCAGGATGCCAGGGCCTGAGCTATAGGAAGACGTTGAGCAGGCCAGGAGCTTATTCCTTGGAGTGCAAGAGGATGAGGGGTGATTTTATTGAGGTGTGCCAAAACATGAGAGGAATAGATAGAGTAAATGCACAGTCTCTTGCCCAGAGATGGGGTATCGAGAACTAGAGGACATAGGTTTATGGAGAGGGGGGGAATTATTTAATAGGACCCGAGGGGTACATTTTTTACACAAAAAGTGGTGGTTGTATGAAACTAGCTGCCGTAGAAAGTAGTTGAAGCAGGTACCATCACAACGTTTAAGAAACATTTGGACAGGTACATGGTTAGGATAGGATTAGAGGGATATAGGGCAAGTGCAGGCAGGTGGGACTAGTGTTGATGGGACATTGGCTGGAAGGGCCTGCTTCCACGCTGTATGACTCTAGGTGTGTATACACAGTGATGAATCCAATGCCAAAGACCATGCACATCTAGGCTCTTCCATCATTACTGAGAAATAGAACCAAATACTGGGTTATTGTGTCGTACAGCGTGGAAACAGGCCCTTCAACCCAACTTTCCCCATGCAGACCAACATGCCCCACCTGCACCAGTCCCACCTGCTTGCATTTGGCCCATGTCCTTTTAAACCTATCCAGTCCATATATCTGTCCAAATATTTCTTAAGTGTTGTGGTAGTACCTGCCTCAAATACCCCTCTGGCAGCTCGTTCCATATTCATAACACCCTTTGCATAAAAAAAAAGTTGGCCCAAGGACAGAAAGATGGCCAGATGGGCTGACTAGACTTTGAATATTGGTGCCAAAAATGGCAGCGCCCGCATGTGTAATATTGACAAAAAGAATTTCACTGTGCAGTTGCACATGTGACAAATAAAGCACTGTTGACTATCATCAGGAATAATTTCATTACACCCCATAAAAAGTTTTATATAACTGTTCCTATTTAAAAGGTAGCAAGAGTCTAAAAAAATATAGCTTGTTTGCCTCAATATACCTCATCATAATTAAAACTTCAATGAGAGGAGGAGGAGGAGAACATTTATGCACATCAACAGTAGATATATAAAAAACGGAGTTGCTTCCTCTCATCTCTTGCCCACATCCACTTTATCCATTGCAAAGGCAACATTTAAATCAACCATATAATCAGAACCTGACCTTTTTAAGTTGCAGAGCTAAAACAAAACTCTTCAGCAGTCAGATCACAGTTGAAATGACAAGCATGATGAACACGGCAATTTTAAATTTGCTGCTGTCCAAACAGTTCCTCCCCTGGTTACAGAAATCAAAATTAGTAGTAGCGGATTGGGGCATGCTCAGCCCAAATATAATTCCATCCCTTAGAAAATATATGGGTGTGAGACTAGTGTAGATGAGGCATGTTGGTCGGCTGTTATTTTGTTTGTTAACCAGCTCTTGATTGAAGTGCATCTATAAATATGATGATGACTGGAGCAGTTTTTGACCAAGGGCTTTATGGGAAGTTTTTATACTAAAATAACCTGCATTCTGTAGCAATGTCCATGACCCTGGGACATTCCTAAGTACTTTACTGAAAATCAAATAGTTTCTTGAAAGGTTGGAACAACAGTCTCTGCTTAGCAAGTTCCCATGTATTGCAATTAATGAGTAAATATCACCTAGGACACCAGGAATACACCATGCTCCAAGTCAAACAAACTTGCGTGTTGAGTTTTTATACATCCACCTGTGAGGACAAACAAGTTCTTGGATTAATAGCAAATTTAAAAGTTAAAACCTCTGGCAGTATTGCACTGGGGTTTCTGTTGAGATTTCTGTGTTCAGCTTCTCAGCGTAGAACTCATGCCCACAATCTTCTGCCTGGACGATAAAGTGCATTTACTCAGTCACCATGCCACAAGCCATCTGTTAAACAGCAGATTCAACAAACCCAAGACATGTTAAAAGACCTAATTAGGAAGTGATTGCCCCTTGAGGCTAAATAAAATAATGAAACAAATCGGCTGCAATTTTTTTAATATGGATATAATGTGATTTAAAACTTAATTCTCATTTTACATATTTATAAAATCTAATTGGCAACAGCCTTGTTAGAGACTGTGAAATTAGAAATAATATTCATTGTCTGAAATGATGAGTGTTTCTTCACTAATGCAGTGGGAAAATAGAATAAGGCATAATATTACAGACATTAGTTTTGTAAATTTGATTGAGAAGATTATGGTTTTCTCCCAATAATGATTGAAAATTTGTTAGACTCCTGACTGCAGTATAGAAAAGATTTCAAAGTTTCTTGTTATAAAACCAGCGAGGTGTCTTTAAAATTCATTTTGGATTGTTACAAATCTTTTCTCTATTAAATAAACTATGTCTGAATCTATTAAAGTTTAAATATCCCATTCCTCACAGCTGCACTCCACCCTCTGGAGATATCGCAGTTCCTGAACAATGACCCCTTTCCGAGACGTGTTCTTTCATTGAGCATTTCCACCTTCCCTCAAGCCAGCAAGCCCAGTCGTGCAATCTTTGCAGAGAGGAAGGAGTGGATGATGAAAACAATGGGTTTTGGACATGAGTGAAGATCCAGTTGCTAGACGGGGATCAAAAAAAAAGTTTTAATCATGAGTTTTATGACATGGTCAATCTTCAAAGATATTTCTTACATTTGAAATTATTAAGGGCATGTCCCACTTAGGCGGCTTTTCAGCGGACTGCCTGCAACCTTCAAGCTCGCGGCACTGGCCTGAAAAACCGCAAACTGGAACGGCGACTGTCAAAGTGGAACACACACACAAACACATCGCAAAGGCGTGGCCAGGGAAAGCAGGGGGGCGTTGCCTGAAATGCACACGGTGCAAAGGTGATACAGACACACAGTGCGATGACCAAGAAGGTTAAAGACAGCTAGCACAATGTACGGTAAGTCCTTTAAAAGAGCCGTGGGGGGTGGGGGGGGGGGGGGGGGGGGGGGGGTGGGAGGAGAAGTGGGGGGAGAAGCAGTAGAGAGGAGAAGCAGTAGAGACACTTTTAAGAAGCCAGACAACTTTTAATAAGCCTGAGATACACAGCTGTAAAGTTTAGCGGGCATTCAACATTACCGGATGGTTTTCCTTGGTTCTGAAAACTCGTGCTTAAGATTTTTCCCCCCAATGAGCCAAGGAAAATGGCCGATCAGCAAAGAAGATTAACTAAAACTACCCACGGTTCCCTCGACTACCTACAACTACATGGCGACCCCACTACAACTGCACCTATGACTACAGAATTATGGATTTTCTCCATGGCGACCAATCTTTGGTCACAGAAAAATTTTCAACATATTGAAACATTTGCTGTGACCATACTGAAGCCTCGACTTCAGAATGCGGGAACTCCTCACGACCATGAAGGAGACTCACCAGAGACCACCTGCGAACATGTGGCAACCATGTGGCGATCATGAGGCGAGCGCAAAGTCTCCACAAAGTTGCCCAAGTGGGACAGGCCCTTTATTGTTCCATTTATTAAACAGTTTGTATCAATAGTCTGTCCCACAACACGAGGTATTCTCCACACTGGAAAGGCAGATCACCACCATGGTATTCCAGTTAAGGCACTGATATTAGATTCTGCACTTGTCAAAATTATAGTTTCTGTGCACAATATTCCACCAGTTAAAATCAAGTGGTATTTTATCTTTGCAAATTCCCCAAATTACAAATGGTTTAGGGTTAGCCAAGAAGGTATCTTTTATTTCAGTGGAGGAATACTTCAATGCATTTTCATGAACAATGTTAATTTTAATTTAGCAGAGTATTGAGACCATGGAAAGTTTCAAACACAAGGATATAATGTTAAATGTGTAATGTTGCTGGACAGAGAGTCAGCGTAGGTCAGTGAGATTAGGTTTGATGATCAAGTAGGACTGAGCACCTGATAACGGAAAATGCAGCTTTAGAGTCGCAGTGCAATACAGCACAGAAAGAGGCCCTTCGGCCTAATTCGTCCATGCCAGCCAAGATTACATTGAACTAAAATTTATGAATATTGAAGAATGCACAATCAAACAGGAGATCATTGACATGGTCAGAGGAAAAGGGATAGAAAATGGAAAAAATGACGCAATGTTAAGAGGCCTCTGTAAAATGATTTTCGCATCCATTGTGAGGAATGGCATAGAGTCGTAGAGCTAATGAACAGGCCCTTCGGCCCACCTTGTCCATCTTTGGCCCACCTTGTCCATTTCGACCAAATTGGCATTTAGGGCGAGTCCCACTTGACTGCATTTCGCCCATATCCTTCTAGGCCTTCCTATCTATATCTGTCCAAATGTATTTTGAATGCCATAATTGTGTCCTCTTCTTTAGCTTCCTCCGGTAGCTCATTCCAAATATGGCCTACCTTCTGAGTGAAAAGGATGCCCTTGAGGCCTTTCTTAAATCTCTCTCCTTTCACCTAAAGCCTTCTAGTTTTAGAATTCTTTGGCCTGGGGAGAAAGGCTGTGAATGTTCACTTTATCCATACTCTTCATGCTTTTGTACACTTCAACAAGGTCACCCCTCAGCTTCTTGCTCGCCAAAGAAAAAAGGTCCCAGCCTGTCCAGCATCTTCCTATAACTCAAGCCTGGAAATCCAGGTTGCATCGTGCTGAAGCTTTTCTACTTCCCCAATTTAATGACCATTCCCATAATGACCAGAACCACGCCAAGTGTGGTCTCATCAATAATTTGTTCAGCTCCATCATAATATAGCAATTTTTGTATTCAATACCTTTTCCAAAGAAGGCAAGCATGACAAATGTCTTTGCTACCCTATTCACCTGGCTCACTACTTTCAGACAACCATGCAGGTATAGATCTCTCCGTTTCTACTATATACTGTGCAAGTCCTGCACTGGTTTGTCATACCAAAGTTCAACAGCTCATATTGTCAGAGTTAAATTCCATTTGCTATTCCTTGGCCCAGATTCCAAACTGATTTAGATCCAGTTGTAATCTTAGATATCCTTCCTCACTGTCCACTAAACCTCTAATTTTGAGGGCCTGTTTCCATGCTGTATGACTCTATGAGAGAAGGATTTACTGTATTAGAATAATAAGAGTCATACAACCCTTCGGCCAATGGCGCCCAAGATGCCCCATCTATACTAGTTGCAGCTGACCACGTTTGTCCATATCCCACTAAACCTTTCTTATCCATGAACTGTCCCAAATGACTTTTAAATGTGCCATATAAACATAATTGCTGCATTTATACTGTATAACTAAACATCAATAGGGAAAATAACAAGGTACTTACAATTTCCCCGTCTCTCCCACCAAAATCCAAATAGAGCATTCTCATTCCATCATCTGAGGAGTTCTTTAATTTCTCAAAGGAAAATTGCCAGATTAACTTTGGCAAGCTTCCTTCCTGAGCCTCTTTCAGGATAAAAAAGCCATTTTCATAGTGAATTTTCAGGCAGCACTCCTGGGTCCTGTATGTACACGCTGTGAAGCACATGAAGAACACCAGCATTACTGCAATTCTGTTTACAAAAGTCTCCCTGCAGTGGGGAGAACTGAGCAAAAATAAATTGAAATGCAAGCCCATTGAAAGACAATAATGTCATGTGCTTGTCCAACAAGTTGGAAGTGGGCAGTGTGGTGGCAAAGCTCCAGCCTTTCAGCTCCAGCAGCCCGATTCAATTCTGATCTCCAGTGCTATCCAAGTTGGCACGTTCTCCCTGTGACTGCATGGGTTTTCTCCATGTGCTCTAATTATCTCCCACATCCCAATGAGGTGCAGATTGAGAGGATAGTTGGCCAATGTAAATTGCCCCTGATGAGGGTGTCTGGTGAGAAGGATGGGAATGTGAGGAGAATAGGTTACAGAAAAACAAGTTAGGAAACTGGATTGATTTGTGAGCTGGCCCGGACTCGATATGGGCCAACTGATGTGCTATGTGGTAAGGAATTACGCAATATGGAGCCCAGGATTAATCCAGGACTATTTTTGCTATCCAAAAATAAAGACTAATCTGCCCCAACAACTGTTGCAACTCTCTACGTTTCCCACCCTGCCACCCCCACCCCCAAACAATTGCTTTCATGCTGTTGAATCAACAACCTTAATGCACAAAGATTATTTTTAAGTTACATATTGCACTTCACCTTTACTATCCAAACCTCTTTCTTACTGCTGAACTATGTTGACGTATTGCAGCACATTTGCACACAGCAAGATTCCATGCAGATATTTAATGCCACCAAATAATCTGCTGCTGTGGTGCTGACAGAAGGATAAAGATTGCCCTTGAGGCACAGGAGAATAATACCTCTCTTTGTAAAAGTGTTGACTGTACTGTTGGGATCATGCTTCAACACCTTATCTTGAAAGGGGGCATCTCCCACAATGCAGAGGTCCTTAAAGACTGTGCTCAAGTCTCTGGAGTTAGATGTACCCAGGTCCACAAGCCTCTGACTCAGGACAAGTATGTGTCAACTAAGCCTTAGCTATCACCATAGAACAATAACAGAATCTATCTTAATCCTCATGTTTGCCAAGCCCAAGACATTATGGTCTGAATCCAAAACAAAAGTCTAAATGGACAGTACTTCATTCTTCACTTTGTACAACATTTAACCTGAGAACATTAACTGGCTGACTCAAGCAATGGTTGAAGCACAGGTTAAGGCCATTAATTCATCATGCTGGATAGGTACATTTTGAAAGTTTAGGTATTCAACGAGAGGTATAGTTTCATCCTTCATTAGGAAGGGCGTCAAAGGTCACGGGGAGTAAGCAGGAGAATAGGGTTGAGAGAGAAAAGTAGATCAGCCACGATCAAATGGCAGAGCAGGCTCAATGGGTCAAATGACCTAATCCTTTTTCTATGTCTTCTGATCTCAGTTGCCTCCTGAACTTGCCTCCTGCTGAAGGGAATAGATAGTGTGGGCAATTTCACAAAATGGCAAATTTTCCCTTTACTGAGGAAAAGGTTTTAACGTAGCTGAGTCAATGTCCACCTGGATCACCATTATCTGCATCTCACTTCCAATATTGCTTATTTTATTCTGTCCTTTTATTTCATACAGGAATCATCCATCTATGTATTACTAAAAGTAAGATCTTGACAACTTCCTGTTTTTCTGTTTCATGATTTTTGAAAAAAACACTGCCACATAAGGCTGTGATTTTTGGCCATCTTACTCAGAGTCCCCTTCCGCTGCGCAGGATGAATATTTTTCCCATCGATGAAAAATAAAAGTTATTAATGTTTAAAAAATGTTGACATTCTCTCTGCTGCCCCTGCTGGTGGGAGGGGGGAGGGACTATAAAACCGGGAAGTGTTGTGCCTTACTCAGTCTCTGCAAGATGGAGGAAGCGAGAGGGTCATGTCTCTCTGAGCTGTGAATAACACTGAACACATGTCTACTCAACTGTGAGTGCCCTTAATGTGGTTTGAAAATGAAAATGTGGTTGCTTTGAAATGCTGCACTGCAAATGGTTGTTGGTGGCGGTAACTGCTTTGAAATGCTGCACTGCAAATGGTTGTTGCCGGCAGTAACTACTTTGAAATGCTGCACTGCAAATGGTTGTTGGCAGCGGTAACTGCTTTGAAATGCTGCACTGCAAATGGTTGTTGGTGGCAGTAACTGCTTTGAAATGCTGCACTACAAATGGTTGTTGTGGTGGTAACTGCACAACTTCCTGTTTGCACTGTATATTGATTTTAGATAAAAAGCTACCACTTACGGCTGTGATTTTTGGCCATCTTACTCAGTCCCCCTCCGCTCATCAGGTGCAGAGGATTCTTCCCATCAATGAAAAATGAAAGTGTTATTAGTGTTTAAAAAATGTTGAGAATCTCTTTCCTGTCAATCACGCCATGAAGGCCACGCCCCTTCCGGTGGGAGGGGGGGAAGGATTATAAAATCCGGCAGTGTGTGTGTGGCTCAGTCTCTGCAAAATGGGGGAGAGGTGGAATATAGCGTCGGGGGAGCAGCTCTCCCATGTGAACATGGGATGCAATGGGTCCAACATCGTCTAGTTTAGTATAAAAATGGTAGCATCACTAAGCATCCCATGGTAGCACAGTTGTGTAACTGTTACAGCTGCTGTCTTACAGTGCATAGACCTGAGTTCTATCCTGACCTCGAGTGTTGGATGTGTGTGGAGTTTGCACATTCTCCTTGTGACTGCGAGAGTTTCCTCTGGGTGCTCTGGTTTCATCCCACATTCTAACGACTTGCGGGTTTATAGGTTAATTGGCCTCTGCAAAATTACCCCCAGTGTGGAGGGAGGGGATGAGAAAGTTGGATAACACCAGGCGATCGGTGTTAATGGGTAGGTAGACAAAAATACTGGAGAAACTCAGCGGGTGAGGCAGCATCTATGGAGCGAAGCAAATAGGCAACGTTTTGGGTCGAGACCCTTTAATGGGTAGGTCAGCGTGAACTCAGTGGGTTTATGGGTCTGTTTCCAGTCTGAATCTCCGAACTAAAATTTGCTCTTTAGCCATCAGTAATATCATTCTACAATCCTCAATGACAATTCCAGGAAGTCTTATCTAGTGCTGCGGTTTCCTTCCGTTGCTGGTCTGGATTGGGTAACCCACAGGGAGTACTAATTCAGTCAGGTGATTGTATTACGCTGCCAACTGCACCTCAAACCATGCTTGTCAATTGGCAGCCCTGTGTGTACACTCGGCTGCCCCTGAACCAGTCTCTGCTTGGGCAGTTAATTATTGATGTTTGGCGAAATCGGTCAACATCAGGAAAGGTCAAAAATTTAATTTAGGAGGATCATTGTGTTTCAAGGTTTCCCATGAAAGTGTTTACTGTTTTCTCACACTGGTGAAGGAAGGTTTTGATTGATTGATTGAAAGCATGTTGACCATCAATCACCTGTCCACACTAGTTCTATGTTATCCCACTTCCAGATGGACTTCCAACAAACTAGGGACTAGTTTCAATTAAATTCCAATTAACCTACATACTCGCATAATGTTGGGATGTGGGAGGAAACAGGAGCGGTCACAGGGAGCACGTGCGAACTCCGCACAGACAGCACCTGAGGTCTGGATCGAACCCGGGTTCTCTGACGCTCTGAGGCAGCAGCACTACCTGCTGCGCCACTGTGCCTTCCTAATTGGGGAGTTCTTGTTAGGAATATAACTAGAAGACCCCACAGGCCTCAGCAGCATGAGCACAGTTAATGAGACAGCACTTGATCCCGACCCTAACTCTGTTCATATCCTCTTGTCTCACTTTCCATAATGTCTCTGGAGATTTTTTAAATATTGAATCTCAAATTTAAAATTAATAATGAACAATTGCCATTTGTGAAGGGTGCTTAATTTCTACCACCATGAACATTATAGAACATCGTTCTTCACTTCTGAAGGATCTGATGTAATCTTCATTCTCTGGCTATCTTGTCCCAGACTCCTCAAATGATGGAAATAGTTTCTCTCTATCAATTTCTATTAATCCCCACATATCTCTTCACATACCTTAATACTCTATTAATTCTGTGGAATATTAACCTGCATTGAGAAATTTCTTTCCACAATTTAACCTTCATGTTAACATATATTTCTGTACAATCTGCACGCTCCAAGGTTAATCTTCCGAAGGAAGCTCAGAAATTGTTTATGGTTTAAATTAATTGAAATCCAAAGTTCCAGTCTGCAAAACATTGAAAAATCCCACAACACTGCTAGGAATTAAATGTGAAGTTCTGAAATTGAAACGATAGATCCTTGGACACCCTTGATATTTACCGCAGAGAGTGTCAGTCCCTTCATAAGCAGATAGAGGGGAAGAAAACACTACCTAGTTAAAATGTTTCATTTTCCTCACATTGCCTGACTCTATAATAGTGTAATAAAGTGTTTTGTTTCGTCACCGGTGTCACAGCACGACACTTACTGGTTGTAACTTCTTTAATGAGTTCCACTGCTTTGTGGCAGCCCTGTACGATTTGCCTGGTCCAGCCAGAGAGGCTGGAGTTGTTCTCAACCCGAAAGAGGTGCGATTCGATGCCTTGGCGAGTTCCAGTCCGAGTGGCAAAGGAGAGATCGGCGCCTGGCTGTGGGGAGTCCCTCCCTGCTCCAGAGTGCACCAACCTACAAGACGAAACACATAATTAGATTCATATTTGGAAGAAATCGTAATCGTCCCAGAGTTTGGGCATCAGATTGCCCAGTCAACCTGTCACTTGCCCAGGCAGTTGTCCCCACGTGCCTTAAAACCACCTCCATCGTGCCAGTGCCAAAACGCTCCACTGCGGCAAGCCTCAATGACTTCCGCCCAGTCGCACTTACCCCCATCATCACCAAGTGCTTCGAGAGGCTGGTCCTGGCACACCTCAAAAGCTGCCTACCCCCCACACTGGATCCCTATCAGTTTGCCTACCGCAAGAACAGGAGTACGGAGGATGCCATCTCAACGGCACTTCACTCCGCCCTCTCCCACCTCGACAACAGAGACACTTACGTAAGAATGCTGTTCATCGATTACAGCTCAGCATTCAACACCATTATACCATCAAAATTGATCGCCAAACTCGGTAATCTGTGCATCGCTCCTTCCCTCTGCAACTGGATACTGGACTTTCTAACCAACAGACCCCAGTCTGTTAGGTTAGACAAGCACACCTCTTCAACCCTCACCCTGAACACCGGCGTTCCACAGGGCTGTGTGCTGAGCCCCCTCCTCTACTCCCTCTTCACCTATGACTGCACACCTGTACATGGTACTAACACCATCATCAAGTATGCAGATGATACAACGGTGATTGGCCTCATCAGCAACAACGATGAGTCGGCCTACAGGGAGGAGGTCCAGCACTCAGCAGCATGGTGCGCTGACAACAACCTGACCCTTAACTCCAAGAAGACCAAGGAGCTCATTGTAGACTTCAGGAAGTCCAGGGGCGGCACGCACACCCCCATCCACATTAACGGTACGGAGGTGGAACGTGTTTCTAGCTTCAGGTTCCTGGGAGTCAACCTCTCCGACGACCTCTCTTGGACCCACAATACCTCAACTCTGATCAAGAAGGCTCACCAGCGTCTCTTCTTCCTGAGGAGACTGAAGAAGGTCCATCTGTCTCCTCAGATCCTGGTGAACTTCTACCGCTGCACCATCGAGAGCATCCTTACCAACTGCATCACAGTTTGGTATGGCAACTGCTCTGTCTCCGACCGGAAGGCATTGCAGAGGGTGGTGAAAATTGCCCAACGCATCACCGGTTCCTCGCTCCCCTCCATTGAGTCTGTCCAAAGCAAGCGTTGTCTGCGGAGGGCGCTCAGCATCGCCAAGGACCTCTCTCACCCCAACCATGGACTGTTTACCCTCCTACCATCCGGGAGGCGCTACAGGTCTCTCCGTTGCCGAACCAGCAGGTCCAGGAACAGCTTCTTTCCGGCGGCTGTCACGCTACTCAACAACGTACCTCGGTGACTGCCAATCACCCCCCCCCCGGACACTTATTGTTATTTATTCAAATCATTTGCTGTGTCGCTCTTCCAGGGAGATGCTAAATGCATTTCGTTGTCTCTGTACTGTACACTGACAATGACAATTAAAATTGAATCTGAATCTGAATCTGAATCAGATACGGTACCTATTTATTAAAAATGAACTGCAGAAAAAATTCAGCGGATCAGCCAGCACCTTTGGAGGCAAAGCAATGGTTGACATTTCGGGTGCACACCTGCATCAAGAGGGAGGGGCATCTTATAACCCAATGGTATGAATGTTGATTTCTCTAATTTCAAGTAACCCCTGCATTTCCTCTCTTCCGTCCCTCCCCAAACTTATTCGTCCTGACATTTCCCCGTTCACATCCATATACAATAATCCCTTTATCAGCTCTACCGCAGTCAACAATGGAGCATTGTGGACTCCACCTTTCCTTGGTCATCGGTGCCGACTGTGATTTGTTCTGAACCTCGTCATACCTCCTGTTCCCCCCCCCCCCCCCCAGACTCTCAGTCTGAAGAAGGGGTTCAACCCAAAACGTCACCTGTTCCTTTTCTCCAGAGATGCTGCCTGACCCGCTGAGTCACTCCAGCATTTTGTGTTTATCTTCGGTGCAAATCAGCATTTGCAGTTCCTTCCAACTACTGCATCAAGACCTGATGAATTCTTCCAGCTGTTTGTTTTTTGCTCCAACATCGCTTACAACATCTGCAGTTTCAGTGTTAACCAAGTTACTAATCTGGACAGGGATACGTCATGAGATTAATGACTTCATAAATTACAAGACGATTGTTCTATGATGATTTCCCATGAGAGCTTTACACACAGAATGATGAATGGCCATTTGCAATGCCCAAGAGTCCTTTCAAAAGCTCAACTACAACAACATGCATTTAATGTAGCACCTCTAACATGATAAAACTTCCAGAAGATTAGCACCTCTTATTCTGCCTGGTAGTTGATAACACAATAACATGAACAATGAATTCTCCAAATTCAGTTAATCTGCTCCTCCTCTTCCCCCTTTCTCTCCTCTTCTGATCAACCCAGAGTTCTCTCACACACGCCCATCTTCCCAAGTTACCTCCAGTGCCCTATCACCCACGATTTTTCTCCTGCCCCTACTACCAATTAAGCGCGCACTCCTCCACCTTATTTCTTACTTCTCCCTCTCACTGTTTCCAGTTCCACTCTTCCTATTTTATCAGATTCCATCCTCTTGTGTGTGTCCACCTATCATCCCCAGGCCTCTGTTATTTGCACCCTTCAACCGCACACCCGACTCTCTGCCACTGAAGCCCTCCACCCCTGGATCCAGACACAGACAGAGAGACAGAGAAAAAAACATTATGACAATTTTAAAATAGAGAACATAGAGAGTTGCAGCACAGAACAAGCATTATAACCCACACATTATTAATACCATCTGTGCTAATACCATTTATTTTTGCACTTGTTCCATAACCTTCTATGCTTTAAGTGCTCCTCCAGATAAATGTTAAATGAGGAACTGCAGATGCTGGTTTGAACTAAAGATAGACACAAAATGCTGGAGTAACTCAGCGGGACAGGCTGCATCTCTGGAGAGAAGGAATTGGAGACGTTTCGGGTCGAGACCCCTCTAAATGAGAGTAGCTTCCTCCACTTCCCACCAGGGAAGTGTATTCCAGAAAGGGACTAGACCAGGGTAAGTTGGGGCCAAGGGAAGGTAGGGGAGTACAAGAGGTACTCTTTGGAGTTTAGTGCAAAATAGAATACACCAATGGAGGTTTGGATGAGCATATTTATAAAGGATGCAGGCAGACTGCACTAGATGGACTGTAAGCAGTGGGACTGAGACAGGGTCTTGCAATAACAGAAGCTGAATTCAATTTGCAGTAGGAACTTCCTTTCACACAAATAATGACTTTTATAATCCATGGGTGTTTTCCAAGCATACGTTTTAACAACTGTAAGAGAGATGATCAGGTTACTGACTGCAGCAGCATTGCAAGAAACTGGTCGAAGATGGATATCAAGTGTTATCCTCATTACTATTTTCTCAGATATAAATGAGGATTTTATATTTCAGTATTTTGACTGGATTTATAGGAAATACAAGCAGATTATGGTGTCTGTATTTTTTTTAAACTGGAGAACAGTTTACTGGAGATACAATGCATTATAATTGCCACATCTAGTTCACGCTTTGTAATTAAACGTTAACTATATTTGCTTCCTGACACATAGGAACCTCACATTCATAGAATGTGTAGCTCGTCACACGCATAATTGATTTAACTTGACAAACACGTTTCAGCAAAACCAGCACTGCCCAGGCAGCTTAAATCCAACAATCCTTTCACTGGAGGGTTTGTGTGACATGGGATTCAATTTAAATTAATGTTTCAGTCACGGAACAAGCCCTGCCAACTTCACAATCTGGCAGAGGTCTGGTTTACAAGCCGAGCTCCCTTGCACACGGTGTACCTGCCCAACCCTCTGTTACATTTCCAGCCGCCTGCATGCATCACTTCAAGTTGAAGCATCAGAGACAGTTAGCAATCATTCAGACAAATTAAAATGAATAAATATAATTGAAAATGATAAAATACTAAAAGAGGCCTTGTTTTTTTTTCTGGGACAGGTGACCGCAGTAGTGTAATGTTTGCTTGTACGCAGGCGTAAAGCTAGCTGTAGGGTGCAGAGTGCATCAACCTCTGTGCCATGCTGAACTCGAGACGAACCGTGACGGAAGGGGAGACGTACTTGCTGGCAGCACTGGCTGTGGGTGGGCACGATTCTGCCCAGTGTCAAAGGTTGCAGAAATAAAATCATACCATTAAACATTCCTGATCTTAATCTGTCTTAAAGTTATTAATAACGTTATTAAAACATTATTAATGTTTAATGTTTTACGTATCATTCTTAACTGTCACTTTATGTCATGTTGTCACTTGTGGGTGGAGCACCAAGGCAAATTCCTTGTATGTGAATACTTGGTCAATAAACTTATTAATTCATTCAAATTATACAGGGGCCTTTTAGATAGAAAAGGTGATCCATGCTCATTGTAGTCCCGTGTTCATTTGTTTAACGGTGGAGTCTCTTACTAATTATTGTCCAATCACAACCATAAAGAGGTTAGGGCATTCTCTTATGCAGTTCTCAGGGTTAGGTGTGGCTCAGTGGGTTCTGGTGCAGTGATGAGGAAGTGCTGTACAGTCAGAGATACTCTCTTTTGACTGAAATCATAAACAAGAGTCCCATCCAGAGAACACGAGAGATCATATGGACTTGTTTTACGGGGTTTTTTCCCCCTTATCTTCAGAACAATATTCATCATTCAACCGGCATTACTAAAAGGGTTTGTTTATCTGGACATTGTCTGTCAAGCACCCCTGAACATCATAGGAAACACAATAAAAATCTCTCTGCCCTAATCTCAAAGATTATTAGTCCAATTCATCAATGCTGATTCAGCAATTCATCAAGGCCCTTTCCTGAGCTAATATTTGACTGCATTTTGCCTGTATTCCTCTGAACCAATCCTGCACATGAACCCTGTGTGAAAAGGAACTGCAGATGCTGATATATACCGAAGATAGGCACAAAGTGCTGAACTCAACGGGTCAGGCAGCATCTCTGGAGAAGAAGGATGTGTGACGTTTCGGGTCAGGACCCTTCTTCAGACTTTATAGCTAATAACTAATGATTATTCTGACTGGAAGGAGAAAGAAATCTTTGAAAAAGTTTGAGTAAACAGAATAAATAATAAATTGTCAATGGTCTCTAAAGCAATGATAATTATGCCAGATTAATAATTTCTATGATCTATTTCCATACTTCCTTTCCAACCTTAGGATTTTTGCACAACCACAACATACAAAAGCAGCTTCTTCCCTGCTGTCATTGGACTCCTGAATGGGACACTAGTGTGCTAAGGATGAATTCCTGACCTTCTGAAATCTTTTTAAAATCTGCACTTTCTCTGAAGCTGTAAATCTATATTCTACACCACCTGAGGCCCAATGCATGGTATGATTTGCCCAGATAGAGTGGAAAACATGTGTGTACTATCTTAGTACATGTGACAATAATAAACCAGTACTTATAACTCTTCTGTGTTTGTAGGCGGAGTGACAATTGAACCAAATTTTGCACAGCAAGCTCCCACAAAGCAGAGTCCAGATGTAATGGCCACATAATCAGAGTTTACAAAAGATGAGTGTCTGCGTGAGATATATTGTAGCCTATCCTTTGCCCTAATTTCATGGGGTCTTATGCAAGGTGCTGAGAGGGGCACAGTCCAGCAACTAATCTGATATAGGGCACTTCTTACATTGCAGCACACCCTCATCTCTACTCTCTAGGGACTCGGCTCTTTGTACTCCTATCACTGTATCTTAGAAACATAGAAAATAGGTGCAGGATTCGGTCATTCGAGCCTGCACCGCCATTCAATATGATCATGCCTGATCATCCAACTCAGTATCCCGTACCTGCCTTCTCTCTATACCCTCTGATCCCCTTAGCCACAAGGGCCACATCTAACTCCCTCTTAAATATAGCCAATGATCTGGCCTCAACTACCTTCTGTAGCAGATAATTCCAGAGACTCACCACTCTTTGTGTGAAAAATGTTTTCCTCATCTCGGTCGTAAAGGAATTCCCCCTTAGCCTGTGCCCCTTGTTCTGGACCTTCCCAACATCGGGAACAATCTTCCTGCATCTAGCCTATCCAACACCTTAAGAATTTGTAAGTTTCTATAAGATCCCCCCTCAGTCTTCTAAATTCCAGCGAGTACAAGCCAAGTCTATCCAGTCTTTCCGCATATGAAAGTCCTGACATCCCAGGAATCAGTCTGGTGAACCTTCTCTGTACCCCCTCTATGGCAAGAATGTATTTTCTCAGATTTGAACCCACAAGTATCAGTATCTTGAACCCACAACCCTCAGAGGAGAGGCATCACTAACCTACACCGCCAGAGACCGGGGCTCGATCCTGACTACGTTTGTATAGAGTTTGTACGTTCCCCTGTGACCATGTGTGTTTTCCCCGGGTGCTCTGGTTTCCTCCCACACTCCAAAGACATACAGCTTTGTAGGTTCATTGGCTTCGGGAAAGATTGTAAATTGTCCATAGTGTGTAGGATAGTGCTAGTGTATGGTGGTCGGCGTGGAGTCAGTGGGCCGAAGAGCCTGTTTCCGTGCTGTACCACTAAAACTAAAAAACAAAGGCACAGTTAAGACTGAAAAAACAGGCATGTTTTTGGAATAGGGTCGCAGGCTTGAGGTGGGAAGGTGCTTGCCACATTCAGGAAAGGACTGACAAAAGTTCCAGCACTCTGTGCCAGATCCTGTACGCTAATTCTCCTTTGAACAGGTTCCAGTGGAGTTGAATGGAAGGTTGATCATTGCCAGGTGATTTTTTTCCCATGACCCTGCTGTGACCCCACTCTCTACTCTCGGGCTTGTTGTTCAGTGCTGACACACTATTATCATCAAGTTTTTTACTGGAAATGGCTTTACAAATTAATGCCTGGTTTATATTTTTTTTCTCGGTTGTGACACTTTTGTTCGCCTGTCGCAATACTCACTGACTCCTGTCTTGAAGGGAGCACTCTGAAACATTTGGGGTCTGAAGAGTTCTTACTGTTTGTACTTTATAAAATACACCAGTCGGTGGCCATTGGTATTGTAGTGGACACTGATAAGTCAAAGTTGTTGGAGTAATCTTTACCTTGGAATATGTTACTGAATTTGTTGCTGGCCTGTTGTGTTAACTATTTGCTGCCTTGTTCGTAACAGCAGAAAAAGTATTGACCAAGTCCACCCACTGCCTACCTTATAAACAATTTCTCAACATTGCTTTATTTTGCACAGGACTTAATAAAATAGTGAAGATTTAAAACAAATTCCTGCTGCTCCCAATTTTTCCCTCTCCTCCCCAAAGATACCAGCTCATGGAGGATTTTTATCCGAGTTGCCTGACCAAGCAGCGAGAGGTCACTCATCAACCTAATTAATGGCTGCAATTTACACTCTTGAGGAAATGCCATTGATATCAGCAGTTGTAGTCGTTCAGTTGTTTGGATGTAGAGAGGATACCTCTACTAGTGGGAGAGTCTGGGACTGCAGCTCATTGCCTCAGAATTAAAGGACGTTCTTTTAGGACGAAGATTAGGAGAAATATTTTTAGTCAGAGCGTAGTGAATCTGTGGATTTATTTGCCACAGAAGGCAGGGAGAAGGTGGGGAGAAGGCAGGCACGGGTTACCGATTGTGGATGATCAGCTATGATCACAATGAATGGCGGTGTGGGCTCGGGCCAAATGGCCTCCTCCTGCACCTATTTTCTTTGTAGAAGGCTGGGGAGGCCAGGTTGGGAGATATTTTTAAGGCAGAGATAGATAGATTTTTGATTAGAACATGTGTCAGAAGTTATTGGGAGAAGGCAGGAGAATGGAGTTAGGAGAGAGAGATAGATCAGCAATGATTGAATGGCAGAGTAGTCTTGATAGGCTGAATGGCCTAATTCTACTCCTATCAGGATGAGAATTTTCTGCAGTACACTCACTGCTGAAACCCTCATGCCATTGTTATCTCCCGACTTGAATTCTCCAATTCAAGTCCACAGGCTTCCCTCAATCTCCCCTCCATGAAGTTCATGTGCATAAGTCACAGCAGCAGAATCAGGCTATTCGGCCCATCGAGTTTGCTCCAGCAACTGGGGTAATCCTCTGCACTATACACGAGAGGCAAAACACAAAGGCCAATGAACGTACCAACCGTATGTCCCTGGGTGTGGGAGGAAACCCACGTGGTCAAAGGAGAACCTCACACAGACAGCATTGGGGGGTTGGAATCAAAGCCAGAGCCTTTGGAGCTGTGAGCTACCAGCTCCACCAAGTAACCCAATGCTTTTGGAACTGTTAGATGAAGAAGTGGGAATCAGATGTTGGAAGGAACTAAGTTGCATAGGAAGCAAAGTTCAGCCAGTGGAAATAGAACATAGAATATAGAACAAGCTCTTCAGCCAACAAAGTCCGTGTCAAACATGAGGCCAAGACCAACTCTTATCAGCCTGCACCTAAGCAATGTCCACCCATTTCATGCATATCCATGTGCCTATCCAAAAATCTCTTAAATGCCACTTTCGTAGCTGCCTCAACCACCACCTCTGGCAGTGCGCTCCAGCCACTCACTTCCCACTGTGTAAAGAAATCTGCCCTGCTTATCTCCTTTAAGCGTTGCCCCTCTCACCTTAAAGCTATGCCCTCTAGTATTTGATTTTCCCATGCTGGAAAAGAGGTCCTGACTGTCTACTCAATCTATGTTTCTCCTAATTTTATATACCACCAGGTCTCCCTGTAACCTCCGGTATTACATAGAAAACAATCCAAATTTAGTTTAGAGATACAGCTGGAAACAGGCCCTTCAGTCCACCGAGTCTGCACCGACCAACGATCCCCGCACATTAACACACACTAGGGGCAATTTTTACATTCACCAAGCCAATTTACCTACAAACCTGTACGTCTTTGGAGTGTGTGAGGAAACCGAAGATCTTGGAGAAAACCCACGCAGGTCGTGGGGAGAACATATAAACTCCGTACAGACAGCACCCGTAGTCAGGATCGAACCCGGGTCTCCGGCGTTGCAAGCACTGTTAAGCAGCAACTCTACTGCTGCCGCCCAAATCTGTCCAGCCTCTCCCTATAGCTAATGCACCCTAGACAAAGCATCATTCTGGTAAATCCTCCTCTGCACCCATTCCAAAGCCACCACATCGTTCCTGTAAAGGGGTGATCAGAAGTGCACATAATCCTCCAAATGTGGTCAAACTAAAGTCCTCTAACGCTGCATCATGACATCCTGACCCTTACACTCAATGCCCTGACTGATTAAAACAAGCATACCATATGCCTTCTTTACTACTCTATCTACTTGTGTTGCCACTTTCATGGAGATATGGACTTCAACCCCAAGATCCCTCTGTGCATCAAATAATCAGGGAAAAACTATTTTCACAGGAGAGATAATGAATTGCACCCTGCCTCAGTATGTTCCAAAACCAATGAAGTGCTTCTGAAGTTAAGCTAATGGTTTCAGACTATTGAGCAGTTCTCTCATAACTTAAGGGTGCCGTCCCTATCACCCACATCGTGTGGCTTACAATTTGTATCTGCATTTAGTCAGTTACTAACACTATAAGGCTGTTACAGTATATCCTCAACTCATAGTTTTTCTCTTTGCACTACCTGTTGCACTTGTGCATGGCTTGATTGTACCCATGTATGATATGATTTGACTGTATAGCATGCAAAGATTTTTCACTGCATCTCATGCATGTGACAATAATAAACCAATACTAAGTCATAACTAATTTAGAAAAATAGGAGTCGATTCCACTAGAACGTGGGAAGAAGCAAATCTGACCTGCCGTGAAAAAATCTTCAGTTATACGTCACCTCAGGTCAACAATAATGATCAGATTCACTTGGTCTATTGAAACAATAAACAGATTCCCCTACTCGCATCCGGAGATCAGTTTCTTCCAGCACACAGCAAGCACAGGACTTCTTCCTGTTTTTTTTTTAAATACGGGACTCTCATCACTAATAGGATCAAGGAATTTTCCAGGAGAGTGAAATATTTTTAAATGATTGGGGTAAATTGGTTGGATTTTAACTCCTGGGAAAAAAACATTATCTGATGTCACTCTAATTACCTGATATCCAGGATCCTAGCTTTTTACAAAGAATATTTTAGGTTAAAATATTCCTTGCATAAAATGGAACTACCTTCAAGTTTGAATGTTTTCTGCAACATGCCTGTCTCCCTCTGAGCACCCTGGTGTTGGGAGCAGAAAGCACTTGGATTCAAGCTTCAAGCAGAGCTCAGGAGAGTCACGTTCAACTGTACCACTTACCAGCCAGTTACACTATGTACATGATTGCCATGTACATTATCCTACACACTAGGAACAATTTTACAACTTACCAGGGCCACTTAACCTACAAACCTGTATGTCGTTGGAGTGTGGGAGGAAACCGGAGCACCTGAAGAAAACCCATGCAGTCACAGGGCGAACGTACAAACTACATACAGACAGCACCTGTAGTCAGGATTGCACCCAGTCTCTGTTGCTGCAAGACAGTAGCTCGACTGCTGCACCACTATGCCGTCCGCTGTGTACCCCTGTTGTTTGTCAGGGGAGCTCAGGGTGCATTGATAGATTTGTTAGGGGATTTAAGCAAGTTTCTCTGTGAGTCTGCATATGCAGCATGTCTGTCTGTCTGTCTGTCTGTGTATGAACATGTGTCTCTGAAAATGCTAGTCACATAGCCTACTGCAGAGCCGATGAGCCAGAATGCTGAACTGAGTTTGGAGTTGGAGCAGATAAGGGTTTATAGAGTCATAGTCATAAAGTCACATAGCGTAGAAACAGGCCCCTCAACTCACGCCGACCGACATGCCACATCTACACTAGTCCCACCTGCCTGTTTTTGGTCCATATCCCTCTAAACCAATCCTATCCATGTACTTGTCCAAATATGCTTTAAACATTGTGATGGTACCATCCTCAACTACCTCCTCTGGCTGCTTGTTCCATACATCTACCACCCTTTGGGTAAAAAAGTTACCCCTTGATATCATCTTAATATTATTCATTCGCTCGCAATACTTCATCACTCACCCATAGGTCCCAATATTCACCACTCCCTAGAGAGGGAGGGTGGGCAGAGAGGGAGGGAGGGGGCGGGGCGGGACAGAGAGGAAGGGGGGGCAGAGAGGAAGGAGGGCAGAGAGGGGGAGAGGCGGGGGGGGTGGCAAAAAGGGAGGGGACACAGAGGGAAGGGGTAGAGGCAGCACCTACCCACATTGTAGAGCAGCAGCCTCCCCACCAGGCGCCAGGCCTGAGCGAGCCTGCGGCCGGCGTGGACCCGAGCGAAGCCCGGAGCGACCTGAGGACGGTCAAAAGCAGTGGAGGGCCGGCCGATCGTGGCTTCCACGAGGGGAAGCCCACCCACCCGTGTGACATACAATCAGGCGGGGAAACAGAGAGGAGGTCGTCCCCCGTGACGGCCAGAGATCAGCAGGTGGGATCAGGTACACAAAAGGCGTCACGATTCCCCAAGTCCCTGCGGTCAACGGAGGAATCGCAGGTCTGCATAGACGGCTTCTCCCAGAGTAATGGTCGTAAGGGCCACCCTCCCATCGCGCTTCCCCGCAACCTCGTCCACGCCCGTGCGGCTATAACAGCCGCCACCGCCTTGTTCTAGAGCCCAGTGGAACGGGCAGCACGACCTGAGCAGCAGTTTAAAAACGCTGTTTCAAATTTAAAGAAGTGACAGCTAAGAAGCACAGAAGACATAACAGGGGTGATGTCACTCGCAGCTCGAGCAGAGGCAGTCCGTTAGATCGATTGTGATGTCATCAGCAAGACAATCTAGTTTATTTTCTAAGTTATTTGAGATTTGTGATCATTTTCATAAATAACTCGAGAAATAATGCATGAAATTTTCAGAAGGCAATTTTTAATTTCATGGGTTAAATCTCTAATATAAACGGAATACGTAAAAAAAATTCCCGTTAGCGCGTCGTTTCTTCGAGTAGATGTGATCGCACACAAACAAATAAATACACACACACACACACACACATCCACATCCAAGATCAGTGTTTTATAGTTGTAAGGATAGACATGATAGATGGGCCAAAAGTAGACAAATGAGACTAGCTTGGATGGGGTATCATGATTGGCATGGATGAGTTGGACTGAAGGGCCTATTTCCATATTCTCTGACTATGAACTGCAATCAAGTCCTGCTCAGTTAAAAGTTAAAGTTGAAGTTACCGGTTTTGTGAAGGGAAAGCAACGTTTCCGTAATCGCCTCCAACGAATCCACCCTCTTACCTGGTGGCGAGCAGTGGGTAAGTGTGAGCTGGACTGAGCCAGGCCTCCTTCAAGCGAGGCATGCTGGGATAGAGGAGCATGTCCTTCTCGGTGAGTACCACCAACACTGGCTTCCAGGGCTTCTTGTCAGCCTCCGTCATTGCCTGCAGAGAGAGGGAGGGGGAACAATCAGACCAAACCACTGGCATCATGGTTAGCAGCAAAGGCATTGTGGGCTGAAGGGTCGCCTGTTCCTATGTTGTTCAATACTGTCCCAACCTTGAGTAAATAGCATCAGCTTGCATTTGTTTGAAACGTTTGTCAACGGAACAATGTGGTGGGTGTGGTCACTGTATTCTGCCCTGGCTTCTTGACTCAGAAGAAGATCCAAGTCCACCCACTTACCATGACTTGAGAGGTATGTAAGTTGATCCATGCATTGGGTTGAAGTCTCATCAGATGGATGGACAGTAGCAATTTTGCAAGTGTGACATGGGTTAAAGGACAGCAAAGTGAAAAACATCCTTTGTGTAGTTTAGTTTATTTTCATGTGTAGAGTGAAAAGCATTTTTATTGCGAACTATCCAGTTGGCAGAAAGACTATACATGATTACAATTGAGCCGCCCATCATGTACACATAAAGAGAATAATAGTGCAAGATAAAGTCCAGTAACGTTCAATTATGAATAGTCATATGGGTCTCCAATGAGGTAAATGGTAGCTCAGGACCGCTCTCTAGTTGTTGATAGGAAGGGTCACTGTCTCAATTTATCTTCTCAATCTATCAAGCTAATAATATGACACCGGGACTTAGTGATTTGAGAGCATATACTTGGAGTTGACACTTTTGGGAATTTTCTGTGCAGTTTAGAAGGGTCTTCTATCCATCTCCTGTAATTTCTATGTTAATTTATTTTGTCTGCCCAATTTAAAAAAAGCACATGTTTATTAACACAAAATGCTGGAGTAACTCAGGGGGTCAGACAGCATCTCTGAAGAAAAGGAATAGATGATGTTTCGGGTCAAAACACACTTTTTCAGACCTTGTCTGAAGAAGGGTCTCGATCCCAAACGCCACCTATTCCTTTTCTCAAGAGATGCTGCCTGACCCCCTGAGTTATCCAGTATTTTGTGTCCACCTTCGGTGTAAACCAGCATCTACAGTTCCTTCCTATACCTTTTTATTTAAATGTTTTCCCATAGTCTGTGCTTTCTGTTTGCACCATTTCTCTCCATTCCTTCACCCCCTTCTCACTTCCACCAAATGTCTGGAACTTGGGGTGTAGCATATTCAGGGAAGTTTCCAGTCTCCCTCCTTTTGCCCTTCTGGAAAGGGACCATGGTGGCGTAGATGACCAAGAGCCAACTACTAATATCTCATAAGGCAAGCAGTTATTTGTGCCCATAATATAATACCAGCTGGACAAGCACACTGATTTCAGGCTATGCATTTCAGTGGGATACCTCTGTAGCCAACCCACAACTACAGAGCATCGAGACAGCAGTCGCTAGACATCAGTGAGCACTAACTCATCAGGGCTCCACTTGATTAAATGACCATTTTTAAGATTAAAGGACAATTTGACAAAAAGCAGACGAGAACAAATGAATAGCCTGCGAAGCCCTGAATGAAAGGTTCTCAGTCCTGGGGAAGTGTCTGACTTGAAAGGAAGTCACATTGGCGAAGTCAGCACAAACAAAATTGTGGCATTCCACATTTTACAGTGCAAAGCTATTTGCAGTAGGGGGAAATTAGTTCTCAATGAACTCTGTGCTTGGTCCACTGATCAGTGCTCTAGCCCCCGTCTCTCAATGGTGTAATTTCCAGGCTAACTTGCCTCACCTATAATTATCTAATAAGTCAGAGTGGTGTTGGCATAATTAGAAGCCAGGCACTGTGCTTCTGTTGGGCTTTTGATGTAACTGCCTGGAATGTACAAAAGGTTGCAGTGTTAGTTACAGAGATTGGGCAAACCTGCCCCTGGAAGTAATTTTTGGATGCATTGATCTGTACATCTTTACTGAGAAATAAAGAGATATCATACAATCAGACAGAGCACAAGTCCATTTGGCTCATTGCCATCTCTGTGAAGGCATTCGTATGTTTATGGCCTTTATTTTGAACTCCCTTCCACAAATATCACATTCAGCATTAAGAAGAGTTTATTCTGCTGCTTTGACAAAGCCGACCCCAGAGCCCAATGGAACCCACATCAGAAGTAAACAAGAGTAGCGATCAGCCACTGTGAGCGGCAGGAAAACACGTACATCAGCAGTTTCCAGTCACGCTTTGCAAGGGCATTGACCTCCCCCCCAAAAAAAACAAGGAATTAACTTGCTCTTGTTGCTACGATTCTATTGAAAACCAGTTACAAAAGCAGAAGTGGTTTTTACTTTAAAACTCAGAATATGTCTAAGTGCTTTATTTGACCTTACAAAGCCTTTGTCCATCAATCATGAAGTGTTATGACTGCCCTCACGTATTGGTTTCCATCTAACATCTGCTTCATGTAAGCCATTCTCTTCATCAATGGGGCTACAACAGACCCTTTAGAGTCACAGCACGGAAACAAGCCTAGTCATACAGTGTGGAAACAGACCCTTCGTCCCAATTGGCCCACGCCAATCAACATGCCCCATCTACACTCATCCCACCTGCCCACGTTTGTCCCATATCCCTCTAAACCTTTCTTGTGCAAGTTAAGAGCACATTCTGGAATTCCTTCCATGGAGGTTTGTGGATTGAAAATATTTGAAGAGAAAATAGGTAAAAATCTTGGAATTGGGGCTTTGAAGCACTGGCAAGGGGTTGAAGCCCAGGGCTGTGCATGCATTGGTGATCATTTTCCAATGTTCGATAGACTCTGGATCTGTTCTTGTGGACTGGAGGGTAGCCAATGTAACCTCACTTTTTAAGAAAGGACACAGAGAGAAAATGGGGAATTATAGACCAGTTAGCCTTACATCGGTAGTGGGGAAGATGCTTGAGATAATTATTAAAGATGAAATAGCAGCGCATTTGGAAAGCAGTGACAGGATCGGTCAAAGTCAGCATGGGTTTATGAAGGGGAAATCATGCTTGACTAATCTTCTGGAATTTTTAGAGGATGTAACAAGTAGAATGGATAAGGGAGAGCCAGTGGATGTGGTGTATCTGGACTTAAAAAAAAACTTTGACAAGGTCCCACACAAGAGATTAGTGTGCAAAATTAAAGCACATGGTATTGTGGATAGGGTACTGACATGGACAAAGAACTGGCTGGCAGACAGGAAGCAAACAGTAGGAATTAATGGGTCCTTTTCAGAATGGCAGCTAGTGACTAGTGGGGTGCTGCAACGCTCAGTGCTGGGACCACAGTTATTTACAATATATATTAAAGATTTAGACAATTAAATGTAACATCTTCAAGTTTGCGGATGACGCAAAACTGGGTGGCAGTGTGAGCTGCGAGGAGGATGCTATGAGGCTGCAGGGTGACTTGGATAGGTTGGGTGAACGGGCAGATGCATGGCAGATGCAGTATAATGTGGATAAATGTGAGGTTATCCACTTTGGTGGCAAGAACAGGGAGACAGATTATTATCTGAATGGTGTCAGATTAGAAGGGGAGGTGCAACGAGACCTGGGTGTCCTTGTACATCAGTCACTGAAAGTAAGCATGCAGGTACAGCAGGCAGTGAAGAAAGCTAATTGCATGTTGGCCTACATTGCGAGAGGATTTGAGTTTAGGAGCAAGGAGGTCCTACTGCAGTTGTAGTTCTGGTGAGACACACCTGGAATATTGTGTGCAGTTCTGGTCTCCTAATTTGAGGAAGAACATTCTTGCTATTGAGGGAGTGCAGCGTAGGTTCACCAGGTTAATTCCTGGGATGGCAGGACTGACATATGATGAAGGAATGGACTTGTATTCACTGGAATTTAGAAGGATGAGAGGGGATCTTAGACAAACATATAAAATTCTTAAGGGATCAGACAGGCAGGGATAGGGAGGCATGTTGGGGGAGTCCAGAAGCAGGGGTCACAGTTTAAGAATAAGGGGTAGGCCATTTAAGATTGAGATGAGGAAAACTTTTTCACCCAGAGAGTTGCGAATCTGTGGAATTCTCTGCCACAGAAGGCATTGGCGTCCAATTCACTAGACGTTTTCAAGAGATAGTTATAGCTCTTAGGGTTAACAAAATCAAGGGATATGGGGAAAAAACAGGAACGGAGTACTGATTTTGGATGATCAGCCATGGTCATAATGAATGGTGGTGCTGGCTCGAACGGCCTACTCCTTGCACCTATTTTCTATGTTTCTAGATAAGCATGTTCATCTTGAAAAGGTCAATTTACAGAGACCAATTAACCACGTGTCTTTGGGATGTGGGAGGGAACCGGAGAACCCAGAGGGAACCTACACAGTCACAGGGAGTGGAAACTCAAAACAGATAGCTCCCAAGGTCAGGATTGAACCTGCATCTCTGGCGCTGTGAAGGCAGCAGCTCTACCAGCTGCGCCCAGTTGGATCAGGGGAAATGGTTACCTTTAGTTTTCGTCTAGTTTCATTTATTGCCACGTGTACCGGGGTACAGTGAAAAGCTTTTTTTTTTGTTGCATGCTATCCAGACAGCGGAATGACTATAGCCGATTACAATCATGGATTCCACAGTGTACAGATCGAGGATAAGGGGAAACCATTTAGTGCAAGATAGAGTCCAGTAAAGTCCAATTACAGATGGTGCAGGTTACAGGAGGTTGTCGTTACTGTCCCATGAAATAACCAACTCTAACCAACTTCTGCAGATAAGCCCTGGAAAGCATGTTATCGGGATACATCACAGCGTGGTTTGGGAACAGTTCCATCCAAGACCGCAAGAAATTGCAGAGAATTGTGGACGCAGCCTAGACCAGCACACAAACCAACTTCCCTTCCATTGACTCCATTTATACTTCACGCTGCCCCGGCAAGGCCACCAGCATAATCAAGGACGAATCTCACCCTGGCCTCCCCTCTCCCATTGGGCAAAAGATATAGAAGTGTGAAAACGCTCACCTCCAGATTCAGGGACAATTTCTTCCCAGCTGTTATCAGGCCACCGAACTATCCTACCAACAACTAGAGGACAGTCCTCAGCTACTATCAACCTCATTGGAGACCCTTAACTACCTTTAATCAGATATTACTGGACTTTATCTTGCACTAATGTTCATGTTATTCCCTTTATCAGGCATCTGTACACTGTGGATGGCTCGATTGTAACATGTATTGTCTTTCTGCTGCTTGTTAGCACGCAACTAAAACTTTTCACTGTACCCTGGTACGTGACAAAAAATGAACCTCAACTCAAGTATGGGGCTGCTCAGAACACTAGAAACACAGTCCCTGCTCTTCCTTACAACAATCCATGAGACCTTCCGTACGCCTGAAGGGGAACGAGAGCTTCAGTTGAGCGTCCCACATGCGAGACGGCACATCTCGCAGTGAAGTAATCCCGTCACACGCCAGCCTGTTTCTTGTGCTGAAGAGCCTGGAATGGGGCTTGAACTCACAACCTGATTCAAGAGGATGCTGCCCCCCCCCCCCCCCCCCCCCCACCGACCTTCAGCTGACTCCTGCTACCATGGACCGATTAGCAAGAGCTGGAAACAACGGAGGCAACACAGTGGCACTGCAGTTAGTGTCACTGCCGGACAGCTCCAGCGACCCCAGTTCCATCCTGTGCCTCGGTGCTGTCCGTGTGGAGTTTGCACGTTCTCCCTGTGACGGCGTAGGTTTGCCTGGGTCCTCTGGTTTCCTCCCACATCCTGGTTGGTTAATTGGCCCCAATATAACACTGCTGGACATGGAGGTTAGGGGAAGTATTAAAGCATGTGGGAAAGTTTTGCTTGCTAAGTGGGCTGATGGAAATGCTCCAAGATCTCCAAGTCACAGATTAGGTGAGCTGATAGCCTCCTTCTGTGTTGTAGTGAAATACAAACAATATGATCGCACACTTCCTTTAAACCTACATGTTATCTTTAAAATATGATGGTCAAAATCTGGTTGTTAATGACAGAGGAACAGCTTCTTAAAATTGCTTGTGCAGCTTGTAAGCCAATCCAACAAACTGCGTCGAGATTCCGGTGAGGAAATAGCTCATGGGGCAGAGACTATAACCTCCTGTAACCTCTAGCCTTTTCACGCCGTTCCCATTGTCAGAACAGGATCTCAATTTCCCCAAGTCCCACTGCAGAACATCCAATGCTGAAACAACAACCGTGCTTGGCCTTACCTTTTCCGCAAGCCAGCCCATGTGACAAATCTCTCGGCACCCAGCTATCCCCGTTCTGTCTAGTTGATCCTTGACCTCTGATATGACGTTGGATGTCAAGCTGTTGACATTGGCGTGAATGGTATTGAACCAGGCGTGAGCTGTAGAGGTATCCTTACATCTCAGGACCACCGTATGCTTGCAGTCAGGGGAATGTAATTCAAACTGTCTAAAGGAGGCAAGTTAAAACATTGGTAATTAGAGACATCGTTTACAGACATTGGTTTGCGAGTAACTATGAGCAACCTCTCGTGACCCGAGGGAGGAAGGAATTCTAGGTGCAGCATTTCTAGTTTCTGTGATGGATTCTCCTCTCCTTCCACCTTGTTTCTTTAGACTTCAACATAGAAAGCCTATAGTCAGGTTGCATCACAACTTGGTTTGGGAACAGCTCTGCCCAAGACCGCAAGAAATTGCAGGGAATTGTAGATCTATCGCATATTAGGCTTTCCATCATTGAGTCTATCTGCACTTCACACTGCCTCTGCCAACACGCAACCAACATAATGAAAATGTCCTACCCCAGTCATTCCTTCGTTTTCCTGCTCCCTTCTGCAGAAAATACAGAAGCTTCGAAGCATGCATCACCAGACTCAGGAACAACTATTTACCTTCAATTATCAGACTTCAGAATGATCCTGCTATAAACTAGGGCTATGCCTGATTCACTTCTACTACATTGCAAACATTGGTCTTTGTGGAACTGATGCACCACAATGTTGACAAACACCATTCCACACTCTGTATCTTACCCTTTGCTCTATCTATTGTACTTGAGTATGACTGATTGTATTAATGTATAATATTATCTGATCTGATAGAATGCCAAACACCCCACCCTACCCGTGACCTTAAAGGTATGCCCTCTAGTCATACAAACTCTTCACCCTGGGAAAAAGGTCCTGCCTGTCTATCTTAGCTATGTCCTTAGAGGAAATTGCAAGCCACTCATTGTCAGTACTGCACTGGGGTATTGACCAAGATTTAATGGTGACATCACCAGTCTGGGATTTGAACCTGCGCCTCGTCTATAGAGGCAAGAGTGTTGGCCAAACCAAGCAGCAGCAGCCCGTCCTGCACTTGATTAACTACTATATTGCTAACAAAGTCATTACACTGTCACTCATTTCACTGTTGAGTTTGGGCTGAAACATAGGCAAAGAGCAGCATTCATGATTGATGCAGATATGCAAGTGCAGATGCTGGACACTCGTGAATAGATATTACTGGAGACCCTGACCTGCTGACTGATCTAACATCTTCTGGTTTTATTGTAACCGTGGAATACTTAGTAGTTTAGTTTCTCAAGAGCGAAGGCAAATTGACTAGTTTAGATGCATCTTGGTGATCATGAATGAGTAGGGCCTGTAGTAGACATTTAGCTTAACTCGGTATGTTATAACTATAACCAGTTACCTTTAGATTTTATCTGCCTGTAATTATGTGGGTGGGATTTATTATGTAGTAGGAGGCGTGTTCTCACGCACTCGCGCTAGTAGTTTTTAGTTTTAGTTTGGAGGAAGCATGGGGGAGAAGGACCAGCTTTCGACCATACATGAGTTCCACCATGTTTGACTACGAGTAAGATCAAAATGTATTTAAACAAGAAGAAATTTGGATGAATATCTTACAATTTTTACTACGGCAATAAAGAAACTTTTAATTGTGTTTTGAAGATTTATCTTTCAACGGCTTTGAATGTCTCGTGGAGAGCTTGTGGTTGCGTAACAAAACTATACGGCCTGTCCCACTTGGGCGTCGTTTGCAGGTGGCGAGCAAAGATTTTGTACATCCCAAAATCCTGGGATGCCGTGCGCGACCGCGCGTCACTGCCTACGTCACCATGCACGTGTCATGACGCGTGCGTCGTGCATTGTGACGTGTAAATGATGTCGCGTAAATGACGCGCAAATGACACCCAAGTGGGACAGGCCCTTATCTCCTTACCCCTGTCTTCAATCATAGTGGCTCGAGGAAAGATTCCTTGAACGATATAATAATCTGCCATTACAGGGCCAAAGGACCTGTTTGGGTGCTACATTACTCTAACTCTCATCAGAGGAAATGAGAATCTCATGCAATTTAAAGATCTGTATTCAGACTTGTGAGGGCTGGGAATTAGCACTGTGCTGGAAGTCCGGGGGGATAAACCTTTGGGAACGGCACTAGAAAGCGGGATAAACCTTTGAGAACGGCACTGGAAAGCGGGATAAACCTTTGAGAACAGCACTGGAAAGGGGGCAGGTAAGCAGGAGGATAGGGAGAAGGTGGAACCCAGTAGAAGGAAACGGACAGGATGGAGAGGAGGGAGAAAGGGGAAGGGAAGTAGACAGTGAAGCAGGGGGTGGGCACAGGGAGGGGGGAGACTCAAGGGAGAGTGTGAGTGAAAAAAAGGAGAATGGGATGTCAGAAAACTCAAGCGTGAAGAAGAATGCTGAAGAACAGAGGGAACCGGTTTGGTGAGAAAGAGGGTCAGATGGCAATGAAAAGAAGAATTGTGTATTTATTGAGCATCTTACACAACCTGAGAACGACCCAAAGTGAACAAAGATTAGACCTTGTTGCAATGTACGAAAGGTGGCAGAAATAAATGTACAAAGATGCTATGTGGGACTGGAGGGCTTGAGTTATAAGGGGAGGTTGGATAGACTGGGATTTAGAAACATAGAAATACACCAAGTTTGCTTAAAGCATCCTCCCAGATACAGCATTGAGATAAATGACCTGTTAGCTGTTTCTTGTTTGAGGGATAAACTAACTAAACACCAAAGAGAAAGTCCCTGAAATTCTGCTCTGGCATTACGCACTTCCACTTGACAGAGCAGACAGGGTTTTGGTCGAATCTTTCTACAGTAGTGGAGAATTGATGAGCTTTCAGTCCCACCTCTGTTCCTCCTCACTCTGATGCAACCATTCTCAATAACCCAGAGCTCTTTAAACATAACGAAGAGTGGAGAAGATGTTTCCACTAGTGGGAGAGTCTCTGACCACAATAAAAAGATGTATCTTTAGAAAGGAGATGATGAGGAATTTAGTCAAATTGTGAATGTGCAGAATTCATTGCCACAGGTGGCTATGGAGGCCAGCAATGGATATTTGTACGGTGGAGATTGACAGATTCTTGATTAGTACGAGTGTCAAGGGTTATGAGGAGAAGGCAGGAAAATGGGGTTGAGAGGGCATGATAGATCAGACATGATTGAATGGCAGAATACTTAATGGGCCGAATGCCCTAATTCTGCTCCTTTAACATGAACCTATGTACTTAACTAAAGAACATTCCCAGCGCTGTTCCTGTGAGCATGAGTACATTTCTTCATGAACAATTTATTGCAACTCAACTAGTTTAGAATTAGTTTAATCATAAGTATAAAGATGATGAGACAGCGGAGGATGGATATTACCTGTTCTCTGGATCTGGGACTGTGAGGCCTCGGGTGACGTAACACATCTTTAGCGGGATGCTCCTCTTGTCCTTGGACTCGATGCGCAGGGAGAACGGAGGGGTGGAGGGCGAGTCAGAAGCGGTGGAGCCAAGCCTGGGTGACTCTGGTGGGAGGGTTTCCCATCCAATTTCCGAAACCGGAGAGGTCTTCTTGATGTATGGAGTCGCCTCCCTCATGTACTTCACTGGAAGAGTAAAAGGATAATCGTTGGGTGAGCCCCTGTTCTCAAATCCCAGACCAATCCCAATAATATTTGCTGCATGGCCAAATCTCAGAGAATCTCTCACAAAGCAAAATGTCACTGATGTTGCAGCAACCGATGGCTTTGATCTTCAATGAGTATCCCAAGAACTATCTCTCATAATGTAAATAACTGCAGCAACAACAACTTGCATTTTTAACATGTCCTTTACAGCAGAAAGGCATGTCACAGGAGCATTACTGGACAATGTCATCTGTATTCACCAAGGGGAAGGACATGGAAGATAGTGAGTTCAGGGAAGGGCATGCAGATCATCTGGACCAGCTCAGTATTAAGACGGAGACACAAGGAGCTGCAGTTGTTGATTTCCAAAAAAATACACTAAGTGCTGGAGTAATTCAATGGGACAGGCAGGACATGGCCAGGTGACATTTCAGGGCCATTTTTCAGACTGATTGTAGAGCAGTAGGAGAGGGAAACCTGCAATATAGGTGGGGTCAGAGGTCAAAGTCAGGCAAATGATAGATTGATACAGGTGAAGGAGGGGTTTGGTTGGTCGATGTTTGGAAAAATGCCAGAGATGAGAAGGAGACAAAAGGCTGTGAGATCATGAGAGAATGAGGAGCTTTTATATGTCGTGGGATATATACAGATTGATAAATATCCAGTACCAGATGAGATCTAACCCAGGCTGCCACCGGGAGAAAGGCAGGTGATAGCTGCAACCCCAATAGATTTTTTTTTCTTCTTCATTAGGCACAAGTGAGGTGGCTGAAGATGGGAGGACAGCTGATGTTTTTCCTCTTTTTAAAAGCAACAGGGATAAGCCAGGTAACTACAGCCCGACGAACCTTACAGCAGTGGCAGGGAAATTACTGGAAATAATCTTACAGCTTTAGATCTATGCACACTTGAAGAGGCAGGGCTGATCAGGAATAGTCAGTGTGGCTTTGTGCAGGGATATCCTGCCTCACTTAATTTATTTTTGAGGAGGCAACTCCAAAGACTGATAAAGACAGGGTGGTAGATGTTTTCTGTATGGACATCAATAAAGCTGCTCCAGAAGGTTACAAGATACATTTATTTGTCACATGTACCAATTGGTTGGTGAAATGTACATGAGATCCAAGGTGAGCAGGCTAATTAGATCCGAGGCTGTTTTTTTCAATAGGAGGCAGAGATGGAATGATGCTTTTCCGATCGGAAGCCTATGATCAATGGTGTACCACAGGGATCAGCGCTGGGTCCCTTGTAGTTTGTGATATACTGTAGGAGGAAAAATGAATGAATTTGCAGATAACATGAAAGCTGGAGGTGTTGTGGATAGCGATGTAGGTTGTCAAAGGCAACAGCAGAATATAGATCAGTTGAAAATTTGGATGGAATATAATCCCAACAAGTGGAAGGTGAAGCATTTTGAGAAGTCAAATAGGGGCAGGATATCAACACTAAATGGTAAGGTGCTAAATAATATTGATAAAAAGAGGGATCTTGCGGTTCAAGTCCGTAGTACCATGTAAGTGGCAGAACAGATTGATGGGATTGTAAAGAAGGCACATGATATAGGTCGGGCATAGAATATAAAAGTTGTCACCTTATCAAACACTGAATGCTTGCACTCAGAATATTCTGTACAGTTCTGGTTGCCAGGCAGCAGGGAGGATGCAGTTCCATTGGAGAGTGTTTAGAGAAGATTCACGAGGATATTGTGTGGATTGGAGGACTTTAAGTACAGGGAGAGATTGATAGTCAGGGTTTGTTTTCCATGGAGGGAAGGAGTGTCACCTCTTTTGCTTCTGCTTCTGCTTGTTTACTGCACACCCACCAACAGCTGGGCTATCTTGTGCAGGTTTACGCTCGCATGGGCACTGGTTGCAAAAGGGTTATTTGGATTTTTATGTGGGCAAGTTTGGTGAGATGAACCATGTCCACGTTGCCGAGCTGTGACTTGAAGAGTGACATAGTTGGTGCACACATGGTGATGTCGGGAAGGATGTTCCAATCTGGGATAGTCCATGGATACAGTGACTGGAGATAGAAATTTCTGTTTGCTCTAATTCTAGTATAAATAAAGTGACCTGAGGACTGTCTTGTAGATTTCTGGCTATTGGAATGAATGAGGTGAGATATGTTATTGGGGATGATGTCATGAGTCTCTTCTTTATATACCTCTTGAAGGTATATAACATTATAAGAGGTAGAGATTAGGTGATGGAATCAAAAACAAGAGGGTACAGGTCTAAGGTGCGTTTTAAAGAGAATTTGAGGGTTAATTTTTCTTCAACACAGCCAGTTATTTATATCTTGAATGCACTGCCAGAGGAAGTGGTGGAATCAGATACAGTCACTATGTTGAAGAAACATTTAGACAAACACTTAAGTAGCCAAGACATGGTCCTAATGATATTGGTGTAGATGAGCGGAAAGGTTGGCATGCTGGTGGACCAGAGGACTATAATCAGACTTCAGGAGGTACAAGGGAAGGAAAGAGAGGTAGCGATGTTTAGGGAGAGCTTAGGCCGAGTAACAAAAGGCACATCAGTCAGAGGTGGAACGATTAAAGTTGGATATGATCTAGAGATCAGAATTGGGGAGCATAGAGGTCCAGTAGCGTTGGGTCAGCAAACACGGGTAACATAAGGACATAAGGCAATGGGAGCAGGAGTAGGTCACTCCGTCCCTCTAAAATATCCCACCATTCAAAATGACATTGTTCGATTTGTTCCTTTCTCATCCCCTCTGCTGCACCAGGTCGCCATAACCGCATTTTCCTAATCTTTCAAACATTTAACTATTTTCTTTGATTACCTCAATTAATTAACCTCTGGGGTAGAGAATTCCAGAGATTCACCACCCTCTGCAAGAAGTTCCTATACACCAGTGTTTTAAATGAGCTGTTTCGCTATATTATGCTTTTTTTTTTCGCAATACCTTGAAGGACTTACACACAGTGTGATTTTCCTGGACGCAAAATAAGCTTTTCACTTGATCTCAGACCATGTAACAATAATAGACCAATTACAATGCCCATGGTGCTTCACGATCCCATCTTTGACTAGACTTTGGTTTGCATGGAGATATCAGGAGGCAGTCCATAGCTCGATCGTGTAGGGACTGAGGATTGTCTCTGAGGCGGAGAGAGGGCAGGAGACATCCTGGGAGGGAATTCCAGAGCTCAGGACCTGGACAACAGGGCTGCCAACTCTCACGCATTGAGCGTGAAACTCAAGCATTTGATGAAAGTCTCACGCTGATGACAGTTCTCATGCTCAAAAAAATATTTTAAATATATATATATATATATATATATATATATATATATATATATATATATATATATATATATATATATATATATATATATAAATAAACAATGTCACACTCCTCCACACTCACCAATGAGAATAGTTTTCTGTCAGCGGGTTTCCGGTAAAGAACGAGCAATGGCTTCAGCCCATCGCACACTATTTAAAATGGCAATGTAGACAAAAATGCTCGAGAAATTCAGCGGGTGAGGCAGCATCCATGTGTGAGTTTGACCCTTCTTCAGACTCAAGCATTTCTCCAGCATTTTTGTCCACCGCTCCATAGATGCTGCCTCACTCGCATTCACATACCTGTGCAGATGGTGTGACAGGTGAGACACGGGGGGGGGGGGGGGGGGGGGGGGGTGGTCCCAGCACCGACCCCTGAGGCACCGCTCACACCTCCCACCCTCACCTCTGGCGGCTCTGTGTCTGGCGGCCGCTCTGTCCGAGTTTTAACCTCAGCCCGGTGCCAAGAGCGGACCGGGTGAGTGGGAGCGTCGATGCCGCCTCCGGAGCCGCGGGGATGAATCTTGGGCTATAGCTCCGATGCCTGACCCCCGGGTCACTGTCCCTCACCTCCCCCAGCCCCTGGGTCATTGGCCCGCACCTCCCCCGGACCCCAGCTGGACACAGAGCACCTGGGCTGGCCCACATTCCCGGGGGGGAGAGGAAAATGCTCCCCGGACATCGCCAAGTCTCTGCTCACTCCGGGTGTTGTCGCTGCTTCACTGACACACACTCTCACACACAACCTAACACACACCCTTACAGTTTAAAGGGATATGAGCCAAATGTGGATAAATGGAACTAGTTTAGATGGGGCATCTTGATCTGCATGGACAAGTTGGGATGAAGGGTCTGTTTCCATGCTGTAAGACTATGTCATACTGTAGAAAGGGTGCAATATCTTTGGAGAGGATCCAGGGGTGATTTATGAACATATTGGCAGGGCTGGAATTTCTTTTTCACTTTGAAGAAAGATTTGATAACTGGGATTGTATTCTCTGGAAGAAAAGACTTAGTTGAGGTGAATAATATTATGAGAATAGGCCCTGTTTTGCTTAACAAAGAGTGTAGGAAGGAACTGCAGATGGTGGTTTAAACTGAAGATAGACACTAAAAGCTGGAATAACTCAGCAGGACAGGCAGCATCTCTGGCGAGAAAGAATGGGTGATGTTTCGGGTCGAGACCTTCAGATTGAAGAGGTTGAAAACCAGCCATAAAACATAATGACTGGAGATGTGTGTTATCCAATTAAGGGCAGAAATCAGAATCATGCGTTCATCTTTATTGCGGTTTCTCCCACATCCGAAAGAAGTGCAGGTTTGTAGGTTAATTGGCTTCTGTAAATTGTCCCTGGCGTGTAGGATACAACTGGTGTAAGGTAGATTGCTGGTCGGTGTGGACTTGGTGGGCCGAAGGGCCTGTTTCCATATATATGTTTTACATATATATCTTAATTACATTGAACCATATACTTGGTTGAATATGTGGCATTATGTTTGTCTTGTTTCTATAGTCAAAGGGTAAGGTTGATTTATTTATTTGTGCAGAACAGTGATAGAAGTTTGACTCCTCTTGCCTTGTTTCTATGTTTTTGTTTCTCTATGTATATGCATGAATTATAATCTGATTTCCATACATGAACATACTAAGGTCATTCATGTGCTGCACCTGTGGATCAGAGCCTAGCTGTACTGTGGAATGTAATTAGGAATGTAATTTAGCCTAACCTTATTCATACCTAATCCAATTTGAAGCATAAATGTTGCATTCTCACTCTCAACTCTCACCCAAGGGGTGACGGTGGCAGGGAGATGGGATTCACAAATGAGAGTGTTAAATTGGAGGAGCGGTGGGGGGGGGGATGTTGTTGGGATGCAGGAGAATTACGTAAGGATGCAGGAGAATTGCAGACATTTGCTCTACCTTCCCCATATGTGAGATTAAATAGACGAAAGAAGATCAGAGTGTTTCTTCATGTTATTCCGAGCTGGTTTCCAGCCATTATATTTTCATCACAGTTAGGCATTGAAGTCTCTCCTTTCATCGCCAGCTGATCTCCGATTTGCTGCTGAACTGTATCAGTGTCGGCCTGCGTGTTGTGTCTGCCTTTGAAGCTCGAATTTGGGCTGCCGCGGACAGGAAAGGAGGTGGAAAATCCTTTCCCATCAAAGCCAAGCCTGTGGCAGGCAGCGACAGATCAAAGCTGCAGCATCGCACTGTGACAGAGTTTCAGACACCCTCTATTCCTCCCCAATTGCTGACTCAGGCACAGGTGCATTTCCTGGGGTGCTCTCTGCACCAACATGTTTGCACATGCACATATGCATGCATGTGACACACATGTGTACATCACCACACAGACACACACCACATAGCCACACAACCTGCCATACATCTTGTGACTGAAAAATTCTAGTTAATCTACTAATACAGATTAAAATGGAGATTCCACCCCAATCCTTGCTCTGTGGACACACGGCCCTCTCAGAGTAAGTCTGAGGTCATCATTCGCGGCCCCTCGGACTCAATCAAAATGATAGCAGGCAGCCTTGGAAGCCTTACCCCATTACTCAAACCTCACGTCAAAAATCTTGGCGTGATATTGACTCAGCACTGAAGTTTGACAAACAAGTCAATGCCATGGTAAAAGCTAGCTTCTTTCAGCTTTGGATGATAGCTAAAATAGAACAATTCCTCCAGTCTGATGACCGCGAAAAGATCATCCATACATGTATCTCGTCCCGCCTAGATTACTGCAACTCCCTTTACACTGGCATCAGCCAATCTTCCCTGTCCCGCCTGCAACTAGTCCAAAACGCCGCAGCGAGACTCCTGTCAGGCACCCGAAAAAGGGACCACATCACCCCGATCCTGGCCTCTCTCCACTGGCTCCCTGTGCGGTTCCGAATAAATTTTAAGACCCTCCTCTTTGTCTACAAAGCCCTCAATGGGCTCGCCCCCACCTACATTAAAAGTCTTCTCACTCACTACACCACCTCCTGGTCCCTCAGATTGGCCGACTTGGGGTTGCTGAATGTCCCGCAGTCTAGGCATAAGCTCAGGGGCGACCGTGCCTTTGTGGTTGCAGCTCCTAGACTGTGGAACAGCATCCCCCTCCCCATTAGAACTGCCCCCTCCATCGACTCCTTTAAATCTAGTCTACGACCACACCTGGAGTATTGCGTACAGTTCTGGTCTCCAAATCTGAGGAAGGACATTATTGCCGTAGAGGGAGTGCAGAGAAGGTTCACCAGACTGATTCCTGGGATGTCAGGACTGTCTTATGAACAAAGACTGGATAGACTCAGTTTATACTCTCTAGAATTTAGGAGATTGAGAGGGGATCTTATAGAAACTTACAAAATTCTTAAGGGGTTGGACAGGCTAGATGCAGGAAGATTGTTCCTGATGTTGGGGAAGTCCAGGACAATGGGTCACAGCTTAAGGATAAGGGGGAAATCCTTTAAGACCAAGATGAGAAATACTTTTTTCACACAGAGAGTGGTGAGTCTCTGGAACTCTCTGCCACAGAGGGTAGTTGAGGCCAGTTCATTGGCTATATTTAAGAGGGAGTTAGATGTGGCCCTTGTGGCTAAGGGGATCAGAGGGTATGGAGAGAAGGCAGGTACGGGATACTGAGTTGGATGATCAGCCATGATCATATTGAATGGCGGTGCAGGCTCGAAGGGCCGAATGGCCTACTCCTGCACCTAATTTCTATGTTTTTATGTTTCTAAAAACATATCTGTTCTCCAAAGCCTTTGCTGATGTCCTCTGAGTGAGGGCTATTTGTATATATGTATGTCGCCTGGTTGTGTATACTACTCTTATAACAAATGTAAAGCACTTTGGTCAACGAGAGTTGCATTTTAAATGTGCTATATAAATAAATGTGACTAGACTCTCTCCCCCCAAGCCAAGAGTGAGAAGAATACCTTTTAAACTCTTTTTAGCACAACCTTTAAACTCTAGCGTACCGTTGGAACTGAACTCAGCAAAGAGCTTACAGAGTGACCTTGGGTCATTTTAATGTTTCAGATACCGTCAAAACTCTCCCTTCATTACTTTTGGCTAACGGCCAAACTAATGAAAGATTAGTAGACTTGTCACACACATTGCAGTGCCGCGCCGACAGGTTGTGTGTGTGGGTTACATGTTGAGCTGCAAAGCAGTAACAACCAAAGATTATACAACCCGAACAGTGCCCCACCACACTTTGTTCTGCCCAGTGTATCTTTTCTTTCATATCTGCTCTGCATTCACCCCCAGAAATGTCCTGCAAAGAAAAACAATGTTTCTTCAAATCTAGCAAACCTTCTTGTGCACACTGTGAATTTTCCCACAGCAGACACAGATACTGAGAAAATACAGGCTTCTGACATTGATCACCCAGCTCCTCTCCCACCTTTCCACCAGTCCCTCCAATAGTTCAGCTCAGTGTCCCCTTGTGAAGGTTATGAAGGCTCATTGAGAGCGATTTCACAAGTTACTTATATCAGGAGGACATCTCAAAGTGCACTCGTGCGCCAACAGAGGACGGGATTGCCTGCAAACCTGTTGCAGTTTGGAAGCCACAGGTCTCTGTGTGTGCACACCCCAACCTTCCAGACCAGCCCACGGCTGAATACAACTAAACACATCCACATTCCTTACATTCACCCCTTTATATATACGTCCTCCATTCCCAAATACACTGCTCAAATTAAAACACGCCCAAACGCTCTTAGACACGCAAGCAAAAACGCATCATGCAAACAGATATGCATAAACACACAATGGAACTATCAAAATAAAACCTGCAGTTGCTGGAAATCTGAGAGAAAGAAAAAACTGCTGGAAAGACTCAGGATGGCCAGGCAGCATCTGTGCAGCATGCAGTTAATGAAATCCTTCATGAGATCAGGTTCTGTTGACAAATCTTTAATATTAATTGCTTCTCTCCACAGATGCTGCCTGACCTGCTGAATGTTTCTGGCAGTTTCTGTTTCGTTATGAGACTTTAGGATAAATACATGAATATGCAAGGACTGGGTGGGATATGGATTGTGTGAGGCAGTTTAAGTGTTGGCCTTGGCATCATTGCTCGGCACAGACATTGCGGGCCTGTTCTATTCTATGTACTATTTATTCTGTGTTCAATTTCACTGTGGAGTATTGTTATAAAAGTAATAGATGGTCTCCCAGCTTCATTTTGATTAAAAATATAGAACATATTAAATGTTATTGCACGGCATAAGTGGTTTATTGCGATGGTGCTAGGAGCATCTGGTTTGAGCGCTTGTTTTGAACTTTCCATTTCACTTCTGGCTTTCTGTGACGTTTATCACTTAACTAATGAGGAGTTTGGGGATTTAACTGAATCCAGAAGTTTTGGAAATGATCAGTTGATCTGAAAGAGGCCTGCAAGTGTAACTCGAGCAAACACATTTGCAGTGAGAAATCCTAACACAATGAGTTAAAAGTAATTGAGGCAATTGTATAGAGTCTATCCTTCCCATCGACAAATCAATGGAGTGGCAAAATCTATTGCAACTTCACGTTCCAAACCACGTCTGCCAATGAGGTAACGTAACCCTCGCAGTAACGGACCTCTGTGCGGCAGATTTTGGTTGTAATGGACCGAGGCTCCCGTTGCTCCCCCCCTCCTCCCGATGCCACGTTTCTTCCATCCAGGCCTTAGGCGTTTATCCAACCCGACTCGTTTATAGCGGACAATCAGCAATAACAGACACCGTCCCATCTCCCTGTGGTCCGTTATAGCCAGAGTTGAATTAAATTTTGGTTCAAATTATAGTACAAAAGGAGGTACAAAACATTTATTAAACGGCAGGGATTAGTTTGTGCAATTCTGGTAACTATGGTTAAGTTAGAGAGGGTGCAGAAAGTATTCACAAGGACATTTCTGGGATTGCACGGTTTGAGTTATAATGAAAGATTGGATAGGATGGGACTGTTTTCTTAGAGTAAAGCACATTCATAGAGTAACTCTATGAATCACTGTTGTTGTCATTGATTGTGCACAGCAAGCTCCCACAATTAACAGAACGATAACAATAGAACAAATTAGAACAAGTGTGGGCCATGCAGTAAAGTCGTGGCTGACCTATCACCTCAGGGCCACATGCAACACCAACTCCACAATAAATTCCCTTAACGTACAAAAAGGTGTATGGGACGGTGGCACTGCGGTAGAGTTGCTGCCTTTCAGTGCCAGGGATCCGGGTTCAATACCGGTGCTGTCTGTATGGATTTTGTACGTTCTCCCCATGACCGCATGGGTTTTCTGCAAGATCCTCACACATTCCAAAGGTGTACAGGTTTGGTATAAGTGTCAGTTGTCCCTGGTGTGTATCGGATAGTGTTAATGTGCTGCGATCGCTGGTTGGTGTGGACTCCGTGAGCCGAAGGGCCTGTTTCCGCGCTGTACCTCTAAACTAAAAACCTTGAGAACCTGCCGGAAGCAGCTGGGCAAATTCAGGCAGCAGCTCCTCAATACAATGTGTAGGACTTCACCATCCGCCTGGGTGATGAGGCAGGTAGTCACAGCAAGGACCAAGGGGCAAGGCTTGGGCTCCCAGCCCAGGAATGTGAACACATCCTAAAGCTGTGGTATCAGATTCTGTGATCAAGTGTCCTCGCTTCTGACAGGAATTGGAAGGCTCAATGAAATATAAGCATAATCCAGTTTCGAAGCGATGAGTGAAACAAGGCTTAGATGTTTCATCCAAACCAGGGCCAGAGAATGGGGTGTGTGGAGCCAAGAATAAACGGATAGGGGAGATTCCTTCCTCTCCGAGAAGCAAGTGGCGGCAGTGGATGCCCAATAAACCCAGGCAGGGTGCTTTGCTGCCTGTCCCCTGGAGAGCTCTCACCCTCGAGCTGAAACCTCAGAACAAACTCAATATTCAGAGGGAGCCAATTTTTTAACAGCGCCTTCCATAAGACCATTCAGCCCATCGACTCTGCTCCTCCATTCGCTCTATTTTCCCTTCTCAAACCCGTCTCCTGCCTTCTCCACATAACCTTTGATGGCCGAACTAACCAAGTACTTATCAATGGTTACACAAAAAGCTGGAGAAACTCAGCGGGTGCAGCAGCATCTAGGAGCGAAGGAGATAGGCGACGTTTCGGGTCGAGACCCTTCTTCAGACTTCTTAAGTACTTATCAATCTCCGTTTTATAAATACCCAATGACTTGGCCTTCACCGCCACCTGTGCAATGAATTCCACAAATTCACCACCCTCTGGCTAAAGATATTCCCTCTCATCTCCATTCTAAGCTCGCACCATGCACAGAGAGGATCCATGGTCACCGACTTACCATGGGAAATGTGCACAGCAGGACCCCAAATTCACTGATAAAGGACAGACCATTTGTTCAAAAAGGAGAATGTTTGAAGAAATAACACTGGGGAGCAGAACAAGAATCCAGCCATTAGCACAATCTGTAAAATGCACTGCAGTAACTCATCCAGGTTACTCCTAGCCTCACCCACACATGACCTCTTCCAATGTCAAGGCGGTCAATGGGAAGTTAATGGGAATGCCACCATGGGTAGGTTCACTTCCAAATCGCCCTCCATCCCGACATGGAAATATATGGCCATCCCTTCATCCTCACTGGGAGCTCCCTCTCCAACACTCACCACTAGGGGCGCTGCATTGAAGGCGCCTCTGCCTACAGCCTGTCCGTTTTTCCCCTTCTTTTTTTAATTTTAGTTTGTCTAAATTGTTTGTTTTGGGGTTTCTTTCGCTTTTCTATGTGGGGGAGGGGGGTAGGGTAAGGGGGAAACTGGTTCTTAGTTGCTTCCTGGCGAGGATGTGACAATTTCTCCGAGTCGCGTCCTCACCCCCCACCTCGCGGTCTACACTGGATCGGAGCGGCCTTTCCTACCGGAGACCAGAGCTGCTGCAGCGGCGGCGCTGCACTGGATTCACCATGGAGCGGGCAATAACTACCTTGATCGCCGTTTGGAGCTCTGGAGCGTTGGGTCCGCTGCTCCGACATCGTGGGGCTGTGGTTCGAGGAGCTCCCAACGCGGGCGGCGCTGACCGACATCGTGGAGTCCTGGGGCCCTTTGCCGTGGGCCGCCAGTGTTGAGTCTCCACCCGGCGCGGCCTGGGGGCGTCGGGAGCTGCGGACTCCGGTGGGTGGCGGCCGTTTTGGAGGTCCAAGCCGCTGAGGTTGGCCTCCAGTCCTGACGTCGGAGAGACAACATCCCGGCGAGCAGGCCTGAGCGGCGGGCTGTCCGTAGCGGCAACTGCGGACGGCTCCGGAGGCCCCGACCACGGGTGAACATCGAGGAAGAGACTGACTTTGGTGCCTTCCCTCACAGTGGGAAACGTTTGATTCTGCATTGTGGGGATGTTTTATGTTTAAATCTATTGTGTGGTGTGTTCTTTATTTTAGTGTATGGCGATCACATTTCACTGTGCCATCTGGCACATGTGACAAATAAATGTATCTTGTATCAGCACTATAGAAGCGCCTTCACAAACGGCTCTGCAGCAGTTCAAGGCAAGTACACTGGAACAGCTGGTAGAACTGCTGCCTCACAGCGCCAGAGATCTGACCTTGATCCTGACCTTGGGTGCTGTCTGCGAGTGGTGTTTGTACATTCGCCTTGTGACAGTGTGGGCTTTGTCCGGATGCTCTGGTTTCCTCCCACATTTCAAAGATGTTCAGGTTTGTAGGTTAATTGGCTTCTGTAAATTGCCTCCGGTGTACAGAAAGAGAATATGAGACAATTAGTATGTACGGGTGTTCGATGGTCAGCATGGACTTAGTGGGCCGAAGGGCCTGTTTCCATGCTATATCTCTAAACTATTCAGGGGCAGTTAGGGATGGACAATAAATGCTGGAGTTGCCAGTGATATCCAGAACTTGAATTTTTTTTTAATACTTTATTTTCATTTTGTTTATTATAAAGATACAGCATGGAAACGGTCCTTCAGCCCACGTCGACCATCGATTACCCGTTCACACAAGTTCTACGCTATCCCATTTTCTCATCTACTCCCCATGCACTATGGACAATTTACAACAGCCAACTAACCTTTTAAACTGCATATCTTCAGGATGTGGGAGGAAGCCTTGAGGAAACCCTCACGTGGTCACAGGGAGGACATGCAAACTCCATACAGATAGCGTATTTCCCACCACAGATGCTGCCTGACTTGCTGAATTCTTCCAGCATTAAAAAAATATATACTTTATAAATTCTGCTTTACACATCAGCATGGAATGGAAGGAAGATTCAATGAGTTGAATCCTGCAATGGTTAAATTGTGGCTTCTTATTTTATATCTTCTCACAATATGCAAGGTGGCCATTCAGCCCATCAATTCAAGGCTGCCTCTCCGTACCCGTACTTATTTACCAGTCATCTCTTATTCTTGCAATCCTACGAACCTATCCATGATTCTCCTCCGATGGGACGAGCGGCGGGCATAGTGTCGGGCATTTGTGTGAGTGCTGGTCAGAGCTCTGGCCAGTGGTGAATGCACTGGGCAATGCCAAGAGGTGCCAACACTCACTTCCAGCCATTAAACAAAGGTTTGTGTATCTTGCAATCCCCAACCTACCTTCAAATCTTGCCCTGGCTTCCTGCTGAGGGTGTCTGCTTAATGTGGAATGCAACGTACTGAAGTTACTTTTAGACATAAGCTGTAACTATTTTTAAGACCAGGCCCTCAGGGTAAAACAATTCCCAGTTCCCTGTTTTCTTTTAAAAAGAAAGCATGGAATTCCATTGAAGCCATGTGTGAAACTGCAACATTATTCTAAACCAAGCTTCTAAACCAACTCATTAACTTCACTATGGACAAGCATTCTCTCCCTTCCTCACATGGAATGGATTCTCTGAAACAGGCCCAAAGGCAGAAACAACTTAATTAACAGCAGAAGGTGCAGGAAATCCACAGCGGGTCAGTGCAATGCTCGACTCTGCTTCTCTCTCCACAGATGCTGCCTGACTTGGTGAGCTTTTTCATGCAACCTCCATTTCCATTTCTGAAACAACATGATTGTCTAAGCCTTTATCAGAGCTTGTGGTGTTCTCCTGTGGGCGTAACCTGGCAGCAAGGCAGGTTTCTCTTTCTGCGATGCCTTTTGCGATCATAGGACACCCCAAAAGCACGCTTGGCTAATGAAGTATCATTGCTGTTTTAAGGCAGAAAACACACCAGCCAAGCATGCACAGTTGAGTTGAGTTGAGTTTATTGTCACGTGTACTGAGGTACTGTGAAAAGCCATTGTTGCGTGCTAACCAGTCAGTCGAAAGACAATACGAGATTACAATCGAGCCATCCAGTGTACAGATGCATGATAAAGGGAATAACGTGAATAATAGTGCAAGATAATGTACAAACATCAAAAGATAGTCGGAGGGTCTCCAATGAGGTAGATAGTAGCTCAGGACTACTCTCTAGTTGTTGGTTGGATGGTTCAGTTGCCTGATAACAGCAGGAAGAAACTTTCTCTGAATCTGGAGGTGTCTGTGTTCACACATCCACAGTATACTCTTGCCTGGTATAGCAAGCACAGCAATCTCCCATAGATTTGGTAACTCCCTGGACCATCTGTTTATAATAATTTGCTTTGTCTCATGAAGTCCTGTTGATGCCTTGCGTGTGAACAATCCACTGGAGATGCCCCAGATGCTGGCTGGTGCTGGTTATGAGATGGATACAGGAATAGCCATCTTTGTGCTCTTTGGGACGCGATCACAGAGAAAACATGCAAACTCCTCACAGACAACGTCGGAGGTCAGGATTGAACTGGGGTCACCGGCAGTGGCTCTACTAGCTGTGTTGCTGTACCACCTCTTTCAATAGCTCCACTTGTATGTTCTACTTGTAGGACTACTTGTATGTTCACATGAAAGACAGCTCAGTTTACATAGAAAATGGGAGCAGGAGTTGGCCGCCTGGCCTCTTCACCAGCACCCTGGCAGATCTACCTCAGTGCCATTTTCCTGGACTTTCCCTGTATCCCTCAGTTTCCTTAATGTCCAGAAATCCATCGGTATTGGTTTGGATCGAACTCAATGATGGAGCCTCCACAGCCCTTAAGAAAAGAGAACTCCAAAGAATAATCATCTATGGATGAATACATTTCTGTTGAACCCTCATTCTGAAACAGATCCCCATTCTCCCAAACCCCTCAGCCAGGGGGATTAATCCCCTGTGCATCCAGCCAGCCAGCTAAGCCTTTATGAACTGTGTGTGTTTCAATGAGATCTCCTCTCATTCGTCTGAATTCTTATCTCATCTAAACTAAACTAAACTTCGGTTCCCGTCTACTCGACCTCCTCTCGTGCAACAATCCATCATCTCATGAACAAGTCAGGCAGCGGTGGAAGATTGCAACCTTCACGTGGTCCGCCCTGTTTCAACTAATGCAATCAACTCGACGTGCACAAACGGAAGATCAAATAGTACAAGTTGTCCAACAACTTTAGGCTGTGCACGCCACACGCAAGAAGAAGAAGAAGAAGTCAGGCGAATCTTTACTGCATTCTCTCCACCAAGTATATCTTGTCTTAGGTGATTTAAACTGTGCCCAACGCTCCAGGTGTGATTACACCAAGGTGCTATTCAATCGCAGTGAGACTTCCTTACTCTTGCATTCAGTTTCTCATAGAAAGGTGGCAACTCTGATATTGTAGCATGACTCTTGAGAATTGAATTTTCACAATTAACCTCCCTGGTTACAATTGACCTCACAATTAACTACACAACCCCTATCTTGCTGTTCTAACATTATCTCCCCCCACCACAATCAGTCTGAACAAGGGACCCGACCCAAAACGTCACTTTCCCCAGAGATGCTGCCAGACCTGCTGAGTTACTCCAGCACTTAGTGTCATTTTTTTGTTGTTGTAAATCAACATCTGCAGTTCCTTTTGTCTGCTCCTTATAATGTTAGTTGTGGCTCTATTGATAACTTCGAAGAAAATATGATTGGGCTTGTACCTCTGTCCAAGCCCCACCACGGGGTACTCAGGGAGCTCTGCACCAACATGTGTTTTTGGAAGAGGTCCTCCCCCAAAGGTTCTTCTCTCCATTATCAGTAAAACAAACCAATAACTCATCTTGAGACTCTCATCTAACTTTGCCAGCTCAGCATGTTATCAGAACATCTTCCGAAAACACAATTCCGTGTGGCGTTTATACCTTCTCCCTGTGACTGCGTAGGTTTTGCCCGGGTGCTCCGGTTCCCTCCCGTATTCCAAAAGCGTGCGGGTTTCTAGGTTAACTGGCTTCAGTAAATTGCCCAGTGTCTAGGATGCGAAACTGAGGAACAGGCCATTTAGCATACAATGTCCAAACATAAACAAACTCCCTCTGCCAACATGTGATCCCTCCAAAATGGACACAAAGAGCTGGAGTAACACAGCGGGTCAGGCAGCATCTCTGGAGAAAAATGATGGGTGATGTTACAGGTCAGAACCTTTCCTCAGGCATATCCCTCCCCTCCTTGCATATCCACGTGCCTGTCTAAAAACATTTTAAATGCCCCTTCTAAAAAAGAGCCCCGATCTGAAACAATGTCTGTCCATTTCCCTCCACAGATACTGCCTAACTCACTGAGTTCCTCCAGCATTGGATTTTTTGCTCCAGATTCAGCTGTCTCGTGTGTCAGAGCAGAGACATATTTAAAGCTATCGCAAACGTGCGGCACTGTCTGTGCTGGCTCCTGCACGCCAGAGCTAAAGTACTTTTGACACGGAGTTGGCCTGGAAGTCTGAGTGAGCTTCACAGTGATGTCTCTATGCTCTTGTGAAGTTGGGAAAGGAAACGACTGTGAAACTGATTAACACTGAGCGCAAGGACAGCTTTCCCATCGAGAACAATCGGAATCAGTTACATATGGGAACCTGGAGCAGAAACAAAGGCGTTCTGTCTTGCTGGATTTACTGCCAGTCTGTGAACTGCCTACAGGGCTGCCTCCGTTCTCCCCGACTGAAAGAAAATCACTTGTTTCTGTTTCCCTGGGTTTTCTGAATAAAAGCCCGGCACATCCCTCCTCCCTCCCTTTCTTCCTCGTATTCCCCCTCTCCTCCTGCACGAAGGGCACTAACTGTGAACACAACTTCTCTGGCTCTGCATGGATGGTCTCTACCTCATTTACTCAAACCTGCGAGTGGATTTTAGTTGAAATTTAGCTTCTGAAATTGATCAATCACCTCCCAGTTGTGAAATCAATGTTGTTAGACAGGAGAGATCAATTAAGATAAGTCTGGTGACGCCTCTATCTGTGACTGTCCATAACAGGACACTTTTTCCTCATGCTGTCAGCAGTACACAGAATTTATAAAAGTGTGATTATTTCAAAGCAGAAGAATGTTTCGTTTTTGGATGGAAATGGAGACTTTAGATTAGCAATAGAAATTTGGTGATAGGCGTCACTGTTAAACAAACTCTGCTCCAGCTTTAGATGAGCAAAAACACTATGGATCTTCAGTAAGAGGAGGGCAGAGGAGGGAACGGCTCATGTTCCTTCGTGCCTAGAAAGGCAGTGGAGGCAACATCAACTAGTTCTTCTCAGAGGATCGGGGGAACAGATGACAAGGAAGTCTGAAGTGGGTTTTGCAGACTAAGCTGGGACAGGAGGATTTTCGATGGGCTGCCATAGGCTGGACGGGATGAATGGCCTCCTCCTCCTGCATGGGATTCTAAGGACAGACTCTCTGTGCAATGCTTGCTCTCGGGTTGTAGTGCAATCGAGCGTCAATGTCACTTGGCAGGCACGGTGGCCTTTGGGAAATGTGCTGTGCAGACTGGAATGAGTGAACAGGATCTGTGCTTGCGTCAACATGTCAAAGAACAAAGCCCGTCTTAGTCTGAATAAAGCAAGCCTTGCGAGTTTACTATCTGAGCAGTGAAAGTGTTCCCAGGGCTAATGGAATTTGGTGCTTCATGTCTTCAGAACACGTGCGCACCAGAATGTACTGGCACCGCAGATCCATAGGAACATAGAAAATAGGAGCAGGAGTAGGCCATTCGGCCCTTCGAGCCAGCACTGCCATTCAATGTGATCATGGCTGATCACCCACAATCAGCATCCCGTTCCTGCCTTCTCCCCATATCCCTTGACTCCGCTAGCCATACGAGCTCTGTCTAACTCTCTTTTGAATGCATCCAGTGCCTTCTGAGGCAGAGAATTCCACAAATTCACAACTCTCTGGGTGAAAAAGTTTTCCTCATCTCAGTTCTAAATGGCCTACCCCTTATTCCTAAACTGTGGCCCCTGGTTCTGGACTCCCCCAACATCGGGAACATGTTTCCTGCATGTGCAATCACTTAATAATTTTATATGTTTCTATAAGATATCCTCTCATCCTTCTAAATTCCAGTGTATACAAGCCCAGTTGTTCCATTGTTTCCATCAAATGACAGTCCCGCCATCCCGGGAATTAACCTTGTGAACCTACGCTGCACTCCCTCAATAGCAAGAATGTCCTTCCTCAAATGAGACCAAACATGCACACAATACTCCAGGCGTGATCTCACCAGGGCCCTGTACAACTGCAGAAGGACCTCTTTGCTTCTATACACAAATCCTCTCATTATGAAGGCCAACATGCTATTTGCATTCTTTACTGTTTGCTGTACGTGCATGCTTACTTTCAGTGACTGATTTACAAGGACACTCAGGTCTCGTTGTACTTCCCCTTTTCTATTCAGATAATAATCTGCCTTCTTATTCTTGCCACCAAAGTGGATAACTTCACATTTATCCACATTATAATGCATCTGCCATGCATCTGCCCACTCACCCAACCTGTCCAAGTCACCCTGTATCCACATAGCATCCTCTTCACAGTTCACACTGCCATCCAGCTTTGTGTCATCTGCAAATTTGCTAATGTTACTTTTAATTCCTTCATCGAAATCATTAATATATATAGTGAATTGCTACGGTCCCAACACCAAGCCTTGCGGCACTGCACTAGTCACTACATGCCATTCTGAAAGGGAACCGTTAATTCCTACTCTTTGTTTCCTGTCTGCCAACAAATTTTCTATCCATGTCAATACCCTACCCCCAATACCATGTGCTCTAATTTTGCCCACTGATCTCCTATGCGGGACCTAATCAAAGGCTTTCTGAAAGTCCAGATACACTACATCCACTGGCTCCCCTTATCCATTTTACTTGTTACATCCTCAAAAAAGTCCATAAGATTAGTCAAGCATGATTTCCCATTCGTAAATCCTTGCTGACTTGGACCGATCCTGTTACTGTTATCCAAATATGCCTCCATTTCACTTTTATAATTGACTCCAGCATCAACCCCACCATCGATGTCAGGCTACCTGGTCTATAATTCCATGCTTTCTTTCTCCCTCCTTTCTTAAAAAGTGGGATAACATTAGCTACCCTCCTATCCACAGAGACTGATCCAGAATCTATATAACATTGGAAAAGGATCACAATTTCTAGAGCCACCTCCTTGAGTACCCTGGGATGCAGACCATCAGGTCCTGGGGATTTATCAGCCTTCAGTCCCATCAGTCTACCCAACACCATTTCCTGACAAATGTGAATGTCTTTCAGTTCCTCCGTCACCCTAGATCCTCTGTTCCCTAGTACATCTGGGAGATTGTTTGTGTCTTCCTTAGTGAAGACAGAACCAAAGTACCTGTTCAACTCATCTGCCATTTCTTTGTTTCCCATAATAAAATCACCAGTTTCTGCCTTCAAGGGACCCACATTTGTCTTTACTAATCTTTCCATTTTCACATACCTAAAGAAGCTTTTACTATCCTCCTTTATATTCTTGGCTAGATTACCTTCTTCATCTTTTCTCCTCGTACTGCCTTTTTACTTACCTTCTGTTGTTCTTTAAACGTTTCACAATCCTCTGTCTTCCCGCTCCTCTTTGCTATGTTATACATCTTCTCTTTTCGTTTATACTGTCCTTGACTTCCCTTGTCTCTTCCTCCCTTAGAATCTTTCCTCCTCTTTGGAATGAAATGATCCTGCATCTTCTGGATTATTCCCAGAAATTCCTGCCATTGCTGTTCCACTGTCATCCCTGCTAGGGTCCTTTTCCAGTTAACTTTGGCCAGCTCCTCCCTCATTACTCCATAGTCTCCTTTGTTCAACTGCAATACTGACACTTCTGATTTTACCATCTCCCCCTCAAATTGTAGATTAAAATGTATCATATTATGGTCATTACCTCCTAATGGCTCCTTTACCTTGAGTTCTCTTATCAAATCTGGTTCATTGCACAACACTAAATCCAGAATTGCCTTCTCCCTGGTAGACTCCTGTACAAGCTGCCCTAAGAATCTATCTTGGAGGCACACGACAAACTCCCTTTCTTGGGGTCCAGTACCAACCTGATCTTCCCAGTCTACCTGCATGGTGAAATCTCTCATAACCACCGTAGCATTACCTTGGTTACATGCCAATTTTAACTCCTGATGCAACTTGCACCCTATATCCAGACTACTGTTTGGGGACCTGTAGATAACTCCCATTAGGGTATTTTTGCCCTTACAATTTATCAGTTCCATCCACAATGACTCTACATCTTCTGATTCTATGTCACCCCTCCCAAAGGACTGAATTTAATTTCTTACTAACAGAGCTACCCTCTGCCCACCTGTCTGTCTTTTCGATAGGACGTATAACCCTGAATATTCAGTTCCCAGCCCGGTCCTCTTGCAGCCATGTCTCTGTAATTCCCACAACATACCTACCAATCACTAACTGAGTCCCAAGCTCATCCCCTTCATTTCTTGTATTTCGTGCATTCATATATAACACTTTTAAATCTGTATTCACCTCCCCTCTCACACCGGTTCCTATTTCACCTGCCCTTACTCTCTTATCCTTTCTTGAACTTTCCATCCCATTAATTCGCGTGCCTTTCGTAACTTTACCTGTACTCTCTTTCCCTGTAACTCCATCCTTACACTTCCAATTTGTCCACCCCCCCACCGCTATTTTGTTTAAACCCACCCGTGTAGCACTAGCAAACCTGCCTGCCAGAATGTTGGTTCCCCTCCAGTTTAGGTGCAACCCGTTCCTTTTGTATAGGTCACCCCTTCCCCAGAAATGATCCCAGTGGTCCCCAAATCGAAATCTCTGCCTCCTTTGCCAGTTCCTCAGCCACACATTCAGACCCCCTATCTCCTTGTTCCTGCCCTCACCAGCACGAGGTACTGGAAGCAAACCAGGATTAACCACCCTGGAGATCCTGCTTTTCAGCCTTCTCACTAAATCTTTAAACTCACGTTGCAGAACCTCCTTCCTCTTCTTCCCGATGTTGTTTGTGCCGACATCCACAACCACTTCCTGCTGCTGCCCTTCCCCCTTGAGGATGCTCAGCAATTGGTCTGAGACGTCTTGGACCCTGGCACCAGGGAGGCAACACATGTCTCGCATGTTGCCACAGAATCTCCTGTCCGTACCTCTCACTATTGAGTCACCTACCACCACGGCATTACCTGTCTTAAGTCTCTCCGGTTGAGCACAGCGCCAGGATTTGATTGAAAGACCTGTCCGCCGCTCGGACTGGAAGTGTCATCTGTCCCGACAGCCTCCAAGAGGGTGTACCTGCTTTTCAACAGGTACAGCCACCGGGGTCCCCTGCACTCCACACTTACTTCCTATCCTCATCGTCACCCACCTTCGTTCGCTCTTCTAGTATCCTTGGTGTAACAATGTCATTGCAGGTCCTGTCCAGGAAGCTCACGTTTTCGTGGATGATCCTGAAGTCATCCAGCTGCTGCTCCAGTTTTCCTAAAGGGCCTGTCCCACCAGCATGCAACTCTATGCGATGAACGCGATCAAACTAGAAACGGGGGCCGCGCGGAGGTCGGGTGATCCCCTGTACAGGGCCGTTCCCACCAGCATGTGCCTGCATGCGGCAAGCGCAACCAAACCGGCAGTAGGGGCCGTGCGGAGGTCGGGTGAGTGGCGCAACGCGGCGCGAAGTGAGGCGAACTTGGAGCGAAGTCCAAGGTAAGTTCGCCAGGACAGAGAGGGCACACAGAGAGGGGCACCGAGGCACACACACACACAGGGCCACGGAGCGACACACATAGAGGGTCACGGAGGCACTTACAAATAGGTTCACGGAGGCACGATGTCGGGGCGGTGTGTAAATGTCGAGGCGACTGCGAGCCGACAAACCGTTGCCGCGCGGAATTTTTGGACAGTCGGTTTTTCGGAGCCGCGCGCGGTGTCGGGATGAACTCGGGACGAACTCCGCACAATTCCGCACGGCCCCGGCGATCGAAGTGGGACCGGCCCCGCGACGCCGGACGGCTCAAGCGACCACGTTAGGTCGCGCTAATCGCATAGAGTTGCATGCTGGTGGGACAGGCCTTTAACACAGTCCTTCAGGAGCTGCCCCTGGCCAAAATGTCCACATGTGTAGTTGTCAGAGTTGTCCCTGACTTCCCACATCCTGCAAGAGTCACACAGCAGCAACACTGTAGTCGGCTGTGGGTTGCTGAGCACACGGGCCCCTTTAGCCATGTCCACTGCAGCAATCTCACAGTTGTGGACTGTACGCCATAGTACTAATCATATCCCACAGGACATTGAGCCACTGGCTCTCTCTCTCTACACAGGGGACTGAACGAAGAATTGTCCCTGTCCTTTCACTTGTTGAAAATCACAAGGCCTTACTTTCTTTCTTCCCCACCCCAACCTCGTCTCTCTCTTGCTCCTCCTTTCCTTCCTTCTGTTCCTTGCTCCCATGTGCATTTATCCAGCAACCCATCCCTTGAACCCTACCAGGGGGTGGAAAGGAATGCCTTTTCGCACCACTCAGTCCACAGATCTTTCCTACTGAACTTAATTAAAGATTACCTTCTGGCCCTGGACTCTACAAGCACCTCGTCAAACCTTCTCCTCATTTTCAAGTTGCTTTTCAGGACTCCTCCACAACATTTCTTTCCCAGTTTCTGTACAGACTTCCCTGACAGATATTGGGCCATTGTTGGGAATGATACAGGCTTTTGTTGGGTAAATGGATCAAAGATTGCCTGATAGGAGAGGGCAGAAGAGGGAATGACTGTCGTGAGATTGGTCCTTAATTATGCTTGTGGTCTTGCTGGGGCAGTGTGTAGTCTAAATGGAGTCAATGGAAGGGAGGTTGTTGTGTATGATGGCCTGGGCTATATCCACAACTCTGCAATTTCTTGCAGTTTTGGAAAAAGCTGTTCCCAAAAGAGGAGGTGCTGTATCTTGACATAATGCTTTCTGCACCGCATCGGTAGAAGTTACTGAGGGTTGCTGGGGATATGCTGAACTTCCGAACCTTTTTAAAGAAGTAGAGGCATTGATGTGGTTTCTTGGCCATACTTCAAGAGACATCAAACATCCACCTTTTCATATGGGTACAGACAATACAATGGCATTATGAGAGAAGGATCTTTGTCCTGGCCAACATTTATTGCTCTGACAACCCAATGAATGACTGAATTAATTAATTTAAAAGTTTATTGGCCAACTATTCACATACAAGGAATTTGCCTTGGTGCTCCGCCCGCAAGTGACAACATGACGTACAGTGACAGTTAGGAATGACACATAAACATTAATAAAAAAACATTATCGATTAAATATGTGAATTAAATAAAATTCCAGAGCAAAAGGAGGCTACAGATTTGTGTTTATTGAGTAGAGCAACCACTCGTGGAAAAAAGCAGTTTTTATGTCAAGTCATTTTTAATTCTATAGCACATTTAAAAAAACAACTCTCGTTGACCAAAGTGCTTTACATTGGTGGAGGTACTAACGTTATACAACAGTGGTTCATAGATTAAGTACATCCATAAATACATACATATAGCCCTCCCTCAGAGGACATCAAGAAAGGCTTGAGTGTAAAGGTGAGTTTTAAGTCTCGACTTAAAAGATTCGATGGAGGGGGCAGTTCTGATGGGAAGAGGGATGCTGTTCCACAGTCTAGGAGCTGCAAACGCAAAGGCGCAGTCGCCCCTGAGCTTATGCCTAGACCGCGGGATGTTCAGTAACCCCAAGTCGGCCGATCTGAGGGACCTGGAGGTGGTGTAGTGGATAAGCAGACTTTTGTTGTAGGTGGGGGCAAGCCCGTTAAGGGCTTTGTAAACATAAAGGAGGATCTTGACATTTATTCGGAACCGCACAGGGAGCCAGTGGAGAGAGGCCAGAATCCGGGTGATGTGGTCCCTTTTTTCGGTTGGCAGTCAGGAGCCGCGCTGGACCAGTTGCAGGAGGGACAGGGAAGATTGGCTGATGCCAGTGTAAAGGGGGTTGCAGTAATCGAGGCGGGAGGAGATAAATGTGTGGATGATCTTTTTGATGTCATCAAACTGGAGGAATTATTTTATTTTAGCTATCATCCGAAGCTGGAAGAAGCTAGTTTTTACCACGGCATTGACTTGTTTGGCTAATTTCAATGCTGAGGGGCCGAGAAGGATGACCTCAGACTAAAGGGCCTGTCCCACCAGCATGCAACTCTATGCGATTAGCGCGACCTAACGTGGTCGCTTGAGCCGCCCGGCGTCGCGGGGCCGGTCCCACTTCGATCGCCGGAGCCGTGCGGAGTTCGTCCCGAGACCGCGCGGGGCTCCGAAAAACCGACTGTCCAAAAATCCCGCGCGGCAACGGTTTGTCGGTTCGCAGTCGCCTCGACATTTACACACCGCCCGGACATCGTGCCTCCGTGAACCTATTTCTAAGTGCCTCCGTGACCCTCTATGTGTGTGGCTCCGTGGCCCTGTATGTGTGTGTATCTCGGTGCCCCTCTCTGTATGCCCCTCTAAGTCCTGGCGAACTTACCTTGGACTTGCTCCGTTCGCCTCGCTTTGCGCCGCGTTGCGCCACTCACCCAACCTCTGCGCGGCCCTTGCTGCCGGTTTAGTTGCGCTTGCCGCATGCAGGCGCATGCTGGTGGGAACAGCCCTGTACAGGGGATCACCCGACCTCCGCGCGGCCCCCGCTGCCGGTTTGATCGCGTTCATCGCATAGAGTTGCATGCTGGTGGGACAGGCCCTTTACTCTCGTTTAGTTGGAGGAAGTTCTGGGCCATCCAACACTTTACACCCTCGAGGCAGTGGATAAGGTTAAGTAGATTTGATCGGTTGCTGGGCTTCAGGGGGAGAGAGAGTTGTGTATCGTCTGCGTAGCAGTGGAAGGAAATGCCGTGCCTTTGAATGACTTGGCCTAAGGGGAACATATACAGGGAGAAGAGAATGGGGCCAAGGATGGAGCCTTGTGGAACCCCGCAGCAAAGGCTAGCTGGGGAGGAGAAAGAGTTGCCTATGTTAGTAGAGAAACTCCTACCTTTGAGGTAGGAGATGAACCAGCTCAGGGCAGCTCAATACCCACCCCGTACCGGAGACGGTCAATTAGGACGGTGTGGTCGACAGTATCAAATGCTGCGCTGAGGTCAAGAAGGGGGAGGATTGCCCAGTCGCCGGAGTCGATGGTGAGAAGCAGGTTGTTATGTACCTTCAACAAGGCAGACTCTGTGCTGTGGTGGGCCCTGAACCTGATTGGACACTTTCCAAGATAGTATTTTGGTGAAGGTAAGGCATAAGTTGACTTAAAATTACTTTTTCAAGGATTTTTGAAAGGAAAGGCAGTTTTGAACTAGGTCTGTAGTTGCTTGGCAAGGTGGGGTCGAGGTTAAGTTTTTTCAGGAGGGGCTGGACCACCGCATGCTTGAAACAGGTAGGAACAGTGCCAGTGGCCAGAGAACTGTTGAAGGTGGCGAGCATGCTGGGACTGGCTATGAGATCCTTCAGAAAGGCAGAGGGGACAGTGTCGAGGGGGCAGGTAGTAGGTTTCATGGTGGTGACCACTTTTACAAGGGAGGGTAGAGTAACGGATTGGAAACAGTCTAATTTTGAAGAACAGACCAATGAGACTGCCAGGTCACAGATGGGAGGGGAAATATTCGATCTGATGTTCTTAACTTTGCTGGTGAAAAATGTAGTAAGTTCCTCGCACTTAGCAGGGGACCCAGTTAAGCTGGTGCTGGGGGCAGAACATATGATGGAGGTGATGGTACTAAAAAGGACCTTGGAATTATGAGCATTTTGGGAAATAAGGGCGGAAAAGTATTTTGTTCTTGCAGATTTTACTGCTTCCTGGTATTTGTGAAGATTGTTTCTCAGAAGTTCAAAGGAAATTTGAAGCTTATCAGAGTTGTACTTCCGTTCTGATGTTCTGCATTCTCCTCTTAAGGCTCTGGTGATGTCATTGAGCCACGGCCAGCCTTTAGGCTTAGGCTTTTTCATTTTAAGAGGAGCAACAGAATCCAGGATGGAAGAGCAAGTAATATTGAATAAAGAAATGAGGTAATCGGTGCTGAGATGGAGGGGAGACGCCTCAATAGTGCAGATGTCGGGGGCGGCTATGAGAGCCTCAGAGAACTTACCGGCAGTCGAAGAGTTTACGTAGCGGGAGTAGCGAGCAGGGAGATGGGATTTTGAGGGAGAGAAAGGCAGAGATGCATCGAATATAATAGCACTATGATCACAGACAGGCATCAATAATTTCTGTATTACAAATTGGGAGACCAGACAAAAGTACTAGGTCTAGTGTATGGCCAAGCTTGTGCGTGGGTCCAGTGGTGAGTAGAGTCAGATTGAAGGACTCAACCAGGTTCATAAATTCACTCACACGAGGCTTATTGGGACAGCAGACATAAATGTTAAAATCACCAAGAATCAGGACCCAGTCAAATTTGGGCAACAAGCTAGCGATAAGATCAGCAAATTGTGAGATAAAGTCCTTATGCATTTTTGGTGGGCGATACACAAGAACAATTAAGAGTGGACAGATTAAACCAACTATGATTAGTTGATGTTCAAAACTGGAGAAATGATCAGCGTTCAGAACGTGGCAGATGAACTGCTTCTTAAGCACAGTGGCTAAGCCGCCACCGCGACCGGAGAGCCTAGGCGAGCTGAAAAAGTTACAGGTATCAGGACAGATTGACAGATTGTCTGGCTGTGGCAGCTTTGACAGTCCGGAGTCGCCTTCCAGAGGGAAGTGATTCAAAGAGTTTGTGGCCAGGGTGAGAGGGGTCAGAGATGATCTTACCCGCTCGCTTCCTGACAGTGTACAGTTCGTCAATGGAGGGAAGGTTGCAGCCAATAACCTTCTCAGCTGATTGAACGATTCGCTGCAGCCTCCAGATGTCGTGCTTGGTGGCTGAGCCCAGCCAGACCTTCATGGAGAAGGTGAAGACATACTCTACGATGGCCGTGTAGAATTGGATCATCATTGCCTGCGGCAGATTGTGCTTCCTCAGCTGCCATAGGAAGTACATCCTCTGTTGTGCCTTTTTGACTGCCCACCATTTCAGGTCCTTGGAGATGATGGTTCCCAGGAACTTAAAAGACTCCACAGATGTGACTGTCGTGTTGTTGATGGTGAGTGGGGTGAGGGGAGGGGGAGCTGTCCTAAAGTCTACAATCAATTCCACTGTCTTAAGAGCATTGAACTTCAGGTTGTTGCGATTGCACCAGGATACCAGCTGTGTCACTTCCTGTCTGTAGGCAGATTCCTCCCCTCCTGGATCAGTCCAATCAGGATTGTGTCGTCTGCAAACTTGAGAAACTTGACAGAGGTGTCTGTGGAGGTGCAGTCGTTGGTGTTGAGAGAGTAGAGGCGAGGGGAGAGTACGCAACCTTGTGGTGCTCCTATGCTGAGGGTCTGTGGGTCCGAGATGTGTTTTCCCAGCCTCACATGCTGCTTCCTGTCTGTCAGGAAGCTGGTGATCCACTGACAGTGGTTCAGGCACAGTCAACTGAGAGATTTTGGAGTGTAGTAGCTCTGGCACAATGGTGTTGAATGCAGAGCTAAAATCAACAAACAAAATCCTCGCATAGGTCCACTGGCGGCCTAGGTGCTGGAGGATAAAGTGCAGGCCCAGGTTGACTGCGTTATCCACTGATCTATTCAAGGGTTTTCATGACTACAGAGGTCAGTGCGACAGGCCTGTAGTCATTAAGACCAGTAATCCTTGCCTTTTTGGGCACAGGGACAATAGTGGAGACTTTGAAGCAGGAAGGGACAGGTTGAAAATGTCTGCGTAGACCAGTGCCAGTTGTTCATTACAGACCTTGAGATTAGATGGGGAAAGATTGTCCGAACCTGGAGATTTCCGGCATTTCTGTCTTCTGAATAGCCGCTCCACCTCCTCAATTTCTATTGTTGGTGATGGAGAAGTAGCCAGATTGATGTTGGGCAGCACAGAGGGGGTGGTTAGTGGACGAGGCTGCAGTCGTTTGCAGTCTGGCTGTAATTGGGTGTTAATTGGTCATTGGAGAGGGGTGGGTGGGAAAGGGTCCAGTCTTTTCCGACTGGAGTCTTGCTTTAAGTAGGTGTGAAGTGGTGAATGGGGAGGAGTGGGTGTAGAAGGGTCCAGTCTTTGCAGACTGGGGTCTGGCTGTGTTGGTTGGGGGGGAGGGGGGAGGGGGAAGGGGTACCAGGGTTATGTTTTTGCTTGTCACACCTGCAGTAGAACTCATTCAGGTCATTGGTCAGCTGACTATTGTCCAAAGAGCGGGGAGCTTTCCTCTTGTAGCTGGTGATTTCTTGCAAGCCCTTCCAAACTGAAGAAGATTCACTAGCTGAGAATGCATCATCTTCCATCATTCAATGGTATGCAGTAATCATACCACCTTCCAATAGTGAACACACATCAAAGGTAAAACGCCATTTTACTTCAAAGGCCCACATTTTGATGAAACTCATGGTTTCATGGATGCATTGCCAGACAACACAAGCAATGTATCTCTGTGGAGGGAGGAACTGCAGGTGCTGGTTCCCTCAAAGATAGACACAAAATGATGGAGTAACTCAGCGGGACAGGCAACATCTCTGGATAGAAGGAACGGGTGACATTTCATGTCGAGACCTTTCCTCAGACTGTAGACAATCTCTATGCACAATATTCTTGTGTAGAGCAAGCTCTGAGGAGAACTAATTTGCTTTCTGTGTAAGTTCAATTCCTACTGACCACAGATTTACTGCAATAGGATCAGATGCCTGTGCTGAAGCATTCACCTTGAGTCAGGCTGCAACACTGGGCATGAATCGCAGCAAAACATGTGCAGGATTTTCTCATTTTCAAGGCAGATACTTTTTATTTTGAACGGCATTTACGATACATAAAATCCATGATGGTTGATTTACAATCTCTATACATTTGTAATCAGACTTATGTAGCACAGAAAGAGCGGGTAGGTTCATCCCTGACCTCTCTCACCCTGGCCACAAACTCTTTGAATCACTTCCCTCTGGAAGGCGACTCCAGACTTCTCACTCTAAACCTATATCCTCCGGCTTTAGAGTCCTCTAATCATGGGTAACGACTGTAAACAATCTCTTTACCTCTGTCCCACATAGTTTTGCATTATTTAATGAGTCACTCCTCAGCTTCCTACGCTCCAAAGAAAAAGTCCCAGCCTATCCCTACAACCCAAGCCCATGTCCCGGTAATATCCTGGTTAAGCTTTTCTGCACACTTTCTTGTATTATATCCTATAAGAGCAAGGCTGCATGCGGACAAAATCACTAGGCCACAGAGGGAGCACCTTCACCAGAAGGATTGTAGCAGTTCACGGCAGTAGCTCATCACCACTGTCTCAAAGACAACTGGTGATGGGCAATAAATCCTTGCCTCGTCAGTAAGAATACACATCCCAGGAATGAACAAAGATGTAAAAATACATGAACAACAGAAACAGAAGCACATCATCTAATCCACTGAGTGACGGAATTATACAGTTCAATCGTCATAATATTTACCAATCTCTGTCCCTCATCCTCTCACCCAAAGCAGGACCTCAACACCAGAACAGGTGCAATGGCTGTTAGATGGTAAATATCAAACTTACCAGGTAAAGATTATCCAGGGAAATACATGTGAAAAGATGTCAAAGTGGTTTAGTAGCAATATTTTGCTCCTTGCCAACAGTTAGTTGCACAAACTACAGTCAAATCAAATGGCAAATGCCAGCATTTTGTTTGCCCCAGCTCCCATTTTTACACTTGCATTCCTTGACTCCCAGTAACCACCCCAACTCCACATACTTCAGTGGTTTCCATGTTTGTAATTTGCTGATATTATGTAAGTTACAGGAAGTGTTATTAGCTTCTCCAATGGTTTATTGGTCAAAGATTGGTCAATCTTTTACAAGCTCTTTAGGCTGGCTATATGTTTGGAGAAAAGCTTTCATTGGCACAACTGGTAAAACTGCTGTCTCACAGCACCAGTGACCCCAGTTCAAACCTGACCTTGGACGCTGTCTGTATAGAGTTTGCACGTTCTCCCTGTGACCGCACGGGGTTCCCTACGGGTGCTCTGGTTTTCTTCCATGTTGCAAAGACATGTTGGTTTGTAGGTTAATTGTCTCCTCTAAATGTCCCTAATGTGTAGGGAGTGGATGTGAAAGTGGGATAACATGGAACTAGTGTGAACATGTGAACAATGGTTGGCCTGGACATGGGGCCAAAGGACCCATTTCCATACTGTAGCTCTAAAATACCAAAATAAAAAAGATTGCGAGTCAAAGGGGCATTCATCCTTGCAAACTTCAAAGGAGAAGAAAATGAACATTATAGTGGAATTCTGCAAGAGTGCTGAACCATTCTGTCTCCTGATTTGTACAGTTTCATAACCAGATCCTTTCTGCATGATTGCATAGAAGTGGGAACGCCCGCAGTAATTGTAAGCTGCAGCTCTCCTGTATTCAACACAGGCCACATCTCCCTCCTCAATCCAACAATTGCAATCTGCAAATGATGGCAATAATTCTACTATCAGCAAAAATTAAAAGGCTGCTCTGTAATCAATCTTCAAAAGCAGTTCGCTGGAAAATCTCCTTTAATCATGGTCTTTGAAGTTAATCAATCATTAGTTTCAGAACTGTAGCATCTACAGATATTTTCATGCGGATACCATACAAATGCCCTGCATTTCTTCTGGAGAATATTCTTCTGCGGATTGTATAGTGTCATGTGACATTTTTGGAGATCAGAGATTGCATTTCAATTAATTGTCGAGTTTCAGCTCAGGAGGTCCTTCAGACGGTCGGGTTTGATCCACCACTGAACATTCTAAAAGAAACGGTCTTGTTTCTCCCCCTAATTTTTCAGTTAACCATCGTTCCTCTGAAACTTAATGGGCTCAAAGATGTCCAATAAGTTGAGAACAACTCTTCCCTTGCCCTCTTGGTCAGGTCACCTTCTGCCTTCAAACCCACCTCATTTTGAGAGCCAGCAGGGCCGAGACTTGTTTAGGTTATAAGTCCAGGCAGAGTGAAGGCTCGGCCTGCCAGAGGTGAAGATGATGGAAGAAGCCAAGAACAAAATAACTAAAACTCTCAACACAGCAAGTTTGGGTGCATGAACAAACAGGTAACTTAATCAGATAACCCGGATCCCAGGTTATTTAGGGGGCAGGAAGTGCATCGTTTGATTATTTCCCTTGTATCCGCAGCAACAACTCACTACAACAGTTGGACTGTAGAGACTCCCTTACATTGACTCCATCTACACTTCAGATGGACACTAAAAGCTCAGCAGGTCAGGCAGCATCTCTGGAGAAAAGGAATAGGTGATGTTTCGGGTCTCGACCCAGTCTGAAGAAGGGTCTCGACCCAAAACGTCATCTATTTCTTTTCTCCGGAGATGCTGTCTGTTACTCTGGCTTCACTGTCAGTCTGTTACTATGCTAAGTTACTCCGGCTTTTTGTGTCTATCTTTGGTTTAAACCAGCATCTGCTGTTCCTTCCTACACCACATGCTGCCTTGGCAAGGCCACCAGCATAACCAAAGACCAGTTTCACCCCGGTTATTCCTTCTTCTCCCTTCTGCAAAAGGTACAGAAATTTGAAAACGCACACATGCAGATTTAAGGACAGTTTCTTACCAGCTGTTATCAGGTAACTGGACTGTCCTCTCACCAGATAGAGTGTAGTCTATCTCACTAGAGACCTTTGAACTATCTTTAATCGGACTTTATCTTGCACTAAAAGTTGGACGCTTTATCCTTTATATGTACACTGTGGATGGCTTGATTGTAATCATACATTGTCTTTTATTTGACTTAGCACACAACAAAAGCTTTTCTCTGTACCTTGGTACACTTGATAATAAACTAAACTAAACTTTATGAACCAATTGCAATTAATGAGTAACTCCAGAACTGGAGTGTTACCCCACAGAAATAGGCCCTTCAGCCCACCTAATCTCAGTGTCCACATTCATCCTTATCCTTCTATGCCTTGCCTATTAACATATCCAATAGCCTCTTAAATGTAACTAGATTATGTGGAACCCCTGGGTCCCAGTCACATGGAAGGCCTGGTCCCCCAACGCAACCCATTCCCCAACGCAATATTCCACCACTCACCCGTTCCCCCAACGCAATAGTCAACCACTCGCCCATAGCCCCTAACTGTGCAAGCGCGGCTCATTTCCCCATATCCCTGAGCATTCCCTCCCCTCCTCTTCATGTGTGGGAGGCGAGGAGGGGAGGGGGGGATGGAAGTGGGGAGTATGGAGGGGGGGGGGGGTGAGAGGGGAGGAAGGGTGTGTGTGTGGACGGGGCGGTGTAGGGGGGAGAGGGTGGTGTGGGGGGAGGGGGGGGTGTCTGGCGGGGGGGGGTTGGGGTGGGGGGTAGGTGTGTATACGGTCGGGAGGGGTGTGGGAGGGGGAAAGGAGGGATGTGGGGGGGGGAAGATGTGTGGGGGAGGGTGTGTGTGTGGATGGGCGTGGTGTGTGGGCGGGGGCTTGTGGGGGGATGGGGTGTGTGGGGGCAGGGGGTGTGTGAGAGCGGGCGGGAGGGGTGTGTGAGAGCGGGGGGGGAGGGGTGTGGGAACGAGAGATGTGGGGGAGGGGGGTAGTAGGCAGGGGGGTTGTGGGAGGAGGGGTGTGTGGGCGGGGGTGGGGGGCGTTTGTGGGGGAAGAGGGGTGTGTGGGTGGGGGAGGGGGAGTGAGCTCAGAGAAAAGACCAGGAAGAGTCATCGGGGAGAGGGGGGTATCACGGGGAAGGGGGCAGGAGCCAGCGAGGGGGACCAGAGGGGTGGAGGCTGGAGCTGGCGGTGTGATGGGGACTCACAGCGGGCGCTGGTCACTGGTCGCTGGTCGTTCTCCTCTGCCGGGATCAGAGTCTCCGCTTTCCATTTGGGAACATCGGCAACATCTTCGACTCCGGGCTGGACTGGGTCCCCAAATCTGGCCTGGGCTGGGCTGGGTCTCTGACTCTGGACTGGGTCTCCGACGCTGGTAGGGGCTGGGCGGTGTCTCCGACGTTGGACTGGGTCAGGTCTCAGACGCTGGGCTGGGTCGGGTCTCCGATATTGGGCTGGTTCGGGCTGGGCTGGTTTGGGTTGCTTTGGGTCCCTCCGAAAATTGTGTCTGGTTGTAAAGCTCCGCCAGCCATCCTCAGCTCCAGTAAAGCCGCGATGGAGCTGGAATGGGCGGACCATCCCGGGGAGTGGCAGGAGAAGAGACTAATCCGCACGGTGCTGACTGGCAGAAGAAGAGATCAATCTGCGCACTCACGGTTTTTAAGATTTTTGAACCTCGCTAACTTTTACAACATTCAACCAACCGGAACGAAACTTGGTGCACTCGCAGCACAGGAAAACGGTGAGTGAACTGGAGAAAAATCGTAGCGCTGTTGCGTACAGTTTCAGCACCTGCCTTATCCAAGTCACCTTGCAGCCTCATAGCATCCTCCTCACAGCTCACACTGCCACGCAGCTTTGTGTCATCCGCAAACTTGGAGATGTTACTTTTAAATTCCCTCATATAAATCGTTAATATATATTGTAAATAACTGGGGTCCCAGCACTGAGCCTTGTGGCACCCCAGTAGTCACTACATGTGGCCATTGCCACTTGTGGCCATGTAGATCTTGTCCATTGCAGGGAGGTAGTTCGAGTGGAAGCTAAACGCTAGTGGAGCACTTTGGTCGAATGGTCTATTTGCGGGCTGTATATTTATTATCTCAGTGGGCTTCACCGCCTCTTAGAGCTAGAAAGTTGTAAGTTCAAGTCCCACTGAAGATGTGGGCACTAAAATCCCGGTCCACCCTCTAGTTGAACACTATACCTGCTTGATTCAAGGGGCCATCTCTGAGGCCAGATATGAAAAGGAGTTGACTGCTGCAAGACTGGACACCATGTTGTAAGACTCAAAGATGGAGTGAGACAGCGAGACAGAGACAGAGAGAGACAGAGAAAAAAGAGAGGAATATAAGAAGCAAGGGTTCCTGAAGTTGGAAAATTAAATGTTTCACCATTGAGATGGAACACGAGGTATTGTTCTTGTTCCTGAGTTGTGATGCTGACTCTGCCCCGACTCCAAAGACAGCACCTGCCTTTTCCCCCATTATCTCACACTACACCCACACCTCAACAATCATCTTCTATATGTGGGAGTTTTCTGTGTGTGAATTGGCTACTGTAGGTCTGACAGGTGTTGTTGCTATGGCCAAAGCAAGTAACTGCATTTTCCATAGGCCATACACACACTGTACTTATATAAGCGGTAAACGCTATTGTTCAAAGAGCGACAGTACATCAGTTTCCTCTGCTGAAGCTTCACTTCTTGCCCCAACCCAGCACGGCTCACCGGTGGTGGAGCATATGAATGGTTGTGGCAGTGGATGGATTGTCAACCGAACTGCTCGTTTCTCCTGAATGATGTTACGTAGAAAACATAGAAACATAGAAAATAGGTGCAGGAGTAGGCCATTCTGCCCTTCGAGCCAGCACCGCCATTCAATATGATCATGGCTTATCATCCAAAATCAGTACCCTTTTCCTGCTTTTTCCCCATATTCCTTGATTCCGTTAGCCCTAAGTGCTAAATCTAACTCTCTCTTGAAAACTTGGGCTTGTTGAGAGATGTCTGAGTTCCACTCATTCAGACAAAAGTCACACTTTTATCTTGTGGTGCGTAGATGGTAGCGAGGCCTCGGGGTATCACTCACTGTGGGATACCTTGCTATTGTGCCGCGGTATTTACGTGGTCGGTCTGGTTCAGTCTCTGGTCAGTGATGACCTGAAGATTGTTGATAATAGGGACTTGATGATGGTAATATCACTGTGCTCAAGCGGATGTGGCTTGACTGTCATGTTGGAATCTATAATTAAATGACCAAATGGGGTGAGAGTCCAAGTGGTTTAGGGAAAGCAGAGAGATTTGAGGAGTGGTGCATTCGGAGCTCGGAGATTTTGAGTCTCACAACTTGGTTTTGAGTCACAGACAAAAGAAAAGGATGTGTGGGAGGGTGGAACAGTGGTAGAGTCTACGACCAGAGGCCATAGCCTCAGAATAAAGGGATGTATCTTCAGAAAGATGAGGAGGAATTTCTTTAGTCAAAGGGTGGTGAATCTGTGGAATTATTTGCCAGAGATGGCTGTGGAGGGCACCAAGATATCTTTAAGGAGAAGATTGACAGATTCTTGATTAGTAAGGATGTCAAGGGTTATGGGGAGAAGGCAGGAGAATGGGGTTGACAGGGAAAGATAGATCAGCCATGATTGAATGGCAGAATAGACTTGATGGGTTGAACGGCCTGATCCTGCACCTATAACTTATGAAGAGCAGATTTGGAGAAACACACTGATTCTTAGAAATAAATTCAATGATAAATTCAATAAACTGAAAAGTTACGTGTAAACAAATCTAAATGCATTTCACCAAATGAGGCACTGCAAAAGTCCTATTAATAACTTAACCCTTCCTGACAATAGTCAATCTTCAGCATAATAACAAGCTAAATAAGTGCAGTGCCCAGACAGATATGAATAAGATAATAAATATGACATTTTTTTCTGAAACGATGATCATTGGTCATCTTGAGTATTTTGCAATTGTATAGTGAACAAGTGCTGGGTCCATTTGTTCTGATTCTGCATGAAAAACATGGGGAGGCTATTGTTCAAAGAGTGATGATAAATCACTTCACTACTTAATTTCCTGCACCAACCCGGAACTAGGAACAAGGTAGACAGGATGCAGACCGGATTTGCCTTGGCACTGCCCCATCAACCCAACAGGTTCACCGATTGTATGTGCCCCTACCAACAACTCGGTGTGAATTTAGCAGGTAAGTCCCAAATGTTAGCAGACCAGGGCCCTGTGTTACTTCTCATTTAGATCTGGAGAGGGACATCGGTTCAAGGAGCAATGGCTGCAATGGGTCTTTGTGTCCAGCTGCGTTGGGACTATAAAACGGCACCTCTTACATATGGACTCAGTGGGCTGTTTTGTACATTCTCTACAGACTGGGGCAAATTAGCTTAAATACCGGGATAGTCTTGCTGAGCTGTATGCAAAAAAAATGTATTTCACTGTACCTGCTGCATGTGACAATAGAGAAACCATTGAATGATTGAGATCTGGGTGTTGGCTGAGACCCAGCAGGCCTTGAGCTTACCTGCCGCTCTCCACTTTAGAAACGGAAACACTACTTGAGGGGCTGTCAGAATTTAGGTTAATGCTCTGATCCAGGTTTCCGAGCATGGGACTGCACCTCGGATCAGATCTTTCACTCAAGTTATGTCAACCCTTCAGGTAGTGAATCGCTGGCCAAGTGTTAAAGAGCAGGGCAGCCCAGCTAACAGGTATCCCCACCGGGCACCAGGTACAAAGTACAGCACCTGAACTTCTGCTTGGTTAGCCTACAACCCAGCAGAATGAACATGGCATTCTAAAACCTCAGGTAGACCCTCTGAAACCCTTCTCATCACCATGTTTTATCTTCACATGGTGCCCATATCCCCCTTCCATTATGTGCACGCCACTGGGCGGTCACAAGAGGCGCAGCTATAGTTGCTGCCTTACAGCGAATGTAGCGCCGGAGACCCGGGTTCGATCCCGACTATGGGTGCTGTCAGTACGGAGTTTGTACGTTCTCCCCGTGACTTGCGTGGGTTTTTCCGAGATCTTTGGTTTTCTCCCACACTCCAAAGACGTACAGGTTTGAATGGTTAATTGGCTAGGTAAATGTAAAAATTGTCCCTAGTGGATGTAGGATAGTGTTAACGTGCGGGGATCGCTGGTCGCCGTGGACCCGGTGGGCCGAAGGACCTGTATCTGCTCTGTATCTCTAAACTAAACTTTCTCTAACCAATTCTGTCACCCAGTTATTTTCCACTGCTCCTTTTGTTGACACCTGACCCACCCCCCCCACTCTCCTAATTTCCTTCCCCCCCATTTCACCTCTTGCGTTTGTTACGATCTGCACCCATCTGCTGCAATCTCTCCTGATCTGTATCCACACATCAACTTGCCAGTTCTTGCCCCATCATTTTCACCTCACTTCTTTATCTGATTTCTCACCTCTATTCCATCCGTCTGAAGAAGGGCCCCATTGCAACCCGTCATCTGTCCATTTCCCAGACAGATGTTGCCTGCACTGCCAGAATGGCAAGCAGTGACTTTCAGGCTGGCAGGCAGTGACTAGTGGGGTACCGCAAGGCTCAGTGCTGGGACCCCAGCTATTTACAATATATATTAATGATTTGGACGAGGAAATTGAATGCAACATCTCCAAGTTTACGGGTGACACTAAGCTGGGGGGTAGTGTTAGGTGTGAGGAGGATGCTAGGAGGCTGCAAGGCGACTTGGATAGGCTGGGTGAGTGGGCAAATGCATGGCAGGTGCAGTATAATGTGGATAAATGTGAGCTTATCCACTTTGGTGACAAAAACAGGAGGGTAGACTATTATCTGAATGGTGGCAAATTAGGAAAAGGGGAGATGCAACGAGACCTGGGTGTCATGGTACACCAATCATTGAAAGTAGGCATGCAGGTGCAGCAGGCAGTGAAGAAAGCAAATGGTATGTTAGCATTCATAGCGAAAGGATTTGAGTATAGGAGCAGGGAGGTTCTACTGCAGTTGTACAGGGTTTTGGTGAGACCACACCTGGAGTATTGCGTACAGTTTTGGTCTCCAAATCTGAGGAAAGACATTCTTGCCATAGAGGGGGTACAGAGAAGGTTCACCAGACTGATTCCTGGGATGTCAGGACTTTCATATGAGGAAAGACTGGATAGACTTGGCTTGTACACGCTAGAATTTAGAAGACTGAGGGGGATCTTATAGAAACTTACAAAATTCTTAAGGGGTTGCATAGGCTAGATGCTGGAAGATTGTTCCCGATGTTGGGGAGGTCCAGAACAAGGGGTCACAATCTAAGGATAAGGGGGAATTCCTTTAGGACCGAGATGAGGAAAACATCTTTCACACAGAGAGTGGTGAGTCTCTGGAATTCTCTGCCACAAAAGGTAGTTGAGGCCAGTTCATTGGCTATATTTAAGAGGGAGTTAGATGTGGCCCTTGGGGCTAAAGGGATCAGGGGGTATGGAGAGAAGGCAGGTACAGGATACTGAGTTGGATGATCAGCCATGATCATATTGAACGGCGGTGCAGACTCGAAGGGCCGAATGGCCTACTCCTGCACCTATTTTCTATGTTTCTATGACCCATTGAGTTCCTCCAACACTTTGTTTATCTTTGCTCAAGATTCCAGCATCTGCTCTCTCTTGAGTCACCGGATACCAATTATCTGGTCGTTGTGATATTGCTTGTGGGAGCATGCCATGCACACATTGATTGATGTGTTTCCAGCATTCCCTTTCTTAGTTAAGGTGTCCCTGTTTATTGCCCATCCAATCCCTGGGGCTGCCTCAAGAGGGCTTGATTCTGACAAAGACTGCCTGTAAATGGCTTCAGGGGAATGAAAGGAAACCAACCTGTTTCCCAAAAACATTGATAGTAAGCCAGAGTTGTGGCAGGTACCCCAGGGCTGACAAGCAGAAATCATGCTCAAAAACCCTGAAATTAAAGTATCTCAATAAATCGTGCACTCTGGAGACATTGACTTGAACATTTCTAGTACACGGCTCCTAGTTATACAAAAGCAGAGATAACTTCCAAGCCTTGACACAGCAGATGTTGAGTCAGCAGATAGAATAAGTCACTGTAAAATAGGTCTGCTCAGAACCTGTGTGTACATGCCTCACCGATTATTAATTGCTTAAGCAACCTCAAGAGCATTAAGTTACAATGCTGGCAAAGCCCATGTATGAGTGCGCCTATTTATTCTGTTGACGAGGCTTTGCTGGGGTGGTATTGGGAAAGGTTCCTCCACTCCCTCCACCCAAAGCTTCAGTGAAGTTCAAGGCAAAATGAAAGTCAGTGTGTTTATCCAGAGTCATCTGGTGTTTCCCCTTAGCCTAGATTTACGCTGCTGATATATCATACAGTGATTTGATAGAGATAAGCTGGATTACCGAAAGACATACATCCAGCTAGCTTTAATGTTGTTTGGCTTTGGAGAGAGGTGAACAAGCCTCTCCATGTTTTTACTCATCTCTACGTTGTTGCTTTACTTCTCCATCATTAGTGGCATTCCCAAGCTCTGGAATTCCCTGCCTAACGCTCTCCACCTCTGCTGCTCCTTGACCAACCCAATATCTCTCTCCATGGCTTGGTGTCAATTTATCAATGCCAAGCACAGGCCTCTGATCTTTTATGGAGTGTTCAGGCCAAACAAATATTTTCCACTAGAGATCCAGGGTGGATGTATATTAAGACCATAAGACAGAGGAGCAGAATTAAGTCATTTGTCCAATTGACTCTGCTCTGCATTTCGATCATGGTTGATCTATTTTTCCCACTCAACCCCATTCTCCTGGCTTCTCCTCATAAACTTTGACACCCTTCTTATCAAGAACCTATCAATCCCTGATTTTAAAATACCCAATGACTTGGACTCCACAGACATCTATGGCAATGAATTCCACAGATTCACCACCCTCTGGTCAAAGAACCTCCTACTCATCTCCATTCTAAAGATACATCCTTTTATTCTGTGGTTGTGCACCCTAGGCTCTAGTCCTAGACTCTCCAATTACTGGAAACATCCTCTTCATATCCACTCTATCTCGACCATTCATTATTCGGTAGATTTCAATGTGATCCCCTCTCATGCATCCAACCTCCAGCAGGTACAGGCCCAGTGCCATCAAACACTCCACATACATTAACCCAATCATCCTCAGAATCATTCTCGTAAACCTCCTCTGGACCCTCTCCAATGCTAGCACATTCATCCCCAGATATGGGACCTCAAACTGATCATACTATTCCAAACGTAGCCTCACCAGCATCTAATAAAGTATTAGCATTACATTGTGTAGAGGAAGGAAATGGAAATGCTGGTTTACACTGAAGATGGAAACAAAAAGCCGGAGTAACTCAGCGGGACAGGCAGCATCTCTGGAGAGAAGGAATGGGTGACCCTGAGATAATGTAGAGAGATATAGAACAATGAATGAAAGATGTGCAAAAAAGTAACAACGATAAAAGAAACAGGCCATTGCTAGCTGTTAGTTGGGTGAGAAAGGGAAGCTGGTGCGACAGGTCGGGGAGGGATGGAGAGAGGGAATGCAGGGGTTGCTTGAAGTTAGAGAAGTTAAGATTCATATCCCTGGATTGTAGGCTCCTGAAGAAGGGTCTCGACTCGAAACGTCATCCATTCCTGCTCTCCAGAGATGTTGTCTGTCCTGCTGAGTTACTCCAGCTTTTTGTGTCTATCTCAGCATTAGCCTTCTGAAAATGAAAGCCAAGTTGTGGGCTTTACCTTGAAGGCTTTCCTCATTGGGGTCAATGAACATGGCATAACTTCAAACATAATGGCAGTTTAGCCATTTGTGGGCAGTTTAGCCATTTCACATCATGTCTGCATTTTCATCAGCTGAGATCAGTGGAAGCACAAGGACGACAGGTCTGTGGGAGACTGCATGCACGTTCTGAAATCTGAAATCTTACAACCATACAAGAGGCAGTTATCTAGCAGTCCCATGTCTCACTTCCCTCCATGGACCCCTGTAGTTTAATTTAGTTTAGTCTAGTCTACATATACAGCATGGAACCAGGCTTTTCGGTCCACTGGGTCCACACCGACCAACAATCACCCGCATACTAATTCTATCCTATGCACTAGATACAATTTACAGAAACCAATTAACTTACAAACTTGAACATTTCTTGGAATGTGGCAGGAAACCCACGTGGTCGCAGGGAGAACGTACAAACTCCACACAGACAGCACCCGTAGTCAGGATCGAACCTGGGTCTGTAGCTGTCTACCGCTGCACAACTGTACCCTTACAACCTCCTCACAGCCACGCTGGTTCATCAATTACCCTCTGATTCCATTTGACGCTCAGGCTACAAACCAGAGGCAGGTCTTTGGGACGTGGGAGGAAACCAGAGAGAATGTGCAATCCCCAACACAGGAGATTAAGATTGACCCCGGGACATCGGCGCTGTAAGGCAGCAGCAATATTCGCTGGGCCACTCTCAAGCGAAATAAAATCGCTGGAAATGTTCAGCAGGTCAGAAGAAAGAGTTAGTATATCAGATCAGGGAACCTTGTGGCAACACAATTCTAATGAGCGATCAGTGACGCGAAACATAAACTGCCTCCCGCCCTCCCTCTCAGGTGTGTCTGACTTGCAAACTCAGTCCAATCTTTTCTGTTTTTAGTAGAAAATAACTTTAGATTTTTTTGACACTATGGGAATCAAGAGGTATGGCGTTAGTCCAGTGGCATCAGGTAACAGATTCAACACGATTGTATTGAATGGCAGGGTTTAATGGCCTACTTCTTTTGTTCTGATATCTTCTGAACTAATTATTTCTTTATGTGCCTCAATGTGACATTTTGGTGAATAAACTTTCCTCTGAGGCCCCTATACTTAAAAGGGAATTTTATTATGTTCAAGCTACTGCCACAGTGTAAACTATTGGGAGAAAGTCCATACCCAGAGCTTGCAGGCTGCTCTAATGCAAAGGTACTCTGCGAGACAGGAAACCTCCTTATTGTTCTGAGGAAGAGTTCCAGACGCAAAATGTTACCCATTTCTTTCCCAGCAGATGCCGCTTGATCTGCTGCGTGCTTTCAAATATTTTCTATTTTTTCTTTCAGATTATTCGCACCTGCAGATTGGTACACATTTAGAACTGCGATAATGCGATAGCTCTTTGTGCAGATATCCTTTATTCTCTCATTCCCCAGGGAGTTGTGGACTGTGCATCATCAGAGTCGATGCCACGGTCATGAGTATTATCAAGATATTCACCCCAGATATTCTGGCTCCGAGCTCCAGCTCACCAGTACCTGGCTCTGTCGGGTTCAAGTTGCACCAGCCTCATATTCTGATAAAATATTCAGGTTGGGGGTGATTTGTTCTCTATTGCTGCCCCTGTTTCTGTTCCCGACCGCAGATCAACAGCAAGCTTGAGATGGGTATATTTACAGTGCTGGTTGGGCTGAGCACGGAGATAAACCCTCAGGCTTGGGCTCAGATCGGCTGCTGTGGGGCGGGCCGGAGCGACCGAGAGAGCTGCAGACAGGGCAAGAAGATGATCTGCTGTGATCTTACTGAAGGCCACTGTTCCCATACATAACGTACTTACCTTCATATTCAACTAAATCACGGCTGATCAGTAACTCTATCTCCCGCCTTTGTTCTTTAACCCACAATACCTTATCCAACAAAAATCTGCTACTTTCAGCTGTGCAAGGAATGCATTCCTTTCTGCTACTTTCCTTCCCATCACAACGTGCCTTGGGATAGATTTTCTCTTTAAAAATGTACTTTCTTGGCCAAGTCTTATCATATTCCAAATATTTATGTCTATAATCGGGAAATCACTTGAAAGAAGGTAATCTGCCATCTGTAACCATGGCAACTATCCCTCCTTCTGATGCTACCAATGGCTTTCAATGGTCAGACTTAAAATACAAACTTTAATCTGGCTTCCAACCAATTACCCAAAAGTCTTGCTGATTGTTTGATGTTAAAAGGAGGACATTGTTCAGAAAAACTTGCAAATAAAACTCCTTCATTCTTAATCTACCAAGTTACCACAATTTATTTTTACATAAACAGAGCAGTGAAAAGAGTGCGACTGTGGATTGGTTCAATCACTGACATGCATGCACATGCTCTTCATTGTGTCACTTCAATACTCTGAGCCGTTCAATGTCACAAATTTGCAGCAGTTGTTTGGGACCTGAAGTAAAATATCTTCAGCAATGACAAACCTATTAGCTGGGACTTTGGGCCCACTGGGCCGAACCTGATTTGAGTTCAAATGCGGTGCTTGAATCACACTTAAGCCTCGTCCCACTTACGTGTCCTTGGCACGCTAATTACGTGACCTCGTGGTCGCGTTAAGGCGCGACTGCCCCGCAAAGGTCGCACGCAATTTTGCGTGACATCATTTGAAGATGGACACAAAATGCTGGATTAACTCAGGGGGACCGGCAGCATCTCTGGAGAGAAGAAATGGGTGATGTTTCGTGTCGAGACTTCTTCAGTCTGAAAGCCAGAAACGTCACCCATTGCTTATCTCCAGAGATGCTGCTGGTCCCGCTGAGTTATTCCAGCATTTTGTGTCTATCTTCAATTTTCTTGGCCCCGCTCTGGGAGTAGAAGTGGGGGCAGATCCGAATCCGCAACAGCCGTGAGCCCCAGGCCGAGCTCGGCGATTGTTTGCCTACTTTTGCTGCTGTTGGAGGTGAGACGTTGCGTTGTGCCAGGGTCTTGGGCCTGTCCCACTTTGGCCGTCAGTTACGCGACAGGCCGTTGGCGAGCGAAGATTTTGTTTGATACAAAATCCCGGAGCGCCGCGCGATACTGCGCAAAACTCCGTACCCCTCCGCGCTTCTCAGTGGGACCAGCCCCGCGCGGCCACGCGATGCCCGTGCGCCTCAACGCGATGACGAGGCCGCGTAATTTGCGTGCCAATGACACGTAAGTGGGACAGGCCCTTTACTCTCTCAAACAAAAGTTTCCAGTTGTCCTGCAAATATGCGTTTGTTCAAAGACTGTTAGGATTCAACTCACGAGTATTCAGTTTTGCAAAGGTGTCTCACCGAGTGTATTTAAAAACAATCTGCCGAAGCAAGTGACAAAATTCTTACATTAGATTCATATCCTTATAAGGGCTAAACAACTACCAGAGGCCTACAAATTAGATACCAGAATAGACAGATAATACCCCAATAGAAGACCGATGCAATGAACGAGAAGGCCGAGAGAGCAAAAATCACAGTAAGGTGGATTCCAGTTGTGATAAGACTAGCTTATAGAACAGAAATATGAGGAAACAAAGAAGAAACTTCACCCAGGAAATGGAGGGGAGGGGCAGCTTAATCCCATGAGGAAGGTTTAGCTCAGTTTAGAGATACAGCGCAGGAACATGCACATCAGCCCACCGAGTCCACGCCGACCAGCGTTCCTCGTACACTAACATTATTCTGCACACTAAGACCAATTTACAATATTTACCGAAGCCAAATAACCTGTACTTCTTTGGAGTGTGGGAGGAAACTGGAGCACCCAGGGAAAGCCCACACGGTCACGAGGAGAACGTTCAAACTCCGTACATACAGCACCCGTAATCAGAGTCGAAATCCGGGTCTCTGGTGCTGTAAGGCTCTACCGATACACCACCGCGCCGGTCAGATGGTCAAATCGACAGGTTCAAAGGAAACACACGCAGGAGAGGGGAATCGATCGATGCAGGGTGATGAAGAATGCTGGCACGGGGTTTGTGATGGTCAGAAATACCTGCATGTGTGAGAGGGGCTGATTGTCCTGTTTCCCTCCTTAAAGATGCTTGGATAATCCTGGAAGTGCTAATGCTGACTGCAGCTAAAGTCCATGGATAAATGTTCTGTTGATTGTTGTGCATGCATTTGTTTGGTGGATAACACCAAAACTGGTGAAATAGTGGGTAGTGAAGAAGGTTATCTAGCAATACAACAGGGTTCAAAATGACTGGAAATGACCCAAGGAGTGAGTAGCAGTTGAAATTATATTCTGATAAGTGCGAAATGTTGCATTTTGGTAAAAGTACACAGTAAATGGCATGGACTTGGAGCATTTTGTAGAACAGAAAGACTGAGGAGTACAGTACATATATAGTTCACTGAAAGTGGTGACACAGGTAGTCAGGGTGGTGAAGGACAGGTTTGGCACACGTGCCTTCATCAGTCGGGACACTGAGTACAAGAGTGGGGACGCCATGATCACATTGAATGGCGGTGCTGGCTCGAAGGGCCGAATGGCCTACCCCTGCACCTATTGTCTATTGTCATGTTACAATTCTACAAGTTGTACTACAGCATATCCAAGTTGTAGGAAGGATGTCATTAAACTGAAAAGGGCACAGAAGGGATTCATGATGATGTTATCAGGACTGAAGGGCGTGAGTTATTAGGAAAGAGTGAATAGGCTACGGCCTTTTTCCCTGGAGCAAAGGACAGGAATGTACAGAAGTACAACAAATCATGATGTGAACAATCAATCCTTTCCCTGGGGTAGGGAAGGCTAAAATTTGAGGGCATGGGTTTTACGGTGAGAAGGGAAATTTCGAAGGTAACCTTCGGAGCAACCTTTTCCACACCGAGGGCTTTTGTAGTGGTGGTTGCAATTATAATATTTAAAAGACATTTAGACTGGTACGCGGACAGTAAAGTTTTAGAGGGATATGGGCCAAATAGCTCAGTTTGGTAACAATTGGCATGGTCGAGTTAGGCCAAAGGGCCTGTACCTGTGCTGTACAATTCTGTGACCTGCACGGTCTACTGGAACAGTCGCGGGCTGGGGACTTGCTTCAAACTGCACCTTTCCGCAAATGCTTTATTTTCCCCGAGACCTGCCACTAGAATGGTTGCTAAACATAAAGAACCAAATGTCATGCAAAGCCCTTGCTGCTGAGATCTCTGGAACAGAATGGCATGGAGCCAACAGAACTTTTCCCAATGGTGAGCCTCCCGGAGGCTGGGGAGACAGGAATTATCTGGCCCTGAATCATCGCAGTGAGCTGCCAGGAAGCCTCGTTCACTCTTCCCAACAGTCTGAATACTCTGCCTTGATGTCAACTCAAAAAATAGCCCAGCAATTCCATCCACAACTCTCCCACACCACACCACACCAAACCCTCACAAGCTACATCATTTCAGGGGGCGCTGGGGAAAAGGACAGAGTGCATGTGACAAATGTAAGGCAAGCTTCGCAAGTGAAGCATTCCTTGTTAATTCCACTACAAAGACAGAATTGAAGTTGATCAAATGATCTCCGCTTGCAATGAACTAAGTCTGAATGGTGAACCAAGTGATCACGGAGTTGTGTTCGAGTTGGATCCCATTCAGACTACTGGAAGTGAAGGTTCAAACAGGTCTGACAAAGAAACAGAACTAGCTCCAAGTCCAGAACCACACAGTCCAAAAGGTTTAGGTTTATCATTGTCACATGTACCAAGGTACAGTACATGCTGTCCAAAACAGATCAAAACATAAATACAATCAAGTTAAACTCAAGTACAATAGATAGAGCAAATGGGAAGTTATAGAGTGCAGAATATAGTTCTCGGCCTTATAACACATCAGGTTACATCGAGGAAGTCCAATGGGGTAGTGAATCGGGCGGTACCCTAGTTTATGGAAGGATTATTCAGCAGCCTGACGACAGAGGGAACAAAGCTGTTCCTGTGACTTGTACTGTGAGCTTTCAAGCTTCTCTACCTTTTGCCAGAGAGGAGCAGGGAGAAGAAGGAATGACCAGGATGGGACAATTATGTTGCTTACTTTTCCCAGGCAGTGTGGTGTGAATGGAGTCAGTGGTGGGTGGTCTGGTCTGTGCGGTGGGCTGCACTACATCTAGAACTCTGCAACTGCCAGTGTCCTTGGGCAATGGTGTTCCCAAACCAAGCAGTGATGCAACCCCACAGTATGCTTTGTGTGGTGGATCTGCAGAAGTTTATAGCTTCAAAATTTAAAACCTAAGGTAGGCACAAAAAGCTGGAGTAACTCAGTGGAACAGGCAGCATCTCTGGCGAGAAGGAATGGGTGACGTTTCGGGTCGAGACCCTTCATCAGAGTGGTTAGGGAAAAGGGAAATAAGAGAAATAGACGGTGATGTGGGGAGACAAAGAACAATGAATGCAAAAAAGTAACAATGACAAAGGAAACAGGCCATTGTTAGCTGTTTGTAGTGTGAAAACGAGAAAATAGTGCAACTTGGGTGGGGGGGGGGGGGAGGGGATAGAGAGGAAATGCCGGAGCTACCTGAAGTGAAATAAATCAATATTCATACTACTGGGCTGTTTTCCTCATCCATAACCAGTCTGAAGAAGGGAATCGACCCGAAACGTCACCCATTCCTTCTCTCCAGATATGCTGCCTGATCCGCTGAATTACTCCAGTTTTTTGTGTCTATCTTCGGTTTAAACCAACATCTGCAATTCCTTCGTACACACCAAAACCTAAGATCCGGAAGCCTCTGAAACTGGTTAGGTTAGATTTTATAGTTGTTGTTAGCTAAATGTGAATATTGACAGTTACTTGTGTTTCACTGGGTTTTGAAAGAAAAGGGAGGAGAAAGTAACATGTCTTTAAGCACATAATGTGCCTTTTCCGCTAGTCTTTGTGTTTATATTGGAATCCCATTGGACACCAGAGTTATGTGTTGTGCTTGCTTCTCAAACTATTTAGCAGTTCCACAGATGTTCAGTTTTATACCAAGAGTCTAGATCCAACCTATAATTAGTTAGTGGCTGCCATGGAAATGAACCTTCGCCTCTTGGATATATGTATCTCACCACATTCGTGTGGTATGTGTGTTCGGAAGAAAATAAAATCTCCTTGATTGTATATCTCGGCAGGATGGCTTGGTGTTCAACTCATATCTCAGGGATTGGAAGGACTGGATTGTTTCCCCCTTCTCCCAGACCGCAAACGGAGGTCAGTTCAGTTTAAGTTTAGTTTAGTTTATTGTCACGTGTACCGAGGTGCAATGAAAAGCTTTTGTAGCGTGGAGTAAGTTACACAAATCCCTCGGTTGCAGGGAGCCATCAAGGACGGCGGAACATTGGTTCACAGTGTGGTGACAATGTCCTCTTGATAACCCAACCACCCCTACCTGTTTGGTTCCTGTTGTTACTACACGAGCTGATGACTAATTCAGATGGGCTTTCAACGTCTCAACTGTGATCCTGAGCTTCCAACTGCTCCACATTTCTGACTACACGGCTGTGAAGTGCTGCAGAGTTAGTTTGACTAATTTCAGGTCAAGCTCTTTCAACTTATTTTTAAACTTCATCGGTATTGAGGGCGGTTGAAGAGAATGGCAGCTATGCCTCAGTGGCGAGCACACCCATTTCGTGGTCAGGATTTGATCCCAGGCCAGACACTTGAGCACAAGAGTCATGACCAAAAGTACCATACTGTACTCGTAGGCTGCACTATCCGAAAACACAATGCAAACAATAAAGCAATGCCCACTCTGCCCATTCAGCTGCTTTGAGGTGAGATTCCTCTGATGTCCCGACTGATATTTATTTGTCAATTAATGAGACCGAATAAAAGGGAGATCATTCTCACATTGTTGTTTGAGGGAACGTGCTGCATTCCTATATTACATAGACATAGAAACATAGAAAATAGGTGCAGGAGTAGGCCATTTGGCCCTTCGAGCCTGCACCGCCATTCAATATGATCATGGCTGATCATCCAACTCGGTATCCTGTACCTGCCTTCTCCCCATACCCCCTGATCCCTTTAGCCACAAGGGCCACATCTAACTCCCTCTTAAATATAGCCAATGAATTGGCCTCAACTACCTTCTGTGGCAGAGATTTGTAAATTACAAGCAGGACTGGCGTCCAATACAGTACTTTGTAAAGTGTATCAGGATATTGTGACACCACAAGATGCACATATTCTTTGTAAAACAATGGGGCGGTGGACGGGTGTTAACTTGCCAGCTAGGTGTAACCTGCCTCCTAGCACTGATAGTGTCTGCCTTTCACCTGAATACTAAAGGGCCTGTCCTACAAGCATGCAACTCCATGCGATGAGCGCGATCAAACTAGAAGCGGGGGCCACGTGGAGGTCGGGTGATCCCCTGTACAGGGCCGTTCCCACCAGCATGCACCTGCATGCGGCAGGCGTGACCAAACCGGCAGCGAGGGCCGCGCGGAGGTTGGGTGAGTGGCGCAACGCGGCGCAAAGTGAGGCGAACTTGGAGCAAAGTCTTAAGGTAAGTTCGCCAGGACAGAGAGGGGCACAGAGGCACACACACAGAGGGCCACGGAGCCACACACATAGAGGGTCACGGAGGCACCTACAGAGAGGGTCACAGAGGCACGACGTCGAGGCGGTGTGTAATGCGTCGAGGCGACTGCGAGCCGACAAGCCGTTGCCGCGCGGAATTTTTGAACATAGTCAGTTTTTCAGAGCCCCGCGCGATGTCGGGACAAACTCCGCACAATTCCGCACGGTTCCGGCGATCGAAGTGGGACCGGCCCCGCGACGCCGGACGGCTCACGTGACCATGTTAGGTCGCGCTCATCGCATGGAGTTGCATGCTTGTAGGACAGGCCCTTAAGATTCTCATTATGTGGCATTTACAAGACCAGACTATAACATTGCAAATGCAAAGCTAAATGACAAATGCCAGCAGAAAGCTAGGATAGAGTTAGGACATGAATGGCAGGGAGACACAAATGAGTGTGGAGGTTAGGGATATGGACCAGAGAGCCCTGAGCAAACTATCACAATTCATGTCATTTTGGGCAGCACAGCTCTGCAGCTGATAGAGTTGCTTCCTCACAGCGCTAAAGGCCCAGTTTGATCATGATTTCCCCCGATGCTCCAAATTTCACCCATATCCCAAAGACATGCAGGCTTGAGGGGTAATGGCCTCTGTAAATTGTCTCTAGTGTAAGGTGTGGATGGGAAAGAGGGATAACAGAAATAGTGTGAATATGTAATGGCCAGAATGATCTTGGTGGGTAGAAGGGCCTGTTTCCATGCTGCGCTTTTAAATTAAACCAAACTCAAATTAAACGACAACCTCTGCTGAAGGGCAACAAAACACACAGCGACACAACTGGAGATGAAAGTACTGACTTCAATCAGAGCTGACTGCATCCTCTACAGTCGCCTGCTCTTCCACTGACCACAGTGGAAAACATAGTTTGTCCCCAAATCATTGCATACCACATATCTTCAACAATCGGCCATTAATAATCAACTCAATACCCGGTGGTGGGGGGTGGGGAATATATCAAGGAATGCCAGGAATCTCACAGCTGGCAAAGGGAAAACTCCTCCTCATTTCCCAAGTCCGGGATCTGTTTTATACTGATTCATGGATGCAGGAAACATCAGTGAGGTCAGTGTTAGTTGGCCAGCACCAAATTGGCTCTGCGTTACGTGGGTTTTTATTCCAGATTTACTTAATTAATTGAATTACATTGCCCAGTTGCTGTGGTGGGAATCAAATAGGATGGCATGGTGGCACAGCGATAGATTTGCTGCCTTACAGTGCCAGAGTCCCTGGTTCGATCCTGATTATTGGTGCTGTCTGTGTATGTTCTCCTGGGACTGTGTGGGTTTTCTACGGGTGCTCCAGTTTCCCCCCACACTCCAAAGATATAAAGGTTCATTGGCTTCTGTAAATTGTAAATTGTCCCTAGTGTGGATAGTGCTGGTGTATGGGGTGATCGTTGGTCAGTGACTACGTGGTGGGCTGAAGGGCTTATTTCCACGCGGTATCTCTAAAGTAAAAGTAGAGTAAATCAAGTCCTTGGATCATTAGTCCGGGACTGTGCATCACAGTCCAAAGACTCTCATTATGTTCATGCGGATCCCCAGTCATTAATCCAGGGCTGACCTGGTCAGACTTAGTCCCCGTCCAGTGAGCAGGGGTTCATCATGGCACCACTCTCATCTAACGGTTTGTGAACAAAGTGAGGAGTGTCACCCATTGAGAGTGGAGCAGTTTAGTTTGCTTACAGCTAGACAAGATAACGAACAGTTCAATGAATCCTTGACTGTTTACTTACTGTGGGTTCATGCCATTTATCAGATTTGTCATCAGCTGCTAATGCATCAAAATGTTTGGACTATCTAAATTATTATATTATCAGTACATTGTTCTCTGTACCCACTGTTATACAACTAAATTTGCACAACCTTTGTCCTGCAGATTGAAGTTCGCACAACTTTAGTGGCACTCAAAGTATCTTTGTGACATAACCTTTGGGATAAAGCACCGTGATAAAATATACACAGATCCGTGCATTGATGTTTATACCCTGGGACTGTTTTCAACCGGTGCTCTCAACCGGAAACATTACGTTATGGTTGCGTCCGAAGAAGTGTCTGAGGAAGGTCCCCACCTGAAATGTCACCCATCCTATTTCTCCAGGCATGCTGCCTGACCCGCTGAGTTACTTCAGCACTTTGTGGATATCTACATTACAGTAAACCTTCATTATAATGGATTATGGTGAGGGGGGACGGGGGGGTGCGGAATGGTGTCCATTATTGCCGATTGTCCGCTATAAACGAATGTAATGTTGGGACATGTTGGAACATTGTTTTTCGGACTGGAGGCCTGTGACTAGTGGTGTGCCTCATGGTTCAGTGGTGGGTCATCATGTATATCAATGATTTGGATGGGAAAATAAAAGGCATGGCTAGATAACAATAAGATTCAAGGTTCAAGAAAGTTTATTGTCATGTGTCCCAGATAGGACATTGAAATTCTTGCTTTGCTTCAGCACAACAGAATTATGGTAGGCATGAATAAGTTGTATCGTTGATAGTGAAGATGGTTGTCAAGAATTGCAGCAGGATCTTGATCAGTTGGCCAGGTGGGTTGAGGAATGGTTGATGGAATTTAATACACAGAAATGTGAGGTGAGGCAAATCTAACAAGAGCAGGACCTACACAATGAATGGTAGGGCTTTGGGCAATGTTGTCGGGCAGAAAGATCTAGGAGTGCATGCACATTATTCCATGAAAGAGCCATCACAGGTGGATAGGGTGGTCATAAAGGCTTTCAGTACATTTCCCATCATCATAAGCCAATTGGTCTGATCTGAAAGTGTTGCTGAAAGAAACGGATTTGATGAAGGAATATAAATACTTTATTGTCACATGTGAGTGGGCACAGTGACATTCTTTGTTTGCACACACAATGTATAGAAATACGGTGCTCACAAAGTTACAAAGCACACCGGCTCACCCCTTTGTGTCCCCCCCCCCCCCACAGCGGTTCCCCCACGCCGCATCCCCATTGTCCTTTGTCCCCCTCCCCTATTGTCCATTGTTCTCCCCCCACCTCCTCCTCCTCCCCCACGTCGGGTCCTCCATTGTCCTTCCCCTCCCCCCTCATGGCGGTTCCTCCACGCTCTCATCGACCACGGGTTGACCCATGAGGCATCACCGCCGCCGCAAGGCTACATCCCCGCCGAGGCCCCCATCGCCGCGAGGCTTCACCGCTGCCGCCACATCACCGCCACCGAGGCCTCACCGCCGTCGACGCCCCAATTCACGCCTCTGTGGTGCCGACCCAGGCCCCAGGCGCGGGCTCCACCGGCCTGTACTCAGACTCACGAGGCCCCGGCCAGGCCCCGACCCGGGCTTCTATGCGGCGATCAGACAATAGGCAATAGACAATAGGTGCAGCAGTAGGCCATTCGGCCCTTTGTGCCAGCACCGCCATTCACTGTGATCATGGCAGATCAGGGAGGTATCGAGACCACGGCGCCTCGACAAAGGCCTCAGGCCACGTTGCCAGTCCACATCCGTGGCCTCGCCGCGTGGATAGTCGTGGATGGGGTGACAATTAAGCATTAAGAATGGGACTAACCGAGAGGTGCCTAAATGCTCAATGAGCTGCCATATTATTTTATTCTTTTGCAGACACTGCTATTACGTGTCGTCCATCCCGTTTGCCCCTGAACGGGCATTGAGTCTCATATAGTCCAATGACTGACAGAGTTGGGTGGCCATTAAAATCATTAGTGATAGGAGCAGACTTAGGCCATTCGGCCTATCAAGTCTACTCCGCCATTCAATCATGGCCGATCTATCTCTCCCTCCTAACCCCATTCTCCTGCCTTCACCCCATAACCACTGACACCCATACTAATCACGAATCTATCTATCTCTGCTTTAAATGTATTCAGACTGCCTCCATAGCCTTCTGTAGCGAAGAATTCCAGTTTCGCCACCCTCTGAGCTCCTCCTCATCTCCTTCCTAAAAAAACCTCCTTTAATTCCGAGGCTATGACCTTTAATCCTAGACTCTTCGAAATCCTAGACACTGGTGGAAATATCCCCTCCACATCCAATCCAAGCCTTTCACTATTCTGTACGTTTCAATGAGGTCGCCCCCTTATTCTTCTAAACTCCAGCGAGTAGAGGCCCAGTCCAATCAAACACTCATCATATGTTAGATGATCATTAAATCTAGAAACATATTCTAATCCCACCAAGGCAGCTTCGATATTTAACCAACTAATATTCAACAAGTCAAGCACCTGCCATAGAAAGGAAGACAGAGCCAAAGTTTCACATTTCCAGCATCTGGGTATTTGTCTTTAGATTTTAAAATAAATCTTTAATTGAAAAAAAAAGTTCTCCCTATGACAGCATGTCTTTTCCCCGGGTGATCCGGCATCCTCCCACACTCCAAAGACATACAGCTTTGTAGGTTAATTGGCATTGGTAAAAGATTGTAAATTGGCCCGTGTGTGTGTAGGATAGTGCTAGTGTACAAGGATTGCTGGTCGGCGTGGATTCGGTGGGCCGAAGGTCATGATTCAGCGCTGTATCGGTAAACAAAACTAAGTTAGTCTCATTAACCCTAAACTTAAAACTACTGGAATGTTGTAAAAAAATATGGCTCACTGACATCCTTCAGGGAAGGAAATCTGCCATCCTTATTTGGGCTGCCCAATGTCTGACCCCAAAAAGGATGGGATCGCTGAATGAAAAAGCTGCATTGTGAATAGTGAAACTGACTGTCAGGACAAAGTTCAGCAAGAAACTCTATCACAAGATCTCCCCACCAACCAAGTCTCAGGAAGGTGGAAGAGAGCGTTGCCAGGGTCCCTAGCACCTGTATAGGTTGCCCACGGCGTCTTCTCTCATCTGGTTTCCCTTCTCACAAGCTGGTGACAGGGAGGGAACCTTACTTCACAGGGCAGCACAGCCATGTGATATGCACAGTACATGACCTTCCCAACTTTTCCACTCCAGGATTTTTCCTCTTCTCTTGAATTTCTCGAAGGCTCGGCTTTCCCCAGACGAAACCCGACGATTCACCTGTCTCCAAGAGCTGAGGCCGGTGGAACTACAAGAACGATGGGATCTGGTGCACTGGTTAGAAATACAAATTGGAATAAAGACTCCATTGTGGAAGTTAAGGCTTCCGTGACTACAATCAAACCTTTATCTCAGTTCAGTGAACTCTGTGTAACTTGCCAAGGGCAGAACTCCACTTCACTATCAAGCAGCAGTGTTGTATCGTCCCAAGTCCATTTCTCATAATTTGAAATGCTAATCTGCTTAATGTATAATGGTTAGAGCATATGTATCTTGTTTAGATGGACACATATTAAATATTATGTAAAATGCCCAAAACACCTTTAAAGAAGAGCCCTGCAGTGAAGATTCATGAGTATTTACCAGGACTTGAGATCTAAGGGGTGACATTATTGAGGAATGTAAAATCTTAACAGGCGTAGAGAAAGTGAACTGCCATAGTCTTTCCCCCAGGATAGGGAAGTCTAAAACTAGTGGGCATAGGTTTAAGGCGAGTGGGGAATGATTTAAAAGGGACCTGAGGGGCGACCTTTTGCATACAGTGTATATTGTCAGAGGAAGTGAGAGAGGTGGGCGCAATTATAATGTTTAAAAGACACTTGGATAGGTACATGGATAGGACAGGTTTGGAGAGACATGTGACTACTGACATATTTGGGGTAATTTTACACAGGCCAATTAATCTGGAAACCCGCACGTCTTTCGGAAATGGGAGTAAACCGTAGGAATCGGAGGAAACCCATGTGGTCACAGGGAGAATGTGTAAACGCCACACAGACAGCACCCGAGGTCAGGATCAAACCCAGGTCTCTGGTGCAGTAGTTCTACCGGCTGTGCCACTAAGGTGAATGCTCAAAAGGTCAGATGGCATCTGCTGGGAGAGAAGCAGAGTCAATATTTCAGGTGGATGAGCCTTTATCAGATTGTAGAAGTTAATGGGTGACTTCCCATCTTACAATAGTCTGAATCACACGTTGATCTTTGTAAAAGAGAAAATTGAGGGGGAACTTAAAACAATGTCTTTCAGATTATATTATGCAAAATATAGGGAAGTTTAGATGAAAACAGAACGCTCTGGGGATACTCAGCAGGCTGAGGTGTCGGGAGGCAGGCCCGTACAAAGCTTTTCAAAAGGGGGGGGGGGGGGGGGGGGAGTGACAGGATTACAACAATTTCATGTGAAATAATGTGCGTGCAGCTCATATCACGAGCGCGAAACTCGAAGTCCCTCGCGGCCGGGGTCCTGGAAGCTCTGGGGTTTTAGATGCTCTCTGGTGCATTCTGAGCCTTATTTTGGAGCATTTTTGCACCAAAATTATGACCAATATTTCAGGAATCATTTTGGTTGAGTCAAGAGTAATGAGTGTGTGGAATGGGATGATTGGGGTCATTGTCGTATACATTTTTAAAAATCAAGAATTGAAGTTGTCCTTGTTTTAATAATCAAGTTGTACTGTTGTAAAATGTTATGTAAAATGTTATAAAGGAGCATGTAAAAATTGCAAATAAAATACTGTAAGTTTTTGCATTAAAGTAAATAAAGTAAATCCAGAGAGTAAAGAAAACCTTTTTTTTAGAAAATATTTTGTGTGTTGATTTGATTGCTTGTTACTGTTCGACTGTGTTAGTGTGTGCAGTGCACCTTTAATGGTTCTCCTAACCTAACAACTTCACATCACATCAATTTCAACATGGAATAGTGATGTGAATACAACATTTAGTTTGACTTGAATTTCCATCATGAAAATTCAAGTCAAATTAAATGGTGCATTTACATTACTATGATCGCTTTCAAGCTAACCTATTTTACTGTCCTACTATTATAACAAATTCTAGTTCCATGATGACGCATAAACAAGATCATAAATCACATTTTGAATTCTCAAACACAAGGTAATTGTTGATCATTGATGAGCTGCCTAGTTTCACCAAGCATTTCTGTATTTTGATGGCTGAAAATCAGTATTTTGTTTGGGAAATCAGTATTTCTCACATAAATGCAATAGAACGTATTAAACAGAAACTGGATATTTGAAAATCAGTATTTTGCATGTTTTCTCATGTATTCTCAAATATCAGTATGGAATACTGAAAATCAGTACAACTGAATTGTGAAACCATTTTTGCAATGTGAATTTTTAATTCTTGATTTTGATTCAATCATATCCTTATAACTATAACATCCTGCGTGTGTGTGTGTGTGTGTGTGTGTGTGTGTGTGTGTGTGTGTGTGTGTGTGTGTGTGTGTGTGTGTGTGTGTGTGTGTGTGTGTGTGTGTATTTGTTGTGTGTGTTTTCACATCTTCTCGAAATAACGACGCGCAAACGGGAAAATCTTTACATATTCTGGTGGAGATTGACCCCCTGGAGTCCGAAATCAGCTTATCTGATAATTTTGTGCTTTATTTCTTGAGTTATTAATAAAAATGTTCACAAATCTGATCATACATTGAAATCAAAATGCCTGTTCTTCGCTGATGACGTGACAATGGATCTGCCTGTCGTCTAGTCGCTCTGCAACTGACGTCACCTCCCACCCCTCCCTCCTCCCCCCATTGTTCAAAAGTCGCCCTGTCCACTGAAGACCAAAGATTATAGCTGAACACTGCCATGGCCCAACTGGCGCTTGCTCGATCGCTTGCCCGCCTGCTTGCGCCTCGGTTGGGTTCTCTCCCCCTCCCCTCTCTCTCTCTCCCCCCTCTCATGCCCTTTGGCTTGGCTCAGCTCGGGCCTCCCCACCAATCGCTCCCCCCTTCTCTCCCCTCCTCTCTCTCTCCCCCCCTCTCTCTCCACCCCCTCCTCTCTTGCCCCCCTCTCTCTCCCTCCTCTCTCCCTCCTCTCTCTCTCTCCCTCCCCACTCTCCCCCCCCTCCTCTCCCATCCCCCCCAACCTCTCCCCTCCCCCGGCGTCTCTCCTCTCCCCTCCCCCCCCAGTCGCCACGCCAGCAGCGCCCCAAGAAGCAGCTGCTCAAGCGGCGGGTTGGTGAAGGTGGATTACGGCGCTCGCACTCAGCTGCCGCAACGAGCCGCTCCGGGAGAAGAACAAGCACCCGCCCTCTGCCCTCTTGGTCATCGAGCGCAACACCAGGGTCATCCAGTGGCTGTACGGCTGCAAGAGGGACAAGGAGCCGAAAGGCAAGGCTCCTTCTGTCCTGGTGTAGAATTAAAAAATATTGCGCCCCAATTGTTAATTTTTTTTTCACTCTGGATTTTTTTAAACTCTGGAAAAAAAGGGGGGTGCGACCACACCCATTGCACCCCCCCTTCGGACGGCCATGGGAGGGAAACAGGGATGAAACTTTGAATCATATTTCTCATAATGTAGAATTACACCATTGAGTCTGGACAGTTCTCAGAGCAATTCCATCTGTCCCATTCTTTTACTTATGCAGAAACTTGCTTTCCCCTCAGCTCCTCCAAATTCTACTGCGCTGTCTCTCTCTCTCCCTCCCCAAAGATGCTACTTTGAATTGCTGAGTATTTCCAAAATTTTGAAACAATAGAGATGACACTTTGACTTGAGAAGGAAATAAAAAACATGGGTAAGAAATTAAAGAGAAACAGAAGAGGTACTGGAAAGTTTTAACAGAATGTTGCCTGGTTTAGAAACTGTTAGCTACCTGTATAAGGAACGGCTGTGCAGACTTGGTTTGTTTTCTCCATAGCACTGGAAGTTGAGAGGTGACCCAATGGAGGTTTTATGAACTTATGAGAGCCATACATAGGTTAAACAATCAGATTCTTTATCCCAGGGTGGAAATATCTCCCTGGCTCCAGCAAACAGCAATGTGGACTAGATAACCTGCTATTACTAAAGGCTAGGGTTACACAAAAAGCTGGAGAAACTCAGCGGGTGCAGCAGCATCTAAAGAGCGAAGGAGATAGGCGACGTTTCGGGTCGAGACCCTTCTTCAGATTACTAAAGGCTAATTGCCCAGCTCACACACTGAAGGTATGGGCAACACAGGACTGGAAGCCTTCAGCAGAGTGGGGAACACAGTTTACTAAGAAATAATGAACTGTCCCACCAGGTCACTGAATTTGCAAAAGGGCAGCAACAGCCAGCCTGGCCAACCCAAGGTGAACCTGCAGCAATGACTACTCGTCCAGCTCTAAACCTGCAGTGCATCCATTAGCTTCAGCCAAGCCTTCACCCTGAGCTTAAAAAACAAAGCGCAGGCCAGGCAGCATCTGTGGAGGGAACCAGGAGACCTGATTTGGGGTCAGGACCTTTCTTCAGATTGAGCTGTCCAAGCCTGAATGTCCTGTCTCAAGGATCCCAAACCAAAATGGTCTCTATCCATTTCCCTCCACAGATGCTGCTAAGTTCCTGCAACAATTTTTCTCTGCTCAAAATTACAGATTCTATGTCTCATCTCCACTTCACCCTCTGCTAAAAGTCCTATATGCTGTCATGTTTTCAGTTCACATTATAGTATTGGTAACATTCATTTTAATAAGGCCCATCCATTCATAGGCCCCATGCTACAGTTTATGGCCTATGTGAGTCTCCTCCTCCCTTCCCCCCCAATCTTGCCCAGTCAGGTCTAGTTATTCTATATTATGGCCTGATGGCCGTTAAACGATGGAACATTTGCCAGACGTTTTGATGAATGCAGCTACAGGCAAGTAGTGGGGCAAGAGTCCTCCCAAAACTATTTCAGATAGTTTTAAACAACATCTCAGTTGGCACACAGGAGGCTGTTCAGTCCATCCTGCTGGCACGGCTGCTTTGAAGCTGCTCTCAAGTTTTCCCACTTCATCTGCTTTTCCCTGCAGCAATGCAACTATTTCCTATTCAGTACATACATCTCCCCTTTGGAATATCCTGCTGAATTGGCTTCCACCATCTTTCCAGCAGCACACCCTGCCCACAATGACTCACTCCATGAAAACATTTTCCTCATCATCCCTCTTGTTGCTCTTTTCACAAAAATTAAAGGATGAAATATGTGGGACTCTGCAAAGTTAGTTTGCTCTTACTTTGATGCCCTAGTTTTAATCAAATTATTTTGTCGTGCTCTGTGGCTCTACATCGAATGTGGGTAAATGGAACGAGTGTAGATAAGTGTAGTGGTCAACATGGACATGGTGGGCCGAAGGACCTGCTTCTGAACTGTATGACTCTATAACCAATATCACCCCTACATGGCCCTAGAAGATGGTGCAGCTGTTATGATTGGCATGCAGATGGACTTGCATCATGATTCTAAACATTTTATCCAGAAACCACAAATAAACAGCAAAATATTTTCCAACCAGGAATGATTGATTCAATCTTATTTTATGAGAAATAACATCTAATGGGGGTATCATTAGCAATTGAACATATGGAGTTGGGAGTGATGACTGTTTCCCATAAGCCTTTTAAGATTACTCTCCAATAGTTTCACCTCCGCCCACTACTTACAAGATAACATAAACATTTAAAGCAGTCCTTTGCTTCAACTCGCTTCCACTTCATTGTTGAGATTACTGATGAGGCCAACATTGGAACCGCCCGTAATAACCACTGCCTCCTTCACAGACAGTTACTGCTCATGTTTGGTTATTCCCAAGTGATGATAGACTTCTTCTTTACTACAGAGGAGCAATGAAGACCCGAGGCATAGTGTGTTTTTGGGACACAGAGAACTCCACATAAGGTTTAAAGTTAGATGCAGGAACTCCACAAACACCCGTGTACCTAATCCAATCTCGGCAATGCAACACTGCAGAACTCTTGCGCAACGATGGACTTGTTTTCCAATTGTATTTTGTATTAAAGTCTTGTTTTTTTTAATTGGAGTTTTTTTCTTTTTACTCGCTTATGTAATTTATGTGGAATTTGTTTTGGTATGCTGTCCAAGTTTATGTGTTTCTGATGCTGCTGCAAGATTTTAATTATACATATACTTCAACGCACTTGTGCCTGTGACAATAAGGTTTAATTTATTTGAACAACTTCCAGTTAATATATCAAAATGAGAACAATCAACATAATGCGTACACTTCAAAGAACCAAGAAGATAGGATAAAACGTCAGTTAATGGGACCCGGGACTGAAAATAATGTAATAAAACTCCAATTTGTATCTCCTTAAGAAATCTTACAAGCAAAAAAAAAATCATAAAGAACTGGTTAGTCAACTCGAGAGTAACAATAAAACGTAACACTTTAACACTTAGTCACGTCAGACGGGTTCTCTACTCATGATATAAAGCAGCTTAGACCTTTCAGTTACATAGTCCACACGTCCACTGACGTTCCCCGCCACCATTTTTGTTCCATTCTCACTGACAACTGTGCCTTCAGCTCCCTGGGACCCGAGTTTTGGGATTCCTTCCCTAAACCTTTTCCCTCCCTCTCTCAACTCAAAAACTCACCTCATTAATCAAGCTCTGAGTCACCACCATTGGTACCTCTTTGTGCCATAGGGTGGTAAAGTGGCACAGCTGGTAAAGGTTCTCCTTTACAGCACCAGAAAAACTAGGTTTGATCTTAACCTCAGATACTGACAGGGTGGAGTTTGTATGTTCTCCACAGACGATGGGTTTCCTCCAGGTGCACCAGTCTCCTTCCACATACCAAAGAGATGTGGGTTAGTAGGTTAATTGTCCAATGTAAATTGCCACTAGTATGTAGGCAAGTGGTATAATCGTATGAGGGTAGATAAGTATGCAGAGAGAATAAAATAAGATTAGTGTAGGATTAGGGTTGAGAGGGAAAGATAGATCTGTCATGATTGAATGGCAGAGTAGACTCGATGGGCCAAATGGCCTAATTCTGCTCCTATGACTTATGATTGGTGTAATAGGTAGTTGATGGTCAGAGAGGACTCAATGGTCTGTTTCCAATGCTGTATGGCTATGACTTGTTGGGTAATATTCCCTGGGGGTTAGACATCAGAAAACAGTGATTAAATTCAGTAGCTCAAGCAGCATTTGTAGAATGGGAAATAGTCAGTATTTTGGGTCTGTGACCCTTTGTCACAACTTGGGAAGGAGCAAATACAAGCTGGTTTTCAGCAGCAGAAAAGGCAGGGAAGTGATATATAAAGAAGGGAATGTCCACGATAAGGAAAGTTGAAATGGCTTGATGGGGTCAATTATTAGCATGATAACTTTCTTGGTCTGTGTATTGAGTTCTTAATGGTCAGGTGGTAGGATTTGCCCAGCAGGAACACTTATAATAGGTTAAGAAAAACTTTGGTTGATCTGGTAGAGCTACTGCCTCACAGCGCAGACACCAGGTTCGATCTGACCTCTGGTATTGTCTGTGTGGAGTTTGGGCGTTCTCCCTGCGACTGTGTGGGTTTCCTCTGCGTGCTCCGGTTTCCTCCCACATCCCAAAAATGTGCAGGATTGTAGGTTAATTGGCCTCATTAAAGTCCCCCTATTGTGTGAGTGGATGAGAAAGTGGGATCACATAGAAATAGTGATGGTCAGCATGGACTTGGTGGGCTGTTACCCTGAAAGGATTTTCTGACACAGGCGTTAAATGTCACGGACCCTTGCATGGGCCACATGCATCTTAAAGCACAAGTGCATCTGCAAGGGATTTTGCACATTAATTCTCAAACCATCAGCCGAGGAATAGGGAGAAATAACAACAATAAATTTAGGCACTGGGAAATGGAGAGTGTCCAATCTTTCCACATGGGCCAGTGGCATGTTAAGAACTGCACTTTGACCGAGTGTGATCCCATCCATGTTAAAACATTTCTGTGAATCTGAAATGGGAGAGATAAACCCAACGGAATCAGTTGGCATTGTTACCGAATCAATGATCTGATGGTACAATTTCAAAACCACCACCGTATCTGCTTGGGTATCTGCTGGGATGGCGGGACTGTCATATGAGGAAAGATTGAAAAGACTAGGCTTGTATTCTCTGGAGTTTAGAAGGATGAGGGGGAATCTTATAGAAGCATATAAAATTATAAAAGGACTGGACAAGCTAGATGCAGGAAAAATGTTCCCAATGTTGGGTGAGTCCAGAACCAGGGTCCACAGTCTTAGAATAAAGGGGAGGTCATTTAAGACTGAGGTGAGAAAAAACATTTTCACCCAGAGAGCTGTGAATTTATGGAATTCCCTGCCACAGAGGGCAGTGGAGGCCAAATCACTGGATAGATTTAAGAGAGAGTTAGATAGAGCTCTAGTGGCTAGAGGAGTCAAGGGATATGGGGAGAAGACAGGCACGGGTTATTGATAGGGGACGATCAGCCATGATCACAATGAATGGCGATGCTGGCTCGAAGGGAGCCTCCTGCACCTATTTTCTATGTTTCTAAACTTAGTTAAAATAATTCAATGATAATCATTATTCTCACCAATAATGTTCACATGGGAAGGAAAGTATTGGCAATTCGAAGAGGACTGAGAATTATTCCGTCGATTCCCCACAACTCCACTAGCCTTCCTCAAGATAATCAAAAATATCAGTGCCGGGCTCCTCTTGCTCAAAATGTTTTTTACAAGCAGACAATCCTCGGAGCCCACAGGATAGTAAACCTTTTCACACAGAGGATAATAGGTATATCCAATGAGCTGCTAGAGAAATGGTACTGGCAGACACAATGATAACATTAAAAAAGCTTTAAGACAGGTATTTGCACGAAGGATGTCGCGGGATATGGGCCTAATACATGCGGATGTATTAGCATTGTTGGGCATCTTCATCATCATTAATGAGATGGGCAGAAGGGCTTGTTTCCATGTTTTCTGACTCTATGATTCCTTGTCCTTTAGTTCCAACAAGTCAATGATTCATTTGTGGTATTATCCAACCCTCTCAACACTGGATGGATTTAAGAGAGAGTTGGATAGAGCTCTAGGGGCTACTGGAGGCAAGGGATATGGGGAGAAGGCAGGCACGGGTTATTGATAGCGGACGATCAGCCATGATCATAGTAAATGGCGGTGCTGGCTTGAAGGGCCGAATGGCCTCCTCCTGCACCTATTTTATATGTTTCTATGTTTCTATGTAACAGTTTGAAACTACTGGCATCCTTGTCACTGGGCTTTCTATATCTTTCAAGCAGCTGTTCCCCCATTTTCTTGTTTACTTCTTTCCTTTGTTATTTTTTTAGAGGGTTGGGGAGGGCGAGGGAAATCAGTTCTCCCTTTTCCTGCTCTCGCTCCACACCCACTGAGATCCCCACCCAATTTGAAATACCTTTGGCTCGATGTTGAGGAGTATGAACTAGTGCGGATAAATGGGATTAGTGTAGATAGCCATTACTGTCAGCGTGGACATTTTGGACTGAACAACTTCTTTCTGTACTATACTATGACTCAAATAGTGTTCTCGATAGCAGGGACGCCAGTGAGACAAATTCCCAAAGCTTGAAGTCCTTCGCTCTCTTCCTCAAAGTCAACACACAGATGGTAACAGGTTTCCACATGTGTTTCTCTATCCAGCCCCAACTGTGTCCTTTTTGTGATCTTTACAACAGATGTTCACTTAGACACTGCTGCTCAACATTCCATTGATTCTACCTCCTTATATGGTTCCTGGACTGAAGCTGCAGAGATTCGTATTGCTCAAACCATTGCCAAAGGACTTTGTGATTTCCATGTAGAGTCTTACATCACGGGAAGTAGCCATTTGGCCCATCATACCTATTCTGGCTTTTTCCTCACAGGCCTAGAAATCCCTGCATTTCCCCAAGTGTGTTGGTCCCGTTTTCTGTCAAAATGTCATTCTAAATCTGCTCCCTTTTAAAGATTACTGACGATTCAGGTCCCACAAAATGCAGAGGCAGCACACATTTCCCCATACCAGGTACCACATCTCAAAAATGTTCACTAGTTTATGCACAGGGGGAACCAATGGTTCCACTCTATTAACGCTGGCCAAATTTGTGGTATGTGGTGTCACCACATGCTCGCCTTTGTGTTTTATCCAAAAAGATATGCAATCTTGGTGGATAGACACAAGAAGTTGGAGTAACTCAGCGGGTCAGGCAACATCTCTGGAGAAAAGGAATAGGTGACGTTTTGGGTCGGGACCCATTTTCAGACTGAGAATCACGGGGAGAGGGAACCGAGAGATATAGAAATATACAAAGCAACAAGTGAATGAATGGTATGAAATAGACAAGGAGAGGTGGACGATTGTCGGCTGTGGAGAAGGTGACAACGAGTGAGACAAACAGTGAAACTAAGCAAGGCAACCGTGAAATTAGTACGATGACTAAGGTGGGGGAGGGATGAAGAGGGAGGTTACTTGAAGTTAGAGAAATCAATATTTATACTGCCCAAATGAAATATCAAGTGCTGTTCCTCCAATTTGCATTTGGTCTCACTCTGACAGTGGAGGAGGCTCAGGACAGAAAGGTCAGTGTGGGAATGGGAATGGGAGTCACAGTGTTTGGCAACTGGGAGATCGTGTAGGCCGAGGTGGACTAGGCGAAGGTGTTCAACAAAATGTTTGTCCGGTCTGTGCTTGGTCTCGCCGATGTATAGGAGTCCACACCAGCAATATTGACAACACTGAGCAAATTTCTCACATCCATACTGGAAATGCTTTTCACACCATCTCTTCTTTCCAGAGGGGTTCGACGGAGGACGAGCAGCTTTCCCATAGAAGGGTCATGAACCAAAGGTTGTGTATGGATAGCAAGAGAGAAGATGAGAGCTTATTTTCATGAATGTAGTGAGCGGTTGTGATCCGAGATGTGTTGCCCGAAGGGATGATGGAATAATGTGCAACATGCATTTTCAGAAGGCAAATTGAAGAAATATCTGAAAGTGAGAACAAAGTGTGGGGTGTGCGGCACAGAGATTAATTGGAAAGCTCTTTCAGAGACTAGCATGGTCATGATGGGCCAACTGCAGAGGGTAATGCAGTCTGTGCAGTGGAGCGCTCCAAGATTCACTGACACTTAGAACCTTATGAACGGATGACATTTTCAATTGCTTCCAGCTCGTGTTGGTAACGAGTAGAAGTCATAAACCTCAGGGGGGCATCGATGCTAATGTGACCTTCGCTACAATGGTCCCTCATTGGGGAGAGCTGAATAAGTGACCTATTAATTTAGCCCTGGAGATACAAGATTTAAAAATAAGAAACTGTTATTTAGGGTTGGAGTTTAGAGACTTGGCCGTGGGGCAAATTAATTTACTGTTCCTTTATCATGACTTCCAAGTGTCGTGAAGAAATCATGGAATCGGACAGCATGTCGAGGTCAGACAGCCCTTCATTCCAGAGCCGGCTTGTTGAAGGAGCTGCTCAATAAGACCATAAGATATCAGAGCAGAATTAGGACATTCGGCCCATCGAGTCTGCTCTGCCATTGGATCATGGTTGATCTATCTTTCCCTCTCAACCCCATTCTCCAGCCTTCTCTCCATAACCTTTGATGCCCTTACCTATCAAGAACCTATCAATCTCTGCTTTATAAATACCCAATTACTTTGCCTCCACAGCCGTCTGAGGCAATTAATTCCAGAGTGTCACCACCCTCTGGCTAAATAAATTCTACCTCAGCTCCATTTGCCCCCCTCTCTCTCATGATCCTCCTTTCCGTCACCTTTCACCCATTAAGGGCCTGTCCCACTTGGGTGTCATTTGCGCGTCATGCAGATGGCGCGCAAAGATTTTGGGAACCCCAAAATCCTGGGGCACTACGCGCGACACTGCATACGCCACCATGCTTCACCACGCACCATGTGCGCGTAATGCACGCCATGCGCGCATCACGTGCTCGTCACAACGCAAGCATCATGCGACGTGATGCGTAAATGATGCAGTGTAAATGACACGCAAATGATGCCCAAGTGGGACAGGCCCTTTATCTATCACCGCTGCTGAAATGTGCTCTATGATTATATCTCAGCACACACAAAGTGTGGTGTAAAACATTTCCTGTGTGGTTAATGGCCTTGATCCTTTGCCTCTATAATCTCACACCATCCCATTATGGGACACACTGTCTTCTTATTGCTGGGGCTTCATGGGAGGTCACAAGTCCATTACTCAGGTCCATCAAACCCAGCTAACGAATGCTACACCTCAACGAATGCTACACCTCTCCCCTATTTGAGCCCAAACATTACCTGTCCATTTTCCTCCACAGATGATGCCTAATCTGTTGAGTTCCCCCAGCAATTTGTTTTTTTTTTTCTCAAGATGCCTGTATCTGCAGTCTCTCTCCTCATTTTATATCCAGTTTTTACACTTTTAGACATTAGACTTTGAGATACAGTGAGGAAACAGACCCTTCGGCCTGATCACCCTGTACAGTAGCACTATCCTAGACATTAGGGACAATTTACAATTTATTTTACCAAAGCCAATTAACCTACAAACCTGCATGTCTTTGGAGTACAGGATAAAACCAGCTCACCCGGAGAAAACCCACGCGATACAGGAAGAATGTCCAAACTCTACATACAGCACCAGTAGTCAGGATCGAACCCAGGACTTTGGCGCTGTAAGACATTAGCTGTATCGCTGCACCACCCTCTTAAGCAATTCATTTTAAAATCTCAGCTTTGTTCCCACCACACCTAGTCCCTTCCTTAATCCAAGTATTGCCTTTGCCGACTGCAATTAGTGCAGTACTTTTGGGAATGAACCGCATGAGGTGGGTCGAGAGAAGGTAAGGGGAGCTAAACCCAATTGCTAACGGACAGGACCTTCCCTAATTTGATGAGAGTTTCAGGAGAAAGATGATTGAAAAAGTGAAACTTTCGCCCTCAGGGAGGGGTTTAATTGAGCAGCAGTAATTCATTTAAAGGGAAACAGATGAGGAAGAAAGAAGGAGGGGCCGATGGAGTGGGGCAGGAAGAGACAAGCGTAGGAACACCTGCAGAAAAGCAGAGGAAGCTGTGTTTCTAGCCACGGACTTAAATCATTTGATTTTCTTTAAATGAGAGTTGGCACACAATGATTTACATTTCATGAAATGAGAGTTGGCACACATGAATTTATAGAGAGTGTTAGCATCAACAATGTAGCATGATGTTATGAGCACTTGGATGATGCAATGAAGCCTGTTTATTCTTGCACAGGGTGTGGCAATATTGGATTATAAGAGCAGCAAGCTGCACTGGGAGGTTAAGTGTTTTGATCATAGATTCATCAGAGACAACTGAATGAATGGACTGGGCTGGAGAAAAAGGCATTCAATACAAATCCAGCTCCCAAGAAAAACATTCAACCATCATAATGAAGGACAAATGCGTCTTTGTAGCAAATCTCAAGTGACTCCTGTGTTACGGCAGTTCAGGTACAGAAGTTTGCCCTTACAGAATTTGCAAATCACTACCCACAAATTTGAGATAAGGAATAAAAGTTGCTCTTACAAAACTTGCGTAAAAAAACATAGTTTTCATCAACTCGCATTTCATGATGCACGTGCAGATGATGTGGCTTTTCCTTATAGAACTATTCATGATATGGACAGTTACTGAGAACTTCACCTATCCCCGCCCCAGTAACGTGAGTGTTGCCTGTTGCTCAGCTGTAGATTGTGCTGTGATGGATTCCCATTCATCTTCCCCTTGGTAAATGCTGCCATTCCATCGAGTATTTTTGTGGCCATGGGCACCTAACTGAACAAAAACACACAGAACACTGGAAAAACTCAGCAGCCCATTCAGCATCCATGCAGGCGAGAGATACAAGTCAACATTTTGGGTCAAGACCCTACATCAGGACCTGCAACATCCACTTATACCTTTTGGCTCCACAGATGCTGGCTGACCTGTTGAGCTCTTCCTCCATTTGGTTTTTGTTTGAGATTCCAGCACCTGCGGTCTTTGTACCTGGAGGAGCTCTCATACTCCTGGGAAATAGGTCTGAGCGACTTTACCGGAGATTCGCATTAATATCTCCTTGAAATAGAGCACCATTAGCAGTCCAGCACTACAGTATCAGCCTGGGTCCTACTGTTCAAGTACTCTGTATGAGGTTGGAACGTTAAACAATGCTGCTTCCACCAAGGCTGTGGTATGCAGCAAAGTGGACATCTCCCACGGCACCAACACTAGAGGATCTATCAAACATTAGAAAAACTGCTAGATTCAGTTTCTTAGTAACTCGGAAGGATTTCTCTCCAGGATTGTATAAACTAGTCAAACGTGAAGAGAATGATTGGATTGTAATTTCACAAGACATGAAAGATGTTTTTTTTTTCTTTCTCTCTCTCTCTCTCCACCAACCCCTCTCCAGTTTCTGGGTGTCTTGAATGTGGATTTGAAGTGCCCTCGATGGGCCAGGAGAATGGAATGTCTGCCCAACTGTGTATCAACAATCATTCCCCACTTAGATAATGTCCAGTGCAGCCCCATCATCATTCAACTCATCATTCCTCTACTACTTGCTAATGTCAAACAGCCGACATAACCATTGCTTTTATGTTCAATCTGTAAAATAATTAATAATGTGAAGCCATTCACGAAGTTCACACGACCCTCCCTTCACTTCACTTGTACAGTCATATAGCTCTCTGCAAAAACATCGCGGAATTGTTTATGCCAATAAAACTCTGGATATGGAGCTTATTTATTTAGCTGTAATTACTATTGCTCAGTTTTACCATAAATAAATATATATATATTAAAACACTGATCTTGTTAGTGTGTATATGTGTGTGTATATGTGGTTGTCTTTACATCTTTGCGAAAACACTACATGGTAACGATTACATTCTTTCATATTCCGGTTGACATTTTTCCAGTCGAGGTCACCTTATCCGAACATTTCATGTTTTATTTCTCGACTTAATCTCGAGTCATTACTGAGTAAGTCAAAAGACTTTGAAATTAAAACCACCATTCAACTGTTGATGTCACAATGGCTCAGCTCGGAGAGACAAGCCTCAATGAAGATTTAATCCTATATTTGACACGTTATTCGCGATTAAAGCTTTAAAAATGCCAACTTTCACAAGATTTTTTAATATTCTGATTCATAGTTTTCACCTCGAGGCAGAGACGCTTTCAATGAACATTTTATGCTTTATTTCTCGACTAATTAATTACCTTGAATTTCAAACCGACCTGCTTCAAATGAAGACGTCTTTGAATTTAAAAACAACCAGCTACAGCTGATGACGCCACAATGGCTCGACTAGAATGGGGGGGGGCGAATTGATATTGCAACACGCAGGGCAAGTGCAATTGGAATTTTTTTTAAAGAACACTGCTGAGGAAGCCAAAGGGAATGCTGGAATCTTATGTTCAGGAACGGCTTTAGTTGGAGGACCACGCCTCCCATGGGGGCTACGGGTAGGGAACAGGTGCGTGGGGAAGCAGACCCAACAGGTCTGCACTTGGTCTAGTATACCTAGAAACGTCTCATCTTGTTTGTGTGTATACGTGTGTGTGTGTGCGTGTGTATGTATGTGTTTTTCTACCATCATCAAAACGCTATGTGCTGGTGCTTAAATCTTTTGTATTCTGACTGACATTTTTCCCCTCCAAGCAGTAATCAGGTTCACTTAAGATTTCATCCTATATTTCACAAGTTATTGACGATTCAAGTTTTAAAAAAAGGCAAAAAACGGTTCTCACACACAGCCCTTTTGCAGGACTTTTCACTGATTATGTCACAATGGCACTCTCAGTGCACCAATCACAATGGGCTCTCAAGCTGCCGAGTGTCACAATGACATCACAATGGGACATTGCCAATGGTAACTGCAGTTTCTCACAGGCAACCTTTTTTCAGGAGCTTTCAGCGATGATAATCACAATGGGCTCTCAAGCTGCCGAGTGCCATACCCCCTGTCCCTCCCCCACGGGTTATTCACACACCCCGCCGCCTCCCCCCCGGTTATTCACCCCGTCCCCTGTGGGATATTCACATCCCCCACCCCCTCCCAGGTTATTCACACCCCCCCCCCCCCGCCCCGGTTATTCATGATTAAAGTTTCAACAAAAAAAAAACACCTTTTAACTCACCAGCTTCCAGTGACGTCGGGGGAGGGCCTTATTTCAAAAACAGCTTCATCAGGTCTACACTTGGTCTAGTATATATATATATGGAATGTCTGACATCCACAGCAAACACCATTTTGCTTCAAGAATGGCCCAGAGAAAGATAACATCTGTGAGTACATATAATCATTGAGATCCACCTCCAAATAACAAGACACACAAATTCCAAAAATAAACCAAAATGTTAACTGGAAACTGAAATGCCCAATTTGCATTTATACAGTCCGTTTAACACAGAACATAGAGAAACTACAGTACATGAACAGGCCCTTCGGCCCACAATGTCTGTGATGAACATGACTCCAAGGTAAACTAATCCCATCTGCCTGCACATGATCCATATCCCCCCATTCCCTGCATATCCATATGCCTATTTAATAAACAGATGGATGGAGAAATTTACCAAGATAAATCAAATTTGACTCTGATCAAACAAAATCATTAATGCAAATAACCAAAGGCTTAGCCAAAGACATAGATTTTTAGGGAATGTTAGTGGAGAACCAGAGGTTTAAGAAGGGAATTCCAGAGCTTAGGGTCCAAGCTGATGGAGGAACAACCACAATAGCAGAATGATTACATTATGAATGTCAAAACCAGAATTGAATCAGCATTGTAATCTAACACATTGTTTATAAAATTAATTTAACAGCAACGTCCAGGAAATAATTTAAACTTTTTCGGGGATTGTTAGTAAATTATGGCACAATAAGGGGTGGAAGATTGCAACCTTCACGTGGTCCGCCTTGTTTCAACTAATGCAATCAACTCGACGTGCACAAACGGAGATCAAATAGAACAAGTTGTCCAACAACTTTAGGCCGTGCACGCCACACAAAAGAAGAAGAAGAAGATGGCACAATAACAACTTGTAACTTGTGGGTTACTGACAACACCCAACATTATATGAGGAATTTATAAAAGTTTCACTGCAGTTTTTGGATGCAGTACTGCAGAAACTGACAAGAATACAACCAACATATCTCATTTATAGCATTCTTGCTTCCACATTATAAAATCTGAGGTTTCAGTACTGGACTTTGTCTCTGGAATTCTTGAGCAATAATGCTGCAAATGATATTCTGCACTATATAAGATCTATATTCTGCATCTTTCCTTTCACTCTTACTTTTGTACTTGATTGCACTTTTGTATAATATTATCTGGATAGTATGCAAAGCAAAGCTTTGCACTGTATCTGACAATAATATTTGATAATAATCACAATAATAAACCTAATACCCAAGCCTAAACCTCAGCTCAAGCTACTTGTCCCATTGCATTAACAAGAGGTTGGAACATGTGGTGCTTGGGTGAGATGCTAAGTGACGCAGCAATAGTGTTGTTGGCTTACAGCGCCAGTTCGATCCTGAGTGGGGGTGCTGTCTGTATGGACTTTTAATGTTCTCAGTGTGGCCACTTGGGTTTTCTCCAGGAGCTCCGGTTTCCTCCCACACTCCAAAGACGTACAGGTTTGTTGGTTATTTGGCGTCAGTAAATTGTAAATCGTCCCTAGTGTGTTGGATCGTGCTAGAGTATGGGGTGATTATTGGTCAGTGCAGACTCAGTGGGCTGAAGGGGCTGTTTCCATGCTGTATCTCTAAATTGCAACCCTTCTGATCTCACATCTCTTATTTGGAGTTTAAAGCTGGTGACCAAAAGTAATCCTCAACCAATATTGCAAAACATTATTCAGTGATTTTCTCATTTATGTTCGTCAGAGCTTCCTGTGCACAAATTGCATTTGGCAGCAGTGGCCACGTCTGGAGTTAGATAGAGCTCTAGTGGCTAGTGGACTCAAGGGATATGGGGAAGAGACAGGCAGAGGTTATTGATTGGGGTCGATCAACCATAATCACAATGAATGGCGGTGCTGTCTCAAAGGGCCGAATGGCCTCCTCCTGCACCTATTTTCTATGTTTCTATGTCTTTGGGTGTAAAGGATATATCCAAGGAGCTATAGAAATGCGTCATTCTCAGACTTTCACCACAGAGCTAAATTTCTAAGATTTGTAAGCAATACATCCCTAGAACAGAAAATACCATGATAGCATTACAGTTTACTCAATATCTTACAGCAAATCAATCACAATCTCCTGCACATTCAGACACCAAAAGTAACTTCAGTCTTTGCACCAATAGTATTTAATTATACAACTCTCCTCACAATACATCTTTAGCTTACACAGATCAAGGGTTAGGATTTACACTCCATATTTAGTTTAGTTTAGAGATACAGCATGGCCACAGGCCCATTGGCCCACCGAGACCATGCTGAACAACAATCAGCCCATATAGTAGTTCTACCGGCACACTAGGGGCAATTTGCAGAAGCCAATTAACCTACAATCATATTTGGAATGTGGAAGGAAACCGGAGCACCTGTAGGAAACTCCGTAAAGACAGCACCCATAGTCAGAATCGAACCCGGTCCCTGGCGCTGTAAGGCAGCAACTCTCCCGCTACAACACTCATTTAAAAAACATTTCTTAAAAAAATCTTCAAATGTTGTATATTATGAAGAATTAGGGAAACAGTGGAGAACAGAACTCATCCCTGGTTGAAACACACATATGGTAAGATCCGAGGATGGCTCACTGCTATAGTACTGAAGTAACACTACCAAAGATATAGGTGCATATATAGTAAATGGGTAAGCACTACTGCACTGCAATCAATGAAAACGGCCAGCCCTCGTGTGTCACAGGTGGCTGTAATGGGTAAGAGGCCACTCACCCTCCAGGAGTACCTCTTTCCCAGCTCTCTTCAACACTTGCACCGCTTCGTCGTGTGTTGCGTCACGCAGGTCCACAGAGTTCACAGACAAGATGGCATCGCCCACATACAGAGCCTCCGTCTGGTCAGCTGCTAGACCCTTGAAGATCTTTGAGATCAGGATTGGCATCTTGTTTTCCTTGCCTCCCTTAATGCTGATCCCCAGGCCTCCAACCTCCTGCTGAAGAGAAAAAAGAAAGGCATTACCTTTGGGATTAACATAAACCAACCCCATTAAACTGCTGGTTACTGGCTTAGCAACCAACTTTAGAGTCTTAGAGTCATTCAGCATGGAAACCAGACTGATTCCTGGGATGTCAGGACTTTCATATGAGGAAAGACTGGATAGACTCGGCTTGTACTCGCTAGAATTTAGAAGATTGAGGGGGGATCTTATAGAGACTTACAAAATTCTTAAGGGGTTGGACAGGCTAGATGCAGGAAGATTATTCCCGATGTTGGGGAAGTCCAGAACAAGGGGTCACAGTTTAAGGATAAGGGGGAATTCCTTTAGGACCGAGATGAGGAAAACATTTTTCACACAGAGAGTGGTGAGTCTCTGGAATTCTCTGCCACAGAAGGTAGTTGAGGCCAGTTCATTGGTTATATATAAGAGGGAGTTAGATGTGGCCCTTGTGGCTAAAGGGATCAGGGGGTATGGAGAGAAGGCAGGTACGGGATACTGAGTTGGATGATCAGCCATGATCATATTGAATGGCGGTGCAGGCTCGAAGGGCCGAATGGCCTACTCCTGCACCTATTTTCTATGTTTCTATGATACCGGCCCTTCAGCCCAACGCATCCATGTCGACCAGGAGGCCCCATCCAACCTAGCCCCATTTGCCTGGCCCAGATCATTCTAAATCTCTCCTATCCATGTAGTTGTCCAAATTTCCTTTAAATATTGTTATTATATCTGCCTCAAGTACTTTATCAGGAAGCTCGTTCCCTACACCCATGATTCTCCGCGTGATGTTTGCCCTGCAGTTTCCTAATAAATCTTTCTCCTCACACCTTAAAACTATGTCCTCTAGTTCTCAATTCCTCTACATGGGGCATTAATCCAAGTTATTCCTTTTATATACTATAAAATCACCACTCTCACTCCTACGCTTCAAGGGATAAAATCCTAACCTGTCTGACCTCTCCCTATAACTTAGACTCCCGAGACTTGGCAACATCCTCCTAAATCTCCTCGGTGTTGTTTCTAATTTAACTGCATCTTTCCTATTGCAGGGATGCCTTAAACATGCATACCTTCAACTCTCACTATCATACTTTTAAAGCCTCCCACTTTCCCTTTGCCCACATACAAAATATGCCAATAAATAATTGTCTAATATCAAAGTTGGCCTAGTCCCAATTTGAACTTTAACTTGTGGACCAACCAGGTCCTTATCCATAACTAATTTGATGCTAATAAAATTGTGGTTGCTGATCCCAAAGTGCTCACCCACTGCCACTTCAGTCACTTGCCCTGCCCGATTTCCCAACAGTAGGTCAAAATTTGTCCTCTCTCTTATAGATCCCTCTATATATTGGCTGAGGCAACTGCCCTGCCTCTCCATTCAATTAGTTTGGGCTTAGCTTCTGCTTCACTTTCCCACCCAATCCCCCTAATTCAAGTCTGAAGAAGGGTCTTGACCTGAAACGTCACCCATTCCTGATCTCCAAACATGCTACCTGTCCCGCAGAGTTACTGCAGCATTTTGTGCCTACCCCCTAATTCAAGGCTCCTTTAGAGTCTAAACATCTGCCTATCTAGACCAATTCTGTCTCTGCAGCTCTCTGCTGTAGTCAATTATAAAGATGAATGAACAAGAGTAATGAGGGCAGACCAGCAGATGTTGTACATGGTCTTTAGAAAGGCCTTCCACAAGGTCCCATAGACTGGGACTGTGTTGGTTATAACACATAGGATCTAGGATGAGCTTAAGCAATTGATTACAAAATTGGATTGTTGCTCGCGAAGGGTCATTACTAATGGTTGGTGGTTGGGTGTTGGGTCTTCTGTTAATTATATTTGGCTGCAAATGTAGGTGGATAACACCAAAATTGGTGATACAGAAGAGAGTTAAGAAGGTATCTGTGGTTATATCAGGATCTAGATCAACTGGAATAGTGGGCAAGGGAATGGCAGCTGGAATTTAACTGACAAGTATGGTGATGCATTTTGAGAAGTTACCCAGGGCAGTATGTCAACAGGGAATGGCAGGGCTTTGGGCAATGCTTCTGAATAGAGTCTGAGGGGTAACAAGTACATAGTCCCCTGAAAGAGACAGCATGGGTGTATGGGGTGGTGAAGAAGGCATACGATTACCCTCATCAACAAGGTATTGACTACAGCGTTGTGATGTCATGTTACAGCTGTACAAAGGTTGGTTAGGCCACACTTACAAAACTGTGTGTAGTTCTGGTTGCCACAAAATGGGAAAGACGTGATTAAGCTAGAGAGAATAGTGAAAACATTCATAATTTGAAGCCTTGCGTTATGAGAGATTGGGTAAACGGGGCCTGTTCCTTAGAGTGAAGAATGCTGAGAGGCAGCACGAGCGAGGTATATAAAATTATGAGATACTGTGGATAGTCAGATTCAGTTTCTTAGGATAGGGGTGTCTAAAACTAGAGGGCATGGGTTTCAGTGAGACGGAGGAGATTTAAAAGAATCCAAGGAGTAAAATTTTTCACCTCAAGTAATTAGTATCTGTAATGAGGTGACGGAGGCAGGAACAAGAATAATATTTAAGAGGCACCTGGACAGCCAGCTGAATGAGCAAGGTGTAAAGTAATAACACAATTAATGCAGGGAAGTGGGATTGGTATGGATAGGCATGAAACCTTGCTCCAAGCAGGGGGAACAGGGGGGACGCAGAGTGGTTTATGGAGGGGATTGGGGGAGAGATCAGGAGACATGACAATCAAAAGTAGAGCGATTCCTGCAACCGGTTGGAATTGGGAGAGAGTGGGATGTAGGTTTGGAAAAGGTAGGGAGTCAGACTTGAACACACTGTACTGTGACATAGTCTAAATGATCCAGTTTGAGCTGGAGATCAGTTCACAGGCAATATACACTCAGAGATGGTAGCTCCAATAATGAAGTGTGACATTATTGTGTTATGCAGACACAGGAAGAGCAGTAATCGAGACATCCTCTGATGTTCAGATAACACAAAGCTTTCATGCCCAAGAACAATAACTGCTTGAGCCTTGGGATCTATTGCTACCCACAGTGCAATCCCAGACGCAGAAGCTCGGTTGGAGAGGATTGCCCTCAAGCACCACTAACTTGAAATGTACCTCCATGATATGAAAATGCAACCACAACATCGGCCCCTAAATAGCAAATTGTTGGATGTGCCGGACTCATGGGAGTTACCAATGTTTCAACAATACATGAAAGTGTTTGAAAAGGAATCAATCCAAAATAGTGAGCCTGTGGAAGATTCAGCTGAAAGACTCTAACTGAAAAAGTTAAATTAAGAGGGAAGTTTGGACAGATTGGGTGGCGTAACTCTTCACTTTAGAATATTGGGAGGGGTATAATTGAAGTGTTTAAAGTGTTTGATAGGGCAATTAGAAAAAAACTATTTAGAGTCATAGAGTGATACAGTATGGAAACGGGCCTTTCGGCCTAACTTGCCCACTTTCTTTGGAGAGTAGAGCAAGGTGGGGTTGGGAACCTGGTATTCAAGGATGATTTTAGAGAGCACACTGACGGCATCGGGTTAACTTGTGTTCAAAAGCATGCTTCATAGGTTAGCACTAAAATATATGGTTGTGGAACTAAGGCAGTGAGAAAATTAAAGACAATTCAGCCCTGATCTAAATCCAAAAGTTAATGACTCCTATTTCCCATGTTCCATCTGAATTGGGAATAGAAAACAGTGTATTTTACAAAGACCAGAACTTGGGGTGTCTTAAGCCCCTGTTCCATTTAGGATGTTGGGGAGGTCCAGGACAAGGGGTCACAGCTTAAGGATAAGGGGGAAATCCTTTAGGACCGAGATGAGAAGGACTTTTTTCACACAGAGAGTGGTGGGTCTCTGGAACTCTCTGCCACAGAGGGTAGTTGAGGCCAGTTCATTGGCTATATTTAAGCCAATGTGGACCTTGTGGCTAAGGGGATCAGAGGGTATGGAGATAAGGCAGGTACGGGATACTGAGTTGGATGATCAGCCATGATCATATTGAATGGCGGTGCAGGCTCGAAGGGCCGAATGGCCTACTCCTGCACCTAATTTCTATGTTTCTATGAGACCTAAACAGCAACCTCTAGTGACCTTGCCGCCACCCAAAAAAAAAAAAATCAAGGTCAAGGTGACCTGCAACCTCCTACCACCTCCCATGCATATGTTGAAAACATTCCTCGACTGTGAAGAAAACTGGCTTCGACTAGACCTGCGACCAAAAAACGATTTTTTAAATGGCAACCTATTTTTAGTCGAGGTCGGTTTTAATCATGATGAAAAAACAACAGCAACCTAGATGAAACCTTGACCACGTGGAAACCACTTTCGACAATTAGGGAGTGTGACCAAAACCTCCGGTGACCTCATGGAAACCTTGGGTGGCGGCAAGGTCACCAGAGGTTGCTGTTTAGGTCTCCTAAGTGGGACAGGGGCTTTAATTAACACCCTACTGCCCAAGTGAATTCATTTCAATCCCTTGGTTCATATAGGCTGGCTGTTCCAAGCCTGCAAGCCTGTTCCAACTGAGGAATCAGTTCTGATCTGCAACATACAAAGTGATAACAAACAGTCTGGCTCCAATTACACCTGGTGGAACTATGCCAGAGGGGAAGATAAAATAATCCAAGACACTTACTCCCCCACATCCCAGTTGCCCCTCCTTTCTCAGTTGCGATGAACTGTAGTTCAGCCTCCAAGCAGGCCATGTCCTGCAGGAATTTATTACAATGAGGCCACTTTGGTAAACTCAGCAAAGCTTTCTGACCGATGGATTCATCAACCATTCTGAAATGTCCCATAGCCATTCCACACACCCCTCCTCCCCAAGAGATCAAGACCTCTCTGCCTATAAACAAATAGACCCCAGGGCTGGTTTAACATGAGACCAATGCTGGTCAAGCCCTTGCTAAAAAATTAGCCTGAACCTGCAGATTCCATACACTCCATGCCTGTAAAACACACAGAGTCCCTTGCCCAGAGTAGGGGAATTGAGAGTCAGAGGACATAGGTTTAAGGTGAGTGGGGAAAGATTTAATAGGAACCTAAGGGATAACATTTTTACACAAAGGGTGGTGGGTGTACGAGCTGCCGGAGGAGCTATCCGAGGCAGGTATGATCGCAAAGTTTAAGAAACATTCAGACAGGTACATGGATAGGATAGGTTTAGAAGGGGCAAATGCAGGCAAGTGGGACTAGTGTACATGGGGCATGTTGTTCGGTGTGGGCAATTAAGGCTGATGGGCCTGTTTCCACACTGTATGCCTCTACATTGTGAGAATCAACGTCCCTGTTTTAACTAATCGTTACCTCTTCCCGAGTAGAACAAATCACTTTTGTTCCAATGTGAATAAATGAAATTGTATGGAAAATAATGAAACAGTTTGATGTTTCTGGTCAAATTAATTAAATGCCCATAGGAATTATTAGCTAATACTCCCTGGTGATAAATATATTTACTAATTTCACTGAGCCACACTCAACGAGTGGTTTGTGAAAGAAAACTAGTACTGGACCAGTCATGAATTGTTCGATAAGAGAGCAACTCGTGAACTGGCACAGTGTGAGGTTATATTACTAACTAAAGATCAGGTTGAGCAGAATGCATGTTCTGAGAAATAAAAATAAAATCGCACTCATGATGCCACTTTGTCTTGAATTACAGCTCTGTTGCCAAGTCCCATTGAATTTTAAATACAAAGGGGACCATTCAGCACTCGAAGGGTTAATTGCAGCCTCCACAGATTCTGTGGTATTTCCATCTGCGAACACTTTCTGCAGGACTTTCACAGGCCAATGAAGGATGGCAATAATTATTAACCAATGCCCTGCCCTCAATCTTAAAATAAATCCTGTTAAGTGTGGAAATAGTGACAAATATTTAAGAATAAAAAATAACCAGATATAACTAATTCAAGCCAGAAACAGTGAAAACAGACCACTCTGGATCTAGAAATCCCATCCATTTTCAAAAACTTAGTACAGACTATGAACATGGGGGTTGGAAAAAGATTGGGAATGTCAGAATAACATTGGGAATCTAGACTGGGATATTGTTGCAAGAAATAGCAGTGCTAGGAATATAGGAATATCAATATTGGGATGGGAATGTCACTGCTGAGATTCCAGGAGGGATGGGAATGTGTAGGAAGGAACTGTAGATGCAGGTTTCCATTGAAGATAGACACAAAATGCTGGAGTAACTCCGCGGGACAGGCAGCGTCAAAGATAGAAGGAATGGGTGATGTTTCGGTAGAGAACCTTCAGACTGAGTCAGGGGAATGTCACTGCTGGGATTCAAGGAGGGATGGGAATGTCACTGCTGGAATGCAGGGAGACAGAATGTCAACATTGTGAATCTAGCAGATCCAGGGCAACCGGGAATGTCACAGCTGGGGATCTAGAGAGACTGGGAATGTCAGAGCTGGGAATCCAGGGAAACTGGGAATGTCAGAGCTGGGAATCCAGGGAGACTGGGAATGTCGGAGCTGGGAATCCAGAGAGACTGGGAATGTCGGAGCTGGGGATCCACGGAGACTGGGAATGTCAGAGCTGGGGATCCACTGAGACTGGGAATGTCAGAGCTGGGGATCCACGGAGACTGGTACCTCGGAGCCGGCACTACAAAGGAACACCAGTTCTGTGTTGGGTTCACTGGACCCCGGACACGGGGACAGATCTGGCCCGCCTCGGAATGAGGTGGTGGGATTTCTCTGTGAGGCCGGGAGGGGGTGAAACTCACTGGGGCCAAGTTGGACTGAGCCAACTCGGCCAAGAGCAGGCGGGCACACCGTGCTGGAGCCGTTCGCTGCGGAAAGAGCTCGAGTGCAAATTAAGTCAGAGAAAGAGAGAGAGAGAGAGAGAGAGAGAGAGAGAAGTTACAGGAGAGCAACACACGGCGCTCCCAGGATAGATGCTCAAACCTCCCAGCCAAAGACGCTGCAGCTCTTCCTGCAACTCATCCCCGCACGGGAACCGGGAGACTTTCGTGGGACGCCAATCCCCGGCATCTCCAAAAAAACCCCGTCCTGGGTCTCCCAAGTTTTTTTGCTGGGAATCCCCCCATCCAAACCTACCGAGACCCCACCCCCCCCATTCCTGTGATCACAACCTCCCCTCCTCTTCCACTAGATCCCCTGGGAACTCTCCCCTTTTCCTGAGATCCCCCATCAAACGTCCCGGGACCCCTGCCCTTCCCACCAAACATTCTTCCCCACCGCCCCGAAGCTTTTCCAGTGATTTCCCCCACTCCCCCAGGGATCGCCTCTGGTATATTTTTCACCGCGGGGGAAGCCCTCTCAAACTGGCGGCCAAGGTTCTCTGGTCACCTGCAGTTGCCACAGTTCAGTCCCAGCGGGCGGGCGGGGGGAGTGAACAGACTAAAAGTTTCCCCCGGCCCGGGACCGGTTCACTCCGTACCTTGATGACCCTGACGCTCCTCTTCCTGTTGCTGATGGTGTCGGGGATGGTGTCGGGCAGCTCGGTGAGGGCATTGCGGCCGCCCGCTGCCCTGGGGCTGGGGCTGGGGCCGGGGCTGGGGCTGGGGCTGCGGCATGGACTCTGCGGGCTGCAGTGAGCTCCGTTGGCCACTCCGTTCCAAGCCGCGGGCTCAGCCGACTGGTCGCAGCACAGGATCAGACTCTCCTCGTTCAAGCTGGCCAGCACCCGGTGCCAAACCTCCCGCACCAAGACCTCCAGTAACCCACTCCTCTGCACCCTGGCCGTCAACGCCATCTCTGTGGCATTCTGTTCATTCCATGTCCCGGGAGGAGAGAGAGGGGGGAATTGCAGGACTCTCCCAGGCCACTTCTCTCTCTTGCGCGCACACACACACACACCGTGCGAACGAATTCCTCTGCCCAAGTCCTGTTTGAGGTGGAGCTAAAAGCGATTAGGCAATAGCAAACACATATTCATCTCCACCCACCCCTGAATGCAGGCCAGGGTCAGAGCATGCACGCACGGTGCTGGCACACAACTTAGAGACAAACTTCTAGCTGCACGATCAACACCATCGCTCAACGGGGTAGGGGCTAGATCTCGGAGTGAAAATTAATCAAAGTTACCCCCAACGTCGGATAGAATGGACCCATCTATGCCCCGCCCTCCAGAACGGTGGCGCTTAAAGCAACGTCAAACGCAAACAAGTTATGGCTAACTTTTGAAAAGTTTTGAGAAGTCAAGATTCAAGTTCCCGGCAGGCAAAGATTTAACTCCTGTTAAGTTGCACTTGCATTAAAGCGGCCCTGACATGGGCCGATGTGATCTTCATGATCACACAGATTGGGACAAGGCAATCGGCCGATTGTCATTTCACCATCCATTTCACCACCAACTTCCATCCGGCACTCAAATATACTTGGACCATTTCCGACATTGCCCTACCATTCCTTGACCTCACCATCTCTATTGCAGGTGATACACTCCTGACTGACATCCACTACAAACCAACTGACTCCCACAGCTACCTGGACTACTCTTCCTCCCACCCTGCTTCCTGTAAGGACTCCATCCCCTATTCCCAATTCCTCCGTCTACGCCGCATCTGCTCCCAGGATGACGTGTTCCACACCAGGTCATCGCAAATGTCCTTGTTCTTCAGAGAACGGGGTTTCCCCTCCCCCACTATAGATGAGGCTCGCACCAGGGTCTCCTCCATACCCCGCAACACTGCCCTCTCTCCCCATTCCCCCACTCACAACAAGGGCCGAGTCCCCCTGGTCCTCACCTTTCACCCCACCAGCCAGCGCATACAACAGATAGTCCTCCGCCAGTTTCGTCACCTCCAACGTGACCCCTCCACTCGCCACATCTTCCCATCTCCCCCCCTGTCTGCCTTCCGCAAAGACCGCTCCCTCCGCAACTCCCTCGTCAATTCTTCCCTTCCCTCCCGCTCCACTCCTTCCCCGGGCACTTTCCCTTGCAACCGCAAGAGATGCTACACTTGTTCCTTCACCTCCCCCATCCACTCCTTTCAGGGACCCAAGCAGTCATTCCAAGTCCGACAGAGGTTCACCTGCACCTCCTCCAACCTCATCTACTGCATCCGTTGCTCCAGATGCCAGCTGATCTACATCGGTGAGACCAAGCGGAGGCTGGGCGATCGTTTCGCCGAACACCTCCGCTCGGTCCGCAATAACCAACCCGACCTCCCGGTGGCTCAGCACTTCAACTCCCCCTCCCACTCCGTATCCGACCTCTCGGTCCTGGGCCTCCTCCACGGCCAGAGTGATCAACACCGCAAGTTGGAGGAACAGCACCTCATATTCCGCTTGGGGAGCCTGCATCCTCTAGGCTTAAACATTGAATTTTCTCAATTCTGTTAACCCAGACTGCCTCCCCCCCCACCTCTCCCTCAGCCCTCTGGCCCTGACATTCCTTCTCCATCTCCCCCCCCCCCCCCAGTTGCACTAGCTTCTCATTTTCACACCACAAACAGCTTACAATGGCCTGCTTCCTTTATCACCAATACTTTTTTGCATATCTTTCACTCATTGTTCCTTATCTCTCCACATCACTGTTTATATCTCTCGTTTCCCTGATCCCTGACCAGTCTGAAGAAGGGTCTCGACCCGAAACGTCGCCTATCTCCTTCGCTCCTTAGATGCTGCTGCACCCGCTGAGTTTCTCCAGCTTTTTGTGTAACCGGCCGATTGTCAAGTGCCTCCTGTATACCAGGGGCCATCTGCTGAGACGGCCGGAGAGCGAGCTGGTGTTTTACGAGACCGCGCTGGAACCGGGGCGCGGAGTTCGAGGGGCTCCGGGTGGGACACAGCCACAGGAGACGGCGACCTCAAGTGGTCTGAGCTGGGACTGAGAGAGGAGGGGCAGGAGGAAGGGGGGGGGGCAGTTTACCTACCAGTCTCCCCTCTCCCAGTTCCCCCCCTTCTGTAAATTTAAAAGAAAATGAAAACATGCTGGAAATCTTAAATATAGAAAAGTCAAAATAGAACGGTCTCGACTTGAAATGTCAATTTCCATCCACAAGGGCTGCTTGTCCTGCCTAGTTCCTCCGGCAGTTTGTTATTTTCTACTCCAGATTCCAGCGTCTGTGGTGTCTACTAGAGGGAGGGGGAGAGAGAATCTGAGCCACATGGATTACAACAGTGAATAGGGAGGTGTAGCTGTGAGGGAAGAGGGTCGCTATAAGGAAATTTACAACATTTAATAATCAAAATCATTTTTAAAGTGAGCAATTGACATTGCTTTCTGGTGCTTAAAGCGAGCTATCTTTTTTTATTTTTATGTTTAATTTTTATTTTCTTAAATAGTATGTTAATTTTTAATACTTTGGCTGTTTCTGAATGTCAGAGGTCTTGTGCCTGAGCAACAAAACTGGCAATGTTATTGACCTTTACAAACCACAGCAACCCACGTCCTATGGGTTGCAGGAAACCCAAAATAGAAACAGAGAATACTGTTAATACTCAGCAGGTCAGGGTACCTCTATGATGAGACGATAGGTGCAGGAGTAGGCCATTCGGCCATTCGAGCCATCCCCGCCATTCACTGTGATCATGGCTGATCATCCACAAGCAGTATCCCGTTCCTACCTACTCCCCATATCCCTTCACTCCTCTATCTTTAAGAGATCTATCTAACTCTCTCTTGAAAGCCTCCCGAGAATTTGCCTCACTGTCTTCTGAGGCAGAGAATTCCACAGATTCACAACTCTCTGTGTGAAAAAGGTTTTTCCTCATCTCGATTCTAAATGGCTTACCCCTTATTCTTAAACTGTGACCCCTGGTTCTGGACTCCCCCAACATCGGGAACAGGTTTCCTGCTTTTAGCGTGTCCTTAATAATCTTATATGTTTCAATAAGATTCCCTCTCATCCTTCTAAATTCCAGTGTATACAAGCCACGCCGCTCCATTCTAACAACATATGACAGTCCCGCCAACCCGGGCATTTACCTCGTTAATAGAGGTTAATGAGAGAAATGGAGGTAATGAGGGAAATAGAGTTAATGTTTCAGCTTCAGTTCCCTTCATTAGAATAGTTTGTGTCTTGCTATCCTGTTTGATGCATACATGAATGTTACATTATAGATCAGCTGGTTTTATAGGACATACATTCCATGCTGCAGACCACACCTACATTCTGTGAATGAATAGAAACAGAAATGTCAACAGTTTTTAACTTAGTTTAGAGATGCAGCATGGAAACGGGCCCTTCGGCCCACCGAGTCCGCACCGACCAGCGACCCCCGCATATTAACACTGTCCCACACACACTAGGGACAATTGTTACATTTACCAAGCCAATTAACATACATACTTGTACACCTTTGGAGTGTGGGAGGAAACCGAAGATCTTGGAAAAAACCAACACAGGTCACGGGGAGAACATACAAACTCTGCTGGGAGAAGCCCAAGATCGCCAGAGCCACTGCACAGTTGCCCTGATGACGAGGGCCAGCGCCCCCATGTGGGGACTTTGTTACCAATGTAAATTTTATATGTAGACAAAATTGCTGGAGAAATCAGTGGGTGCGGCAGCATCTATGGAGCGAAGGAAATAGGCAACGTTATTTCCTTCGCTCCATAGATGCTGCCGCACCCGCTGAGTTTCTCCAGCAATTTTGTCTACCTTCGATTCTCCAGCATCTGCAGTTCCTTCTTGCAAATTTTATATGTACTGTATGTATGTATGGTGAGTTTCAGTATGGTCACTGCCGAACCCAGCCTCATTCCCGATGCCACTAGAAGGGACTAGATCATAGACTTGCATTCCTCCCCGGCTGTAATCGTTTTGCTTCTAACATGATTATGTCTCCAGTGAACCAAGCACGAGAGCTCCAGCTGGGCACAAAGTCCAAAGAAAATTGCTCTTTAATCACAGTCTTGGCTGTTGTTCCACCTGTCCTTCCTTCCTTCAGGAACAGGATGTCCCACTGGATCTGAGAAAACAACCAAGAGAGAGGGCAGGGTGTGATGGTGTGCAGTCCCAAGCTGTGAAGGCAACAACTACTTTATCAGACTGCCAGATGAAGAAGAAAGAATTGAAAGGTACAGCCACATACGTGGAGAGAGAAAAGGATGCTGTATTTCATAGAGTCCTGACACCTGCATGTACATCGATAGAAATGGATGTAGAGTCATACAGGAAACAGGACCTTCGAGCTTGCTGACTAAGATATCCCATCCACATTAGATCCATTTGCCTGTCTTTGGCCCATACCCCTATAAACCTGTCCTTTCCATGTAACTGTCTTTTAAATATTGTTATAGTACCGGCCTCACTTACTGTACACCCTCTGGCAGCTCATTCCATATACCCACCACTTTCTGCATGGGAAAAGTTCAATTTTGGGCATTAAATCATGATCGTATACGCCTACAAGATCATCCATCATCCTCCTGCACACCAAGCAATAAAGTCCTAGCCTGCCCAGCCTCTCCCAACAACTCAGGTCCACGGGTCCTGGCAATATCCTTGTAAATTGTCTTTGCACTTTCCAGTTTAATGACATCAGTCCTATAGCAGTGTGACCAAAACTGAACACAAAGCTCCAAATGTGGCCTCACCACGTCTTGTACATCTTGACTTCTATACTCAAAACCCTGACAATGTACTGAAAGTCTTTTTGCCCAACTTATCTACCTGTGACACCACTTTCAAGAATGTATGTACCAGTACTCCTAGATCTACATCACTTCCCAGGGCACTGCCATTCATTGTGAAGGTCCTACCCTGGTTTGACGTCCCAAAATGTAACACCTTATCCCCATCGGCATTAAACTCCATTAACCACTCCCAGCCCACTTGCCCAACTGATCACGATCCTGCTCTAATTTTTGATAATCATCTTCGCTATCTAATGTACATATGATATCACCAATTAGGCAGCACGATGGTGCATTGGGAGCAACAGTAGAATCGTTGCATTACAGTGCCAGAGACCTGGGTTCAATCCTGACTACGGGTGCTTGTCTGTACGGAGTTTGTACGTTCTCCACGTGACCTGCATGGGTTTTCTCCGGGATCTCCAGTTTCCTTCCCCACTCCAAAAACTTTTTGGTTTGTAGGTAAATTGGCTTAGTGTAATTGTAAATTATTCTCAGTGTGTGCAAGGTAATGTTAATGTGCAGGGGTCGCTCGTAAGCGCGGACTCGGTGGGCTGTAGGGCCTGTTTCTGCGTTGTATCTCTAAACTGAACTAAACCAACATTTGTCTGGTAACTCTCCTGTGAATTAGCGGAGGTGTTTTATTGCACTGCGTAAAATCAAAGTACAGTGGCTTGCAAAAGTTTTCATACCCCTTGAAATTTCCACATTATATCACGTTACAACCACAAATGTAAATTTATTTTATTGAGATTATATGTGATAGACCAACACAAAGTGGCGCATAATTGTGAAGCGGAAGGAAAATAATACATGGTTTTCAAATTTTTTTTACAAATAAAATCCAGTGCAACCAATTGCCTACAGAAGTCACCTAATTAGTAAATACAGTCCACTTGCGTGTAATCTAATCTCAGTATAAATACAGCTGTTCTGTGATGGCCTCAGAGGTTTGTTAGAGAACATTAGTGAACAAACAGCATTATGAAGCCCAAGGAACACACCAGACAGGTCAGGGATAAAGTTGTGGAGAAGTTTAAAGCAGGGTTAGGTTATAAACAAAATCCCAAGTTTGAACATCTCACGGAGCACTGTTCAATCCACCATTCCAAAATGGAAAGAGTATGGCACAACTGCAAACCTACCAAGACATGGCCGTTCACCTAAACTGATAGGCCGGGCAAGGAAAGCATTGGTCAGAGAAGCAGCCAAGAGGCCCATGGTCACTCTGGAGGAGCTGCAGAGATCCACAGCTCAGGTAGGAGAATCCAGGGCTGCCAACATTGGGTGAGAGTTGAGAGTGAGAAATTGCGAAGGGGCGTAGCGACCGAGCGGGGGGGCTGGTAGGGAGCTTTTGCATTTTTCAGCTTGAAATTGTGCAATCTGGTGCATACTGTTGTGAGCCTTTTAACTTACTCTTGAATGCAACATTTATGCTTCAAATTGGATTAGGTGTGAATAAGGTTAGGCTAAATTACATTCCTAACTACATTCCACAGTAGAGCCAGGCTCTGATCAACAGGTCCAGCACGTGAATGACCTTAGTATATTCATGTATGGAAATCAGATTATAATTCATGCTGTTATGCATATATATAGAGAAACAAAAACCTAGAAAGAAGGCAAGAGGAGTTGGACTTCCGTCACTGTGCAAAATTAAATCAATCAATCTTACACTTTGACTATAGAAACAAGACGAAAATAATGCCACGTATTCAAGTGTATATGGTTCAATGAAATTAAGATATATATGTAAAACATATATATGGAAACAGGCCCTTTGGCCCACCAAGTCCACAACAACCAGCAATCTACCTTACACCAGTTGTATCCTACATGCCACGGACAATTTACAGAAGTGAATTAACCTACAAACCTGCACTTCTTTCGGATGTGGGAGAAACCGGAATATCCAGGGAAAACCATGTGGTCATAACGAGAATGTACAAATACTGTACAGACAGCACCTGTATTCAGGATCAAATCTGGGTCTGTGGTGCTGCAAGGAAACAACTGTACCACTGCGCCACCCCATTAAAAAAAAACCTGTAATATATTTATTATGGTGTCACATTAATAAAGATGAACACATGATTATAATTTCTGCCCTTGGTTGGATAACACACATCTCCAGTCATTGTGTTTTATGGCTGGTTTTCATCCTCTTCAGTCTGAAGGTCTCCACCCGAAACATCACCTATTCTTTCTCTCCAGATATGCTGCCTGTCCTCTTTTATTCCAGCTTTTAGTGTCTATCTTCAGATTAAACCATCTTCTGCAGTTCCTTCTTACACTCATTGTTAAGCAAAAGAGGTCCTATTCTCATAATATTATTCACCTCAACTAAGTATTTTCTTCACCTCCGTTGCTACAGCGAATACAGCCCCAGTTATCAAATCTTTCTTCAAAGTGAAAAAAAAATTCCAGCCCTGCCAATATATTCATAAATCACCCCTGGATCCTCTCCAGAGCAATTGCACCCTTTCTACAGTGTGTCACAGTCTTACAGCATGGAAACAGTCCCTTCATCCCAACTTTAGATTAGATTAGATTAGATTCCTTTATTGTCATTCAGACCTTACGGTCTGAACGAAATTGTTACCATACAGTCATACATATTATAAAAACAAAACACGCAATAAACACATATCCAACATCCACCACAATGAGTTCACCAGGCACCTCCTCACTCTGGTGGAAGGCAAAAGTCTTAAGTCCCTGTCTTCCTCCCTCCTGGTTCTCCCTCTGCGCTGAGGCGATCCAGGCCGCCGCCGCCGCTGGAGCACCGCAGCTCTAAGCTGGGCCGCCACCGCCGCTGGAGCACCGCAGCTCTGCCGGCCGCCACTGCCGCTGGAGCACCGCAGCACCGAACCAGGCCGCCGCTGGAGCACCGCAGCTCTGAACCAGGCTGCCGCCGCCGCCGCCGCTGGGGCACCGCAGCTCTGAGCTGGGCCGCCGCCGCCGCTGGAGCACCGCAGCTCCGAACCAGGCTGCCGCCGCTGGAGCACCGCAGCTCTAAGCGAACCACCGCCGCCGCCGCTGGAGCTGCGCCCCCCCCCCCCTCCCCCCCACACACATACACAACCTAATAAAACAAAATTCTACCACAATCACAAAAAGACATACAAAAAAAAGATAAAAATAGACGGACTGCAGGTGAGCTGCAGCTGCCAGCCAGCGCGGCCACTTCCGGACTTGTCCATGCAGATCAAGATGCCCCATCTAAACTAGTCCCATTTATCCGCATTTGGCCCATATCCCTTTAAACCTTGTGTGTGTGTAAGGGTGTGTGTTAGGTTGTGTGTGAGAGTGTGTGTTGGGTTTTGTGTGTGTGAATGTGTGTTAGGTTGTGTGTGAGAGTGTGTGTCAGTGAAGCGGCGACAACACCCGGTGTGAGCCGGGACTTGGCGATGTCCAGGGAGCATTTCCCTCTCTCCCCCCCCCTCCCCGGGAATGCGGGCCGGCCCAGGTGCTCTGTGTCCAGCTGGGGTCCGGGGGAGGTGAGGGTCAGTGGTCCGGGGGAGGAGAGGTACAGTGACCCGGGGGTCGGGCATCGGAGCAGAGCTATAGCCCGAGATTCATCCCCGCGGCTCCTGAGATGGCACCGATGCCCCCACTCACCCAGTTCGCTCCTGGCAACTCCATGCGGTGTGGACAGAGTGGCCGCCGGCCACAGTGCCGCCGCAGGGAGCTGTGAGTGCGAGCGGTGCCTCGGGGTGGGGGGGGGGTGGTGTCGGAGCTGGGACCACGGCCGTGTCTCACCTCTCACACCATCTGCACGGGAATGTGAATGCGGGTGAGGGGTGAGGCAGCATCTATATAGCGGTAGACAAAAATGCTGGAGAAATGCTTGAGGCTGAAGAAGGGTCAGTCTCAGACATAGATGCTGCTTCAGCCGCTGAGTTTTTCCAGCATGTTTGTCTACATTGCCATTTGAAATCGTGTGCGATGGGCTTGGGCTAAATTGCTCGTTCTTTACAGGGAACCTGCCGACAAAAATGAGTGTGGATGAGTGTGACTTTATTTATTTATTCATATATTTAAAAAATATTTTTTTGAGCATGAGAACTTCTGTCATCAGTGTGAGGGCGTGAGAATTTCCTCAAATGCGTTAATCTCATGCTCAATGCGTGAGAGTTGTCAGCCCTGGAGAATCTGTCCACAGGACAACTATTAGTCGTGCACTCCACAAATCGGGCCTTTATGGAAGAGTGGCAAGAAGAAAGCCATTGTTGAAACAAAGCCATAAGAAGTCCCGTTTGCAGTTTGCCACAAGCCATGTGGGGGGGACAGCAAACATGTGGAGGAAGGTGCTCTGGTCTGATGAGACCAAAATTGAAGTTTTTGGACTAAATGCAAAACGCTATGTGTGGCGGAAAACGAACACTGCACATCACCCTGAACACTGTGAAACATGGTGGTGGCAGCATCATGCTGTGGGGATGCTTTTCTTCAGCAGGGACAGTGAAGCTGGTCAGAGTTGATGGGAAGATGGACGGAGCCAAATACAAGGCAATCCTGGAAGAAAACCTGTTAGAGTCTGCAAAAGACTTGGGACTGGGGCGGAGGTTCACCTTCCAGCAGGACAACGGCCCTAAACATACAGCCAGAGCTACAATGGAATGGTTTAGATCAAAGCATATTCATGTGCTAGAATGGCCCAGTCAAAGTCCAGACCTAAATCCAATTGAGAATCTCTGGCAAGACTTGAAAATTGCTGTTCACAGATACTCTCCATCCAATCTGATTGAGCTTGAGCTATTTTGCAAAAGAGAATGGGCAAAAATTTCAGTCTCTAGATGTGCAAAGCTGGTAGAGACATACCCCAAAAGACTTGCCGCTGTAATTGCAGCAAAAGGTGGTTCTACAAAGTATTGACTCAGGGGGGCTGAATACTTTTGCACGCCACACTTTTCAGTTTTTTATTTGTGATAAAATTTGGAAACCATGTATCATTTTCTTTCCACATCACAATTATGCACCACTTTGTGTTGGTCTATCACATAAAATCCCAATAAAATACATTTACGTTTGTGGATTTAAGACTTTTGCCTTCCACCAGAGTGAGGAGGTGCCTGGTGAACTCATTGTGGTGGATGTTGGATATGTGTTTATTGTGTGTTTTGTTTTTATTATATGTATGACTGTATGGTAACAATTTCGTTCAGACCGTAAGGTCTGAATGACAATAAAGGAATCTAATCTAATCTAATCTAATCTAATCTAATCCTGTTTCCATGCTGTAAGACTGTGACACACTGTAGAAAGGGTGCAATTGCTCTGGAGAGGATCCAGGGGTGATTTATGAACATATTGGCAGGGCTGGAATTTTTTTTTCACTTTGAAGAAATATTTGATAACTGGGATTGTATTCGCTGTAGCAACGGAGGTGAAGAAAATACTTAGTTGAGGTGAATAATATTATGAGAATAGATAGAACCTGTTTTGCTCTACAAAGAGTGTAAGAAGGAACTGCAGAAGGTGGTTTAAACTGAAGATAGACACTAAAAGCTGGAATAAAAGGGGACATGCAGCATATCTGGAGAGAAAGAATAGGTGATATTTCGGGTGGAGACCTTCAGACTGAAGAGGTTGAAAACCAGCCATAAAACACAATGACTGGAGATGTGTGTTACCCAACCAAGGGCAGGAATTATAATCTTGTGTTCATCTTTATTGACGTGACACCATAATAAATATATTACAGAAATTTTTTTTTAATAGTGTGGCGCGCAGTGGTAGAGTTGCTGCCTTGCAGCACCACAGACCCAGATGCTGAATACAGGTGCTGTCTGTACAGTATTTGTACATTCTCCTTATGGCCACATGGTTTTCTCTGGATATTCCGGTTTCTCCCACATCCGAAAGAAGTGCAGGTTTGTAGGTTAATTCACTTCTGTAAATTGTCCGTGGCATGTAGGATACAACTGGTGTAAGGTAGATTGCTGGTCGCTGTGGACTTGGTGGACCGAAGGGCCTGTTTCCATATATATGTTTTACATATATATCTTAATTTCATTGAACCATACACACTTGAATACGTGGCATTATTTTCGTCTTGTTTGTATAGTCAAAGGGTAAGGTTGATTGATTTATTTTTGCAGAACAGTGATGGAAGTCCAACTCCTCTTGCCTTCTTTCTGGGTTTTTGTTTCTCTATGTATATGCATAACAGCATGAATTATAATCTGATTTCCATACATGAATATACTAAGGTCATTCACGTGCTGCACCTGTTGATCAGAGCCTGGCTCTACTGTGGAATGTAGTTAGGAATGTAATTTAGCCTAACCTTATTCATACCTAATCCAACTTGAAGCATAAATGTTGCATTCAAGTGTAAGTTAAAAGATTCGCAACAGTATGCACCAGATTGCACAATTTCAAGCTGAAAAATGCAAAAGCTCCCTACCAACCCCCCCGCTCGGTCACTATGCCCCCTTGCAATTTCTCACTCTCAACTCTCACCCAATGTTGGCAGCCCTGGATTCTCCCACCTGAGCTGTGGATCTCTGCAGCTCCTCCAGAGTTACCATGGGCCTCTTGGCTGCTTCTCTGACCAATGCTCTCTTTGCCCGGCCTATCAGTTTAGGTGAACGGCCATGTCTTGGTAGGTTTGCAGTTGTGTCATACTCTTTCCATTTTCGAATGATGGATTGAACAGTACTCTGTGAGATGTTCAAAGCTTGGGATTTTTTTAATAACCTAACCCTGCTTTAAACTTCTCCACAACTTTATCCCTGACCTGTCTGGTGTGTTCCCTGGGCTTCATGATGCTGTTTGTTCACTAATGTTCTCTAACAAACCCCTGAGGCCATCACAGAACAGCTGTATTTATACTGAGATTAGATTACACGCAAGTGGGCCCTATTTACTAATTAGGTGACTTCTGAAGGCAATTGGTTGCACTGGATTTTATTTAGGGGTATCAGAGTAAAGGGGGCTGAATACTTTTGCACGCCACACTTTTCAGTTTTGTATTTGTAAAAAAATTTGAAAACCATGTATCATTTTCCTTCCGCTTCACAATTATGTGCCACTTTGTGTTGGTCTATCACATAAAATCCCAATAAAATAAATTTATGTTTGTGGTTGTAACGTGACAAAATGTGGAAAAGTTCAAGGGGTATGAAAACTTTTGCAAGCCACTGTATTTTGATTTTACGCAGTGCAATAAAACACCTCTGCTAATTTACAGGAGAATTACCAGACAAATGTTGGTTTAGTTCAGTTTAGAGATACAGCGCAGAAACAGGCCCTTCAGCCCACCGAGTCCGCGCTTACGAGTGACCCCTGCACATTAACATTACCTTGCACACGCTGAGAACAATTTACAATTACACTAAGCCAATTTACTTACAAACCAATACGTTTTTGGAGTGGGGAAGGAAACTGGAGATCCCGGAGAAAACCCACGCAGGTCACGGGGAGAACGTACAAACTCCATACAGACAAGCACCCGTAGCCAGGATTGAACCCAGGTCTCTGGCGCTGTAATGCAACAAGTCTACCGTTGCTCCCAATGCACCACCGTGCTGCCTAATTTGTGTTGATATCGTATGTACATTTCATATATGTCATATCAATATAGGTGGCCATTCAGCCCATTGATTGCAATGCTGGCTCTCAGAACACTTTCATTAAACCCATTCCCCCTTTAACATATTCTTGATCAAATCCCCATCAGCTCTCCTGATTCACCTTCTACAGGAGTTCCTCCAGGCACTCCAGCTTTCTCTCACATCCCAAGAACATGCGGGGTTGGGAGGTTAACTATCCAATCATGGGCGGATTCTCTTTCCACCCGCAAGGAGACAATTAACCTCCCAACCTGCAGGTCTCAGGGATGTGGGAGGAAACTTGAATACCTGGAACCCATGCGGTCACAGGGAAACAAATGCAGTGGGCTTGCGGGGGCTGGGCTGGAGGAGGTTACTGCTTCAGGTAACATGATGGAGAGTTTTGAAAGTGACCCATTGCTGGCATTAGTTAAGCTGATGACTTGTCCCGAGTTCCTGATGCAGGATCCACTCTTCTGTTGGCCCAATCTTCATGTCAAGACTCCTGTGTCTCTAGTCTTCTGAGTTCTTTGCTCAGTACTGCTGCCAAGCTATGTGCTCACTCACGTAAGTCTCACTCAGGGTCATACCCATTATTGCCAATCTTTACCAATATGTGTATTCCTGCACATTTCTCAGGCAGCTCTATCAACATCTGAATTGTGAAACATGTACTCCCTCCAAATTCACATCCCTGTTATCACATCCTTGTCTCTCTGGTACATTCAGTGTTATTGTGGGCATCGGTTCAAAATACAATCTACGCCTCCTTTGTTTGTTCATTCCTCACATCAGCCTGACCTTCATACTCGTTCAGTTGTCTCCTGCTACAGCTTTTGCTACTGTATCGAATTAGTAATAATATGTTTAATACAATATTCACTCTCAACCTGCTTGACTAACAAAGTATGCATACAATACAAAACATAACTCTAGCTCTGATGATTGCTTCACCAGCAGAGGATAGTGTGGGGGGATCAAGGAGCTAGAGGGAAGGTTCCGCAGAAGTGGGTGCCAAAATTTATTGGGAAATCAAGTGGGAAAGTGAAATAATCCTTCCTAAAGTACAGAGATTCCGGTAACAGGACGAGTAGCTTTTCTGAGGGTGAGACAGCAGGAGGATATGGAGTGGCTGATCCTGACATCAATAGCATTATAAGGTCAGAGCAAATTCTCGACGATATGAGTATAGAGCAGATTCCCCGTAGGCAATTCCCTGAAATGAAACTGCCTACTCCGCCTTTAGAATTAGATCCCGCAGTAGATGTAAATGATCCCCGGGCCACAGACGTCCATATTTCAATGCAACCTGGTTCGACGACAGCTAAATCCTTTCAGAGACCCGTACTAAGAATCCAGAGACGGGAAGTAACTTCGAAGGAAGATAAGGAGGAGGAGGAATTTAAAGTGTGGATAGACAGGCCATTCCGAGAGCCGACTTTCCCTCGGTTTGGTTGGAGAGGGTATAGGGAGGTTGCACGACAGTCGGGTCGCGACCCATGACCCGTAATGTTGCTACGCTACGCCGACTGGAGTACACGCGGTGAACTGCAGGTAAGCACTGACCATTGTTTCCAGCATAGCGGGCCCTTTAAAACCCGCCAAAATTGTCCATTTTTGAGCTGTAAATAATTATGGAAATCGGGATAAGCGTGAGAGATATTTAGCCTACTTCAGAATTCCAAAGTGAGGAGAAATGACGGTAGATAGAAGCGAGAGCTGATAGGACAACAACAGCCAGAGTGCTTGGCAAACATTAGCCGTTTGCTCACTGCATTTCATCAACTAAGGCATTATTTGTGTTTTTTCTTGATTCCTTTGGCATCTTAAAAGTTTCAGAAATGATAAATCTGGCTGTAAAATTTTAAAATCGCCCATGGTTCTCAAGTGGGTTTTTACATACAAAAAGAAAACGCCTGTGAAGCAAAATTTACAGCCAGATTTATCACCTGAGACTATTTAGATACAAAAGGAATCAAGAAAAACCACAAATAATGCCTTACTGTTGATGAAATGCAGTGAGCAAACGCGATAATTCCCAATATGTTCAATTCCGATATCTGCACGGCCAATGTTCGCCAAGCACTTTAGCTGTTGTTGTCCCTTCAGCTCTCACTTGTCTTTACCTTCATTTCATTTCACTTTTGGAATTCTGAAGTTGGGTACATGTCTCTCATGCTTACCCTGACTTCCACAGCACAAACATTTAACATTTGGCTGTTTTTAACAGGTAGGAAAGTACGCGTTTCTTGCATTAATAACATATACCGGAAGTTACGGATGTCCTCCAGATGGATTGAGCGGCTCTGTGCATCAAGCCCTATGACCCAGTGACCTTACGTGCAACCCCCCTATAGACCTGATCAATGTTACAACTGTGGGGAATCAGGACATTGGAGCTGATCGTGCCCTATGAGGGAATACCGAGAAGGAAGGGGGAAAAGAAGGGGGCCACGGGGTTTAAGAAGTCAGTGGATCCCTAGAGGTTACAGGGACACTTGGGACCCGGAAGGTAAAGGAAGAGGAATCTGGCCAGAAGATCAGGGGGCAGGGACATTCTGGCAACCCAATCCATTCCGATAGCCCTGATCTGCCAGCTAACACAAAATATGAAATCTGAGGGCATCCTCACATGGCCCAAAAATAGTAGATTATATGAACAAGAAAGAACTCCACCCCTTCCGAATCCCAGGAAGAGAGTCACAAATAATCTAATTTAGATCGAGAAACCTCACTAAAAGGAAGGACTACGAAAAGGGAAACATAGTAACTGGTGGCAACGAGAGTAAGAACTAAAGAGAACTGAACTGGCACTAGGGAGAGAAGAAACAAACTTATTGTGCAGGAGGTACAGGAGTTTGGAATGGAGCTATTGTACTAACTTGTTACTAAGTCGTTGTGCCTACAGGACAGTATAATTGACAGCATACTACTATCTGGGGAGTGGGGTAAAGAGTATGTGGACCCTCGAGAATGGGCAGAAGACACAGCTCAGGTAAGGTAGCTCCCCAGAAACAGAGACCAACAGTAAAGAAGAAATGATACTGTCCTGTCCCTTTAAGACACATCTGGGAAGGCCAACAGATAGAGAAGGCTGCTCCTCAGTATCCCTACTCCTTTGAAACTAATATCAAGGATGAAGAAGAAGATACCTACCCTAGTGCCCAACTTTAACATCATCTGGCTTTTGACACCAGTGAAGGAAAAAGAAAATAACATCATCCAACCTTTCCCAAAAGATACAGAAAACCTATGACGCCTATTGGAGCAAGTTCTAATTTCAAGAATTGAATTTGAATTTAAAAATACACATTCCTCTGAGGTTTGGGGCAAAACACCTACATTGCTCCTAAATTATAGTTATTAGAAATAAATTGATACCATTTTGAATTCGGTCTCTAAATTGTATGGTGATGGAGAGATTTTAAAGTTTGAGATTTGGAACTGACTTGTGAGATTTGGCTTAGGAGTATTTAAAGTTTGATTATTAATTGGGTTTTGTTATTGTCTCGTCCACAGACAGGCAGCCAAAGATGGGAAGGATTATTCAGGGAACATCAGCAAAGGATGGAACTTGGGAAGATCTAGTAACATGGCAGAATTATTCACGGAACATGAGAGTTGGAATTGTAACGAGTAAAAAAGAGGAACTGTGAACAGCAATACTTCCCATTAAGAGACCAGAGTTAGCATACTAAAAAGTTACTTGGTGGTAAACGGAAATTAGTTATGAGGAAGAACCCCTATTGACTGAGAGCTGAGCCAACACACCAAGGAAGAAGTACTGGAGGAGAAGTCTATTGAATTAGAAGGAGGAATAAGGAAATGGGTGTTGAGATATCAGAGTCGATGTATTTGACCGGTGGATCTTGATGTTAAAGCGGCTTCTATTATCAAGGTAGAAAAAAATTGTCCCTAGATTCAGCATTCTTAATTGGCTTTTTCATGAAATTGACAACATATGGAAATTGATTGATTAAATTTGAACAGCTGGGAATTCCACAGGAATTGGAATGGAATTGGATTATCAACCATAAAGCTGTGGAATGAGAAGGGTGAGACAGACCCCAAAATTAAAATTATTAAATTGAAGGCTGAGACTGAATTTGGTTAAATTGACCCATTCTTCATGGTTTGCTTTAAATAAGAATCACGCCTGTAGGGAAATCTGGACTGAAACCAGGTGAAATGTACATGAGAAACAATAATCAGATATACATTAGGAACATCGTGTGAATATGGAGAGAGCTGTTAGCGTTGATCCTCGGATAGTAAAGAGTATATTATAGAACAGAATAGTAATTTGAATACAGTGATAGAGCGGAATATAGTAGAGATAGTGATAGTGAAATGGAAAAGGGATAGTATTGACCGAATAGGAATACAGTGAATGTATGGGAAAGCATTAGTTCATGAATGGTAACTTGCTTTGTCCCAAGTTTTTCAGGAATCATAGGTTATAGGTTAGACTATGGAAAGAGATGGAAGAACGGGCAACAACCCGAGCCTTCCACAGCCCTCCGCAGTCGCCGCTACATGTGGCCCGATGCCCAGGCCCTCTCGCCGGTGGATGATGGAACTCCGACGTCAGAACGGGAGAACAACCTCAGCAGATTGGACCTCCGAATCAGCCACGTCCTACTGTAGTCCATGGCTCCCGAACTCCACAGGCCGCGCCGAGCGGAGACCCATGCTGGCGGCCCTCCGCTTCTGTTGAAGTCAGCGCAGTCCACGCTGGAAGCTCTTCAAACCACAGCCCTACGATGTTGTTGCAGCAGGCCCAGCACACTGGAGCTTCAAACGGCGATCCCAGGTGAGGCATAGCCCACTCCGCGATGTATCCAGCGCTGCGCCGCCGCTGCTGGAGCTCTGGTCGGGTCCCTGGCAGGAAAGACCGCGCCAATCCAGTTGGTAGGCCGCGAGGAAGGTGGCGAGGACGCGACTCAGAGAATAGTTGCATCCTCGCCAGGAGGCGACTGGGAGACGGTTTCTCCCTTACCCTATCCCCCTCCCCCACATAGAAAAACTAAATAAACCTCCTCAACATACTTTTAAACAAGCTAAAAAATTAAAAAAAGATGGGAAAAACAGGCAGACTGTAGGCAGAGGCACCCTTCATACGGCGCCCCTAGTGGGAAATAATTCTGGCCAAATTGGAGATGCCAGGACACTAAAATTGAGTAAAGGCTTCTGGGCTGCTAGGCCATTTGGTCAATTTAAATGTGCCTTCTGCAGAAATTGGACGAGCTGCAGAATGGTGCCAGCTTGTCTAGAACCCAGATAAGAGTTGCAGGGAAAGAATGGGACATCTGCAGATTCTTACAATTAGGTGTAAATTGCATGAAATGGATTGGGTGAATGCAAACCAGATATATACATTGTAAATATTGTTGCAAAGCTTTACTTTGCTAGATGTTGATTGGGTTAAGTGTTGAGCCTTGTTTGGGTTTCTTGACTATCTGGGCAAATGTTGCTATGTTTGCTTCCTTCCAGAAGTTCTGTTTGAATACAATGTATTGGTTACTGTATTATTGGGTTAGGAAAATGTCTATCATGTACTGTGTTAATCGATATCTGTTATTGAACTGTATAGAGACCACTCCCATATGGTTCGGCCGCTCAAGATTCGGGGACTTATAAAAGGTAGCTCCCACGAGGTCCTGTGTTGATCTTCTGGGAGAACGCTTAGGGCTGCATGACCGTTCGGAGTGTCTCTGCTTGCAAGAAGCTAGCATGACTTGGCCAAGCAGATACAAGGATCAAACTTGCAGTGGTTAGGTATAGTAGTGGGGAACTGATATTGTGTTTTTCCAAAATAAAGTTTAGGAGCGCAAGTGCTTGACTCAGTATCTTATTGACTGAAACTAGACTGGGGGGAAGCTTAGAACGAGCTATTTACAGAATGGCAGAGAAACCGTGAGTGTCTCAGAGTTCTGATGAACGGATCTGGACCTGGACCTGGACCTGAAACGCTATCTGTTTCTTTCTCCACAGATGCTGCCTGACGTGTTGAGTGTTTTCAGCATTTCCTGCTTTTATTTAAGGTGTCAGAGTTTGTAGCAAACTGCTTGACAAAGGAATAGACATGAGAGAGAATTGGGACAGACCAAGGTGTGGTTTGGTGTTCACCAAGATCTAGGCATAGATCTAGAGGGAGAGAGGTACAATCAGGCAATCACCCACTGGCCAGGCATGGTCTTAATATCGTCAGCCATGATTACCCCATTAATGACATGAGCCTCTTGGAGGGAGGCATGAAGGGGAGGAAGATGTTTGATCCACAGAGCTAGCAATGAATGACAGTTAGTTGTGCATGAAGAATGTTGCCTAGGACATTGGCTGTGTGGTAGCTGGCACAGTGCGGCTTCAGATCACCAGGATGTGTTCCGTTCTGGGCACCATGTTATAAGAAGGATCTGACTAAGTTGGAAAGGGTACAGAGAAGATTTACGAGGATGTTGCCAGGACCTGAAGGCTTGAGCTATTGGGAGAGGTTGCGCAGGTGGTCCTCTATTCCTTGTAGCACAGGAAGATGAGGGGTGATCTCGAGAGTCAAGAGAGTTTTATTTAGGTGTATAGAGGTGAAAAAAATCATGAGAGGAATGGATCGGCACAGAGTCTCTTACCCAGAGTGGGGAAATCAAGAACCAGTGGACATAGGTTTAAGGTGAAGGAGAAATGATTTAATAGGAATCGGAGGGGTAACTTCTACACACAAAGGGTGGTGGAGTATGGAATAACCTGTCAGTGGAGGTAGCTTAGGTAAGGACTATAGCGATATTTAAGAATCAATTAGACTGGTACATAGGTAGGACAGGTTTAGCGGGATATGGGCCAAACACAGGCAGGTGGGCAGCATGGGCAAGTTCTTGGTTCTTGGTTCTTGGTTCTTGGTTACTTGGTCCTCCAAAATATTCCAACTGGAATTTAAACTGGAGGGGTTTAGCCAGTGAGGGTTATTGGAAAGAAAGTGCCACTTTAAATTTAGTTGCATCTGGCTGGGCAACCGTGGCTTGGTGGAGATTATTCCATGCTTTAATAGTGCGTGAAAAGAACGAATTGCTGTACACATCAATGCTGTACACAATGAAAGTTGGGCCAAAGGGCCTGTTTCCGCACTGTGTGACTCTATGACCACTATATGAGCTATATAATTGGACCTAACCATTACCAATGATGCTGGGGATTGGCCTCATCTGGTCATTCAGCCAGTGATCGGGAGCAGAGCGACATCCAAAGGAGAGGGCGCTGTCATCACATTTGTGTCCTTCCCTCTACAATTTTGAGCCCCAACCCTACAGAGTTTCCCACCCCATCTGCAACTGCCCATGGCTCACTCCTTTCTAAACAAGCTCTCAGGCTTCCTCTGTTCCCCTCACTGCCAGAATTGTAGAGACACAGAGTAATACAGCATGGAAACAGGCCCGTCGGCTCAACTTGCCCATACTGACCAACATGCCCCAGCGACACTAGTCCCATCTGCCTGCTTGTGGCCCATATCACTCTAAACCTGTCTATCCATGTACCTGTCTAAATGTTTCTTAAACATTATGATTGTACCTGCGCCAACTACCCCCTTTGGCAGCTTGTTCCATACACCCACCATTCTTTGTGTAAAAAAAGTTACCCCTCAGGTTCCAATATATGGTTCCCCCCTCACCCTTAACCTATGTCCTCTGGTTCTCAATTCCCTGACACTGGGCAAAAGACTGTGCATTTATTGTGTTATTACTGATATTGGTTGGCCGCTCAAACCTTGTCTACTCCCTATAACACCCAGGCATTCTAGCCAGAGGGGAGAACGGAGACAAAGGGAGACAAAGTGGGATTCTGTGTTTGCCTGTGGCAGGTTCCAGGAAGATTGAGCCACTGGGACAAACCAGCGCCACCGTGTGGTCAAGAGCGGACTGCTGGGAAGAAGCCCTAGACAGCCAGTGTCTCTACTGAGACTAGGATTAAGTGGCCGGGGCAAGCCTGAGATGCCATTGCCTCATCCTGTACATGGACAATAAGGGATTCAGCCAAGACTGAACTGCCAGGATAATCCAGAGACTGCCAGTGCTGCCTTTCCAAGCCCAAAGCTGGGTCACTAGGATAAACCTGAGACCGCCAGCCCTTCCACTCAAGCCAAGTTCATCAAATGTTATCAAGTACAAGTCAACAAATTCACAAGGTGTTCGAGTGACTCAGTGGGTCAGGGAGCATTTGTGGATAGAATGGATTGGCAACATTTCAGTCGGGACCCTACCTCAGACTGATTTAAAAACCCACCTTTTAGGTCACAACCAGAAACATTGTTTGTCTATTCCCTCCACAGATGCTGACTGACCTGTTGAATTACTCCAGCACGTTGTGCTCTGCTCAAGATTTGTGCACCTGCAGTTCCTTTTATCTCTAAATCAACACATGATCAGTCTGAAGAAGAGTTTCGACCCGAAACGTTGCTTATTTCCTTCGCTCCACAGACGCTGCCTCACCCGCTGAGTTTCTCCAGCATTTTTGTCTACCTTCGATTTTCCAGCATGTGCAGTTCCTTCTTAAACATCATTTCTTCTCCAGTGTAGCAGATCACTGGAACTACCACTAGACAGCGCTGCATCCTAGGTTATAAATCACTTTCCTCTTTCAGTTCGGGAGGATTTCGCTTTTCAAATGACATTATCATAGAGACTAAAGTTTAGAATTATAAATGTTCCCCTGTGTATCAATGAGACATATATATAGAGCCCACAAGCCTAATAATTTTATTCTTCTTCATTGATCATTTGTTTTTTTGTTATTACACTCACAATGAATATAAAATGTTACACATCATATTATTATTATCTTTTTCTTTTGTCATTTCAACTTTTTCTTTGTTCCCAGCAGAAAACCTAGTCAACTGCTGTCTGTTGATACGTTATCATTTGTGTAGTCTCCATGTTTCCTCAGGGGCAGACACAAGTGACAGTAGATGCTGGAATCTTGAGCAAAAAAATAATTGCTGGGGGAACTCAGTGGGTCAGGCAACATTCGTGGGGGGAAGTGGACAATCAACCTTTCAGTTGATTGATTGAACAATCTACATCCACCTAAACCTACCTGATAATTTCCACATTGACCTTTCTGACCTGGGCCTCCTCCATTGTCAGAGTGAGGCCAAGCGCAAATTGGGAGAACAACACTTCGTATTCCGCTTGGGTAGCTTACACCCCAGTGGTATGAAAATTGACTTCTCTAGCTTCAAGTAACCCTGCTTTCCCTCTCTCTTTATCCCTCCCTCTTCCCAGTTCTCCGACCAGTCTGACTGTCTCCGATTACATTTAATCACTGTTTGCTTTGTTGTTACCTTCTTTGCGATCTCCATCCCCTTTGTCTCATTTTCACACCTTACATTTCCTTATCTCTGTAGCTCCCTCTCCCCTGACTTTAGTCTGCAGAAGGGTCTCGACCCAAAACGGCACACATTTCTTCTATCCAGAGATGCTGCATTTTGTGCCTATCTTTGGTTTAAACCAGCATCTGCAGTTCCTTCCTACGACAATCAACCTTTCAGGTTGGGACCAACTCAGGCTAGTTCAGGTCCTACTCTTCCAACCTACCCTTGCCCCGGATCCTACTCCCTCTTCCATCCAGCACCCTAACCCAAATATTCTGACCCAGGAATTGAAAGGTAACCACCTCAGGAAAACATATGAAAAAAACCCCTATAATAATATCT